>OZ038439.1:14926329-16126329 GCA_964036275.1 Litoditis marina | reverse complement strand
TTTGACTTTGTTGTGACAGTTCGAGCGAAAACATGGCTATTGGCTACGCGCGAGAATGAACCGAACTGCATGCGAAACTAATGCCGGAACGAAAATGTATGTTTGAATACAGTTTCAGAACAAACTTTTCAAAGTTTTCGTGTACTCTGGACACTGATTTTGCACGAATAAAACAAAAAAAATTGTAAAACCGTAAAACATACTGAAAAGTATTTAAGTAACTATTTTAAAAGTATGTTAGTTGAATCCATTCAGATCGTATACTGCGTGGGGTTACAGAACGGTAGAATAAGAATATGATATGCTTTTTCTAGACCGAGCCTATACGGCGTATGTTACCCGCTCCGGTTGTATTTGTAGTTTGGTCAAACTGACACGGAGATTCCGTAATTCCCTGTATATTATGAACCACAACCAAACACACAAACAATGAAAAACCAAGATTCATCTTGAATAGATAAGCTGGAACATCCCGTCACGTTCATCCCAATATGAGTTTCCCTCCTTCGCTTCACTATTCCTGTATCTCGACAGAATGATAGAGCAGATAAGTAACATGTGTTTGAGGAGAGGCAGGATGTGATGAAGGTGCCGGGACCTTCCAGCAAACATATTCTCATCTGATGGCGATGTAGGTTGTACTTTTTGCACGCCACAGTTTGAAGATTGAAGTTAGGTAGGGAATTGGATGTTAAAACATGGAGTTGAAGATACCACTGTTTTCAACGTTTTCTGCGAAACGTTTTCAGTGGACAGTCTCAGAGGAGACTCTTTCTTTCAGACAGTTTAACTATGGCCTATCCATCCGATAAAGGAGCATTAGGAGAGCCTCAGGCTCAGATGGTCTAGATTTATTTTGATTGATTTAGTTGCATGCAAACATGCGATATAAAATGTCGATAGTAGGACACGGGGACATTCAAACGCGGAAATACAATATATACAATACAATACAATAGTTAATTACGGAATTAGAATTGGTACAATTTGCGGCAACATATTCTTCTCAGTGTGTATCTTTTCTCTGGCGGTCCTCATCCATGTTCTTCCAATAGCTTTTTCGGATTCATCACACGGAAATAGGTGTTGGAAACATCATTTGGTCCTATAAATTCAGAGCCCACGAACGGAGGTACGCCATGGTATAGGGGTGCCAAATTTATGTGTTTCTGTCTCTCACCGGAGTCGAACCTGCGAGCGAAAAATTCGTAGCAGGTTACTAACCACTGGGTTATTAGAGTATATAACTTTGGAATCAAAGACATGTTTCCGTACACAGCGAAAAATGAGACGTACAGTACCCTCCTGTCATTCCGTGGGCGACGACTATAGTGTAGATGACCAGGGCCTAGGGCTGGTGATGACCACATGGTGTGATCAGAGAGAAACTTTTCTAAGATGCCTGCTGTGTTTGTAGTTCGATCCCTTTGCGAATTAGAGTCTGTTGATGCGAATCAAACTACAACCACGATAGGGTTCATTGGCCACCAATATTGGATAAATGATTTCACGGTGTTTTTGTATTCGTAAACGAATGCGAATGTGAATTCTGTTGAAGATTGCCTTTGGGGGTTGTGTTGAATAATAATTTTGGAAGGAGTTTCAACCACGACCCCCTTGTTTGACCGGTCTGGCCAATATGTTCAGGAAGAAAGTGAATATAACATATTTATTAAATAATAATAATACAACAGCAAATATTCTCGTATTCATGCCTTTCTGGCTCTTTTCTTCATGAAACGACGTCTCATTACACGACTCTTTCTATATGGACCTGGCTGGTAGTTTCCTGAAAAGTGTTCAATGAGAGGCTGTAAATCAAAATAATCGAGTGGAAAACTATGTTTCACGCTGGTTAATATTAGGTATGTTGCCAGACCCCGCTGTGTTTATAGTTTAGTTCCGAATGGTTTTGGTCGAAAGGCGTGAATTATGAGGTTAGAAAATGAGGTGCATTTAGATCAAAATTCAGCTAGTCTTTTCAGCTATGGGCATCCCCTATAAAAACACTCATCAAATTTTTTTCGAATTCACCTTGTTGGGGAGCGGGTGCTGATGGGAAAGATTGAGGAGCGGGAGCCTGATAACTGCTAGGAGCTGGAGCAGCCTGTGGTTGATATACGGGAGCAGCTGGAGCTGGAGCAGGTTGTTGGGGTTGGTAGGATGGGGCAGGGAAACTCTGAAATGCCTCGATAGAGAACTTCAAATTTTGGGAACATCATGTTGAGAATCTATTAGCTGACATAAACGCATATCGGTGTCTTTATACGTTCCCCATGCTTACTTTCGGAATAGTTGTGTGAGTAAGCGACACACTGCGGAAACAGTTGCCGCGAAAGATTATATTATTGTTATTGTTAAAAGCGGTATTGAATGGCTATGAATGGATGGTAGCAAATGTGACGTCACTAACCTGAACTGGGGCGGGTGGAGGTGGAGGAGCCTGTGGCATTTGCGGGGCCTGAGGAGCTTGAGCGTAGCCTGTAACAGGATTGAACTGACAAATGAATGTGTTACTGAGGATAAAACCTAATAGTTAACGAAAAACATTCCTTTCTATCCACAACACGAATGAACTGCAGAAATTAAAAAAAAAGATTCTCACCTCCTCCTCCTCCGCCACCACCGCTGCTGTAACCGCCACCTCCGGAACCGCCCCCTCCAGTGCTGTAACCACCACCGCCGCCGGAACCTCCACTGCTGTAACCGCCACCGCCAGTAGAACCGCTTCCTCCTGAGCTGTAACCGCCACCTCCAGAACCTCCACTGCCGCTGCTGTAACCGCCACCGCCAGTAGAACCGCCTCCTCCTGAGCTGTAACCGCCACCTCCGGAACCGCCACCTCCAGTGCTGAAACCACCACCGCCGCCGGAACCTCCACTGCTGTAACCACCACCGCCAGTAGAACCGCCTCCTCCTGAGCTGTAACCGCCACCTCCGGAACCGCCACCTCCGGTGCTGTAACCACCACCGCCGCCGGAACCTCCACCTCCGGAACCGCCACCTCCAGTGCTGTAGCCACCGCTGAAATGTTTCATTTTCCATTACTTATTATGTTTGTACATTTATTCGCCCATTTTAAAATAACTTAACAATTGTTACTTTAAGAATCACATGAAAAGTTTATTGGTAACTTTAATGTTATTTAGTGTTCTCTGACAAACTTGAACGGCAAAAAAAAACCGTTATTCATGCTAGGACAATTTCAATCTGTGGAAATAAATGAAGTGAATAAAATTTTCAAACTAAACCACAATCTTTAAAAAATGTGCGTTAATCGTATAAATAGAAAATGGAAAATACAAACTGTCAGGTAAACGACATATTTTCACTTACCAGTAGACAACCGCCAGAGTACTAGTTAGTAGTAGTAAATGCATGATGATATGACCACAGTAGTAAATTCTTGTTTTATATACCATTTTGAATTGACCCTTTTAGTAAACAACCCCAACAAAACTTGTTCCAAAACGGGTTCAACCCTTGTTTTGACTTTGTTGTGACAGTTCGAGCGAAAACATGGCTAGTGACTACGCGCGAGAATGAACTGAACAGCTTGCCAAACTAATGCCGGAAAACAGAATATATGCTCGAATATAGCTTACAAATGAAGTTTTCGAGGTTTTTGGGTACTTGGACACTGATTAGAGCACGAAAAAACTTGAGGAGAAAATTCAACTGAAAATTGGAAACACATCAAAAAGCAGTCTTTGAAAAATACGATTGTTCACTTTGACTTATAATAGTTTAAAATATCACAGGCAACCTTTCACTAGAATCCTGGACATCGGAAGGTTTTCGAAAAGAGTTCAAAACTTTCTATTTTGTCCTGCACACGTATGACTACAAACTGAAATGCCTTCGAAATAGGAAGAAAATTGCAATAGTTGTGGATAGGCAGGTGTTCGATCGACACATACATTCCATCCTATCCGAACAAAAATCGAAAATACTATTTCAAATGTCTGTTTTTCGTTCAAAAACTGCATATTCCCTAAGTACAAAACTGTAACACAACCTCCCTATAAGCTCTTGATTAGCCGCGCCGTAACTCTATTGTTTATATTGAACGAATAAACACCCACTTTCGCGTGATGATCGATTCAATTTTGCGTTACGATGTCCATTTGAACTTCATTCTCTATTTCGTTTTCGAAAATCGGATAGGTTGTGTGTTAAATGTTGTACAGTTGTGAAGACCTTTTTGAAACGGAACGTTTTTGAATCAATCCAGGAGTTATACCAGACCAATTCTAGCGGTTTCAATAAATGTTCGTATCCTTCTCAGTACTGCCAAAATGAATACTGCCAACTTTTTTGCTTGATTTCCAGTTCTGAGTTCCTATTGTGTTTCCTTCATTACAACAATAGTCATCTGCGAACTGGTTTCGATCAAATATGAGAATGTCGATTTTGATTTTGCTTCATTCAGGATTTGCAGTTTAATTTAGTTTACTTGAAATTCAGATGTTTCAGATGTATTCTCTCTTTCTCTGCACACTCTTCGTCTTTCCCATCTCTGCCTTTCGTTTACAAGGTGTCGGTGTAAAAGGAAGACTGCTATGCGGTAGTACCGTATACCGAAACACAAAAATCAAGCTATACGATATAGATACAAGTAAGTTGCGATTAAAGGTTAAAACTAATGGAAATGATTCATTTAACTTTACACTCGATTAACTATAGACAAGAATAATAACAATGAAGCCGATTTTGACGTTGAGGAGTTGCGTACCAAAGCACATAGAAAATACGTCACAACTGGCATCAATTACTGGAACTGAGAGGCCGATGCTGATTCTATGATTTCTACATCTTTAGGTGTCAAACTTCACAACAGATGTTTGGTTCCACAAAACCTACTAAACAACTCGTTAAGTGTTGTCTTGCAATCCAGACATATATTTGTTGAGCCATAGCAAAACTGTGCTACAATTGGTGCTTATAGAGAGAATTCTCCCTCTCGAGCGAGCGAGTCCTCTTTTAGTTGAATGGGAACTTTTAGGGTTATGTTTCGAAAGTAATCATGTTATGTTGCCTCACCCCGTTGCAATTTTGAAAAGGCTTGCGTGTGTCAAGGTCATATCACAACTATTGCCTAGGTCCGATCAGATGTTTCACATACTAGGCATCACCATGTTAAAAAGGTATGTTCAAATCAGTATGTATCATTATGGTCGCTGGTTCCAATCCCGCATGGCGGGTACTTCACAAAGTAGCTCACAATTTTTTCTTTCCCCGGCGAGATGACCTTCTTGGGTAACCGCTACACGGACAAGATTACCTGTTCGAATCCCGCATGGGGCGTACATTGTATTAAATTTTCGAGGGTAGATCAAATTGTTCCCCAGACCCCGGTGACGCCGATGACCTACTGGATGAGGGGTACACAGACAAGGACGGAGAGTTCCGCGTGGACGGAACCACACGGGAGTTTACGGACATCGACCCAGTTCTATATATCTACCACGACTGTGAGGACGGGATCAGGGTAATTGGTTGTTGTTTCTTTTTTCTTCTCTGTTTTTCGGTTACTTTTCTTCTCTGTTTCTCGGTTACTTCCCTGGTTGTTCTGGACACGAGAGAAAAAACAGAAAGAAAGTGAATGAAGTTTTATTTTTGCGTTCTCACGATCCCGCGCTTTACATTTATCACGACTTTTGTTCACATTTTCAATATTTCCTGGATTTAATTCCTTTCAAACATTTATTTCAATGATTTAGGTCTATAAGTAAGACAAAGCGAAAAAATGTGAGGTCAATGAAATTACACCTTGTTTTCAGTATCAGAGTATTTTCGATAGTTTCGATGCAAAACAGATTCTCACGCAAATCAAACGACTAAACTTGAGTAACTTGTCGCGAAAACAATTAGTCCAAGGGGGTTCCTGGTGGGTAGACGGTAAACAGCGGATTCAACAGAGAAAAATACCGAACTGATTGCCACTCCAAACAAAACTGAACTCAGGATTCTGGTTATATATATTGTGGTTACTGTAAGTATGGCGCTGGGTCTGTGCTGTAGAGGTAAATAGTTGGTTCTGTCCAGAGAAAACCTATACGATGCATGTTACCATATTATGCTGTGTTTGTATTGTGAGCCCGTAATTTTCCGGTTGGAATTCGTAGAGAATAATTTTCTTTCCGCAATATCTCTAATTTCGAATGTTTTCAATTTCAGCCTTGTCAGAAGAGGATAACCATTCCGATACCGAAACGCTACATTCACCACGGGAAAGTGAAGAACTGGTTCGATTTGGGAGAAATGAACCTCGAAATGGAGTATCCCAACCAAGACAGGAGTTGTTATCATTAAGAAAATAAATATAATATGTTCATTTTTGATGGAACAATAATTACAATCTTAAAGAATAAAAGTTGTCCTCATCAAATTTTAACTCCACGCCATGAACACACCCACACAATTTAGAAAACACCCCAAGAGACATCAATGGCGCACTAACAGTCTCACCCCAATTCTCATTTTAGGTATACCACTACAGTAATCTGATCAATGCATGTCTGGTGGCGTAGCAATCTACCCAATCTCATGAGAAGTTTGTATGATTTCGTCATGAACACATCATGAACTACTCGTGAACTTCCAGTGCCAATCAATATAATCTCATGAGAAGTTCGTGAGATATTGCTCATGAGGTCTTAGTTTTTGGAGGGATTGCTACTGCGCTCTGGTTTGACGTTGAAAGAGCACTCAAATCACTGAATTTCACATGGCATTAGCGTGAACTTTCATCAGTTCATACATTTCAGATTTTTTCCAGTGATTTCTGCTCATTCTAAGAATGTCACGATAACAATCTGTTCGATAATGAGCTCGTTCTATGGCAAATCACCTGCTGAGTGGGCGGATCTAACTCAATTTTCTGGAAAACATTTCTGCAAATCAGTTTTAATTCTCGGGAAACTTAATTCAATGGTTTAGCGACAATTAGTTTTACTGGCGCGGTAGTAATCCTTCAAATCTCATCAGGTTTCCACATGACTTTTCTCATGAGAAGTTCTCAAACAAACAGGACTTTGAAGGCCTGGCGCTGGCTATCAATACAACATTATCAGAAGTTGAAGATGGTGTTACCCATTAGATGATCTTATCATCTTACGAGCTTCACAAAACACTACTACATGAAAATCTACAATTTTAATTACATCTTCATCTTCACACAAGTTTCGAATGCAGATTTATCTACGAGTCTAGTCTGCAAAATACATCTATTCGCGATCAATTAACACTCTATTGATATTCATGCCCCTTCGGTAACGGGGTTTGTGTATTGAGTGGGCTTATTTTCCTTATTTGCTTCAGTTTCTGCTTTCGCATAAATTTTCCTGGACCCTTTTGAGTTGGAAATCGATTATTTGTGCGGTTTTCTGTGTAAACCAAAACTTAAAGAACATGCATGAAAATAGTAGGGCAAGTTGGATTGATATCCAGAAAAAGTTTTGAAAAGTTTTGCAGATAAAAATGACGTAATTTCTACGATCAATACTCATTTTTCTTTCAATGACCTGAGTACAATTCCAATACTACATTCCAGAATATAAATATAACTCATGATATTCTACTCCTCAAAGTAATAGATATGTACGATGTGCGTAGAAAGTGACATTTCCCTAGTATAGTGAACAGTTTACCGTATTAGATTTTCGGAATTGGAGATTTACGTAGTTACATTGTCTCTAATCCGAATAACCTATGAGCAGTGAATGTCGTATCCGAGAATATGCTGGAAATATGTCCATCTTTGTTCCCGAGTTTGACACAGACTCAGACAGCTGTAATCTGGACACTAATTCTGCATTTGTAGCTTTGAATCAACTTGAAATATGGTTTCAAATAAATGTACAATGTGTCATGTGATTTGAGAAAGAACCATTTCGCATTCGGAATCTTCTCAACACTATATCACAAGTTATTGTAATTTTGTCTCAATAGGTGTACTTCTGGTACTGTATAAGATTTGTCAAACCGTTGTGGACACCGTACCATCGATTTTGTGAGGGGCGGGATTTGGCGAGGGACCAGCCAGTCTGCGTATCATTGATCTACACATTCTATCGCCTGTTGGCAAATAATCAACGACCGCTCGCCCCGCATCGCTCAATCAATAGAGCCCTCTACTGTCTTTATGGGGAAAGTGGCGACTATACGTTTACTGGCCAACGAGATCTGCATCTTTAGAAAAACCTTTTCAAACAACAGAAAATTTCGAAATATATTTTATCTTTCGCGAACTTCGGTTTTTTTAAAATTTGTACGTAAATTGTGGCTCATCCCGACATACACACGGTTATTTTCCGATACCCCCCATAGTTTCCATTACTGCGTTTGTTATCATCGTTGTCAATGCCTAGTTTTTGCTTTTTTGTTACCTTTCCTAGAACGACATGAAGCGTCATGGCGACTTACTAGTTCAAGAACATGTGTTTTTGTCGGCGACTCCAAAAAAGCGAGACATACGGGGTTCCTGTTCGTTCTGGATTTATTCGTCGCTTGCTTTCTTGGTTTTGTATGGTCATGTTTGGATTATTTTGCTGTTTAAATACCTTTTCAATGAAAAAACATCCATCAAAATCACAAATCTTATTCTCAACAATCAAACTATTCGATTGTTTTTCAATGTGTTGCTTATGCGCAATTTGACATGTATCTAACGTATTTTCAGAATACCTTTTACATCAGCATGTTACAATCATTCGAAAACTAGAATATGTGAGCGCATTTTCATTCATATTTCTGTGCTTAATCGGATGAACTTTCCGGAAATCTCGAGTTTTCTCTGAAGAACACTCATTTGAAATCTCGTTGGCGCCGTCCACTTGAGAAGAGTTGAGAAGTGTATAGTTCTCGCCATCCTCACTAAATATTTGGTTGCATGCCAATGAAATGTTGGATGAATGATGATTTTTATCAGGATCAGAAACCTTTAACATGAAACACTGCCAAAACTTCAGTCGGAATGTCCAGCACTTTAGTCTTTGGCGCAGCCTTTTTTGTTCTAACTGTGGAAATGTTTCTCGTTTTGATTTCGGTTCGGCATGGTTGTTTCTAGTACTATTCTCAAAAAATATTATTATTGAACGTCAATGTTTATCATAATAACAAAATCGATCGCATCCCTTTTTGTCTTCCGCAGTGATTTTCCGTCTGTTCGTTTTGTTAAAGGCAGCCGGTTTCCATGACGACTAATAGGTAAGAGTGCCGCGTCAGACTGTTCGAAGTACTGTATACTATTGGTCAATTGCACAGTCACGTGGAACATGTTGAACACAGCAGAACTCTGAAACGTGCAATGACACAGTGCACGATTTCTTATTAGAATACTAGCTTTACGTGACTATTCAATTATTGGAGTATTGGATTCGTTCTTTTCAGAGCAAGCAATACAGTTGTCGTTATAACTAACACATTATAACCTACTTTATTTGTAGCACGGTGTACGTTGCTATTTTTCGCTGTGTTTGTAGTTTGTTCCTGTTACTTTCCGGTCAAACGTCGTGAACTTTGGGAATTGAGATCAAACTACAACATAAATTTTGTCGTTTATTATAAGAGTTTTTAGAGGCCGTACTCAGAAGTAACCAGACTGTCAGATTTCGACCTGCGTCTCCGCAAACTTACGCTATTTCTCTGCTCCAACATCTCTTCGGCAGGTCCCGCGAAACAGTGCGCAAAACACTAGCACTGTTTGGATGCGGTTCATAAGTTATGAAATTGGCCACCCGTACTATTCTTTCAATTTACAAATCCACTTGTCAAATTGAATTAAATTTTTTCTTACAATGAGCCTCACATACTTCCTGCTGCGATGAGTTACTGATTCCTCTGATGATTTCAAGTAGGTTTAGTGAACCTGTGTAACTCAATTACCTGATATCACAAAGTGTCTTCATTAAACTAAGTGGTTTTTCACGTAATTTGTACATTCTTCTAAAACTTAATTTCTGGAAGTTACCTTTCCTGATGAGTTAGAATTTACTATGAGCCTTCTAACTGAGGCGTGTCGTACGTAGCAAAATATTGAATTTATCTGGAACAAGACAATTCATTACTTATAATACTTACTACTTGGAGGTTCTTTAATTTTTTGTGATCTACAATGTTTGTTTGATTTTTTGAGGTTTTGTACACATACCATTTCAAACTTCACCACACCACGGCGTATCTAAAGTTTTAGTACTAGACGATTCTTACTAATTTGTTTAGTTCTATCTGGTTTCCACCTCCGTTCATTTGAATAGTTTTTCCACCGTCAGATTTAAGTCAGTCATGTTTTACTGGATTCAACCTGATTTCTGATGTTTCTATTACGATTAGGTAACGTGACAACCCACGCGATTCGGTTCAGTAGTTTAACCTGATACAAAAACGTGAAAACCCACGCTTTTTTTGTAGTTCAACCTAATACAGGAGTTTGATAACCCCCGCGATTTGTTTCTGTAGTTTAACCTAATCAACCGACAGGTGTGCCCACGCGTAATGTATTAGCAGCTCATGTGATTTGCTGAAAATGAGCTCAGGCGCGGTAGCAACCCCTCCAAAACCTCATTAGATACCTCACGAGCCTCACGAAGTTCTCATGAGATTCTGTTGATTGCTATTTTTCAACATCAGAAGCTCACGAGCAGATGACGTGTTGATGAAATTCTCATGAGAAACTCATATGAGTTTCTCATGAGGTTAAAAGTTTTTGCCATTCCCACTGAGAATATACCTCATTTTAACGTGATGTCTGACACCGCAAACATATTCATGCGTCCCATATTCCAATACAAGCTGAAATGAAATTGATGTATGTCACGGAATCGTGCTATTTTACCTATATACAGTCGGTTTCAAGTGACGATGACAAACCGCTGCGGGCACTTACTTCTTACAACGAATGTTACAAGTAAAAATGCCTATCTTGCAAAGTTTTTTCTCTCCGTTACAAGTAACGCTATCGTGAACGAAGAGAAAAAGGCAGTGTACACCTTCAAAATCCATTTGCAACATTCTCATAAAGAATTTGATCAGAAAAACTGAAAGAAACAGAGGTGTGATGAACATTATTTTTATTCAAATTGAACTATGCAGATCAAATCAAGCCCTTTACCTGCTTCCGGTTGAAAGTGGAAATTTCACCCAACCATTTTGAACTAGATTTTTTGTTCTTCCTCCTATTGTAAAAACGGTTTAATAAGTTTGTTTATTTGCAAAAATGGTGCATTTATCTATGAGGTCTACCGTACTTAGAACCCGAACTTTCTCCTATATAATTTACTTTAGCAGCAGGTGGTAATCAGAACTTTTAATGTTTGATCTTGTAAAAAGTACTTTCTAGAAATTATGCTCAATACCGTTATTCAGACTTTACGTATCATCGCCAATTATTTCGTCGTTCGTCTTTTGCGCTTGTTTTTTCCTAGCCAAGAGGTTTTCATATCATAGATGACGTCATCAAAAATTTGAGTGCATTGTGTTTCAATTGCGTATACTGTTAGTCAATTGCAGAGTCACGTGAAACATGTCAAACACCGCATAACTCAGAAACGTGCAATGACCAAATGTACGATTCTTCATTAGAATGCTAAGTTTACGTGACTATTCAATTGACTTCTAGTCTAACGTGAATTGATTGCGTATCGTAATTCACAGTTTCCACCATTGACGCAAACTCACTATGAAAAATTCGCATGCTTCAAAATTTCAGTCATTCCCACGGAAATTTTGGCAGCGTGCCAACCTAATTTCCAAGCCAGTTTATAGTTCGTTTCATTCCCACTGAGACTCGTTGGCATGGTGCCAACATTTTCGGATGACCATTTCTTAAACCAAACATAAGTATTCCTGGAACTTTTTTCATTCACGTGTTCTTATTAAATTGGAAAAACGCCCAAGGGGTGAAAAATATCCTGGAATATTTATTGGCATGCTGCCAAGTCTCAGTAGGAATGACAAGAACTATACACCATTGTAAAGTTTTTAGGCCAAAAGATTTTTTGAGCGAAAATATAGCTTTGCGTTCTAGAGAGTCTAAAAACGCTCACGGGAGTTTGGAAAATGTTGGCGCAGTCGACAGGTCGTATTTTTTCAATAACGCGATTGCAAAAGTGCGAGACTGAAATTTCTCAGAGTTTTTCCGGAAAACTATCTCGGCTCAAACCACAAAGTAGACAATAACTTGTGTTCCGTTGATCTTGACCAGGAAATGAGTTTGGCGAATTACAGGCTCGTGTGAAAGTACTTTAGTCTGCGAATACGACACTAGGTTCAGACGTACTAAAGTGCTGGTGCGATATTTTACCGTCCTATTAGGGACTTTTATCGAACGATAATTGATCAAAGACTGTAAAAATGTAAAATTCAGCGTTCTGTTGCAAACGTGATAACAGTTATTTGCGTACTTTTGACCAAATACGAGGTCCAATCCCGTACTTCCTGGTTCAATGGTATGATCTTGTCAAATTAAAGCTGTTCAGCACTCGAGGTTCTTGAGAACGGAAGTTGGCCGATCCCTAAAGTTTCCATGTTATAGCAAATGTATTGAGTTCATAAATTGAAGCATAACACACTTTCAGAATTTTGACTATGCGTTATTTTCAGTTTCACTGTCCAAATCTTACATGTGGAGTTGGTGAAGCCGTATAAAATTTGCGTTTTTCTCAACGTAAATCCCCTTTAAATTCATTCCCGAGCCTTGAAATCTCCTCCACTTCTATAGATATCTGACATCAGAGGCTCGAAGGATGGCGCCGCGTATGGAATTAAAATTGAATTATTCGATGTACGCTAGATTGGGTTTGCATGCCGAATTCGCTATTAGCCTATTACTCTCCGCCATTTTTCTAAGCCAATCGCCTAAAATGCCAGACCTCGCATAATTCCGTTTGTAACAAAAACCTTCAGACGGAATAGTGATCAAAGTTCTGGTTTTTCTCCGATTTTGCGATGTTTTCAAGCTCAAAGTTATGTTTTTTTATACGTTTTCTTAATATTTCTTGCCGTTATATTTGGTGCGAGAGTTCAAGCTTGAGCTGATGCAGCTGCTGTAGCTCCTGTGACAGCTGGATAAAACTTAACTTTCGTTCTAGTTTGAACTGCGGGAAACATCAACTTTTTGAGGTTCGATCAGAAAACCCCGCGGTCAAATTACAAGTAGAGCAGAACTAAGTGAGCGTTGTGTAGAACCCAGTGTTTGGTTACCCCTATCCCTATTCCAATAATAGGTTTTTTTCTCTCACAAATCTTGTGTACCAACAAGCTTAGTTTTGTAGTCGCCTACGTCAATCATTGTAGTCCATGTGGGGACCATTCCGGCATAACAATCCGTTTTCGGAGAATCAAAAGTTGTTTATGACAGATACATTTCTGCAAAACTAATTGAGGCCGAGTTTTTCAACGCGGAAATTGCACGGTTTTCTCACGACTTAACGACAGTTCAGCAATTAGGGTGTCTGATGGTCTACTTCCTCTTCATATCTCAATTATTTCCTTGAGAAACTGGTTTGTCTTTCATTTCCTTGTGAACTGAACATTGATTCGTTCAACTCAGAGACGCGCGTGCACACTCTGCGTCAACTCAAAAGATAGGTATTGAATGACTGCTTCTAGAGATGACTGCAAAGATGAATAAAGGACGCAAAACGTTTTATTGTACGTCCGACTCTCAGTGTTTTGCTAGCAATCTGTGTACAAATAGATCTACTCATTTTACCTGAACTTCGATCCGATTAAGGTAAGGTCTCAGACTTCACCTTATCAACGTTCAAATCAAATATTTGGTGATTACGTTAAACGGGGATTACTGATTTAGCAACAGTGACCTATGTGAAAACCCTGTTAACTGGGAGTGAGTTAGTCTGTGATATTGCATGACGCAAGTTTCGACAATTTAGCATCATTCACAACACTGTATTTTATTAGGTCTGTGGCGAGTTCAGTTGTAATTGTAACAGGTGTCCGGCATTGAAACTGCCAGGCAAGATGTTGTAAACATTGATTATAAGATAATCTTATTGCAACACCTTTGTTGTTTTTCAAATTCAAAACCTAAATTGATCGCTAAATTGATCGCCACATAAATTGATCGCTAGAGTCTTGCCGCACTACGAAAGCAGTTTACTACATCACGACACTTTCTCCGTACTCAGAACTATTTTGTACTAAGACCACATGAGGGGTTTATCTGTAGAGAAAGTTTATTGTACGATAAGTCAATCTGAGAACAACTTATGTCCTTTTCTACAGAGAACACAAAGCCTTGGAACCCCCGTGGCCCATTGTGATATGTTTTTTAGTTTATATCATTTATTTCGATATAATTCTTCTAATGACCACTTAGTACGATGAGTGTCTTGGCGGAACCCTCTTGAGAACTTTATTGTTTCAGATTATTTCGTTTGCAGCCAGAATTCTAAAGATCAAAACCGCCGTTAATAACTGCGAATTTTCTCTGCAAAAGCACAATTTTCCGAGTAGTTGTATATGAAGCTACGTTCAGTCTACGCGTCCAAATGAAGTTTGTAATCATATGTTGTTCTCCTATATTTCAAATTATCATTCAATTTTATGGAATGGCTTTTCGAAATTAACATTTTCATTTCGAGTTATTTGAGGCGTCTAATTGATAGCATTTCCATACTTATAAGTTTATTGTATGTTGTTGAAGTTCGCTATTCTGCTCCCATTCCAAATACTTCATCCAGCAGCTTGACAGCGCGCCTTCACAGAAAATGTTCACGATTCGGTCTTTTCCATAAGTTTGTGAACTGGTGGAAGTTTTTGATGCGTTCAATATTCAATTGAAAGATAACGACAGAGAAAAAAAGGGGAGATTGAATCTGTAGTCTGATTTATGTACAAGGTATGGAATTAGACTACAATGACTGCAATAAAGAACAGTATGGATTCGTGTATGCGCATTCACTGACGTGTTCTGCTACTTCTGAGCTATTTCATCTTTAAACTCTTACTGGCCCGGTTTCTTCGAAGCCAAATTCACTGTACCTTTTAATCTCACGATATTTCTGGGAAATAATAAGCTCTGTTTCTATACCAAATGTTCTGTACACCTTATCTCTGTTCAAGTTCCCGAGCCATGATAACTGCAGCATGTCACGATGTCGTTGATAATACAGGAAGTGGTAAGTTAGAAATCTATTATGCCACTCATGAGAGGATATGACCCGTGAGACCATCTCATGAGTAACAAATTCATTTGCAACATCATCGCCATTCCCAGTGTTCGACAAATTCCCTTTTCTTTAAAACTGTATCCTAAACTTTCTGTGAAACGGTTATGATATGTGCGAAGTGAGCAACGTACTCAGAGTGTAGAAAGTTAGACATAACCTAATATAGTTTCTGTGAAGCGTACAAATGACGCATCGTATCAGTTTCCTTTTTGCGATCTCGTGTTTCTTGGAACAAACAACTCTTCTGTACAATTATCTGTGTAAAACATGGTCATTAGCTACCATCAAACCGTGTAATTTATTGAATGCGACTTTTGTATCTCCGTCGCTATAGTTACTTTATATCGGAGTTGTACCACTCGAAACATCGGTAATTCTGCACGTTATGGTGACACGCTCATAAAGATTTTGCACGTAACAATCACACGTGTGTAAATAATTTGCACGTAACCGTCACACATTCCCAATTATTTAGGCGTTATGGTCACACGTTCTCGAATAGTCCACACGTTACGGTAATACGTTATTTTTGCACGTTGAGGTCATATGTTTTCAAATATTGATGAATTACACACGTTCCACCTTGAAATGAACCTCACTAGTTTGAACTTTTGTATCACCGTCGCTATAGCTACTTTCAATCAAAGTTATGCCGCTCCAACTGTCAGGCTGTAGAAGATTTTCACCTGGCAGCAACAAATCAGATTTGTTGCGTCAGCTATGTCATACATTGCATCTTAGTTGGTCAAAACCTTGTGATCAAATCTTCTTTGTAGTTTGGTGTTTCGATGCACGACCTGGTCGACAAGTTCTCATTACAGTTTAAATATTTTGACGCAACAACTGGTTTGAAGTAGTCTACTGGATTTCAGTCCATGCATCTTTCGTTCTCAGACATACACATACGATTCATGCTGGCATCATATCTGTAACTTTTCTGCTACAATGGAAAGATTCTTTCAGTCGAAGTTATGCCGCTCCAACTGTCAGGCTGTAGAAGATTTTCACCTGGCAGCAACATATCATATTTGTTGCGTCAGCTTTATTAATATATTTATTGGTCTATAACTAGTTAGATAGGATATCAGGACATGCTTTGTTTATATTAGTTATATCTATCTTTTTTCGGTTTCATTCAGCTTTTCCCCTCTATCATCGTCTCTTTATTACTATGGGGCTGATTCTCAAAAGGTCCCAATGTCCCACTTTCCTATTCCAATGTCCCATTCTCGTCGAATAACGACGTCCTTCAGTGTCTGCGCTTTGCGCATTTGCCATATATGTCTCTAACACTCAGTTGTCTGGCGCTCTCACTTCTATACACTCTCTCACACTACTGTCTCGCACTCTCTGCCTAATGTACAGTCTGTCACGTGCTCTAGAATAGTCGAAGCCACGCATGGAAACGAGACATTGGGACATTGAAACGAGACAATGGGACATTGAGACTTTGAAATGGGACATCGGGTCATTGGGACATCGGAATGGGACCCTTAGAGAATCAGTCCCTATATGCTCTAGAATTTGGCAGCGACTTACCGGCGACATGGAGGGGTCGGCAAAGTGTCGCCGGCGAGTCGCCTGCGACCATTTTCAAGTCCTTTACACTGAACGTTCTCTATGGTAATCAGATACCTAAACTGGTAATTTCACAGATGACGAAATTTTTGTATATACTCATCGTCGCCAGAACTAGAGAAGAGAAAATTTACGGGTTCATTGTTTATGTAAAAACTTGTCACCCACAACGACAAGTATATGTGTGTGTGTATAACATATTCACTATTCAGAATCAAAAACCTAAAAATAATCGCAGGCGACCCCCCGGCGACACTCCGCCGACCCCTCCATGTCGCCGGCGACTCGTCGCTAAATTCTAGAATGCATCTATTCATCATCTTCTCTGTCTAGTTGTTTCATTCACTTCTTCCATACCTCCTGTACTTTGTTTATCTCACCGTGTTTGTCGTCAAGATGTCTCCTGAGACACTTAGAAGACCGTTCTAGAAGGTCAGTTTCATGTATATACTACAATATTTCCGTAGTTCTCCAGCCGCCTAGGGAGCCATTATGTCAACATTCTCATGATACGTGGGTGAGAATGTTAGTCTCTCGCATTTTTCTTACTTTCTGGGTACTCATTAGTTACGTTAGCCAAAACGACAAATATTATTGCATGAACACTTTCTTACGTTCTCATGGTGTGAAGTAATTGGAAAATTAGCGAATGTTACGTTGAACGTTTGAATTTCAGTTTTGAGAAGAAACGAACTTTCCTGAGTGCTGGAAATAGAAGGAGTTGTCACGTGAACCGTAGAGAGCGATACGTAATTTGCACGTTTTAGTCGAACGTTGTCAAATACTAATGTATTTGACACGTTTTATGTGAAATTTGATATGACTAGCAGTATACAGATTGTTGGTTGACGCGATGTGGTTCACCAGTCTTTCGAGGTTCACATCAAGTTCCGTCCCCTCAAGGCAGACCTCACTTTCCAAACTAATATCTTTGAAGTTTCTCTCTTCTTTGCTCGCACTAAAATAGTTTTGCTAGGACACCTGGTATTGCAAATTGTATATTTATAGCTATTAATGTACTCAAACAGAAATAGTTCCACAAAAAGTGAGCACTTGTGGTTAGAAGGCGGAACACCGAAGCACTAATCATCACGCCAACCTAGTACATGATTCTTCAAATTGACACATCAGAAAAGTCGATCTACAGTATGCTTTTGGGTTTAATCGTACCAAATGATGTATGGGGAACATACTTATTGAAACAGCCTTTGGTTCAGTTTCTCCCTACGTGACAACTTCATAATTTTCTCACACACAAAAGTGCGAAAAAAGCTAGTTGTTCAATAAAAGGATACGGTAATTACGACACCTGATTTTCCATGTGTCTACGTTTCTGACTCAATCTCGAATTTCAGAGTTTTTCTCATTGTAATTATTGTACTTCGTTCAACGATCGGAATCGCATGTGTCCTCGTTGCGTCACTTCAATTAGTACATTGCTCCTTGTTCTTTGGTTTTCACCTTCTCTCACTTCACAGTGAAATAACCGATAATTGTTAGTTAAAATAACTTTACTGTATTTAGCGGCTAAAAATAGTCCTCGAATGTAATTCAAAAGTAATTTCAGAGTGGTAAACATGAACTGATTACTTCCATTTCTGAACAGTGTTGTTAATGAATACAAGGAGTGCAGCATTTAGAGTGGTATTTTGATCTTCAAAATCGAAAATTATTAAGAGTATTTGTAGTTTTATCACGAGGCGCTTGAGATATTTTTCTCAGAGCGTGCTTGATTGTGTCACAGTATTTTACTGTGAATACGTTATTTGGTACGAATGAACCCAAAAGCATACTGTCGCTCGATTTTTCTGTTGTGTTGATTGTAGAATCACGTGGTGCAAATCGATTTTTCGCTGTCTCGACTAAAACATTTATGTATTTTCCGAATCGTTGTGTTCCTGAACTGTTCCGACTAAACGCGTTTTTCGTATAAGACATAGCATGGTCGGAGTTCTGAAGATGTTCCACTGAAGATATACCTTCAATATCTCTGTCTCCTACAGTAGCTCTGCAAGAATTTCGCCTTGTTTACCTGTATGTGCACCACGTGCGCTCGACTGAGTCTAATTTTGCGTGGTACGCAAAAATACATTTCTAACGTGATAATCGTTAAATTCCAGTTGGACGCAGAAACATAATATCCCGATAGGAGAAATCTACTCCGTATCTAAAAATATACTGTTGAGTTCCAAGTCATTGTATGAAAACACTCCCTCAATATGAATGTAGTTAGTTGATGTCTGTCAGCTCAGACGTCTTAGACTCTGTAGGTCAGAACGGTGTTCATTATGATTGTTCCTTAGTTAAAAGTAATCTCCTAGTATGATGTATGGAGATGTGAGTAGTAGTCTACAGGAATATTATTAGTTCATACATATTTTGTTCTCAGACACCCACATACTAGTTTGACAGATAGTTTTGCAAGACGATTTTTCCAATAATTTGGAAGAAGTGTAGTAAAAATATCACAATTAAGCTGAACAACGTGGTATTTTCTACCGCGTTTGTGATCACAAACATTTTGTTGTTTTCATACGCACTATACATACACAGGAAGTGTATGTATAGTGCGTAGGTTGAAATCTCGGGTGGGTAAAGCTTCCAACTTGCATGACTGTTGCTACTGCATGACTGCATGACTGCTACTGTGCTGAACTTTTTCCGGGTGCTGACGAAATAGTACAGCTAGGGAGTGAACATTGATCACCACTCTACCATGAAGCCAGTTCTGATATAACACTACTTTCTGACTCTTTTTATCGACAATTGTGAAGAAAAACAAGAAGTTATAACGTGTAGTCTAAGATTTGTGGGAAACCACTATCCACCACAAACCTACATCACTGCCGGAGCGATGATCTCCCAACACCTAAAACTGTTTTACAAATGATACAGCTCATGAAAAGTGTACAGTAAGTGCAGTTCTGGAGGCGGCGTAGTGACTTTTTGGAGTAATCAAACATCTACCTAATCCTAGTGAACTGTCCGTGCTGATGATCTTACAACTGAAATCGTGACTTGTACTACGAGCTTTTTTCTGCGAATTCTGGTATTTGCTCATTCATTATATAGGCCCGCCTCCGAGTGCTCTAATTAATGTCAAATTGTCGTCAACGGCGACAATTTCATTATTCACATCTGATATAGCAACTTATTCCCCCACTCTAACTCATTTTTCTAAAGAAGTTTGCAGAAAAGTTGAGGAACTTATGGAAATTTCGGTGAGGCGTCACGTTTCACGTGATTATTTAACTGCCTCCAAGTTGAGAAGGCAGGTTTTGATCATAGTCGAGCCACTTTAGCCCACTTCAATCTGGATCACTGTCATTAAAATTTTTGAATACCTATTTTTTCAATCCTTGCTCATACCGATCTGAATTATTATAGAACTAGTACTTTGTTTTCATTCTTTCAAACACACACACGATCACGTACACTTAACAGTAAAGCACGTGTTTAACCGAACAAAAACCGTATTGTGTTCCTATTCGAAAAGTTAATTTCCGCTTATAGTCAAATTCTCACGTAAACCCGCCACTTATAGTCAATTGTCTAGACAACTTTTTACTATCCTAATTGGTTTGATTACTTTTCGAATCTGAAAACAGCCACGTCATCTCTACGAAACATAATTGCGTGTATAACAGCTGTTACTCTCGCATCTAACAAATGTTGACATCACTTTTTCTAGAATGAAAATAAAGTGAGCGCGAAAAAAGGCTCTTAAACATCACTTCCCATGTATCAGTCGAAGTTTATCTGTTCATTTGGAATATCATGGTACCTGACACAAGCGTTGACATGAAGTCGTTCTGGCGTTATAGCCTTCGCGGGTGAAGTTACACCGCTTACGTGCAATACATAATTATCGATCAACGATCATTGATCACACTATGCATCAAGGATCTGAGAAATGAATCATCTGAGGCTCTTTGATAGGTCAAGGGATGCACAATTGTGAACATTTCCATCTTAACTGCTCGACTAGAGAATGCAATTTTGAGGATCTTACTACTCATATTACTACAGTTGTAATGAGCGAAAATTACAGTACTCAGTAATATTCGTGCAGTACGATGACCAGTAGGACAATCTTTCGATGTTTCCATCCTAAGATGATGCATCCCTCAGATCCTTATTATTATTATTATTATGTTATTATTATAGAGATTCTCAGTTTTTCATTAGACGTGCTATGAATTATGATTACAGATGTTTGCGTCGAAGAAACTTTTTCACCTGGCACTGTACATATAAGAGTCGTTTAAAAGAAACGAGAGAGTTAATTGGAGACAATTATTGGTTGACTCCAATTAGTACTCGATGAGTCAGTCGGGGAAGTAGGGAGTGAACAGTTGTTTTTCTGAATCTCAGTTATTGATTATTTTTAACACGATTGGAGAACCTGCGTACATCAATTATATTTCCGGTTAAACGCATATTTACGGTAAATACGTGAAACCTACTTAGTTCGCTATTTCAAGCTGCAAACGATCGGAATTGATGAACACTACGGTATTTTAGATTGCAAAGATCTTATAAGCGTCTAGTACTAATTTCATTGTTTTTAGCTAGTTTCTAGGTATTAGTGCAAGCTGTACTTTCGTTCTCTGTAATAGTATGATTGTTCACTGGATTACTAGTTATGAAACAGAGAAAAATGATTTTCTTGTCTCGAGACTCGGTCCCTTGATAGTTCCTAGCGTCATCTCCACATCTCTACGAAAACAAGTTGTCAATTGGTACCTGTACCCTGTAACTAATGTAATTTCCCAGAACAATATTGTAATTATGCAGAAGGGTGAGACTTCCTCCCATGCATTTAATCATAGGTGACGGAAAAATGGAGACAATTCTGTGAACATATCTAGCGGAAAAACGTCAACTCGAGACGTTTAGAACACTAGATGTTTCTTTGTTAGTTACGTCAGTATTTGTGAACGAGATTTCATGCGAGAAAGGTTACTCAAGAATTCACACAATCGGAGTGCATTTTTATTATCCTGAAAACCTAATCTCATCCTGCATCTCTCGCTCTGCGCACTATTTCGCAAAACAGAGAAATAGCGTATGTTTGAGGAGACGTAGGTTGGGATCTAACCGACGGGACCTTTCTGAATACGGCCTCAGAACACCAGCAAGCCAGGTGGTTTCACTATTACGGAGCGCATGTAATTCTCATACGTGCACCTGTGCTCTTTTTTATTTACCGAACATTTTCAAAAAGTGGAGTTGAATTTATGAGTTGATTTCCATCACACTATGAAATTAAGACTATCCGACATTTGAGTCATATTTTCGTTGAGGCGTGATTGCTTCAATTTTCAAACTGAATTATAACTCGTGATGAGTGTTAATGGAGGTTTACAGGTTATAGGTTATACACATGCTTAGCTAAATACCGTGTTTACTTTGTAAAATACAAGTAACACACATATATTTTGCTATTCCGTAAAGTAGTCTAAATTATAAAATGTTACACTTACAAACAATTAATTCTCTGTATTTTCGTTAGAACGATAGGTGCCTTTTCACTCAATAGTTTTGTCATTTTCGATTTTCTTTTTTTTTTCTGAGAGCAACTGTAGTCAACGCCCCCAAATGCGTTAATTACTACGTCTCTCAGCCTTGTCCGGCAATCAAAGTTCGGCTTTATTCAGGAACTTATTACAAATAATGCATTTGTGACCCACTATTTTTCTAATACAATCATTTTCTCTCTTTTCTATATTTGACCACATTGTTATATCACATGTACCTATTGTTTATTTGACTCTGAAAGCACTCATATTTTTTCTTCATTCAGTGCTGAACGTGTTATTTTGCGCAATATCGAATTTTCCAGGTTTTCTGTACATGTGCCTGTGAGTAGTCGGAAACCAAAGAAGTTTTTAAGTCGACCTTAATTTGGCTACCAATCGATATCCATTCAATCGGCGGGAAAATACAGTAAATCGATAAATCGTAATGGGGATTTGTCAGTCACAAGAGGACAAGGAATTGTCCATGAAGAGCAGGGCGATTGACAAGGAGATGATGCAGGGACATCTAGCACAGCAGAAAGTCGTCAAGTTGCTACTTTTAGGTTGGTTTTTCTAATTTGCTAATATTACGTGAGAGTATCTAGGTAGTATTTTCATACGATATTTCTGTAGGTTGCGAGTTTTTGTCCTGTCTCCACGTCAGTACGTGTTATCTAGTAACTAAAAAGTGTTCAAACGTTACCATACTCTCCGAAATTGACCTCTTCATATTTTGGCTTCAATGATATTTGAACCTGTGATCAAAAACTAATAACTGTTCTTTATCGCAACACTTTCAGTAAAAAAGTTTTTTTTCAGGCGCCGGAGAATGCGGGAAAAGTACAGTTTTGAAACAGATGAGGTAAATTTTTTTAATTTTCCTCTCGGACACAGTTCCACCTGGTTTTACCGTAAAACTAAGTTGTGCTCTTTGGTTCTTTATATTTACCGAACGATGATTTTCGCGAAATTAATCAATCAGCCACTGTTCGACATCGAATGTTTACATTTATTTCGTACAAAATAATTTACGATTACGAGTGTGATCTACAGAAAAGTAAAAAACTTCCGCCTGAGAACCACAAATTACTTCCTCTTATCTTAGGCGTACAATTAGAATTTGATTACCGAGCGATTTGTGATTCCGAGTGTAAAGTACTTTTCGTTAGCCCCAATTATCTAGTACGAGTTATGTGCTCAGCGAAACAGAAATGTTTCCGTTTACCTCATAAAAGTATTTTCAACAACTGATAGTAGAGCGGTGAATGATCGGGTAATGTCGAATGAACTTTGAACCGTGGAAATCTCTAGCAGGTGGAAAGTAGATCTCGTGGGTTGTACTCATGAGAACAACTTGTGAGCTAATAACGAGCTCACGGTGACACTACTTCTGACAAACCACACTCAAAATGAAAATATGTAACGAACTTGGGTGGTACCACAAAAGTTGTACCTTCAAGTTGATTAACAATCTAGACTGAAGTTTGAACTTCATTTTCCGGCGAATGTGCTGCCGTCCCAGTTCAATCCTGATTATTTTGAAAACACAAAGCCAAATTCAAATTATAGAATAAATTGTATCCATTTCAGAATTTTGCACGACCACGGCTTCTCACAAGAAGAAGCGGAGCAGCAGCGAAGTGTCGTGTACAACAACACCGTTCAGGCGATGGCCCAGATATTGAGGGCCATGAGTCCCATGAACATCTCCTTTGAGAACCCTGCCAGGGAGGTAGGAATTGCTTTTCTTCTCATTTTAAATGAAAACACTTTGTGACATGAATTTCGAGAACTCTCTGTTTAGGGCGAGTATTTTCTGATAATTGTTCCGAGCCAATGCCGAAATTCTCTCACGTTGAGACGTGTACTAACACGTTTTCCTACAGTCGCAACATTTTTTACAGACAATTACACCAACTTCCACTCTAGGAATCAAGATTACGTACAAGACGCGCGAGGGTTAAACGTCTGGCACCGTAGCAAAGTCTCATGAAAAGGTCACCTTTGAGCTGAACTTTCTGGTCACCACCCCGCCCAGGTTTGGGTCACCTGCACAATGCGTATACACACAAAGTTGGCAACTATGTGGCTAGAATGTGATCAGGTCCTCAATCAGGTTGAGCTCACCACTTGTATGACTTTGCTACGGTGCCAGCTCTCTTCTCGCTGTAGTTTACCCTGAAGTAATGTGCGAGAAAATCAATATCAATGTTTCACATTGAACCTCAACAACTATATTTTCAGTCAGACGCACGCGTCGTTCTGGACACTGTAAAAGCCGGCAAAGAATCGGAAGCGTTTTCTCCGGAACTCACCAAGGCCCTCAAGTCACTCTGGTCCGATCGGGCTATTTCACGGGATATGGTCAACAAAGGCAACGAATATCAACTAACCGAGAGCGGACCACAGTAAGTTTTTACTGATTTTGAGGCCTTTTTCGATTTGTTCATCATATTTTTTGAGATTTGACAGAAGCCAAGGTTGTTACCTCATTCTGAGGTCCAGTGACTGCTCCAGTTGTCTTTGGCATCCACAAAACCTCTTACACTATGAGAAAATCATCAAAAATGCTTTAAAACTTGAAACTTCGAAAGAAAATCTCAAACTCTGTACTTTCAGTTTCCTATCCTCGATCGAGCGAATAGCAGCCCCAGACTACAAACCGACCGAACAGGATATTTTACTGTCTCGGATAAAGACAACCGGAATCGTTGAAGTCAAGTTCCAGATGAAGAATGTTGAATTTAGGTGAGTCAGCACGTGTCTGTATACTACTAGTGAAATGATTGGTGACGTGAAACGTGTGCGCTAACGTGCTGAAATAGAGATATTATGGTTTTACAACAATGGCCCTCTGCCATTTTGTTTTATTGAGATGTTCCGTTCCGTTTGAGTGTAAGTTAAGTATACTTTCACTTTGAGTATAACGGTGTGACTAACTTGTTTCCCATAGGAGTTCGGTCAAAAGATTTGGTACGTGCGAACTAGAGGTGCGAAGCTGAATGCGATGCATTCGATTACCACTGTAGCCGATGAAGTTAACGCAAAAATAGATATGTGTGATTCGGAAAACATGTATTATAGTTATTCTCCAAATAACACAGAAGCATACTGTATATCTCATTCAATGCTGTGGTTTTCGCTTTGGTCAGAATCTCACGTGTGGTAGTCAATGAAAGAATGAAAAATTCGCCGTTTTTATAACATATTTCTCCTCTCAAGAAAACATTTACTTTTGAAAGTTCAACGTTAAGTTCCTTCATGACTGCAAACATCGTTGGCTGTCTCGGGTCACTGGGGAACTACAGACAGTAGACTCAAAGTCTCACGAGACGGGAAAAATGTTGAATTCAATTACGCTATTTAGAATAATGCTGGACGCGAGAAAAGTACTTTTGAAGCAAATGACAATCATTCTTGTAACTGAATGTTTTTTTCTTGAAATCGGCTGAGGTACAATACAAACACGCTCAAAATTTCGCCACGATTTCACTCCACACTTTCATGCTCAAAAAATATGACTGAAAACAAAAAATGGAAAAATGGAAGTTTTTGTGCTTGTTTTTGGAGAAAGAACCGTTTGCAATCGAAGTTTTTATATTCTGGTTGATTGCAGAGTTTTCGACGTGGGTGGTCAGCGGTCGGAGCGAAAGAAGTGGATTCATTGCTTCGAGGACGTGAACGCCATAATTTTCATAGCCGCCATTTCTGAATACGATCAAGTCTTATTTGAGGATGAGACTACGGTAAGTGGGGGCGTTTGAAGAGAATATACTATAGTCCAAATCATTCATATTGAGACTCCTATAGCACACATTTGAGCTTTTCCATGACTGTTTTCTAATGCAAACAACTTAAACTTGGTTAAAAGATGTGAATCGAACACAAAAACTGTACCTTTCCGATAGAAATTAACGTAACGAAATTGCATGAAATCGGTTTTAAATATACTGTAGGAGTCTTGGTAGGAACGAGGAAAACTCTGCGTTGATGTTTGGGTTATTTCCGGCATTGTGACGTCATAGATTACGTCATTCGACCTACTACAAGTAAAACTACAATTCAAGTTCAACCTTTTGCAAATGTGAAACGTGGTTAGAGATCAAATAGTTTTTTGAACTCGGAACTAGGCATACTGAATGTTTCAACCCGGGGGACAGTGTTTGGTCAGCTTCAGTTTAAAAGTAAAGTTAATGGACTGGAGTTTTCTTTCTCCAAAAATTACTATAATCAAATCTTGCAATAGAAATTGAACCCAATGATTGAACTGGATGAAATTATTGAACCTCCGTTCAAGGTAGAGATACGCATTCTGTACCACGGCGAATGGGAATCAAAAATGTAACCACTGGACCTACGCCGCCGTCTCAAAACTGTAAACTGTTAACTTTACAATATATAGGATAACTCTTCGCTAATCAATTATATATGGTGTAATTTGCTATATTCTGCTGGGTTTGTGATTTGATCCTATTGCTGTTCGATCGAAATTTGTGAGCTTGGCTGTGTATCGACATAAAACTACAACGAATTCACTGCTCATATATTCCATTTCCAGAATCGAATGGTCGAGTCGATGCGGTTATTCGAGTCGATCTGCAACAGTCGTTGGTTCATCAACACTTCCATGATTCTGTTTTTGAACAAAAAAGATTTGTTCGCCGAGAAAATCAAGCGAACGAACATCACGGACGCCTTCCCAGACTACAAAGGCGAGTTTTGTATTTATTAAATGAAACATGTTTCATGCGTGGTCTAAAGTGGTACGGTACTACAAAACGAATCCAAAGTGGTATGGTTCAGACTACAATTGTGAGTTTTGTATTCGGTTTTGTATTCTTGATATTTTAAAATTATAGTATGCGTGGTTAAAAGTAGTTTGGTACGGTGGAACGGTGTGGTGGGGAGTTGTACGGTGTAATAGAGTTGCTTCTGTGTATAACACTAATCTGTAATAGACAAAGTCATTACGTAGAGTAGTTTCCGACATATAGTTGTTGTGATTCGTTGCCGTTTTTAACAATGAAGTGATACAAGTATCAAGTAGAAGCCTGAAGAGTGGCTCACCAACGTCTGCTTTATATTTTTAGGATCCATGAAAAATTTCAATTTCCGTACGGCTCATTGCACTATGTGTGACTCTTACTTTAGTATACGATGTTTGATTATTCTTGGACTTGAACTTTTTGGTCTAACTGTGTAGGGGTAGCCGAGACTACTTTTTTATATCATGACTGTGAAGAAACTGCTGCTCGAAAACCTACTTTTAATGACTGACCAAGCAGAAAATTGAATATTGTACCCATTTAAATTGTGCACGCGTGTTAATGATTACCCATGTATCGCTATAGCAACCTGTCGGCGTAAGCAATTGAACAGGAAACACAAAACACCTCCGAAAGTGAGGGACTTTCACTTATCAACAATTCATTGTGTTCTGCAAATATATACTGCTTGAAGGGGGTCTGACAGGAATGGAATCTCGTGCCGCTCCACGCTTAATTCTGTCGTTTCTATGCAAATGCGCTACAAAAACGATTTCAATGATATTTCTCTGAAACGTTAAATCACTATTTATTTACGAATAGTCTAAACCAAACAGACACATTTGCATTGGGGCGAAGGAATTAACCGCGGAGCGCAAGGCACGAGATTCGTTTCCTGTCAGACCATGGCGGTGAAAAAAGAAAAGTAGATTTTGGTACAGTTTCGAAACATGGTGTTCAGCTTTTCTTTTCTAATCTTACCCAGTACAACATCACAATTGAAATGTCAGTGGGATGTTTAAAAGTTTCAAACTATGATGCTTTCGGTCATTTTTTTCCGTTTTCTAATGGAGTTTCCGAAAACTATAACCACAAACTTTTCCAGGCGAGCAGAGCTATGACGCCGCCACGAAGTACATCGAGGAGAAGTTCGAAGGGCTGAATGCGAACCCGGAAAAGACCATCTATATGCACCAAACCTGCGCAACGGACACAAATCAAGTGCAAATGATCCTTGATTCAGTAATCGATATGATCATACAGGCAAACCTCCAGGGATGCGGACTATATTGATTGATTCACGTGAGAAATTTGATCTACCTTCACGTGCATAACACGTGAACTAGTGTGAACTTGAGAATATTCGGACAATCGGGCGTTTTATTGTCACGTGAAACGTGAAAAACTTTCAAACTTTCCCATTTTCATTATGTTTAGCTGTAAGTTCTTTGCTTTTCCCCCAAAAGTTTGACGTTTCAAGTGACCGGTTTAATTATTTTGATCACTTTCCAGTGAGAAACTGTTTGCGAATCTGTCAAGATATACAGAACTAGAAGTAAGGTTGTATAGAGTTGAATTTCACAGAGCTGTATTCATTCCGTACAAAAGCTCGTAGTTTTACCCATTGAAACAATAAATTGGTGTTGAAAACAAATTTTGAATTCAATTTTGTAAATGTTGGCATGTTTTTGATTTACTACTCATTACTGTTTCCACTTGTATTAGAGCACTGGTAGAAGGGAATTTATCTCTGTACTCGTACTTTTCTGTTCCCAAAGGTTTGTTCATTTTTATTTGTAAGCTGACCATTTTCACAACATTTTATGTAACAATTCGTAGGTAGAGTTAGAAAAGGCGTTGTTGTGTGCGTATCGAAAATATCAGTTATTTTGATAACAAAATGAGAACACGTGTCAAAGTTGTACTTTATCGATTTTGTTGTTTTTCTGTCCTTTTTTATCTGGCTTCGATCTCATTTGATCTCATTCTTCTCCAATCGATAACCCATTGAAAACTGTTGTGATACCATGTGTTTCGGTGCGCTAATGAATGTTTTCATATATTTTTTGGTTCCGAAAAACAACACCTCTATAAACATGATAAACTAAACTGGTAGAAAACTGACAAATTGACAAGGTACTGAATTCTACCATTAAAGTTAACGAGTTGTTCAATGGACCACTGAAACATCCCAGTGCTTTGGTTCCCATTTTACATCTCTCGTTTTGCACACGACTCTGTGAAAACTCGGAAATCTTGCCGGGACGTTAGAGCACAGAAAAAGCGTGTGTTTGAGCAGAGGTGTCAGAAACACGAATGCAGAAAACATCGAACAAATAGTCTAAAATTTAAAAATAAAACGTGTGAAATGCGTCAGAGTTCGATATTGAGGAATGGTGAACCAAGTGTAGGTATACTCCGTTTCACTAATCGATGTCCGTCTACAGTAACCTTCCGAATATTCAAGACCGTTTATCTAATCATAGTACAGACTTTGAAAAAAGAAATCACGAAGTTTAAATTATTTCTAATTCTTACAAGTTATGAATTATTTACTTGAAAAGTTTACAATCTTGCTGTAGACGGATGTTGTTGCGTGAAACAACTATACACTGCCACAGTCACTGCCTGCTCATATTTTACATGACTAGCATTCAGTTCTACAGTAGTTCTATACAACAACATCAAGTTTGAGTGCAAACAAGTTTAGATTCAATCACGTGATTACACTTTCGAGGAAAACAAATACTTGTATAGAAATAGATAAACAATTTGTGCTGATAATTGTTTATTGCTAGTCATGGCAAAACAGAAAACATTCAATTAAAGCGCAAATAGACTGACTGGCGCTAGTAAATCCTAGGCAGTACTATGTTTTCATACAATTATATTCAGGGAAAACTACAACTGTTTTCTGAATTCTGAGTTTTCAAATTATGTTTTCTCTGAAAACATGTTAACAAGTGACAGAATATAGTTACCACGTCGCAGTGAAACTAGGTTTTGAAATATGTGTAGCGATTGAAAAAAACTAATTGGTAAACACAAACATGGTACGCTAAATAACAAGACTGGTTGAAATGCTGAAATTTAATGTCTCACTGAAACAACATATGCGAAATAGAAATAACATAGGATGAAATATAAATACCCGATTTGAGCAAACTGGTGTGTGATAATGCAGCACATCTAAGAAACCTACGCAACTTAGAAATGTACTTTTGAATCACAGTTCTGCAGCTACTGCAGAAGAGTTCAAAAGTATTCGAATGAAGATCTGTTAGAACATTATCATTGATCCTAGAGAACCGAGGTCATGAACCGAGGTCAACAGATTAAGCAAGATGAACTCTACGTGAACTACGTGAAGTAAATGATCAATTTGGAATGTCTATATGAGTTTCCGGGTGATGTTCATGAATCGTTGAAGGCCCTGTCGTATTTTGGAGGTCTGGTGTCGTTTTGACGCTGGTCTTCGTTCTTCCAAAGCGGCCAAAATTACAGCATCGAACATCTGAATTAATAAATGGTGGTATTTTTGTTTATAAATGGCTATTTTGGTATATACTTTTCGCAAGAGATTGAGATGAACTATAAAAATTTTCAAACACTTCGATCCGTCTCACATAGAGTAGACAATTTCAACTTAAAACTAAGGTCGCGAATTGGAATTCAGTACGTGGAAAAAGCGACGCTGAGTAGTTATTCTGTCAGTGACGAACAATTTTGGTGGAGAAAATTTGCATTTCCTATCTATACTGCCGTGAGTTGTATGCGTATCGATTTTTCGTAATCACCAACCTGCTTCAGGTTGTCCTGCGTCAATGCAGAACATTCAAAAAAGTCGGCGGCCCGGATTTGTTGGGCCAAATGTTTTCCTTTCGAGGTGGAAATGGAGTCTTTCGATGACGTCATCCAACGACGATCCAACTGCGTTCCCACTAGGATTACTGTAACAATAACTTTAACTGTGAGTGTAGGCGTTTTCACTATTTACCGTATACTACATACAGACTACGTACACGTACAGTAGCACTATGATTACTGTAACAGATGCTTTTACTGTATGGAGAATGATAATATTCGAATTGTAGTTGTAGTTTGATCAGCATAGTTTTCGAATTGTGACTGAAGCATGATAGTTGCCAACACTTAATTGGCATATTCACAGTTTCACGTCGTTTTGTAATAAGGCGGTGATCATCATAATAATGTCACAACCATTCCATTTGTTTGATTGAAACATTATTCACGTCATTTGAGGTATATGTTGTCACGTATGAAGAGTCCCGAGAAACTACTTTTTCACGAGGTAGCTTTGGAGGTCATCACGATAATGTTTTCTATCATTCTAATTAATTAATTTTGTCTTCTAACATATACCGAGAGCGAGATAAGTTGTGCCGGATGTCACATGATGTTTCCGGTTGATCGGTTAAGTGGATTGTATTTCATTAATTCATATTGTACAAGACTATAAATAAGGCTCCTTGGGGCCGCGTGCAAATATGAATTATTGTAATCTAACCTAATCAGGGAAGTTTTTGCAGAAACGGGACTGATGCTGATTACTGATTATATAATCTTTATTAGAGTTTATTCAGAAACGAGTCACTAGGTAGTTTGATGACAATTAGTGCGAGGAATCTCGTTCAGTAAGTTCAAAACGCAAACGAGGAATCTCGTTCAGTAAGTTCAAAACGCAAACATAATAGGAGCTAAACAGGTTTATACAGCCATTAGGATACGAGCCGGAAATTTAAACTCGGTCAGGTAGTAGTTTAGTAAAAGTTATGCACATTGGCTATCACAGTATTTGGAAAACAAACAAGGTTCTGTTGGCGTCGTAGCCTCACCAAGGCTCACGACTGAAACGCAGTTGGAACAAACTACAAACACATCTGTAGTCGTCGCCAACGAAAGGCGGGCGGGTACTGTATATCTCACTTCCCGCTGTGTACGCACACATATGCCCGATTCCGAAGTTCGCCGGTTATTTGCTTTAATAGCGCCCTGCTACGGAACTTTTGCTCGCAGGTTCGATTCCGGCAAGAGACGGAAGTTTATGAGAGAAATTTTTGGCACTCACTATAAACAACCCACACATCAGAGTTTTTTTCGAGTTACGATCAAAACACGCGGCTCAAACTACAAACGACAAATTAGACACCAACCGGGGGTCTGTGGGGCCACCTTGGCGATTTCTGGCATCCACCTCTGGACTACTTCTGCGAATGAACGAACGTTGACCACGGAATAGACCACAATGAAGACGTCACAGTCGGGGTAGGAGAGCGGACGCAGGCTGTCGAATTTACGCTGAAACGTGGAGAAATGGGAAATGTTGGTTAATCAGACAATTACTTTTAGAAATAACCCAGTAAACGAGGTATATAAACGTTTGGTTCACTTGAATACGTTTTACTCAACTATAAAGTGCAACCAACTTCACCCGTACTCGGATTGACAAGAATTCTAAAATTTTCGTTCCTTAAAGCAGGACGATTATGTGGACTAATCCTGTGTCAACGACCCTTCAAAGTGCAATTGAGAAGTGTATCGCAATTGGGAAGACTGAAGCCTTAGGATTGGACCAAATAATCGTCTATCTTAAAAAGTCGTCCCCTTGCACAAGTTTCTGTCAGTAATTGGGTGAAGCAAATTTTCACGACATTTGTAAAAGGTTCTGTATGGTGATATTAGTTTGCATTTGATTGAGTGTTATTGTCAAAAGACCAAAAAAGACCGTTGTCTCTTTTCTTATTTGTTTTTGTTTCTATCACCCGCACGCAACTGTCAATTAGGGGTGGACAACCGAAATCTCAAAGAAAGACTGCGCACTCAATTGTCGATCGTCTTCAGTGTAAAGACCCTCACCCTATCGGGTCATACATGACCATACTTTGCCCTATTCAACCCGATATCACGACAAATTACTATGTTATATGTGGTAAACTTTAATTTCGATTCCTATTCGCTCAATGACCTCCATTCATGATGAAGTTTGAGCGCATTGACCAAACTAGCAATATCTTATGTGTGTGTTCAATTGGTAATTCATTCACTGGTTTTCTCCAATATTATATTCTCTTGATCTTTGGTTACTTATATGGTACCCTTATCTAACGTTAAGATTTTAGATCCACATCTCCGAGAGCCCTATCATGATTAAGCACAGTTTCCCTCAAGTGTTGGTCATTCTACTGCACTGTTCAACTATTACGTGAGTTCTTTCAATTGATACTCTCACACGAAACGGTACACCTTCAGTTATAGAAAAACTCACTCCAGAGATTATCACACTTTGGCACATCTCTCAATGTAATATTATCCAGAGGAATTCTTAGATTCGCCGAGACTTCCACCCTGGCCCTCAACCCAATAGTCCCACTCAACGGTTCCATGGTCCAAGTGTCGCCTTTCACCCGTCCCCCGTCCGCTACTGTCACCACCACGGCCCGGCCCGGCCCGATTGCAAGGGTTGTCAATAACTACAGTGAGTTGCAGTTTTGATTGTCTTAATATATAATATAGGTACTATGGAACTACTTGGATCGACTTTTTAATTGGTGAATCCATTCAATTTGTCTTGGCCACAAAAGCTATGTCTCTGATCTATAGTTCCGTTTCCGAGCGCTCAAGTTCATGGAATCATAGGAATCATTCACACATTTCATACATCAAATTCCCATATCCCAGTTGGAAATATATGCATGCAATTATGTCAATTCTAGTTTTTTTTGTATCACTTAACCATCAAATCGTAATAACTTGATCAAATCGCACATAGCGCTAAATCTAAACCAATGAGCCCAAATCACTCACACAACTCATTGACTTGAACGTAATACAGCAGTAAATAAGTTATACAGTGAGTCTTTCTCTACCCTGAACAATGATGCTACTTTATCACTTTTTATTTCCAAGACGATCCAATTACGCGGATAATATTGGATGCGGTCAACAAAAGATCCAATTCTCGCATTTGATTGCCGCGCGGCAATAAATCCGCGATCTGAGTGGGTGATAATTATGTTAATATAACTTGTTTACATCTGGTTCTAAACGGAAACATCTTTGGGTATACGGATTATAATGATGCGGTTAGTGGCTAATTGGACAAACAACCTTCACTTAATAATGACGATATAAGGGTGGAATATGTAAACTCATGCGCGAAAAAAGATATGTAAAACATGTTATTAGTTTATTCATTTTAACAAAACGTATTGCCTCACTAGAGTTTCGGAATAGTATCGAGGCCAAAACTATTTGAGTATATTTTTCACTGAGCGCATTAATTTAACTATACGTTTTTTAATTGACTAAGTAGACTAACCTGTCCGGCGGTGTCACACAGTTGTATCCGAACCGGTTTCCGGTCTACTCGAACCACCACTGAAAATGCTATTCAAATGAGATACAAAACTTATTGATTGTATTTGATAAATGAAAATCAATTTTCGCTCAGAAAAATTGCATCTAAAGTTTCCATGTTCCGCTGTCGATAAACCTCGGCATATTATTCAATGTTAGGTTTCTTATTTGAACCGAAACATCTATACTGCCTCGTGTTTTGGTTCAAACAAGAAACCCAACATTGCATCTAAAGTAGTGAGTCAAAATCATATGTATGCTCGAATATTATTGCGAGAAGACGTACGGTTTAATCAGAGTACGAATAAAATCACTTTCCGTTGCATCTCGTGCTAAGAACGTCCGAAAGCACCCAAAACAGTTTACCCACCCTTTTACTGGGTTTTATTTGTTTTATTTTGTCTAGTCAATTATACTAGAAGTAAGTTGAATAGTCACGTGAAGTTAGCGTTCTAATGAGGCATCGTGCACTTTGTCATTGCACGTTTCTGAGTTCTGCTGTGTATGTTTACGTGACTGTTCAATTTACTAACAGCATAAGGTATATCTCTATATTAATGGTATTTTCAACCATAAAGTATACTAGTGAACAATTCTGATTCGGCAAAAACTAACCCGAGAAATTATCGAAAGCAGTGGGAACGTATTCTGAGGGATATCCATTAGTTGTGTAGGAGACAATCAAAGAGGTTTTACCCACGGCCTCATCTCCCACAAACACACATTTCAATGTACGAATACAGTCTTCGTCGGACATAACTGAAAAAAAACTATGAATAAAATACTAAAGATTTAGATGATATTTGGTATCAAAAAAGAAATTGTAGAGTGAAACTTGTTCAATGATTAGAAAAACGGAGAGATTTGACAATTTGGGCAAAATTGAGCAGCAGTTTGATATTTCAATGTACTAAAACAGTATTTGGCAGACATAACTGTAATTGAAAAACGACTCATAAAAGTTCAAGGCACTGTACAAGTTTGTCAGAATCGCATAGTTCAGGCAATAAATGAAATTTAACTACAGGAAAAAAGTTAAGCAAAAGTTCATGCATTAAAGCATTACAGTAATAATTCAAAACCGCAACATGAGTAGGATAATATGTTTATGAGTAATGTAGTATGAGAGCACAATCAAAAACTGTTTTTCTGAGTTCACCTTTGACACACAGATTGTATACGTATAGTTATAGTTTTCCTCAGAATAGAAGAGAATCGAATATTTGGAGTATGAGAAATAGGAATAGCTAATATGGCCGTTACCCGAGGCTACGATTACATGGCTATCGGTCATTTAGGGATTAGAGAGACGAGACTAGGGAGAGGGTAAAGAAAGAGAGAAAGTAATAAGTAGAGAAAAAAGAGAGGGAAGGAGGATTAGAGGGACGAGAGTAGAGGAGGGTGTAGAGAAAGAGAGGAAGTATTGAAGGAAAATAAGAGAGGGAAGAAGAACTAGAGATACGAGAGTATGGAAGACGGCAGAGAAAAAAAGAAATAAGTAATAAGGAGAGAAAAAGAAAGAGGGAAGAAGGATTAGAGATACGGAAGTAGGGGAAACGGCAGAGACAGAGAGCACGTGATGAGGGAGAAATAGCGAGGGAAGGTGGTGGGAGACCGACAGAGAGCGAAACAACAAACGAAAAAGTTTTACGTTTCCCGTGAAAACTTTCCATACAGCGAGTCGTAATGGAACTAGTACTGCTTCCAGAGGAGTTGAAGAAAAACATTTAGAGAAATCATACAAACTCACATAATATGAAAGAAGTTTTGTAATAATCAAAGATTACATATGTGATCGACAACTTTCTGATGTGGCGTTAAAAGGCAAGGTTATCGCGAAACGCAAATACAAATGTAACTTAGCCTTGAACAGTTGCCGATACGGATAACAACGTTTTTCGTTCCAGATTTCTTGCAAGTATGTTTTTAACTAAAGAATAATGCTCAAATGAAATCCCAAAACTAAAATACAATGTTTCAACAAAATCATCATTAAAATTCGTACGGTGTTTCATAAAAGGTATAAAGCATGAGGATTGCTAGTCTAAAATGGAGATTCATGAGAACTACACAAAAAGTTTGTACGGCTCTGTGAAACAAATTTGAATTGATTAGCACTTAAAGAAGGACGATTATTTGGACCAATTCCAACGCTTCAGTCCTTTAAACTGTAATACATTTTTCAATTACAGTTTAAAGAAACGATACGTCGGGATTGGTGCACTTAAACGGTCTACTTTGAGTGACTTCCAAAAACTATAATCTATCCAACAACCAGACAGAATTATAGAACTTTGAAGCAGAAGTTGTGAATGAGCTTGATTGGTCCAATCTAATAGTTGGAACGCCAGACGTCTGCAAAGGAGATCTGACCAGAGGTTTCGAGTAGAAAAACTCTCTTCAAACTTCTTTTTACGTGGTCACGTGAAAACGTAGTAAACATAATAGGTCAAATAGATGAAAATTTGACGTGATTGACCAAGGGTGAGGAAAATTTGAAAAGCCATGTTAGTTTCCATGAGCTCGATGAAAAAATCGAACTTAATAAAAGAATGATCTGTCTTCTTTCAGTATTTTTCATTTTTTTGGGCCATCGTTGACAGCTCATACATCAAATGTTCTTATCATTTAAGATAATTGTGATTTCGCAGCCTAAAAAGCAAACGAGTTTTGGATGATTGAACAAAAACTTCAGCTCAAGAAAAATTTGAAGGGCCATTATGTGTGAGCAACTTAGACAAACAATGAGACAGTGAGAACAAGAAACGAAAAAGAAATGAAACAGATGGATAGTTTGGTAAACAGAAAAAAATCTGTGGAAGATAGAGAGAGAAAATGAGAGAGCAGAGGATGAGAGACAAAAAAAACGAAAATTAAAGAGAGTGAAGACAGAAAGAGTGAAATAGACCGAGAGAGTTAGAGAACTATAGAGTGGGTGATGTGTGAGAGAGAGAAAAGAGCAAAAGTTCAATTCAAATGTCTTTGGAACCGCGAAAACTCTAGAACAAAGAAGCGCCAATAGAGTAAGACATGTGGTGAATGATCATAACATTCGTGTGCCCGGACTTGAGAAGAGAGAAAGGGAGAGGGAAGAAGAAAGAGAACGAAATAGAGAAAGAGAGAGAGAGAAAAAGAGATAGAGGTTATACAATTCGCATAGAGAGTAAGACATGTGGTGAATGATCATAACATTCGTGTGCCCGGACTGGATAAACCGAAAAGCGTCGGCAAAAACTCGTCCACTTTAAAAACGTAGCCGAGAGGGGGCTGGTTAGCGCGCTAACCGCGTTAGTGTACTTTTTCACGTGAGCTAACTGAAATGTTCCCTAATCGCAAGTGAATCGATTGTCCGGCTGTTAACACACTGTATTCCGAGTCAAATCCTCAATCACGTGAAGCTTGTGAAATGCCTGTTTTCTGGACACACATCCTTACTTTTCACGCTACAACCCAGGTGCAGATTATGAACTCATTTAGTCAAGCTCTCTGTTACTCAAATGTAGTCGCCAGAGTGAACAAACACATCACAATTTAGAAACGTGTGATGTTGGTTTACACTCATTTTATTGACTATATGGGGAGCAAAAAGGGACTTCAGTTACTCTACACAAAAAAACATGAAATCGTTATATCCAAACAGAGGATGTTCCCAGTTTTCACTGCAAGACGAGATGTGACTTCACGCGTTGCTAACAGATGACATTATATAACGGGGTCAGAAATGGGGCCTTTTTTCGACAAATAATGATATACGCGTGAGAGGTGTCAAGGTACGCGCGCCGCGGCGGAAAGGGATAACGGAGAGATGAACAAGGTCGGGCACAAAAAGTTGGAAAACAAATTATTTTGCGAAAAAACTTAAGCCAGGTTCACTCACTTGATCTGGTTAGTATAAATAAGAAAACATATTAAATGCATAAAATGATTTTGCGTATTCACTTCCTTTAAGTAATAATACAGATGTGACGTGAGCGACGTGAACAATTTGCAGAAAAAAATGGTTGGTCGATGCGAAATGTGAGGAAACATTCCCATTTTCTGCGCGTTCTCGATTTTTCTACACGTTTCAAGCACTTATAGCACGTGAAAATTCTAATCATTGCGTAGTAGGGACCAGATTGTTACTAGAATCTCCGACAGCCAGCTTTTTCACATAGCGTGTTGTTCGAGTGGCTCTAGAGCAGTCCAATAAAATGGCATGAGATGAGAACCCATCATAACATACTGCCAACAAATATATCAAATTATTGGGAGAGAGGGGGTTGAAGATATGCAGAACTAGTAAGATCCGGAGAATTTCGAGTTAACCCGTGTGAACTTTGTCAAAGTCACAATTTTGTTTAGAAGAAAGAGGACAGAAACCCAAATAAATACGTCGTGTGTTTTCAATAAAGAGTTGTTGAATAAAGTGTGAAAAAACGTGAAAGTTTGTAGAAAACAACCAATACAATTGCATGAGATGAGAACCCATCATAACATACTGCCAACAAATATATCAAATTATTGAGGGGGGGGGGGGGGGGTTATGCAAAACTAGTAACGTTCGCAGAGTTGGAGAATAAATTGAGCAATGGTGTACTGTTTGTCGATGGCACAGTCACGTAAACCAAATTGAACACAGCAGAACTCAGGAACGCGCAAATAGAAAGTACACGATATCCCATTAGAGAGCTAACTTTACGTGACTATTCACTTTACTTCCAGTATAGTGCTGGAGCGTACTTTTAGTATAGTGCCGAATGAATGAAGCTATGACTTATGTAGGAAAAACGTAGGAACATGTAGAATAGAAAAGAAATAAGGTTTTTTTCTTACACATGGTTGGATAAGAAAAATAAATTTTGATTTGACAATCTAAACTGATGGGTTCAATAATTTGAGTTGACGATGGTAAAAATTTGAAAACTAAAGATAATAATGTGAAAACCCTTTACTGGCTTAATTTAACCATTCGGTTGATGAAAACGCATTGAAAATGTGGTAAAATGAATAAAATAAGAATTTATGCTGAAATCTAACAGCCGGGTGGTAACAATCGAAAGTGACGGGGTGTTGGCGACAGATGATTGGCATTCTTTTGTGTGGTCAGCCAGCTTGCGGTTGGCCTAATTAATGAAGAGTGAGAGAGAGATTCGCGTATATATTGCCAGGACCCGTTTATGGATATTTCTCACGATTTATGGAAGACGGTTGAATTGAAACGGTTTTTTGGGTTTAGGTTTTACATTTTTAACGTTTCAGGTTTTACGTTCAACACTTTTTAGAGGGTTTCAAGTTTTACAAACTTTTTCGGACACATCTCTGATTACTAGCAAGTTTCACCATTGTCTTTACCACTACCAAATATCATTAAATACCAAGTTTAAAACGATTTCAACGGAACGTAAATTGAAAGCTCTAATGGGAGAATCGGTTGTATGAAATGTTTTGTAGAGTGCGAGCAGGTGTGAACGACCAGCAGTTTGAAATGCCTGTATCAACTGTACATTAAACTGGAACCCGTTCCAAGGTGTCACACAAAACTTTTTTGTTTTGATAAAAGGTGACAAGATGATTGAGTTGTTCATGCGGTCAACACCAAAATAACTACCGTCTCATGAAAACAATTGGCAAAGTACCGTAATCTATTATTATTTACTATTCAATCATGTGATACAGAACATTTTTCTTTTGGAAGAAGACAGGAATGAAGTTTTTGATGAAATCTAAAAATATATTTTGTTTGTTGATCTCATAACTTGCTGAAGGTATGTCTGACAGTTATCTAATTTTACTAGGAGTAAATAGAAAAGTCACGTGAAAAATGAACGGGTTAGCAAACGTGCACTTACAGATGCACGTTCGTGAATAATAATGCGTTTTACGCGTTCCACGTGACTATGCATATATAGTCTGTTTCACGAAACAATAGCTCTCTACAGTGAGATAATAAAACTTTTAAGTGAATTCATCATATCTTGTAGGTGTTGTACATAGTTTAAACTCTTTGATTTAGTTTTCCATTTCGGGTACTACAAGCATACAACAAAAATGAATCTTAAATCCCGTTTATTGATTAGATAAATGCGTTTGAGTTTTCGAAAGATTACTGTAGAAAGTCATCGATTGGTGAAACGAACTATACACAGTGTTATATCGTTGCCTGTTGGCCGTACGTTTGTGTAACATATTAGTTTGTAATTTTGTAAAATATATACGTGAGGTATCTCTCATATTTTTGGTGGTTTGTCACCAATATATTACGCAAAAGGAAATAATTATGATCGTTTTTGGTTGTAAATATTGTCTCATAGGTCTATTTGTAAATTCTCTACTCATATTTTTGGTGGTTTGTCACCAATATATTACACAAAAGGAACTAATTATGGCCTTTACCGGGTGTGATTTATGCGATGTTATCTAGAAGGAGATGGCCAATAAACTGGACGGAGCGGAAATAAAAAAGAGGGATAGAGATATCGTATAAAATAGTAAAAAAGGATAGAGACATAGTATAAAATAGAAGAAAGGAAATTGTTATACTCATTTCTTATAAGATTTTTCACGAATAATGTGTAAACCACTTGTTTTTCACTTTCAAAACTATAAAAGTCGGAGAGGACCGAACAACTATGTTTATTAGTCAAAACCCCATTGAAGTGTCAATCGTTGTACTGTAGTCATATATATGCTCATTCAATGTTCACCTTACTGTTCACCATGTTTCGATTCGTGTTTTCATATTGCTCAAATTCAGTTGGTTTTTATTCATTTTTCGTTCTCTCTATGTATCTCACATGCTTGCATGTAAATAAATCAATCAAAAAAAAAACAAGTGAGGTAGAACGATAGAGAAAGAAAAGAAGAGAGGGAGGGGGAGAGAAATAGAGAATTAGAGAGGGGGAGATGGAAGACGATTGTGAGAACTAAGAATGTTGCCATTGACGTTCTTCGAGAACAGGGAATGTTCATGAACCCCCGAGACACAAAAAAACATAAGCCGCCGTTCCTCGACTTGTTTTTCAGCAAGCAAACAGTTTAGCTCCTCTCGTTCGGTACCGAAGTTTGTTTACACATACTGTTATTGATAACAAAGTAGTATCGTTGTATTGATGAAGAGGGGTGCGTTATTTGTTTATTAAATAGTAGTAGAGTGCATGATATCGCCTTCATAGTGGCTACTCTATATAATTAGTTTATAATTAGTATGCAAGATTACACTTCAAATACAACCAAACTTTAGGAGTTGGCGACATAGCCCAGTTGCTAGTTTTTGCATACCAGGCGACCCAAAATCTTTTTTTTTGCAGGAAAAAAGTGTACTATTCACTCGAAGTATCATTTCCACATGAGATTCAACTAAAGTTTATTTTTAAGTTTGAATACAATACATATATTATACTCTTTATTCAAGCATTATACAAAATACAAACATCATACTCTTCATTCATAATTCATTCGAAACTATTTCCAGATTCGGCGACTCTCCCCTGTTGCCGAGATCGCTTCGGAGAACACGCTTGCCAAACACTGAAGAAGACACATCCGGATGTGTTCGAACGAAGGTATTTTAGAACGAAGTCGAAAAACTAAAAAAAAAAGAATACAAAATTTTTGAAAAAAGGCAAAAAAATTTCTGACGAATTCACAAAACTCTTACTAAAAATATTTACACTATAGGGAGTGCACAAGTCTGTGTTGTAGTTTGATGTCCACACATATCACAAGTCTTGTAATACAACTAAACTTTAGTTAGGTTAAACTATAGTTGTGCAAAAATACAAACACAGCAAACTACCAATATAGCAAACTACAAATACTGCGTCTAATTAGCGAACTATTTCAGATGTTTGAGTGACCACGATTTTCACACACTCGACTGCTGTGGGCAATGCAGATCCTATATCGAGAAGCGTATGTTTCTGTTCAAATGAACTATAAACTTCCACATCAAAACTTCAACACATAAAAATTCGCTGACCATCTTGTCAAATATCAAACTTTCTTCGAACCATTCTAATATTTCGAACAATTTCCAACCCTTCTTTTTCAGACAAAATTCATCCGGAAAAGGCTCGTGTATTGTTCAAGGTTGGTTACCATCACATTTCGAACTCAAATTAATAAATTCTGTTTTTAAACGTTTAGTGTCACCTCTTTTTCTTTACTCTTCACGAGATTCAGTTATTCCGATGTTCCATGACCTTTTATACAACCTATCTATAATCAATTCAATCTGTATTTTACAACTTTTATAATTGGTGTGTTTTCCATTCACTAGACTAACTTCATTTTCGCCAATGTTTTCGCATAAATTCAGGCTCCAATATTCTGCAAAGACAAACATTCTCTGCAGTTCTGCAGAAGGTTCAAAGCACATGGACTGGGGAAGTTCAGGTAGGATTTGATTTTATGACTGACTTGGCTGTATAGTCATAATCAGCTCTATGTTGAGTCTTGCTCTCCATGACACGTTTATCCATTTCTCTAGCTAAACACAATATTGATGCACATATTTAATTTTTTGCACAGCATCGAATTGTCCCATGATTCGTATCTCGACGGAATGTGAGAGCAGAGAAATTACAGTTTACTTTAGGAGACGTAGGTTGGGATTAGGAAACCGCAATATTTCTGGAGAAAGCCCTACTTGCTTTATTACCATCAACAAAACGTGAACGCTGGCGTGAAGTTTGAGATGAGTAAGGCCGCCGCATTCATACTTTTTACGTGGCGTTCAAGGCCCGACCTTAATTGTGAAGAAAACGTGCGTATCGTGCAAAAACGTGCAACGTTGGCCTGAATCAATACGCATGGTTTGCGTTGTTCTACGCCGACGCGGTGTAAGAAGTATGACCTAATTTTGCTACATATCATTTCAGTTATTAATGAAAAATTAAAATTATAAATAATAATGAGTTCCAGTTGTTCGGATGCCGAATTTGCCGTTCGGGTGTGTCGCAGCAGCTGTGGATACTGTAACGACGGTATCTATTCGGCCGAGAGAATGGCCCCCATGTGCGTCCTGCCCAAGAGAAAACGACTTTATTGATCGGTATTGATCTACGGGAAGTGGGTTGAAAAATTGATTAATAATGTTTTTAGTAACATGAACAAAAGTAACGTAAGTAAATAACATGGGAAAATAAGATATGTGTAACGCGAAAAAAAAATTAAAAGCTCTTATAAGTAGGGTTTTTGGACTACCTCTCCGATTTAACGAAAACATCCAATGGTATAAAACATGATGTTATTATTAGAAACCCAATTCTTTGTTGATGTATTAGATTGAAGTTATATGTTTAATAGCACTAACAGAAATCTAAAATTCACAATTTGCCGAAATGTGAGTTTTTGAGTGTGATCTAATTCTCTATTTTGTGTTTGTTTTATAACTCAAATTGAGGTCGTTTTTACCAGTTTTAGGTTGTATAATGTTCTCTCATATTGAGAATACCAGAGATTTTGCGAAGTATAATATGTTTATTTGAGTTCTCGATAGTTATAACATAAAAACATCCTTAATTATATTCAAAGTTGTAATGTTAAATCCTATAGTTTGGCCATTTCAAAATGGGACCCGTGACAAGAAAGAAAAGCAAATGCAAGTTAGTATAACAAAGTTCACCATAATTTCTATGAATCAATTATGAAGTATGACAAAGTATGATTGAACAGTTCTCCATACGTATTAAACTGCTAGTAGAAATCATAGTCACTTTTCACGAATATAATCGTGTTTTAGAATTCACGAATGTTGTAGCTCTCAACTGGTTTTTTTACGATTCACGTTAATATCGTATTAAGTTATAATGTATTGTTGTTTTTGAAAATGACCAATTCGCTTGATGCAACTAGTTTGAGCAACACCGTGCTTTGTCGAAAATGCTGATTTTCGGTTATCCACCCGGTTACACAAATATATCAATTACCAAACATAATACTTTCGAAAATATATTAAAAGGTCAAAACTGGAAAGCGGTGGTATGGCGTCAAAGGTGAAAAAGCTCACACGCACGACTAGTAAACTCCAAACTCTATTCAGTTCACCTCCAAGGACAATCACTACTCAAAGTATTAAATGAACTTGAATGACAAATTTCAGGTTCAATTCCATATATCTTTAAGGAAACTTTTCAAAACATGAAAATCGTATGAAAGACAGCTAAAACCGGGAACAACAACAATTCTCTCCTGGAGTGGTTGATGGCTGCTCGTTGTTCCTGTTGCAACATCATCTCGCAGTTGATACCACAGACAAAGGTCGCCTGATCCCCCAAAGTTTCCTCGCACGTGCATCGCGCCGCGTCGCCGCAGTTCCGCACGCGCGAACGAAGAACCTGAAATTGTAATTATCAATATATTGAGAAATGAAGAAATACCTTTCTCATACTTAAACCTAGGTAGTCTTCATGTATGATGTGTAGTTTGATAAAATGAGCGTTGGTGAGATTTGGAAATTGCGCCGCGTTGCCGTAGTTCCGCACGCGCAAACGGAGGATCTAAATTATAGTTAGTTAAAGTTTATGGTGGAATAACTGGTTGAAAGAACTCAAATTCTATCTGAAAATACAGTTCACTAGAGAACGCGTGTGCAATATGTAACTAAAGAACTAAAGGGTAATTTTTTCGATTCATCTAAATAGCAAAAATATACTGGCTTGAAAGAGTGGGAACAGTACTCGACTTATTTGAACCATGTGTGCAACAAACAAAACTAAATATTGTAATCAAGAATAACGAGGCATTTTCCCTGTGAGAGTGTTTTTTTATTTGGATACCCATGTGGTACTGTTCAAAAATGACTGGATGCACTCGTGTTTAGTATGCTTTTCTAGTGTATCTTAACATGCTGGTCGAGCACAATAATGGAAGGAACAGAAATTTAAGTGAAATCAAACCTTGGTCAGTGACTGTCGAAATCGATCACATGTGCCAATATTGTCCCGTTCTGACGAAATATGCGACGAGAGACTCGTCATTTCGGCCAAGTTGTTCTGAAGTGAACACTCATATTACAATGAAAAAAGTTTCTCAAATAGTTCAAATAGCAACATGAACATATCAGAATGACATACGCTGAAGATGTAATTCGTAAAAGCATTCCATCCACAATGAGTGCATGATGTAACTCATGGCAACTTCACTGTGTTCTCTATAAAATGACATTTTATTACAAAGTTTTATAAAACATGCGAAGTCAACAAATTGTCCTACTCCAGCTCTAGTTTAGGTTCAGATAAAAACTTCATTTCCAAATTATGAAAACCAACCTGTTCCTCGTCCTGCTCCTCTTTTGTCATTGTCCGGCGACAAATGAATACGGTATCTCGATTACAGCTGTGCTCACACATCTGAAAAGTTGGAACAGTTACTCGGTTTTCGCGAGAACAAAATCGTCGAAAACTGTTTCAACTGTTTTAAATGTAAAATGAACAAGTTGCCGAAAGAATTGATGAACAATTAAAAAGTAAATTTAGTTGGCGTTCAGAAGTTTCGTTCAAGTACAAAAAAGTTGATCATCGCTGAGAACTGTATCTGGGGTTAAATGTTTCGCAAAATGATTTCAATTAGTAGAAACGTTTGATCAAACCTGTTTTCCGAATCCTCTGTAGGCGAGAAATACATGGAGAGGTAACTTCTTCCCGAACACCATGTGATACTGTACAGACGCAATCTGAAAACGAGGAATTTGAAATAAAAAAAAAACAGAAAACAATTGATATTGACGTAATTACACGGATTTTCTGCCTATGTTCAGGGATAGAACGTTGGATGATTGCAGTGGTTAGCCTAGGTGTCCTATCATCTTCGCCTTTTCTCCCTGACACGTGTGAGAGACCTACTTTACGTCATTATCACTGAAACCATATTTTTGTCTCAAATATGAAAAAAAATCATGAAACGAACCGAAGCTGCGAGTGTATCCGAGCAACCCGGGTAATAGAAGCAGGCGGTCATTCTACGGACATCGTGACAGAGCAGGAAATGGCGGGAGTCACCTGAAACCTCTGATTAACAGAAAAATGAAAGGTAAATCTATTACAACCTACTGTTCTTCAACGACTAGTTGAGACGGATTTCAGGTTAAAGGGACCGTACCTCTACAATGTGGAATGTAGGTAACTTTTTAAAAATGAAAAAAAGTCATTTATTTTGTTCTGAGGTGAAAGAATATACCTTACGTACAGAAAGTTCAATAAAAACCACATATTTACAGAACAAAATAAAAGCCAACAGGAGCTGAGTTACTGTAAGGCAGCAATCCTTAATCTATCACTGCTTTGTAGTTTTCATGATATTTAGAATTTTTTTCACAGATTTCACATTGGTTGTTTTGACAATGTTTTGAATATAGTTTCGTACACGGAGCAAGACAGGAAGTCGACACTTATATGAATGATTTTGGTTTTTTAATTTAAACGTAATCGACTAATCAGCTCGAACCTCCAAATTAAAGAGGAACGGTCCCTCCAAAGGACTGGCGATCCCACAATAGAGAGACATTCCAATCAAACTACATTTGAAGGTTGGATGAAATATGCGAGTTATGAGTGTGGAAAATATGTTGAATAAATTTAAAATTTTCCATAGTACTTAAACCGTTTTTTGAGAGAAACACTGAATCACCTTTCCGTTTGTCGAGTGTGTAGGTGGAATTGTTGGCAGACTTTCGCACTCTGATAGGAGGATGCATCGCAGTCTGAAATCAACTTGAGAAAAAGGACATTGGGCCTGGATCTCTAATTGTCCAATTGTCCAATTGTCCAACTTCAATTGTCCAATTCTCCATCTCAAATGTCCATTTGTCCGATTGTCTATTTTCAATTGTCCAATTGTCTGATTGTCTATTTTCAATTGTTAGAGATCTAGGTCCATTTTACCAATCAATTGTTGCTTTCCGAGTAGACTGTATAAAATGAGAGCAACATGCGACGAAATTTTCCACAAATATAGTCATCTCGTTTCGATTTGCTTGTGTGGGTGGTTTGTCCTCGTTCCTTTTCAATAGGCAATAGCAACTCGAAAAATATGGCGCGTGTCGAAATAAAAGTTCATCCAATATCTGGTCAGTCCCTAGATGAATTCGCTAACAGTTAGATCTTTCCGATTCAGCGATTCTGTTGAAAACTAACCAAAAACGTCTCTCGAAGACAGTTTTCGTTCAAGTTACTCGAATTAGTTGACAACTCACCAAAAGATCCTCTCATGAGCAGTTAACCAAATTAATTAGAAACTAACCAGAAAAGCCTCTCGGAAGCAGTTCTCGAGGTCTAACTCGTAGCATTGGTCCACGTTTGGTCCCGAATTGAACAGAAAACCATTCAGACCTTGCAGCAGCGAAATGAAGACTATGTGGCGCATAGCCGGATCATGAGTCTGGAAGTATGATTTGAATATTATTTATCGCATTACTGATCTTTTGACTACAGCATGAATGAAATATGAGAAAAAAGGTTCACATGGAGCGGTTGTGAAGATAACGCATATGTGACTCGTCAAACACGTTTTCTCAACGTATTTTCCGAAAGAAAGATCAATATGGAGAAAAACGTCGAGAAAAAACAGCACTTGCCTGATTTGTGTTTGCTACGTCGGGATGACCAAAACTCTCAGAATTAAACCAGACTTAAACAAAATAATGTGTTGATAGGTCTTGTTGATTCGAATCGCCAGTGATAACCACCCGGTTTACAAATTTGAGTTTACAAATCAATGATAAAATGAGTATCAAACAGGCTTTAATGGTTCACAGATTGTATGAACTTTCATGAAAGTAAAACAGAGTAGAGCGATGAAAGTGCTCATAAATGTCAAAGTTTGTGGAATTATGGCTGAATATTTCGGGGGTACGACCTACTCCCCGGAGACCTCTCTGAGAAAAGATAACACGGCAAACAACGACTCACAATGAATAGATTATACAGATACAAAGAAATATTTCCAGTTTTTCACCAAATCTATAAGAAGAAGAAACAACAAAGTGTCACTATAGACCGTTTATAGCAGGTAGCTTTCACTAACAGCACGTTTAGCACGTGTGTATAGAAAGTAACCAAATCTTTGGTATGGTTTGATTTTGATACTCGAAATAATTCACTGATCTTTAACGAGTAACACCAGGATCAAACTACAAACACAGATAGAGCAACATACTACATACACCGTATAGGCTTGCTTTAGGTTTGATATTGAAAAGAAAGTCAGATGTAGTTAAAGGAGACTGGACAGCAACATGGTTTCTCATAAAGCTGCTGTATCTTACTTTGGATGAGTCGCGTTGCGTGTCGCGCGGCATTGTCCATGTGACTATCACGTCGACTGATCAAACTAATATGCGAGTTATTTGTGGTCTCTGATCTCAATACAGTTAAAAGCAGCCCAAAACAGAACCTCTGCTCAAGTTGTGTCCCGGTCTCCTGTGATAATGATGTACTAGGATAACTACATTTTCATGAAAATCAAAACAATTTTTAAAACCCGCTTATTCAGTGACATAGTTCGAGAGTATGTTGCCCTTCCTGCGCTTTCACTCATTTATTTTCATCAGCGCCAGTTGCGCGCATAATTGACAACCTTCAAATAGAATGGGTAATGAGTAACTGATGCCGAGTACTTAATCAAAAAAAGAGGGACAAGGTAAGAAATTTTCGCATTAGAAAAACCCTTTTATCGATAATAATAAGCAAATGAATTTCAAAAAATGCTGGTATGTATTCAGCTTGTGGAAATGAGTAACTGATTTCGAGTACTCAATCAGAAAAGAGACAAGGTTGGAAACATTTTGAAGTTTACCTGAAGTTTCAAGTTCAAAGTCGTATTCGTCACATAATAATTTCACATAGTGGTGCTTGAAAAAAAGGGTAATGATAGTCATTTATATTTGCTAGAGGAATCTTTCTAAGGGTGGCAGGCAAATACTACGCAAAAAATTGGCAAACTATCGCTCAGTTATGATCAATCAAATAACATCAAATATAGTTTTCGCCAATCCCACTGAGACTTTGGCAGCGTGCCAACGAAATTTCAAATGATTATATTTGTCGAAATAAAATGTTCGACGAGAAGAAAAATGTTCGACGAAAAGAATTTCCACCCACGTACTACAACAGTGCTCAACTACGGCTCAGAGAAAATTTAAGTGTTTTGAAAAACATTAAGGTGTTGAAAAGCCGTCTGGAAATTTAGTTGGCACGTTGCCGAGGTCTCAGTGGGAATGATTGGAACTATACCTAGTGAAACACCGAGCTGGGTGAGAAAAAAGTGAAATATTAGAGTAACTCTAGAAATCGCTCTATTCTAATGAACGTTTACTGGAAATTTTTTCGTCAGAGCAGTTACTACTAACGTCAGAAAGTGTGGCGTGGAACTTTCCAGTTACCACTTTCACCTGTCGCATTACACGATGATTGAAATTGTACAATAACAAAAGTTTTTGTGCTAAAAGTACTAAATAAAATAGTCACGTAGAACATTGAGAAACGGTTAACATAGTTCACCGATCGGCTATCCTTGGAGAGCACGTGAGATGGAATGTGGTATAGTCGTCGCCAAGGGAAAGGCGGAAGGGTATTGTACATATCAATTTTCGCTGTGTACGGACACTTGTCAACGGTTTCTTAGCTTGTGGGATACGTACTCTCATAGCGCAGTGGTCAGCTCGTAGCTACTAATACTTTGCTCGCGGGTTCGATTTCAGGGAGAGACAAAAATTTATATTTGGCACCCCCTATAAAGATGCTCCCTTGTACAAACTGTGGCAAAGACTTCCAGCACATATAACTTGTCGGCATACTGTATGTAGGTCATTGCGGATGTATTAAACTGAATATAAAGTATGTTACTGAGCGAATAACCACTTCTAGTCGCATCAGGGGTTTTTGTAGTAAAAAGGGTGCACAAGTGTGAAAACGACCTAGTGCAACGGGTCGTAATCAGGCAATCATGAGAAGCATAGGCCCCTGGGAAATGGAAGGTGCGAAAGTATGGGGAGAGAGAGAGAGAGAGATAGGAAGAGAGAGAGAGAGAGAGAGAGAGAGAGAGAGAGAGAGAGAGAGAGAGAGAGAGAGAGAGAGAGAGAGAGAGTGAGTGAGGAAGAGGAAGAGAGAGAGAGTGAGGAAGAGGAAAACAGAGGAAAAGGGAAGAAAGGGGAAGGGGAAGAGAGGAAAAGCACTAGAGAAATACAGCAGTAGAGTGATAACGAAAGGAAGAGAAACAAAAATCACTACTAAAATAACAGAAAAGAGAGAAATATGCATCTCGGACTACAGCTCTCGGACTACAGCTAAATCTGGCTCAAAATAGAGCATGAGTAATGTCTTTTGCACAATGGCAGGGTGTGACTTGTACACAAACAAGCCATAGAAGCCCTGTTGTTCGGCACATTATAGAAAAGATTGAGTGGTTAGTTCTTGGTAAAAAAAAAAGAACTGCTCTTAGATTCAAACGGAGAAGTGGCGTTTAGTTTTTGGTTGAAAGATTACTACTTTGAAAAAGGGATTTGTAAGTTGAGGATGGAAAAAAGAACGAACAAACTATGAGGAGCCTTTAATTCAACTTCATTTTTGTGCCATGGACCATGAAATTAAACAGTAACATGAACATAAATATTCAATGTTACTAAAATACAGCTTGAAGTGAACATAAAAACTAGAATAATGTGAAGAATATAACATATTTGGCTCCGGAAACCAATTGTTGGTCCATTTGAGAAGGCACACGGAGAATCATGAAGTTAAACGAGAACATTAACATAATATATACTCAATATTAAATATTAAAGAAATGGAAACTCTAAAACTTTTATAAAGTGTATATTATTACATATTTGGGTCCGGAAGCCAAGTGTTGATCCAGTTGAGAAGGCAAACGGAGAATTAAGAAGTTAATCGAGAACATTAACATAATATATACTCAATATTCATTAATATCAAAGAAATGTAAACTTTCCAACTTTTATAAAGTGTATATTATTACATATTTGGGTCCGGAAGCCAATTGTTGATCCAGTTGAGAAGGCAAACGGGAGCTTGCGCTGACTTATATTGCTAAAGAAGATTGAGCACTTGTCAACTTCAACTCCAACTAAGGGCCAACACGTAGCCGAAAACACTGCTAGTCGGATATAGTTTAGGAGAGTTTAGGGGAGTTGGAGGGGACTTTAGGCCCTAAGATTAGGGTATTTGCATTTACCTATTTTATTGCTAGTTTTCTGCCAAAGCAGATTGAGCACTTGTCAACTTCAACTCCAACTAAGGGCCAACACGTAGCCGAAAACACTGCTAGTCATATATAGTTTAAGGGAGTTTAGGAAAGTTGGAGGGGACTTTAGGCCCTAAGGTGAGGGTAATTGTATTTACCTATTTTATTGCTAGTTTTCTGCCAAAGCAGATTGATCACTTGTTAACTTCCCCGACTAAGAGCCAATACGCAGCCGAAAACAATGCTAGTCGGATATAGTTTAGGGGAGTTTAGGGAAGTTGGAGGGGACTTTAGGCCCTAAGGTTAGGGTATTTACCTATTTTATTGCTAGTTTTCTGCTTAATAAGACTGAGCACTTGTTAACTTCAACTCCGACTAGGGCCAATACAACTTGAAGTCCAACTTTAGCGGAAAACACTCCCAGTAAAGAGAAAGTTCAGGGTAGGGATTGTCATGTTAGTAATTGAACTCCTTATTGATATTCTAGTTGTCAACTTCAACTCCAACTAAGGGCCAACGCGTAAGGGAGAACACTGCTAGTCGGACATAGCTTGGGGAGTTGGAGGGGGAGTTAAGGCCTAAGGTTAGGGTACTTACCCATTTTATTGTTAGGTTTTTGCTAATAAATACCTGATATTATAAAATTGACCTAATATTTCGCTCGGAATCGATTCAGAATTTATCTGGAATTGAGTTTTCAATTGACTTGAGTATTCGATTCATTACAATTGTTTCTGATGTCTCCTGGTAAATTGAACAGAAATGAAAACTTTTCATTTCTTGAAAAAGTCCCCTGCGTTAAGTTTGAAAAAAAAAACTGACATATATTCGGAATTGGCACACAACCAAATTCAATCAATTCCAGCGGAATTGATGTGAATCGGAATTGAAAATCTGAGGTTTTAAGGAATTTGTTCGGGTTTGAAAACCTGAAAAAATGTAATTGACAATTCTGAATATCAAAGAACTGACTGGAATTGTAATTGAAATTAACTGGTTTCTGAAAATCTGAAAAGAATCGTCAACGAAGTGTTGTGTACTTATTTTGAATCAATCAGAAGTAATTAATCACTGTAAAAGTCCTACAATCCACAAAGCCGCTTAGTCTCGTGCATCTTGTGATACTCTACTAGGACATTAACGAAACAAGTTGTGGGAGGATATCTTGCGGTTTTCATTTACTAACTTTGGGAATTGAAGTTCATTATTGGTAAAAGCACCAAATGTTCAAACTACGAAAAAAGTCAATGGTCTCTATGAGATTTTCAGAAAATCGAAGAAAGAGAAACTAAAGAACGCTCAGCTATGCAGAAACAAGCAAAACATATTTCTTTGGAGAATTTCGGGTTTAAATAATGTATGTATCACGTCATTGAGCAAAAGTGAGTCACGACAAAAGTAATTTATGCAAACGCAGTCTTAAAAGTTAGTTATAGAAATTGCAGAGGTTTTCTCTTCGAAAGCAACTTATCCTTCTCTCTCGTGAATAGTGAATGTGAAAAAATGTTCCTATTCCAAAACACCAAGAACCCTAGAACAGAGAGTAAAATGTATTCAATCTACCCTTGAAAACGTGTTGAAAACACCTATATGTCAGAAACGAAGCACGCATTGAACTTTCTGCGTATTTCGAATAAAACTTGACGAGTTTTCCAAGTAAACTTGTGTGTGTGTGTGTTGGCCTAAATGCAATACATCACCTCATTGAAACGAGTGCGCGCATTCCAATATAGGGGCTAGATGTGATAACTAAAAGAGGACATTTTCAGACGAAAAATAGAATATAGTTATCTATCAATTTCCTCTCAATTCTCCAAACTTGATTGTGGAGAGTTACGTGTTCTATCGCGAAAACTGTTTTTTTATTTTGTGTTTATGAAGGAAATAGAATACTTGAAAACTGCATAAACGAAGAATGCATGCCGTGACCAGAAGTGCTGAACTGCTCAATTGAGAATATGTGACCCGAGAAAACTCTTTACAGGCCGTATTCATTAACATCCCACTTTCTCTATCCCAATCTGCGTCTCCTGCTGCATACACTATCTCTCTTCTCTACCCACCGAATACTAAGTGAGAGACGCAGGGTGAGAGGTAGAGATGTTGTAATACAAATTTTAAGAAATATAAAAGTACAAATCTGGCACATTTTCAAAGTCTGTTTTGCATCACAACATCAAACTGAATGGAGGTTTCCAAACATGAACGGAAAAATTTGGGTATTTAGGGTAAAACGAAAAACCTAGGTAGGTTTATTAGTGCAATCGAACTTGTGGAACTATCATCGAAAGCAATTACATAGGTATCTCGCCGTATTTGAACCTATTGCGGGCTAACATTTCCGATTGAGCATTTAGAGAATAGAAAGGAGGAACAAATATGCAGAATATGCGTTTGTTCTCATTGTGATTGTTTTTAGAACGAAGTTGGGAAACAGCATAGGAAACCAACATATCTGAAATTTAAAAAAACCTGTCTGAAAACCGTTATAAAGGAATCACAAATATGCAGAATATGCATTCGTTTTCATTGTTATTGTTTTGAGAGCCAAGTATGAAATACAACACAAACACATATTGAACATGAGAAGATAAGAACACCGGGTTTGAAGATGAAATTTGATGCGATTCTTTGAAAAAATTATAAAATACAGAATGTCTCATCAGGTTTCTAAGTATCGAAAGTGAGAAGTTGAATTTACTGGTTATTATGGGGTGAAGATTAAACATTTACAAACAATTGAAAACGTAGCAATATGTATGGTTTCCTGGAATGGAGAATGTTTGACGCACTCAAAGTAGATAAAATAGATATAGATAAAGTGACTAAATCATTTGCAAACATTTTGAGGCTTCTCTCTGAAAAAGTTAACTGGCTTCATAAAAGCTTTCCGTTCAGTTACTAATGTAGCAATAACTAAAAAACAAATCATGTCAAACTCAATGAAAAAAGAAAGAGTGCTTTCAGAATACTCGATAAAATGTGCATTGACCACTCTGCCCTTAATTTTGGCACACATCTCTATCAGCTCACACTATTTTCCAAAATGTGAGGTATTTAAAGAAGGACGATTATGTGGTCCAATAGCAACGGTTCCGTCCTTTAAACTGCAATACATTTTTCAATTGCAGTTTAAAGGACCGTTGACACGGGATTGGTCCACATTATCGTCCTACTTTAATAGAACTATTACCCAGTTTTACTTTATACACAAATTACATTTTAATTTTTCTTGAAGAATACGTGGGTGTCAATATGTATGTATTTCAAGAGTTACTACTTTGCTTTTATGTTCATTTTATTCCACGAACAAACGAACGCAAAAATAGCTGGCGTCAAAAGTGGATGAACTGAAATTGAATTCAATGGGGTAAGGAGGAGGCCAAACGTGAATAATGACCTCTTTTGAGACATTCCCAAATAAACTTCAGCCTTTCTGAGCAAATAAATCTTTACATTAACCTTTTATGGATAGTTGGTGCAGTGAAGTTGAAATTTGAAACGAGCTTTTAGTCCTTTAACGATGGAAACATAAATATTACCAGAAGCAACACCGTTTATCCAAGTCAAATGGACAATGTTTATTCATTCTCTTTATTGCACTGCTATAAGCGTTTCCATCAATTTTGTCTTGAATTGCTTTGTTTTCGAACTACTAGAACTACTAACGTGAAGGTATTTGAAGATGCGAAAGTTGTTAATTTAAATTTGTTAACGTGTAACTTTTTCAAAATTATTATCTCTCTGTTTGAGAACAAATGAAAATTTTAAGAAAAAACTTTCTGAAAGACGTATCGGGACTAAAAAATGAAAACTCAGAAAACGCTCCGTAAAAAATTTCCCTACGCTTTTCTGGTGTTTTCAAGCAAAACTTCATGACAAATAAGTAGGTGCGAAAAGACAATTCTATTCTATTCAGTGTTGATGTGCGAGTGCTTTTTCGCGCCACAAATTGTTTCAACTCAAATTAGAGGCGAGCGAGCTGTCACTTCTCATTTGATCTACGCATGGAAATGTGAAGAAAGAACAACTTTGTTGTAGTTTTAGTCAATGTGGAATGAAAAGAAGTAGTTAAATCCCATTATGTACCAGTTCTTGATTCAAAACATCAAATTCTTATCGAAAAAGCGAACAAACAAATTCATCAGTCTTAATTTCACGTAAAGTTCGTCGAAAATGACTGAATGTAGCGTGATAGCGTGTAGAGTATGCTGTTAGTCACTTGAACGGTCACGTGAAACATGTTAAATACAGCAGAGCTTAGTACTTAGAAACGTGCAATGACAAAGTCATTACAAACTTCACGTGACTAGTCCATTTACTTCAAGTACAGATAAAAATAATATTTTTATATATTAGTTTAAAGTCTAACCACGATTTGTAAACCAAAGAACGTTTCAAAAAAAGTCAAGAAAAAAACGTAGTCATAACTCTGGGAGCAGACAGACATGCCTCTTCACTAATGACACTACTCATACTATATATGCTTGTCCAAACAAGCAACATCTTTGATTATATATGCTTGCTTGACCAACGTTGTAGTTCGATGCCTATGCATACTAGTCGTCACTCAAAACTTTTTGTATCCATAGATCAAACTACATCTCAAATATAGTAACTTGAATACTTTATGTCAATGTGTTTCGTTTTCGAATACATACTTTCGCGTGAAATATGAAACCATTACAAGTATAGTAATCCTAGGACAAGAGCTTGTATTGTATTAGTATCTTTTTTCGAATACATACTTTAAACAAATGATAAAATCTTTACAAGTATAGTAATCGGACTGGGACAAAACTCGCTTGGAACTGGAATGAAATGCAGCTGCCCGTAGTCTGCACCTGTTTCCCATTCACAATTCACGTTTAGATGGCGTAGTAATGATTACACGTAGTAAAGTAACTAATAGGAGTTGTGGTAGATCATAAATAGGACGCTGAAGCCTGATGAAGTGAGATTTAACAGCAGAATTATGAAAAAAATGTTGCGTTATAGGTTGAAAAAGTGCTAGGTTTACTTCCACCTCAGTTGAGTTTTGGATAGGAGGCGAGGCAAACTGGTCATGTCTTTTGTGAACTTCTGAGATTGGTTGTCATTTGTCACATTTGGAATGCATTACCCCAAGAGAAGAAATCTTAGCTGTAAGCGTGTCAATAGGTCTAAGTAACCAAGATTTGTAATTCCAACATTTTTCAACTATACCTCGGTAGAGGCTTCAATGAAACTGGGCTGTTATAATTCATACATTCCCCAACTGGACTTGGGCAGCTTGCCAATGAAATTTCAAGGCAGTTTTTGAACATGTTGAAACACTTCAAAACAACAGACATTCATATGAAGGGTTCTTTTCCTTCGTTATAATTCGTATTCATGGCAACTTTCTGTAAACTATATGTTTTCTCTAAATAACAGTCTTCCAAACTTGTTGGCACGCTGCCAACGAGTCCAGTTGGGAAATGTGAGCACTATATATACAGCCACAAAACGGCATACAGCAACTTCACCGATGTTCAGAGCAAATTACCACTTATATTTTTCTCTATTTTTCTCTAAAAACGTCACGTCGCAATAATAAACTGGTGGTAGTTAGCGTTCTACACATGGTACACACCTTAACAAATGAGGGATACCTCGAAATCGTTCAGTTGAGTACCTTAGATTGCTCACATTGAACTAAGGTATAGTTACTTGAGTTAACGCGACATATGGCCGCTCCTAAACCAGCCAGGGCGCACTAATAAAGTGGTACCAGTTAGTGGTTGCCATGTGTAAATCATGCTTGTAAACGGGGCGAGTCTTGTTGGAATTGACAACGAGAATGGGAAGTTTCGCACTCCTTTCTTTAGGGGTCCCCAGAGGACGATTCGGGGGGAATAACTGAGAGAGAAGATGGAGTGGAAAAAGGAAGAAGAGGGGGAAATAGAGAAGCTGGAGAGGGAGAGAGAAGGAGAGGAAGTGAGAAGAGAGGGAAAGAGAGAGAGAGAGAGTGATTCGCGGGAAATAACTGAGAGAGAAGATGGAGTGAATGAAAAAAGGGAGAAAGGGGGGAAAGGAGAGAAGTTGGAGTGGAACGAAGTAAAACGGATAGATAGAGATCGAAAGGGAAGAAAAATAATGATATAGGGAGAGGGGATAGAGAAGGTCATATGGAGAGAGTCTAGGTCAGAGAGTGAGAATAAAAGGAGAGAGGGAGAGAGAGAAATGGAAAAGAGAAATGAGAAAAAAGAGAGAGAGAGAGAGAGGAAGTACATTTCTGAGTGCAAGTTTGCCTACAAAGTGGGCTCATCCCTTCCATCTGGATCCGATTTCATCTCAAACAAAGAGCTAAATTAAACGGAAATTGATATTGGAGCCGTGAGCCGCCTGACTTAATTCAATTGAACTGAACCAAACTTGTGCTAAAACTTCACAAATTATCTATTCTTGTTTCTAAATAATTATACTATAATTAAGTACGTTTATGTTACCTCTGCCTTGAACTTAGTTTCAACAAATTGAAAATTAAACGGAAATTGGATTCGTGTAGTACAAAATTTTAATTACTTTCTCAAAAAATCCACTTTGTCTAGTTTTTCGTTTTAATAATCTTTGTTAAATAGAATAGAATAGTTTCTCTAACACTTTTCGATAAAACTTCTTCTCGAAGATCGCATTTTGTTCACAAACAAAAAACACGAGCGCAATATTTATGATGAACACAAAAAACTATTTGAACATGTTCAACAACCCGTGAAAATGAGAGATCACAATACATGAGATGATATGAGAGACCAGATACGACTCGAAATGTAGTACACGAAAAAAAAACACAGAAAAAGCAAACAAACTAAACTTTGTAAGTTTTGTAAGCCATCAATATTGGAAAATAAATATTCAAAAACTATTCTCTGGGTCAAATCTGAAAAAATAACCACCAAGAAGATAAACAGTCAATACAGAATGTATAAACTCATAAAACCCCAATCAACGTAACCAACTACACATCAATTAACCACTAATAAAAATCTGGATAAAGTTTGTTAAACAAAAAAAATGTTTCTAACTCAAGTCTTTCAGTGCCTGAGTGGCGGTAGAAGCAAACGATTTGGTCGTTCTGGTAATGCCTGAAAAAACAAGACATGAGGGGGTACGAAATAGGGAATGAAAGTTGTTCTCCGAAACGTAAATAAGTTGTATATATAACTTTTGTGCTAGTACTGAACAACTATCTAGTCGAGTCACGTGTATATTTGCTAACTTATCTTGTCATTCGGTGATTTGGCAGGCTGTTTCTAAATTTCAACACCTTGACTTCGACTTGGTTCATCGTTCAACTACGATTTAAACTCTTCTTCATTTAATGAGCACAACAACACAACTAAACTGTTTTTTTCTTCTGAAAACTGAGATAAACTTTCTGTTGATAAGTTTTCATATTTCTCGATAACTCACCTCTTCTGAAGTCATTGGAGTACTGGCCGTGGACTGATTTCTCAATGGTTGTTCTGCAAAACGATTCAATTTTATATTCACGTGTTTTTTTCCACAAACAAAAGTGATTCTCTAAAAATGTTAATGTATTATAACGTAGAGCATGATTGAGAAAATGAGTGATAATGAAAAATGAATAATTGAAATGATTTTGAATAATGAGTCACTCACCTCTATCTACCACCAAATACTCGTTGTTCAAGAAGAAACCGTTGGCGCTATCTGTAAAAACTAATTCAACGAATTTGATATTGGAAAAAAAACCTCTACAAATTTGAAACAGGTTACGAAGACCGCTCAGTCAAACTGTAGACCATTTTTGATATCCGATTCAAAACTTTTATTATTATTCTCGATTTCACTTTTTGCTGTATTTACCACGGTTCACTCTACTGCAACGTGATCGAACCCCGGTGTGGTTATTAGTTCACTTACACTAATCGGTGACAACACATCAAAGGGAAGAATTAACCAAATTGACAAATTTAAACCGAACTAGATCTTAAATATTTATAGTAAATGAGCAAACATTCAAACTCGGTCACATTTGTACAATTAGTTGAACTCACCGTCAACGTTTTCTACACAGATTGTAGTTTGCTCCGGTCGCATCAGTCTCTGTTTTGCCGATTCATCCAGTTTAGTGTACGGGACAGCCGAGTGGTTGTAAGCGAACGCTGAAAATGCCAGAAGAAATCATTGACCCATTTACTGCCGTGTGCAAGTATGAACTACACAATGATCAATTATTCTGGTGTACTGTAGTTCGTGCTCAAATTCTCGAAAATACTGGAGGCCAAGACCTATTAGGTGGTGGCTCCGGAGATGTTCGCGCTCACAAAAGGGCTGGGAGCAACAGAAGCCGTACGAAAAAGTATCCCTGCTGATGTCCATCTTTATACAAACCCCCCCCCCCCCAAACAGACGCCTTTCTGGTCTAACATTCTTTCAAGTTTCACGTCTCGTGATATAATAGGCAGAGCGAAATACGCAACAAAAAGTGAAAGCTTTGAAAAAAAATATGATTTTTTTATTCAACATGTTTCCACTTTTTTGTTCGCTGACTCACCGTACATGTCCATATCGGAGGGGGTATTTATTTCTGTCTGGATGGTGCACGGGGTATCCGTACACGAGGGGAGACAGGGGGATTCCACGTTCCATCGGGGATCCAGGGTGGACGGGAAGGGAACGTTCACTACGTCGGGGTCCTGGAGTGAGATCATTGAATTATCATTGTCATCGTGATCAGCAATGTCATTGTCACTGTCATTGTCGTTATCATTGTCATTGTGGCGAATATAGGTCATACAGAAACTTGTATAGATGTAGAAGAGTTTTCATTCCCTTTTGTAAAACGAATCTTTTATTGGAAAACTATTAGACTAGAGTCCTTCCTCTGCTAACGCAACATTTGCATAAAATGCGAAACGCACCATCAATGCTACCAAACCGCATAAAACTAAAAACAGGTATTTTCCTGGTTGCGAGATGTTCTGCACATTTTCTTTGTTAAAACTCAAAGTTACCTGTAAACAATCTTCCAAGTAGGTCTGAATCGTAGAAAATGAGGGCCTTCTTTCGGGATCAGTGCTCCAACACTCCTTCATCAACTTGTAGATCTGAAAATATTAAATTTTGAACACAAGAACAGTAATTCATAACTTGAACGAAATTATTGTTATCGTTAAAATACATGAAACGGATCTGTGTTAAAATGATTCAGGAAAAATAGATTTGATAGTCGATGACAATTGGGCAGCACCAGAGTATGAGTCGACGAAACATTACACATGACCAAAGGTTCAAATAGGTCGCAGGGTAGATAATTTGGAATGAATTCAATATTTCCAGAAAGATATTACCTTTTCTGGTGTTCCAGGCGGAGCTGACAGTCGTTCTCCCTTGCTCAATATGTTCATTACAGTATACTTGCTTTCGGAGGGATACGGTACTCTACCCAGTGAGAATATCTCCCAACAGACTACTCCTGCAACGAATGCATCATTTTATTGAACCGGAATATTTTTATATGTAGAAGCTTGTCCACTACAACAGTCAAGTTATGGAAAGCTTCGGTCATACCAAACCTCACAATCGAGCTTGATTCAGAGTAAATAATGAATTTTTACATTATATAGACAAACACCAATTTTTTTTGGTTTCTCTCGAAACAGGTGGTAACTCACAAACTTCGACCGAAAAGCAACGGAATCAATCTACAAATATAGCGTGATAGGGCAACATACACCGTTAATGTTTGTTCTGGAAAGATGCAACCCTACAACCTACGGTGTTTTTGTGTTGTTTTTATCGATTGTCACGTAGAACGAAATTAAAACTAACCAAATGACCATACATCCGTCTTCAGACAGAAGAACTCATCTTCTACTGCCTCAGGTGGCATCCATTTTATAGCTAGAGCAGTGTGTCCACCAGTGCCTCGATAGTATACGCTGAATGAGGGAAATATGATCTATCAGAAAGAGTAGTTGCTACTTTTTTTCATTTTCTGCTAGGTTTGTTTCGGTATCTTCGTCTCAGATAAGATGCAGATCAGAAATAGTAATCGGTACTTCGGTCCAGTTCTGTTCAGTTGGTAGTTCGATTTATTCGTCTCCAATAAGTCGATCAAAAAGAGTGAACAAGAGTGAAAAAAAGAGTGAAAAAAGAGTGAACAAGAGTGAAAAAAGAGTGAAAAAGAGTGAAAAGAGTGAAGTATCGTGTTCTGTTTTCATGTTGTGTTGGGTGTGTAGTTCAATTCTTCGTAATTGAGACTTGACTCGAAAGTTTTGATTTGTTTTGTAGATTTAAACTCAATCATCGACCGAAATAAATCATGACCAATCTCTCAATCAAACTTGTAATTGTTTCTATGTGCTATATAAGTTTTTTCTCCGTTTTAAAAGCTTTCAACAAACTTGGTAAGTTGTTTTGCCAGTCCAAAGTCCCCTATCTTGACACGCATTCCCTTCCCACGACACGTCAGTAGACAATTACGGGCAGCCAGATCGCGATGCACGTAGCCCAGGTTCTCGATCACGACACAGCCTGAAACATTTGAGTGAGATTGTTTCACATAAATTAACTAAAATGAAAAGCCTTTTTCACATGTACTGCTTCTCTCTCGTGTGCAGCCTTTGAACTCCCCCTGATTAAATGAATATTCTATTTTATTCCGAAAAAAAGCAAAATAGGAGCTATAATTGTTTTACAAGACGATTCACGTGAATGTTTTGGAAAATTTTTCCAACTATTGCGGAACCGAAATAAAAAAGAACACTCACCCAAGGCTATGTCAAGTGCCATCTTCACGAGGTCCTGGGTGGATTTGTTCTCAGGATTCGAACTGATCTGAGATACAAGGTGATCATATTTCCATCCATTTTGCAGAAATTTAGGGCAAAAAACCTTACCTCATGCTAAACCGATAGAACCAACATGTACATGGCGGCAATGTGGGAACCTTTGAATGTTGAATAACTTTGCGAGCTATCTATAGAAAGTGATTAAATTTTTGTTTAGCCGGAGTTTTCGAATTTCAACGAAACATCAACACAACCAAACTACAAACTCATAGGAATAGGGCCACACTCTAGAAAATTTTAACCCCATGTTGTTTCACTCACCTCATTGGCTCTGCAGCATCTTAGATAGTCCAACAGGTTCCCTCCACTCATGTACTCCATGACTATCATGTATGGCGCAGCGTCAAAAGAAGCCCCGATCAGACGAATGGTTGAATCGTTGTCGTGACTCGAGATTCTGAAACACACTGGAATTAGTTTGAGTAGAAAACAGAAGAGAGACATTTTCTGCGACTATCTCAAATTTTGTTGTGTTTCTCGCGTTTAATTTAAGTATTTCTTGGATAAAAAGTAAAGTTGAGAAAGTACTCTTGCTCTAGGAGTTAAACTGTCACAAAGCTGTAGAAATTTCTCAGATCGCAGGGCGTCACCGCGAGTTACGCAAGTCCAAAACCAGTTAGTTGGTGGAAAATAATCAAAACATTTGGTTTTCTGAATATATTATAAAACCATGACATGGGTTTCGAAGGTATTTGAAGAAATTCGGAGCCAGGTTTCACTGTTTCACCTCATCAGTACAGCCTCCATGATGAATTGTCGTTTGGCAGCAGTACTCATCAGGGCCTCATTCAGTTCTGAAATTATCCATATCAGTTCAATGAAAGCGATTGTGAAAGAAAATTATGATGTTTTTTTGTGAACTAATTCAGATACATTGTTCTTCTAGTATGAAACTCACGTTTCACTGCCACATCTTCTCGTTCTCCGCTCACGTAAAGTTGGGCGGAAAATACAACTCCAAAGGCACCACTACCGATCTCTCTGAAAATTTACGGAATTCCGAGATGAATAGAAGCCGTAAGACGACTGAGTATTTGTAAGACCTATTTCTTCACGACAACAGAAAACAAGCATAATGGATTTGAGTTAAGGAAAATTACTCATGTGTTGAACGTTTAAGACTATTGGAAATTCTTCGGTGTTTCAGAATTTGACATTACTTAAAGCCATCCAAACTTATGGGGTCGAATAACCAACTAACTGTTTATTGTGAATGAGATGCTGAGGTATCCTTGGAATCAACTTCAGAAGGTCTTCGTCAGACATACTCATCAATGTCTTCTCGTCGCGAATCTCAGACAGTTTCTGGCGGTTCAGCTGGAAGCAAATCAACTTGAAAAATAGGAAAATTCTAATGAGTATTTGTGCCATATATTTGTGAAAACTTGTGGATGACAATCGGCGTGAACCATTTACACTTTTACACACACGGAATTTGGAGTGAACCAAAAACCAAAAATAACTGAAGAAACCGAACTGGGACATCTGAAATGTATTTTCCTACCACTCACCAGAGATATATTATTACCAGAGATATAGTCTGAAACACTGCTGGTTCAACCATTCCTCCATAGGTGAAAAGTCAAGGGAAGAAAAGGCCCTAGAAGGGGGGTTTCGGGGCCGAAATCGCGGGCCTAAAAGGAACCTTTTAGGCCCGCGATTTTGGGCCCGAAATCTCCCTTTTAGGGCCTGAAAGTCTGGTTTCGGGAATTTTTCAGTTTTTCCATAATAACCAAAACACGCTGTTCGCTATTGGAGAATGCATGAACGTCATGCATGATAATTCTCAAAATGACAATATTATCTAATAATCACTTTATTAATTCATATTTACAAATAACATAAATAATCTCGAGAAATTGTAGAGTTGAAGTGTAGTTTTCGCCGGATGCTCGATATGTTGTGTCCCGAGTCTGAAAGTATGGTTTTTAACTAAATAGTCGAACACTTTTCATGAGATGCACGATTCCACTCAACTGAAAACACAGCCTGGCTAAGTGATGGTGTGCTTGTGGGCAAACTCCACTAGGAACCGCGAGTTTATTTAACCCTGTCAGTTAACCGCTGACGGGTTACAGTAAACCATTTAACCATTCTTCTATCAACCCTTTAGTGACCCTTTTTTTCAATGTCTTTGGGCAAAATTTGCGATTAACTGGCGCGGTTAACGATAAACGCGGTTAAATGGAGCATTCTCCGTGCTTGTGCAAAAACTTTCAGTTAGTATTTGCTCGGTCAAATCTGAAAGTTGAAGTTTCGCACACTATTTTGCAACATATGTGGACACTACATGAAATAACTGAACTTTCACCGAGCTATTTGGGCAAAAATTAAAATCTGCTGCTACTCACTAGTTCGTCCGGTGTCGATCTGGTCAGCTCACATCACGGGGTTGCTCAGATTCACCTTGGTAGCACCGTTCACCGTATTCCTGTAAAAAGCAGACATCAGTGACATTAGCTGTATTGTTGGGGACTTTGCGCCAGATGTGTTTCCAATATTACATAATCAAACTAGACTCCAACCTTGATTTCAACCGTTTGTCGCGACTTATCATTAAATGGGATGGGAATCCGTATTACGAACAAAACTATATTCAATACGGCTCTTTTCCTAAGTGGGGCAAAAAATGGTTTCACTTCAAACTTTCAAGCTATTCAGCCAGTTTAAGAAAACAAAAATGTATAACTATTTCCAACCTGAACAATATATATTTTAGAACTCTTGACATGGGCACATGTACATGAACAAATCGAAATAAGAGACCGAACATTGTTTTTCTTCAAAATTTAAACAACGCTTACTATGAACGACTATTTTCGAGATGGGAAAGTTGAGAAATAGTAAACTTTAGCTATAACTGACCTTTGCGACAATATATATGTTGTTCCCTCCAGCAGAGAATACAGAGGCGAACATAAGCCTGAAATCAAACTATTACTAAAAAAATATTCACAATATAAATTTTCTCAAATTAACCAAACTCTGAGCGTGAGCAGCAGAAGATATAATATAAAGCACACGAGCTCAACGTTTCCCTTTATGTGCGACTGTCACTAAACACGCTCCGAGAACAGAAGTTGACACATCAACAAATAAAAAGGATAGGGTTGTATTGGCGAAAACACCAGCCAACACAAACAACATTTTCTTGATTTTAATACGTCAAGGTTCATTAATGTGTGCTATAACGTTGGATTTCCTTCATTTAAACGTACTGATAGAATAACGCATGTAAATTACCTCTCCCAGAAAGCCCTTGCTTCGAGGGGCGCCTTCACAGAGCTTTCTCATCACAGACATGGGGCTGCATCCAAAGTTGAGACGGAAGATAATCTGAAAATACTAAAGTACACAATCAGGTTTTAGGTGTGCCCACAGATTGCTCGCCATGCTGTTTGTCACGGGAGAGCGGTCGTATCTAGTCTACAGAGACGAGAAAGAGTTCAAAATTAGGCTCATGTTTGCAATTTTAGAATTATGTTTACAAAATTTGGCTAAAAAATATTACACTTTTTCGATAATATCCAATTGTTTATCTTACTAACCTCAAAATCAGGAAACTTTGCGATCAACCGCTATATATTATACATGATGTTCAATACTACAAACTACAACTACTGCCAAGGGGGTGAAATTGGGTGAAACATCACAGAATTTGACCATTGTTGTTGTAGAATTACAGAAATTACAGGAGACTTTAGTTAAAGCACCATAGCCATATGCACGTAAATTTGTCCGAATAGGCATTTCATATAAATAAAAAACGGACTATTTTCCGTCAATGTCGAAAGAAGTTTTCTATTTCTCAACGAAAACGGGGAATTTTCACGTATTTGAATGATAACACCTTACTGGTATGTGAACACAACCATACATTAAATTGGTTTATAAAACATAAACAGTGCTTATTTAACATAAATGTATGAAAGATTTAGGCGTTGACTCGAATTTCGGTTATACGAATCAACATGTGGCCAACCTTCGTGCAATGATTGCTAGCAGATTGGGAACAGTAATAGTGCTAGCATATGTTAGTCTTGCATTCTGGGTGCTAGTTTGCTAATAGGACCAAACACTACGATCCGTATTCAAAAGAGAAATATTCCTCTAAAATCAGGCAGTATTGACGCATATGTTTACACGTACGACCATTTACCGTCTGTTTCCACCTGCGATACAACAAACGAATCAGGACGTACAAAAATGTTTAAAGAAGGACGATTATGTGGACCAATCCCGTTACATCGGTCCTTTAAACTGCAATTGAAAAATATATTGCGGTTTAAAGGACTGAAGCGTTGCGATTGGACCACATAATCGTCCTTCTTTAAATGAATGGTCTGCCAGCGGAAATCAAAGTCAAAGCCAGGATTCAAATTATAGAAAACCAAGAACCATATAAGAATGAATGGGAATTAAGCATTGAGGTCATATTTTCAAGCTCAAACACCTCTCCACTTTTAAATTGAGTGATTCGTAAGCTGAATGTTCTCCCTTTGTTCAGAAAATACGAAACATGTTGTATGCTCATTGCCTCACCTCGATAGAAAAAACATCCAGCGCATCAGATAGGAAAAGGAGGAGGAGGACACAAGATGATCGGGGGACCTTGAAGTGAAAAGGATAGAAACAAATTCCAAAGAATATAATATGATATGTTGAAAGAAGAACAGTTTTAGGCCGAAATAGGATTTCGACAAGGAAAACTGGAATTAAACTCGAGCGTTTTACAAAACAATAGGGTGCATGTACGCGAAACATTGATCGGAGGGCTAAAAACTGAAATATGACGAAAAAACTATACATAAAATGAATTAAAACAAGAAAAAACGTATAAAATTGGAAATTTTTTTAAATTTCCACGAGTTGAAGGACTAATCGGGTTTTAGCCGCCGAGCACATTATTCGCGGGCGGGCGCAGTTCACTGTAGAATCGCGGGCCTTTTAGGGACTATGAGGCCCCCACTCACTCGATTACCCGAAACCCCCCTATTAGGGACTTTTATTCCCTTGACTTTTCACCTGAGCCCAACTACGATGTAACTCACAAGTTCGTAGAACAGTGTTCGATCTTCTTTTCTCTGCTTCGACATCATCGTTTTCCAATTCCAGCACGTACATGATCCTAAAAATAAGTACGGTGCAGATTGGTCCGATAAGCCCAAGTTTTCCTTTTATAAAAAACCGATTCAGTGAAAACAAATTATAGGATTTGACTGCACACACATATCTCTCAATTTTGGCAGTCGTATTCGTTTTTATTCTACCAGAGTCACTCGCTCGTGTACTTAACTTACTTCGGTCAATAAACATTGAGCGACGGAACAGTCTGCAGGATTTTAGAGAGACTTAAAACCAACTGCAGAATATGTAATAGCCGTACCTCCTTTCCGTAGAAACAATGAGAACGACGGGGTGACGATCAACACGAACACGGCAATTATTGGTACAATGATGAAGAGAGCGTGAACCATTGACCTTTCGAGGGAAGCTAGAAGTTTTATCGTTGTATGTAGCTTCGAATGTGACCCTTTTCAATGTGCAATTTTCACTGAATAGTGAAAGTGTCATCCCAATGTGATGTGAATAACTGGAATAAACTTAAAAAAATTTAACAATTCCATACAGTAGTTTTAATGCTATGTGAGATCGTCCTCATCGTTTTGCTACGTTCCGATGTGTTTGTACTGCGACTCTGGCACACGCTCAGCACGATTTAGAGATTTCGCCTTGTTGGCAGATCGAACTAAAACCTAATGATCGTGTTGTAGTTCGATAGGGAAGGCCTATAATAGATACCTGCTGGTACACATTCTCCATTTTCATCTGGTTCCTCTCCATTTGGGCAGAGACATTTTTTGATCGGTTCATGCAGGGTTGGAAACTGGCACGTCAGATCGCCCGTACAGTTCAAGTCACAGACATCTGGAATACGTTGGAATGTGGAATGGTCACCAAAAGATCTCCTGTGACTCGTGCACTGTTTTTTTTTTCTTATTCTAATATTCCGCAACGAATGTATGTCCAAAAAAGTTGCTGTAAAATAGTGTTTTTATTACTTCATAAATATTGTGGGAGGAAAAACATACAAATCAATGCGTATCCATCGCCGGCATTTTTCTGAGATTCGATCAAACTGTCTTTCTCTTCGATAGCTCCAGAATCCACGAAACTAGTACCACTTTCACCGGTTTTCTGGGATCTTGGGGATCCGCCTGTAGAAAGTTGATAATCGTGTGCAAAAACGTGACTGTTGCATAGAGACTTGAAGCGTCATAACAGAAGCCGAATACTTCCTCACATTAGAATATATACTCTTTATAGTAATCCTAGGTGTGTTTTTAGGTGAACTAACATCACACATATGTATGTAGACATGTAGATTTCGGTTTTAAAGCAAAGTGTATTCTGTTAATGTTTATTTTGATATTAACATGTTCTATTGTACTAGTTATGTCTCATTGCCAGCTGTAGCCGTATGGTGTTCACTGTCTCCAAAGTGAGCTTATACGGTGGTAGGTGTAGGTAGTTTGACTCCCTTGCTTTTCGGTCAAAATTTCAAAAATGTGGCGGGTAGTAAGATCAAACTACAACATACTAGGGCTTCATTTTTATGTTCTCCCGTATTGACACCCGTTACTCACCAACATAACCAGCTCCCCCGCCGCCGTACTGGCCGCAGACGGAAGCTCCGCCCCCGAAACCGCCTCTGGAGGGAAACGGAAAGTCGCGGCGGTTCTCGAGACAACGCTTCCATAGATCATCATCGTAGGTCAAAAGACATGTACCGTTGCACTTGGGGATATCGGCGCCGTTGTTGAACAACAAGCGGGAGGAGGGAGAACGGGTACTGAAGTGGGGTTAGCTCATGAGAATTATTCTGTTTCATGCAAACTTTCTTTAAAAGTCACAGTTTTTAAACAACATTGAAGTTTATGTTTCTTTTCAAAAATCGAACTGTTTCTGAGCAATGCTATCTATTTTCCCTAGTTTCTAGTCGTACTTTTATGATATAGGTAGTGACCGCACATGATGTATAGTTTAAATGGCATACAGAACGACACGACCAAACTTTTGTGTAAAACACAACATTTCGTTTAAGCGATTAAATTACACACCCGACAGATCAGACCAGCATGTACCGTATTGGTCTACTTTGTCACCTTTTGAAAGGTTGAAAATGTTGGAACAAGATGGATTCTCGTGGTCTCATTGCCGAAATACACGTCATCGTGCTTGTTTTTGAGGTGAAATCGAACCTTTCGTCGAGTAACTCCTCCGGATAAGCCCCGCCCCCTCCGCCCGCTACTAGCAGCGGGTTATACATGGAGGATTTGATGAAAGTAGCCCCTCCACCGCCGGCACCCGGAAGAAGAGTGTTCTGGAAATTCTTCAGTTTATCATTTTTGTTAAATAGTTCAAAAAATACTACAATTGATAATTTTTGTTAAATATTTTAATCGATAAAAGTCGGAAACTATTCTGTTCTCAATGCGCTAAGTATTTGAATCAACTGCATTATCTTTTCAGCGGCTCTACATCTACATCATTACACATGTTCAGAATCAATATCTCTAACAAACAAGTTGTTCAAAAAAACCCAATAACATAGTTGAAGAAACGGGCACAAAATATAAATACTCACTCGAATCGTACCAGTCAACGACTGATTTCCCCGGCAAAGTACATCGTAGACTGAGGTCGTTTCCCAGTTCTGCAAATTTCAAAGGATTGTTTTTGCTATTCTTGAAAGTAAAGGAGTTGTTTCTCAATTTTCTCCATATGTATACCAGAAAACGAAGCGGTCTGTTTGTTTTCGTGGTTTTTCCACGTTTGCTAAATCTTTCAAATACAATGAGTTTGAAATATTCAAAAAGCACCGAATTGATAACAGAACAAGTCAAAACAATAACTACCTTCATGAAACTATCTTCATCACAGAACGTCTCTCCTCTTTGTCCTACAGTAATGTTCAAAGGATTTCCCTTCGGAAGAAAAATTCGAGTAGTAACGCAGGAACCGTTTTCGCTGTGATTCGACGCAGGAAAACTCCCGCCAGCAGCTCCGCATGACTTTATCCTAAAAAAAATTCATTTGAGAAATAAATTGATCTTAAAAAATGCTGTTCACCTTCGTATCGACACACTGCTGATTAGATCTTGAACTAATTGTCTCGATAACTATAGTTAAACATATTAGGTTATTCATTTGAACAAAATATATTGTGTCACTAGGACGTTTTGGATTACTGAGCACATTCATATAACTATAGTTAAACACTTTTTTGATGTATCTCTCCGTGAACTATTTCGCCTACGCATTATTTAGTCATTGAAACAACATTCGGATCTCTAACGGATGTAAAATATGAACAAACTGAGTTGTATGAATACAAAGTGCAAAATACCACAGTTTTGTTAAGTACCAGTAAAATGAGTCCTTCGGCGATGTCCATGTTTGCAGTCCGTTTTTAGCGTCAACGAACGCCTCGCTCATGTTGTATTGAAGGTGCTCCAGACAGTCGAAATGACCTGGCGGTGACCTCCCGGACTGACCACATGAGGTTATGTTGAAGATCGACGAGGACAAGGGAGAGGATCCTGAATTGGAGAAGAATGGAAATTGAAACTATCACGCGCCCGAAAAACTCAAGTGTTTTGCTTAAAATGGTATGATTAGAAATGGTGGACTTTCTCACTAAATTATTCTTATTTATGAAAGGTTTGTACGTGTACGGTTCACGTGTGTTTCATTGGATTAAAGTTCAACTCACGTGCATGAAAGCATGAAGGATTGAGAGAAATGTCATCCAGGGCCACAAAATGTTCCGATTGTAGCGGACTGTAATCGGCACTTATTTCAATCCGGAACGGAAGCATCTGAAAAATAACTATTATCATATTATCGGTGTCAGAATCCATGTTTTGAGCTATTCAGCATCACGTAAAACTAGATTCAGTTTTTCGTGAAACTCACGTCTTTTTCTAAACTGTTCGTGAGATCGGCGAGCTGTGTTCAGCTGTTGTTGTGCGGCAGTTCTTCCTTGCTTTCGGAAAGGTTCTGTGACTAACAGTTTTACGTTTTGCAATGTCATTTTTTTAGTTAAACTAAACTCATAAACAAGTTTCAACTTAACACTGGCGTACCTGTCGTTGTATGGAAACGCTTGCCTTTTTCCATTCACACATCGGTGTCATGTACCTGGGGATTTAAATTAAATATTAAATAAAATCGACTTGAAGTTTGAAACTAGGTTCTTAGAAACTAGGTTATTTATATGACTGACCGCTTTGAATTCTTACTTCGAAAACAAGTTCGACAGTCGGCAAGCTGGTTGTTTGTTCACAATAATAAGAGTGTGTTTACAAAAGATTCAGAAAGTCGGTTCTGGTTAAACAAATTTTGAAATCAATATTGAAATATTTCAATATCTACTCAACACATTCATGTACTCGACACTTAGTACAAACATGAACTAATGTTTAACATGGTGTTCTCTCAACTTGCTTCATGTGCTTTTTGAACGAGGAAGGACCAAGGTTCAGAGCGCAAAGAAAAAATGTTAGAAACAATGCTTGAAATCATTCGAATAATAACATAACTTCACTGTAATGCTTGATAACTCACTCGTGTATGTCGTTTTGCAGACCAAGTGTTTTCCACAAGTTGGTTGATTTTCCAACCTCGGGTACCAGCTCAATCTTGAACTCGAGCGGAGAATTCAGAATGCAATAGCGGAAACGGAGCTGAAAATTTTCATTTTTAGTCGTTATGTGATAATAAACTTCTTGTCGTACTGCTCTGTTTTGGAATTAGTAGGTCTCCGAATCTCATTTTTTATTGTCATGTGAAAAACTTCCTGAAGGAAAAAAAAATCCAGAGTTTCTCTATTCCACACTTTCCCGTTGGCAAGTAGATCAAAACGTTATTCGGTTTTCAACTGATTTTCTGACTAACCGAACATGTGCTCGTCCCGGTGACATCTTGTTCTGAGAATGTGGTTGGTGGAAAGAGAGGAGAACGAATTGTGGATATTCGGCCCTTCATGTTGTGATATTGACTCCACAAAGGGGCGTACACCAGAAAGGGACCTCGAAGGGAAATATTTTAGAGAAATTTTGTAAAACTAATGTTTTTGTGATAAAAAAACTTCATCTGACTTCTTCACTGTGTGTTCTAAACTTACTCCGAACCAGGTGAACTCGGTTTTTGAACAATTATTATCGTGCGAGATATCGAACCACAAATTGCTCCGACAATTTCGGTGGAAAAGAGATTTTTCATAGCACCGAAATGTCTACCTACTCCACGCAGTGTTGTGTAGAATACATTTCAGTTCTCTCAACATATTTTTATTATATACCTGCTCCAGCTCTCGCCTCGTGACTGATGCCCAGTGTACTGTAGGTCTTCCAGTTGGACTCTGGCAGGGTGGGCTTGATGTATCCACTGGGTTGAGCAGTAGCAGTCATGAATACGGATTGCTGAAAAAAGGTTTAAAAAGTATTCTCACAAATAGCAACTTACAACTAGATCTTCAGATTCTTCATTTCCTCTTACTCACAAAACATTTCAGTTTATATACGACACACGAAGTGAACAAAGTGTGAACACAAATAATGTTTTTTCAGGTTTTCAGGTTTCAGGGTTTTTTTCAGTCATCAATTTTAATAATCAGACTTAACGATAGGTATACCATGGGAATGCCAATGTAATATCTGGGAGTTTGTGAATTCTACGGTAGGATGTTATAAATGTGTGTGTGTGTGTGTTAGACTATACCATGTGCTCGTCCGGCGGATCACTCGCCAATAATCTCGACTGGGATTCCCAGCCATCGCAGAGAAGAGAATTGTCGAAGTTACAGGACGAACTGGGGTAGAGGGCATCTGTAATATTTGTCGATGTTAATTACATCAATTCAGGCCACAACCGTGAGCTGGCGTAAACTAAAACTGAATAGATACGAGAATAGGTTTTTCATTTTCTCAACCTAATATGACGATAAGAGAAACATGCTCACAGCTCGCTTTGGCTTTAGCGTACTAGGTGAGCGAATGAACTCTGAACTTCAACTCAATTGGATTTCTTATTGATTTCGGGTTTGGATGGGTTAAAGTTGCTGAAATCAAATTTCATAGTTGCTTACCACACGATTTCTCGTCTTCCCCGTCCGCACAGTCCTTTAACCCGTCACATGCGACGTCTTCCAAGCACACCAAATGACCGGTTTTATTACACACGAACGGATTGTTCACGTGCTCACAACGAGCAAACGTGAAGTCGTGGCCTGAAACGTGAACGAGTTGAACATATTGGAAACAGTTCATAACCTGAAACACGTATGTTTTAGCTTGCAGTCACCAATGTGCTATATACTTCCAGTTATGCAAAAATCAGATCAAAACGATGTGGTACATTCAATTATTGGGTTAAAATTGACTTACTGAGAACTACTCTACAATATGGAACGTTTTTGTTGGTTAAATCATTGTTTTCAACTTAGAACACGTGTATAAACGTACCTTCACACTGACTCCATTTAATACTGGTGAGGGCACACTCGCTGGTTAGGTTCCCGATCGGGTCGGGCCGACACTCAAAACGGACCCGGAACGGACGGGAAATGTGACCGACCGACACCGAAGTCTCGTAGAAGGTATTCGCTCTAGAACGATTTTAAAATGTCATGTTGCCGGTTTGTTCGTGATTGGTGGGAAACTTTTTTTTTTCCGTGGTTCTGACGTTGAACGGTTAAAAAATGGCACTTTCTCTATTTCTGATCTGTTTATTTCATTTAGCGACAAAATCATTTTCACTATACCTCCATCGTTGTCCATTCCTCATCTGATTATTGTAGACGTTGCGCAGCGTTTTCAATTGGATCGATTTTGTGTCGTTGGACGCTGGAACATTGAACTTTTTGAAGTGAAGTTTGTAAAAAAACATCATTGTTAAGTTGTTTGAAGAAGCAAAGCTGGCGGAGTGAAATTTGAACTTAAATTGTATATAACTTGGGATGAACACCACCTTTTATCTTCAAACGTTTGATTTCCAGAGTTGGAAACCAATGTCAATCATCTCTTGTTTCTCATAGAGTATTGGAGTTTTTCAAAGTTATATATTTAACCGTTTCTGATAATTTTCAGTTATAAACTTACCTTTTTCTGTCAGCATCACCATCAACGTGGTGTCACGAGCTCCCCAGATGTAGTACTTGAAGTGAAGGGTGCACTGCAACAAAGAGAATGCAACTGGCGACATCTTTCAACTAACTGAGAAAAAAATATTTCGAAGATCTCGATCCGAATAGCTTTAGGAGTTCGATTGTTATCTGTGATCCCACTTAGCAAACATCACATCCAACTTCAATTGTGAATGAGTCCACGATGATGCGATAATGACTATACCTTAGCTGAAGTTTGTTGAATGAGTTGACTGACGAGAGCAGCACTTTGTTCAGCACCTCGATTCAATGTTGCCGATGCATAGTTCAGAGTCACTGCAAAGTAAGTATAACATTTTTCGAAGAGAAAACCAGAGAACTGTACATCACGATAAGTTGGAGATCATCTTGCGTTCAAGTCATGAAGTTTAGTACCTTAGTTTGTAACAGGGTTTTGCGGCGACACCGATAAAACCTAGTACGAATGTGAAGAGATGATGTTGTGATGACTATCTTAATCGAAAATAGCTGATTCAACAAAATTGTTATTTTTTCACATTAATCAAAACATCTTTTATGTTTGTAGATCAAACGGAGCTCTGGTTCCATCTAACCGTTAGAACAACTACCAGAGGAAATCAGAAATTATGCTATAATCAATAATGCTCAAACTGACCTCCAGCCACCCGTTTCTGACTGAGTTGGAACTGCGGGTAGTTGCTTGTGTTTCCAATCGATAATCGATTTTGAAGTCGATTTTCAAAAATCCAGTCCTCCTTGCAATCGTTTGCGAACGAACACGTTCGACCTGAATGTAGAACTATTATATTACTTTCAGGTCTAGTTCTAATGGTGAATCAGCAACAACGACCAAAAGTAGGTATTGGGTTAGTGTCAAAGCTATTAGAACACATTTACATTTTCTGTCACAACGACTTTAGTGATAGTCATTACCCAACTCTCCGAGAACAATATCAAAAAAAATTGGGTAATTGACCAAGACGCGGTCGGTCGGTTCAGGCTCGGTCGGCACATGTCCAACTGGCGGTCGGTGGCGGTCGGTGACAAGAGTGTGGGTCGGCATGTGTATAGCTGGCGGTCGGTAATGAACCAGTATAGGTAATACTCTAACTGCGGTTTTTCTTACCGACCGCCAGCTATACACAGGCCGACCCACACTCTTATCACCGACCGCCAGTTGGACATGTGCCGACCGAGCCTGAACCAACCGACCGCGTCTTGGTCAATTACCAAAAATTGTATCGCGATCGAAACGATTATGAGTGGAAGTTTTCATTGATTCGTTAGTAATTGAGTTTAAAACTTGAAAAAAACCAGGTGGAAGACGATCTGGAATCATTGGGGAAAACTGACAAACGATAACGTTTCGTGAGTAGTCAAGTAATTTTGTGTTTAGTGCAGATGCATTTCACAGTAGTAAGTTTTCCCTAATCTGACCAGTACGACTATACCTCTTCTGGAGAGACCGCAACCGTTTCTTCGACAGCTCGGACTTCGTATGACAGTCGAGAACGGGTCTGCCCTATCACATTCGAACTTGCAGCGACACTGATCTGCAAGAATGATGATGTTCACTATCTGTTATACTGTTAGTCAACTACACAGTCACATGAAACATGTTAAACACAGCAGAACCCAGAAACGTACAATGACAAAGTGCACGATGCCTCATTAGAATGCTAACTTTACGTGATTATTCAATTTACTTCTAGTATGCACAACTTCGTGCACTTTGCGTTTCTATTCTATTCTGTTCTGTTCTACTGTATGTACATTGTATATTTTCTACAGGATAAAAAGTTGAACTCCTAACTTCTGAAGCTTTTGATATCTACGACCTCTTTGAAAACTTCAAAATTCTCGTATAACTTTCATTTGACAACTCACCATCGTTACTGTACAGGAGAAAGACTCTTCGTTTCCTCAGGATCCTGAAAAACGTTGCAACAACTTTTTGTAGAACTTGCACAAAGAATACAAGTGTGCCACTTTTTTTAATATTTCGATAATAATGAACCCAGAATCCTATATTTTTTCTTTCTTTCATGAGTGTTTTTGTATTCTATAAATTATGTCATTATTTTAACTCGTCAATTAATGTGGTAAAGTTTACCATTGCGTTCCTTCCTGTTGCTCCTCCAGCTTGCTTTGATTACATATCAGGTTCTTGAGTTCGAGATCAGCGCCAAAATGAGAATTTAGCTGGGAATCGTGTTCACAAGAGATCTGAAACTGAAAGTTGAGAGACTCCGACTGATAAGTTCAAGAGTGAGTTACCAGAATACTAGAAGAAAAAGAATTACATGGACCATTCACTTGGATAACGTGTTCCTAGGTTCTGTTCTGCATTCTCAAAACGTGGTCCTAGATTCGTTTGTAAGTTTCACGTTTCGACATTAAGAAGAAACTGGTAACCTACTGTAACCTTACACTCTATCTCTGTATGCGATGTACGTTCATGTGTGTTGTAGATCTTTATGAGTTTTACGTTACTTCTTCCCCACTTCAACGAGATAAAGATCCGTTTGGTTTGATGATAGATCACCGTTCAGTGCTCCTCAGAGATTCATGTCGAAACGTCTAGAACTTGTGTTTTGATCACTGTCAGAGTGGTTTCTGGTCACCATTCATCAATGTTCAACCAGGTGCTGAATTATTAATTGCCGTAGTAGCACGGAAATCAAATTGTCGAAACACCAGAGATAGCATATCGGGTTCAAAATGCACTTATATGTCAGATAGAGCGTGTAGCTATATCTAAGTTAGAGTTTGATCTGCCTACACAGCAAAAACTACAAATGGAAAACAAACGAAAAATAGTCGAACAACCTTAGGTAGCTCTTTCCTGAGCAACACATTATAAGTCAAAACACCAATGTTTGGTCACGTTTCACATAAGTTATTGCTAAACAGGGACTCTTTTCTAGCAACTCCTCTAACTTTATCCAGGATGACACCTAAGCCCTTGGTTGACATGGCTGGTTATTTCAAAGAAAGCTCAAAGAGCGTCATAATCAAATTATGGCTTTTCAAAAAGTAGGTAATTGTTGAGTGAGAAATACGGAAATTGTGTGTTCGAAGTTTCTCGACGTTTCAGCGTCCTTATGTGACGGGAAACCGTTTCTCAGAAAATTAGAAAAACATGTAATTGAGTTATTTTGGAGTTTCAGTCACGTTGGATGAGTAAGTGGGGTTTCGGGTTATCAGGCATGTGTATCTCGTAATTATTGTAGTCACGTGAAACTTGCTCACGATTCTTAACGTTCTTCACATGTTTTCGAGCCGCAAGATCTTGATTGGGGTTATATATACCAGGCAAAGCATGTAGCCAACTTTCACTTCGATGGGGATTCATAGTTGTTCTATTGGATAGGTCCATTGATACCCCCCCCCTCGTTACTGCTAGTCAGAAATATCAGTCACGTTAGGCGTGTTGCCGAATCAACATTCGCAAATGTTCGATAAGAAAAAGGACAATTGCTGATGTTTCTCCAATGTGAGTGTCCACTTCATTTACTTATAGTTTAGGATTCGCTCGTTTTGAAGCCAATACGGTGTATATTGCCCTATCCCGTTGTATCTGTAAAACGTCCAAGAAAAGTAAGTGACGGCGTGCATCGGGATCAAACTACAAAAATTGGTCATACCCTTTACGATCATTTTTGTTACGAGTTCCGGTCTCGCGAGCGCCCGTAACTGAATCTGGCGGCATAGCAATCCGTTCAACTTCATGAAAAGTTCATTAGAGTTTCTCATGAGAATGTCATGAACACCTCATGAGCTACTCGTTAACTACTAATGTCGTTGAAGATGGCCTGACAGGAACCAAATCTCGTGCCTTGCGCTCCACGGTTAATTCATTCGCTCCAACGCGAATGCGCCCCGAAAACGAAGTTTTCGGTTCTCCGCTAATGAATTGTGATTAAATGATCTAGAAAATATCTATAACGTAGTTTTTGTACCGGATTTGCATTGGAGCGGCGGAATTTACCGTGGAGCGCAAGGCACGAGATTCGGTTCCTGTCATACCACCTTTAACTACTAAAGAATCTCATGAGAAGTTGGTCAGATATTGCCCATGAAGTATCTCGCGAAGTTTTTAAGGGATATATAACGCATCTGCACTTTATTTCGGATTATGAACGCAGCTCAACGACATGATAATCGTTATATTTTTATTTTAACATGATTATCGTTTGCGAACACACACTGACGTTACGTCCTAACTGGATTATAAAACTGAGCAGCTTGTGACAAAAGAAATCCATGGAATTAGAAGAGCGTGTAGTTATTTAATCAGCAAAACAGTGTAGTGCAAGTCACTAGCTGACCGAGAACCAAATAGTACGAGACAAAGGAAAAGTTGCAATTTCGTTCAAATGAGGGCAGAATGGAAAATTAGTTTAGGTACCACGGGGTACCTGAATATGACGTTCGCGCGTCAAAACAGACTAAAACATGTGAACCATAGGCAAGGTGTGTTAGTTTGATACAAAAAAGGTATATATCAGTTTCTTTTGAGCAGCTCTTTCTTCTTCTTTCTGTTTCCCGTTAGTATCAAAAAAGGACATCAATGAATGCTAATTCAGGTGCTCTCTAGTACCTCAATATAACGTGAACACCCTGCTTGAAAAATTCGACGTGTATTACAACGATAAGCATTCTATGATCAACTGAGGGATTGTGCTATATTTGGAGGAAAGGTGTAATTTGGTCATTGATCCGATGTAATCGTACAAGTGTTTGCGAATGATCGAGCCAACATGTTTTCCCTCAGCTGGGACCAATTTGAGATGTAGAAACAGATTTTGATGTCGAACTTCCTGTTCGGACTGTTTCGATGTACTTGTTTTGAACACATTATGACTGCTAACGGCATAGGCGCCATACAAATTCATGACAATACAACTTCAGTCATTACAACCCAATTACATCATTAAAGGGAAACTGAGTAAAAGAAAAAATCGAAAAATTTTAAAATTTCAACAAGTCTCAGAAAGTGTATTCTTTTTCCTGTCCCCCATAATAATCTTTCAATTGTGTTCAAAAACTCACGATTTGTGATTGGAACTACCCAATTTTCCGTAACTGTCCACTAATAAGTAATGACTATGTTTCTAGTACGATCGTTGTATCTTTAAAAGCCCTCCGACCTGATGTAATCTGGTTGTTCGATCGTTCGCGGTGCTTTAATTTTTTTTAAAGTGGGAAAAAAGACTTTTTTATTCGTATCTTAGAGGTGATTTCATGAATTTATACTACTCTCAAAGACGATTAATAAAACTTCAATACAGTGATGAAGATGAAAAATACTACTACATAATCACAATTCTGAAGCACACCGCCACACGGCAGGGCGAACTTCAGAACAATATAAGTTTTCATTCACAGTTTCTTAACTGGATAGTTGTCGTATTGAAGAATTAACAACTGGCAGTGAATTCCATTCTTTGCACTTGGTGCATGCAGATGATGATGATGTTTGTAGTTGCAATCATTCCCACTCAGTACTCAGACCACGGCAACGTGCCAACAAAATTTCAGGGCGGGTTTTCACCATGTGGACGTTTGAAAAAATTTGAGCGGTAGAAACATCACGTGGGTGAAAGCTTTTTTTCATATTCGAAGTTTCATGGGCACGCTATCAAAGTCTCAAAGGGAATGGCAAGAACTGTACTCACCCATTTCTCGAAAACAGTCAGATTGGTGTTTTCTGTAGATTCATCGCACGGCGAAAGGAATTGGATCAGCATTTGACGTGACTCCGAGATCGATTTCTGGAGAAAAAAACATATACTAGAAGTAAATTGAATAGTCACGTGAGGTTAGCATTCTATTAAAGCATTGTGCACTTTGTCATTGCACATTTCTGAGTTCTGTTGTGTTTAACGTCTTTCACGTGGCTGTGCGATTGACCAACAATTGCCTAACAGTAAATATGATTACGAGTTGGGTTGGTTTATCGCTTTTATGGGGTTTTTTTTTCGGATAGAAACTTTTAACTGAACAATAATTGCTAAACTTAACTTCGGTTGTCGAAATCGTTATGCTCGGGCCATCTTTATTATACGTTTTTTTGTATTCAATTTTGGAAATCCACACCACAGGATTCATCTGTCCATTTTTTCGATTTTAAAATAGCTTTCAAAAACCGTTTCACGATGCTAGGTTTTACTACCAAACATCCGTTTTAGATGCAACATCTATTTTCGCGTTTTCCATTTGATGATTGACGATCATGAAATTGAAGTCTTATCTTTAAATCGGTCTGGCGGAGTTTATGAAATTAGTCAGGCTCGGCACGAATCTTTGATCCATTACGCTAAGACCGATTAAAACTGTAAGTATTAAAGTGCTAGGGACAGTGTCTTTTCTTTGAAACTAGAACTCAGATTATATTGCGAGAAAAACAGGATGATCTGAATGTGTTCAGACAAAGTCCTACGACTCAGATTGTTATGAAATGGCCATAGCGACACATTCCAGCGGTGTGATAAAAACGTGAACGCTAAGAGAACAGTCATGTTATATTAAATGAACAATATATACTTTCTTGTGAGCTTCATTATGGGCATGATACACTTTGCGATGAAACTATACGTTAAATGATATATGTCAATGGCTGGAGGGTGTAAAATCAACTTTCTTAATTTGAATATTTTGAAAATCCACCAAATCTGTTTACATTTAAAATTTTCACAGCAGTTTTACATTCAAATTTGAGCAAGTTTCCTCACTCGTGGCGTCAAATTCTTAGCAACTGTCCTCACTTGTACTTGGAAGGAACGCACTAGGAAATGTGTTGAACTGGTTGTCTGAATAGTTTTAAGGTTCATCTCCACAACTCTATCTTTCTAATAGGCTAAACGTAAGAAACATATGGGAAACGTTCAGCTAACCTCATCGTCCTGCGAATAAACATAGAATTGTAGTGTGTAATTTGACAGAACCCTCTGATGTATGGCCGAATGAAAGTATTTTCTGGCGACTTCTGTGGGGGTCGAATAGCCCAAAGGGACTGTTCCCAACAAGACGATCAGTGGGAGAAACATCACTTGCTCATCTGAAATACGAAGTGAAACCGAAAACAGTGTTTGCGTTTAAAACAATACAAGAATGATACGGGAAAAATAATACTACTAAATGAATAAATCATCATTCCAGCAACATAGGCAGCGAACCAATCCACTACGCAATGAATAGTGAGCGGTTGTTGATTATCTGACAGCAGATAGATCAAAGAGACGAAACGAACAGATTGGTAGAAAAGGCTTAGAAATAAATTCTGTAGTTTAAAGTGTAGGTTCAGTCACGGCATAATGGAAGAAAAAAAATTATTTCCAGCTATGTGTACTACGTTAGTACCCGGGGTGAATGTATCAAATAGCACAGGGACATTGTGGTACGTGGGTGCAGTTGAAAAAACATTTCGAAAATAGTGGGGAAAGAGGTGGAAAGAGCCTAATATTTAGTTACTTCAGTTTTTGAAATATAAAACTACATACAAACATTTCAACGAAAGTAATAAGGTATGAACTGTAACTACACTACTAACAAAAGAACGTTATTTCTTTCCATAATTTTTATTTGGAAAGATGTTGTCCACTAATCGTTCAAGTGTTATTACGGTCCCATTCTGATACGAATGCCGACCACATAAAGAGTGCAATCCTTCATTAACAATAATATTAATAAAGTACACTTGTCTGGACACGCCTACATAATCGGAATCATGTCCTTTTTTCTGATTGGAGGTATTGAGAGGGGGAGTTAATACGAACTTTCGAGAACATGAAAGAACAGTTGGATGATCTTCGTGGACTGAAACGTGTTCGTCATTCGCCATATTACTTATTCAGGGTGTGAAACATTTGGCTATAATAATAATTATTATTATGATAATAAAAATTATCACACAGAAGTGTAACAACGGAATCTAAACTAAGCTCTTTGAATTACTACAGGTAAAAGAAATGAAAAATGGTAGACAGCGAAAAATAAACTCTACAAAGTCTGAATGCAATAAATGCAGTACTATACAAGAATAATGCTAGAAAAAATATAATATGCATCTCAGACTGCTCAGGTGCTACGGTCAAACTACGAAAAAACTAGTAAGTAATCAAAAAACTAGCAAGTCTACATCGACAACTGGGAACAGGCAACAATAACTGTGAATTTTCGGTAGATGGAGAATTTTCAACATAATCATGCTCGTGGGTGACATTGGCCTAGAGTTTTTACTTTTCCAACTAGAAAACCTAATCAAAGTCACGTGACGAAACATGGTAAACACAGCAAAACCCAGAACGTGCAATGACAAACTGCACGATTTCTCATTAGAATGCTAATTGTTGTGACTATTCAATTAACTTCTCCTATAAGCTGAATTGGTTGAGAACGTGAACAAGCGTGCCTAGCTAATCCGAAAATAATGGGTCCTTCAAGCAAGTTAGTACATTCAAGGAATGCACATATCATTTGTAGTATGAACTCGGTACACGCCATAATTTGGGAAATTTGAAAAATCAAAAAGCCACGAAATCAAACTACAAACATGACAAGGTAGTGAAAATAACAAAATGTATGCTTGCTTCATACATAACAAACCGTATGGGAATTGCGAGAACAGTCAGTGACTAACCGACCAAAACTTTACGATGTATTTAAACGATTAAAGATAGACTCAGCGAAAATTCTAGAACCTCGGACGTTAAAGTCGTGTTTTTGCGAAGAGTGGCTCGCTTGAACGGGATTTAGAGCTTGAGAGCTAATCAAGTCATGTGTGATCTGCACTTTTGTGCGTCATGGTCCTGCTCAGCGATGCACATACTTACATATTTGATCTACCACTATTCCTATATTTCTATACATCTATAAATATTGTGGAAATAGTAACAACTTTGACATCGAGAAATACTGTTTAAACCACAGTAGGGGAAAAACTTGACCGGCAGCTTTGAACAACTGAGGTACGGTGGTACGCAAGAGTGTTAAATTTCGAGAGCACGAGTTCAATAACACCCCCGCCCCCCCTAGTTCACAATCTTTGGACAGAATTAATTAATACTTCCACTCGACATGAACTAGATGTTTCTGTTCCACGTTGATACAAAGTTTTCATAAGATGAGAGCGAGAGCGCGCTCGCTGATGCTGATGTCGAATGAAATTTTTGATGATCAAAACGGGGCGGAAAGATTTGCTACGAGCAAAAAAACCGTAATCTCGCAGTAGATTTGTTACATAAACCTGTTAGTGCTCAGATCAAGTTCGTAAAATTCTGACCAAAGAGATCAGGCGTGCGGAGCAAATCTATATTTGAAAACCACTTTCTCAGTTTTTACTTTTCTTGAAAACCTTTGGATCTTAACATACCGGAATCATAGATTTTACTGCATTTTCTAATGTATAATACACCTAAAAAGCCGAGAGTACCAAGTCCTTCAAAGAGTTTTACGCGTTTGCAACTTGAAATACCGGACAAAATGCATTGTGACTCCGATGTTGTAGGTTGCAACAGTTTTCACATCACAAAACTTTGTAACACCATGTCGATAATGTAATATAGCGAGTCACCAAATCATCGCCGTTATACATCTCAAAACACGCCGTAATTCACAACTCGAGAGTAAATCAACGGCATCAAACTACAAAAACAGCGGGGTATACGGTGGATGCTTTCCGTGAAATGAGTGAGTCCAACAAAAAGAACCTATGAAAAGATCACACGATAAAAAAGTGTGAAATATGTTTCATCAACCTCTTCAAATTAATAAAAACCCACCATTTTGATACTACACATGAACGAGCAATAAATTTTCACATCGTTCAACTCGATTTTAGATTGTAAATATATTTTCTCCACGCAGCACTTTCATATAAAATATGTCCTAGAAAAACAAGTGACGTGAATATACGTTGTGTCAGTGTCCATTGACTAAACTATTTATGATGTTAGAAACTTAAATGTGAATCCAAATAAGACAAGGAAAACTACGTTCTCGGAACGCGGAAATTTTGTAGAGGTCGCTCTAAAGAATGTGGGCATATTTTGCTCTCGTCCTGCTGTAATTGTAGTTTCAACTGGATACATTCGGGAATGAACTCGATATTCAGTTTAAAATATAGTCGCCATTCTCCCCATAAATACAGCAGAGAGTTCGATTGATTGCGCGATGTGGGGCGGGCGGTCGTTGACTATTTGCCAGCGGTTGAGAGAGTGTGTAGGTCAATGATACGCAGACTGACTGGCCCCTCGCCAAACCCCACCCCTTACAAAATCGATGGTACGGTGTCCACTACGGTTTGACAAATCCTATACAAGCCATAGTTTCCAAAATTTGAAAGAATATAAACAGGAGCAAACTACAAACGCAAGGAGGTGGCGTTTTTAGGAAGAACGAATCGTATAGTCTTTTCCATTCCTACTGAGACCTTGGCAGCGTGCCAATGAAACTTCAAATGCTTGTATTTCAATGAAATAACAGATTTTATGAAAATAATGTTTATTCACGCATTGTTACAAAAGGTTTAACTGACGCTCAGAAAAACTTTCAGTGTTTTGGAAAACGTTAACATGGTGAAATGTCACCGGGAAGTTTTGTTGGCACGTTGCCAAGGTCTCAGTGGAAATGACTGGAACTATAACTATCATCACCCACTTGCTTAAATGAACTATCGAATATGAAATTTCAGAAAAGTTTTCTTAATGAATCAAAAAAAAATTTTTGACATGAGCACTTTTGATCACACCCTATACGTCAGAAATAGGCTGATTTTAATCCAAAAAAATTTGTTCAGACTGTTCTGCTATCAGCCTATCTGACTACAATCCTTGTGATTCACGACTAATCTTTGAATTGGAAACGGGAGGCTATACAGGACATTAGACAGGAAGTACAAAGAACAATGAAATTGAGACATATATGGGTTGCTTTAAGGGGGACACATGCCGTATTACAGTACGTTTCAACAATTACGTGATAAAACGTGTGATTTAGTTTTTTAGATGCACGAAAACATTCACATAGACGGTTGATTATTACTAAACTTTATATTATTTTTTCCTAATGACCTCATTCACGTAAACTGGCGTGATTTACAGGTTTTGCGTTACAAAGTTGAGTAAACGTATAATAGATGCTGAGGACACGTTCTGAACAGTGCTGGTGAGGTGAACTATACTATGTGCAACTGTTAATAGCTCGTACATATCTGGTCACCCATTTTGGTTACCCTGGCAACTTGGCACTTGTTTTTATCACGCCAATTGCTGATAAACATCGAGTTCCGCAAAAAGAGGATTGAAATTGGAAAAAAAGATAAATTTATGTTAAGAGTTCAGATAATATTATTGTGAGTTGAACGGTAATTCAAGTATATGAACCGAAAGTGCGGAGGAGGGAGACTACACCTAGAGAACAAGTAGAAAGTGAAAGATAGAACAATGAAAAGGTGAGCTACTCAAAAGTGTCACCAACGCAATGTTTGAATTGCCTTCAACGTTTGTCAGGAACGACTTACCAAAACTGAAAAACTCGAGTTGAGAAAGCTGGCGAGAATACAGTTTTTCGATAGTTGTTAATAGTTTGATCGAGTTTGAGAATGAATTTAGAAATTGATCCGGACATGACCGGCGTACTAAAAATACAATGTTGGCCTGCCAACCTCTTTTTAGATTTCTTACAGCAGAAAATCAATGCACAGTAAACCTTTGTCGCTTGCGCGAAAACTATGATGGAACCATGATGTCTAACGAAATAGGGTCTGCTGACAGCAGAAATACGGAACTACAGTATACTTCTACTGCTCTGCAGGCGACAACTATACTGAATTTGGACAGCACCATAGAACGGATAAATGATGTTCACCACCAGAGCGGATGAGAAACGCAATCATGATACAAATCCGTCGTTTCCCTTTGGTCGCCTTAAACTGTGTGGGTGGTGAGATGATCCCAGCACATGATGCCAACGAGTTTTTGGGGAAACTCTCAGAAAATCAGAAACTGAAGAGTGAACTCCAACATCTGCAAAGATCTCCTAAAGATCGTAAAAGGTCTCCTGGCAGGCCAATTGTCCGATGGAGAGATGAAATGGTCGAAGCAGTCCGCAGTTATAACACTGCAGCCAGAAGAGATCGAATCCGCCCTGCCCCCATCCGTTGCGAAGAGATATTGAGAGCATGCAGATAATCAAAATAAATTTTGAATCTTGAATCCTGCAAAAATCCACTAAAACTGGTCAGCCACAAAAGCAAGAACTTGAAGATTGATTGATTCATTTATTACGCATATGAATACGTGAAAGAATGAGATGAGAAGTGGAAAAACGTGATGGAAACAGAAATAAAACACAGAACAGAGTGATAAAGTGAGGTGTGGAATGAGAACAGCACAAACAACAACAGCACAGTAACGATATATATGTCGATGAGATACAGATATTCTCAGACAGTGTGCATCTTTTGACCTACACACTTCCTCCCGTTGCAAAATGGTTAGCAACAAAATTATCTGCTGATTGACTAGGCACTGTCTGGGGCGTATGGCATTCCTAAGTCGTTGCGGAATTGTGATTCGAGACGTTTAAATTAAGCTTGGAAATTTGTCGTTATTCAAAAACAAATTTATTTGATGAGCTAGCTGTACATGAAAACCATCTTTTTATGGAAAAATTCATCTACACAGCTGAAAAGCGTGTACAATCGCTCTGAAGTGTAGATGTAGGGCCCAATTCTTTTCAAGTACACTAGAAGTAAATTGAATAGTCACAAAAAGTTAGCATTCTAATGAGGCTTCGTGTACTTTCTAATGAGGCTTCGTGTACTTGGCCGTTGTACATTTCTGCGTTCTGCTGTGTTTAACATGTTTCACGTGATTGTGCAACTGACTATCAGTATAGCACACTACCAGGAGTCAAGCACAACTAACTGCCAAAATAATGCAGTTAATAAAAACCATAATGATATTAATAATGTTAACTTCTCTGTATCGAAACACAATCATAAGAATCTTAAAGACATTCGTAAACAGGTCCCTGAAGAGATGGAAGCATAAGTCTGAGATATTCACAATCTTATTGACTTCTCGTATTTAATGAGGAAACGTTCTATGTATAGGTATAGTATATGGCCACAACCTGGGTCAGCTGCTGACCAGACAGTTCAACTCAAACTTGGAACTATCGTAATGTTCGTTTCACCGATCGATGTTCTTCTACAGTAATCCGTCAGATATTCAGAAGAGTTTTTCGAATGAATGGTTCATTATTTTGGTTTCAAACTCTCAGACTTTGTAGTGGTAAACGTGCAGAAGATGTTACCAAAAATAAGAGAAAATCCAGAAAAGCCAGTTTACCAAACTTTGATTTGAAAGTTTGGTCAGATTACTATAGAGTGTGATAAGTGGGTGGAACGAACTATACATTAGCTGTGATATGGGACAGTTCTCTGATCGCCTTCATATCACATCATATGACGAAAAGCCGAAAAGTACGTTCTCAGACTTCCCATAAAGTTCACTAGGCTTATGAGAGATTTCCATATTTCTCTCTACACAGGATGATGTGCCGGAACAAAAACTATTTTTAGTTTTATGAACTAGAGGAAACTGCCGATCTTACTCTACGAAAAAACTTCAAAATGTAGAAAAAGTCACGTTAAACGTGAAGAAGAATCGGAATTCTGCTCATTCGTGCACTTTTTAATGATAATTGATATTACACGTTCAACATGTGTGACTACATTTGTGAGTGTAGGCAGAAACGCGAAGCGTAGGAAGGCACAGAATTCGTGTACGAACAAAAATCAAAAATACGAATGTTTCTATACGTTCTAGTTGACATTCAATTTCATTCACTTTTATTGATGGGTTTTCTCTTTCCATTTCAGTGCGAAGTAGAGCTATCCCATTGTGTGTGTGGCTTGATTCCAATATTTTTTGGTCGTTATTTGAGAAATATGACGTGTCTCAATATCACGAACAAAGCTTATGTCACTTCCAATTGATTAAAAGCGTGATGTTTTCTCATGTAGTTTGATTTCCGTAAAAAATCAATATACGGTGTATGTAGTTTATAGTCCCTGCTTAATTTTTAGTTTTATCTCTTCAACTTTTGTCAGCGTTGTGCGTATACGTAGAACGTATGAATGCGGCGGCGGGCGCCTACTTTTTCTCAGACGGGTCATTTTTTTTTCAAATTCATGAGAACTTCTACTCGTACACATAGTACTGTACGGACACTACGAAAATATGAAAAAAGAGGAAAGGAGAGAGATTACAAGATGCGAGGACAGGTTTGACGAAGATGAAGATAGGCTGACTTAGTCAAATGTCAAATGATAATTCTCTCACAGGAAGCAGATTTTTAACTAAAATCCGGTCTAATTCCGTATTCATCTCCAACTTAAAGCGCCCGTCTCAGACTATCACGTACACATCACTAAAATCGAGTTCAGAATCATACGAAAGTACGAATATTATGATTCATTCCTAAGTGGACTACTATAGTATAGTGCTCTCATTTCCCAACTGGACTCGTTGGCAGCGTGCCAAAAACTTAGGAAGGCTGTTATTTATTTTACAGAAAGTGTCTTTGAATACGAACTATACCGAAAGGGAAGAACCGTCCACATAAATTTCTGTTGTTTTGAAGTATTTCAACATTTTCAAAAACTGCCTTGAAATTTCATTGGCAAGCTGCCCAAGTCCAGTTGGGAATTGCTCAGACAATTCCCAGCCAATTGGCCAGCCACTTTTTTATTGGCTGAGGGAGAGAGTGTGCAGGTCAAGGAGACGCAGATGTCTGCGGTATCATTGACCTGCACACTCTCTCGCTTTTGTAGCTGGCCAATCGAAGAAAATTGGCGCCAATCGTTCTGAGTGTGCGAACTATACGTCATCCAGTGTCTGGAGAGGGTACAAATCTCCCTGTGTTTGTAGTTTGATGCTAGAGTTGATTTCATCTTCCCGTGATGCGCGAGTAAGCGAATTCGGCTGTGCATGTAGAGAAAAATACCAATTTGGTGGTAGTATTGGGCACGCAAACTTTTCATCATTGCGGGTCAATCATCGGGCGCAGCGCGGAGCGCTGCGCAGATTAGTTTTTGTTCAGAGGTCTGCAAACATTCCGAAACAGTTTATTACATTTTTCTCAAAAGTACTTCGACCATATTATTAGATATTTGCATGAATCACTGGAAGGGCAACACGTCTACGAGACATCACGTTCCAAGTAAAATTTGTTGAGAGGAGTTAGATGGCCCAACGTCTCGCGAAAATGGATTCCGTGCGGGACGGCGGCGACAGGAGTGTCCGCCTCCTCAAATCTCGGCATAGTTTCGCTCAAAATTAACTTATTCTGAAAATTCTTACATTGTTAAAAAGCTATAAAAAGTTGAGGTATACGTCTTTTTCAGGTATGTCTGAAATTTGAAGATTACGTGTGAGAGGGACGAAAATGGTCTCGCAAAAAATCATGGATAGACCGGTTTCATGAAAACAAGAATGAAAGAACAGTTAAACGTGTAGTAGGAAGACGTTTTCCAATGAAGAACTCATGACAGGCGGGTACAGCTTGGTTTTCACTCCTATTCACATGTCTGAATGGAGGATTGGATGAAAGCTCTATTCACGCACGGCGAACGAAGGTTCGATTCCTGCCAGGAGCAAAAGTTGCTCTCACTTGAACGAGGTCACAACTACGCCAATCGTTCTGAACTACGGCACCGTTAAAAACTCCAATAGCACCTCATAAGCATATTGTTTAAAAATATCACTTTTATCAAAAATGATCGTTACTTCTTTACTAAAGAAAAGGAGTTCAATTAGTTAAAACAACGGGTGTAAAGAAAGTAAAGATTAGTTTTGGATGAAAAGTGTGCAAGAAATATGAAAGAAGTCCGAAAAAATAGTTTGAGGAAAAGGCTAATCTTGCTTTTGTTGAAAAAAAAACAGAGTGTAAGCTAGATCACTGTGAGTCGCAGTCAGAAGTTTTCTTTTCGATAACAAAAAACTTTCGATTCCTGCCAGGAGCAAAAGTTGCTCTCACTTGAACGAGGTCACAACTACGCCAATCGTTCTGAACTACGGCACCGTTAAAAACTCCAATAGCACCTCATAAGCATATTGTTTAAAATAATCACTTTTATCAAAAATGATCGTTACTTCTTTACTAAAGAAAAGGAGTTCAATTAGTTAAAACAACGGGTGTAAAGAAAGTAAAGATTAGTTTTGGATGAAAAGTGTGCAAGAAATATGAAAGAAGTCCGAAAAAATAGTTTGAGGAAAAGGCTAATCTTGCTTTTGTTGAAAAAAAAAACAGAGTGTAAGCTAGATCACTGTGAGTTGCAGTCAGAAGTTTTCTTTTCGATAACAAAAAACTATCCATTTTTTCTGAAATTTTAAACCTAGCGAGATAAGCCTTTTCCTCAAAATATTTCTATTGGACTTCTTTCATATTTCTTGCACACTTTTCATCCAAAACTAATTTTTACTTTCTTTACACCCGTTTTTTTCACTAATATAAATATAGTGCGTGTGAAATTCATGAAATGTCTCATGTGGGACTCGAACCGAGCCCATTATGTGTGGGAGACACGGACGCTAACCAACCATGTGGGTTTATAACAACGCTGTTGACGAATCGTATATATGTGTTCTCAGACAGCACAAAGTATACAATATACGCCTTCCTTCCTCTGAGCGACAACTATATACGAGAAACAAGAAATGTACGGCGAGAATTGTTCTCAGAAACAGTTGTGCCAGTTTCTGCAATTATTAGCTCGCTAACAACCTCCTAAACACTCAAACCATACACATGGACCTAAACTGGAATAAGCGAGTATCTGATTCTGGATAAAGGCAGAAAATCCTGGTGATAATCTTGTTTTTGAGATAGAAGACCAAAGTGGAAAACAAGTCGCCATGGACTACACAAACGTAACGTCATCGTTCTAGTTTAACGAAGGACGACTATGTGGACCAATCTCGTATCAACGGTCCTTTGAACTGCGATTGAAAAATTTATTACAGTTTAGAGGACTGAAGCGTTGTGATTGGACCACATAATCGTCCTTATTTAAGATATAGAAAACGTCCCGGAACATCCCAACGTTCCGTTGTGGTTTGGTTCGGCAATACTGACCCATGCGTCTTGAATTTAGAAAAACAGGAGCCTCGACGCAAGATCAAGCAAGAGTTGCGAAACTATTTTGAAACATTGAGTTTGTTTCAATCAGGTGAATATGATTGGAAACGTGAACCATGTTTATCAAAGTTTTGTCCCACGTCCGAAAATGTTCCAGGCAACATTAAGGTTTGCATAGATTAGTCAATGAAAAGTTCATATGTGAACTGTGGAAGTCGCAGTAGGAATTATGTGAACTGAACGATCTACGCAAGAAACAAGCTTCTCAAGAACCAAACTTGGTTTCCGATCTCTCTTAAGGGAGACCAGAAGTCAACTTGGAAAGGAAGTTGTTGTATCCTACTTTTAACTAGAAGCGTTGCACGCGTGACATTGGCACGTGAAAACACCTATATACAGGTCAACTCTGTTGTGATATCCCACAATAATGAGAACAGCCCGGGTCAAAATTTCAGCCCAAGTTGCTCTCCACATTGCTATAAGTACGATGGAGGATTTATCAGTTTCTCGGGATAGCTAAAAATTATTTTAAAGATTATGACGGTGTTCTATGCACTTGCGCAATCACTTCAGTTGTGTTTATGAGTATGATTCATGTGGTTTGTGCATGCTTTGTATTCGTGCTTTGATACGACCTTTATTGCAAAAGGGCATTTTTGAGGTAAAGGCGATTTTGACGAAAGAGAGAGAAGTTGTTTACGAGTTCTGAAGAATTCGAACTCTAGTCAAAGATAGTGCAGAGTGTTGAGCTTTTTAGTTTCAGACATTTGTGGATTCTTGAATGTTCTTGTGAAAAATCATGTGGTTACGTGATGTAAAGAAGGTAGATAATTGCAAACGTGAGTTTCGTCTTCTACAGTTCAATACGCTGAAATTACACCTACAAGGTCTATATCATGCAGTTCCTGATGAATGCGAAAAGTTCGATTTTTTCAAGAACTCTGTTTGATTGAAACAAGGTTGTAACCGGGGTGTAGAACATTAACAAGGAGTTGAATACTGGCGAAGAACCTCCTCAGAATGTACATTGGTGCTGTAAGTAAATACCTAGAAAGTGTGAGGACTATAGTTCACACCGCCCACTGCTCATTCGCACACTCGAACTTTACAACTTCAACAATGTCGAATTTTTTTACGAAATAGTTGTTGGAGTATGATGAAATCAGAAAAAAATACTATATACGAACCGCACTCCGGTACAAATATGAGAAATGAATGTCACATTGGAGGATTTATAGATGTACGTGCTCAGTCACTCCCATTTACTTAGAATAAAATATAATTCCCGTGATTATATGCATTGGAACAGCGCGTCGAATAACTACAAAAGTGACAGTAATTCTGTTGTAGTTTGATCTACATCGTAGTTCCCGAGTATACAAACACAGCGCTACAGAGCTAGATGTACAGAACTGGACTAGTTGAACTTACGAGCTCGAATGTTTTTCCAGTAGAGCTGGACCAAATCAGAAAGGTAAAAAAAATCGAGACGTACTAATTTTTGTTACGTTTCACTTGAGTCGGCGCGGCAGCAAGCTGTTTAAGATACCTTTACGAGTCACGTCTCCATGTGTCACGTGCATTCACGTGCTATTTTACATTCCAAACACATTTTTACTGACCAGTTAGCACGTGAGAAGTGGAGCTAAAATCGTGTTGATAAAAAGATGCAGACTTCTACACTTTGTTTCATTACCAATCGATAACTCAGAACAGTAGGCATCTGTGCACGTAAAAGAATTTTCGGCACCGTTTCTCTAATCATATGAGCAGTTAGGGTGGGAGCAACATGACTACATTAAATTTTTTCCGAATCTTATTCTATACCAACCACCTCGATTGAAGTAGTTTTAACATTACAGGGCAGAGGGTTGAGATGAGTTGAACATATTACTGCTTTTGTGCAAAGTGTACAGATAGATTTTCCTAGAATCCATGTTTTCGAATCCGCTTCTCTGTACACGCGGTAATTACACTAGCATTTCTCGTAATCACTCGATTAGTAGACTAAGTTGTTTACGAGGTAGGGCAGTTCATCCCTTGAAATCCTTTCTTGTGGAAAAACAGATTCAGATTTACCACTAAGACGCACTCAGCATATTATTCGTTTTTGGAGCTGTATAGAGACTTCGGGAAAACCGAATTAAGATAGCTGGGAAAACGGTTGAAACGTTCAAATAGCGGAGAAAATTCAGGCTTTAATACTGGTGTCAAATTGGCCTGCATCTCCTTATGAATTTCAAACAGTACAGGCGACATCTGGCTGACGCCGGTATTCTAAGTTGCGAAATTGGCCAGTCCGGTATTTTGAGTTGCAACGGTATTTCAGAGAGTAATCCCGTTACAAGAGAAACACAAACGCCCAACTGTTACGTGATTCGAACTTTTACGTTGAGTTTATTTTTGAACAAAAGAAATCACCATTTCGAAAATGCCGAGCGCTTTTTTATTTTGCCAAAGAGTGGTAGAGAAAAATTTACCCTTCTCATCAGTTTTTGCTGAAATAAGGGTTGAGTGAAAGAATCAATTGAAATTCCACAAAAACATGTGTGGAACAAGAATATTTCAGACAATGCATAAAAGTGCGGAAACAAAGTAGCAGTGGGTAGTAGCAAGTAGAGTATTCTCATTCGTACACTGTTTAGTGTCTCTAATTAACGCATTACATTGTCATGGAGATGAAAGAAAATCAAAACTCGGAATGCGACAAAAACTTCAACTAAGATGATGAGATCGAAAACCAGACTTCATTTTGAACTGTGGACGAGACTACATGCAGAACCTGCGAAAATATCAACTTCTCCACGTATTTTCGACCGTCTCTTTAAATTTTCATAGATGCAAAACAATTGTTAATTTAAGTCAGTTTTCACAATTTTTTAAGTTCTCTGTATTTTCTCCCTCAAACGAAACTGCTTCAAGCATCGACGAACTGAGAAATCGGGTAGGAACGAGTAGAAGATGGAAGAAAGTCTAAATCAATTCTCAAATGAGTGTCAATAATCGAGTGTGATTTTTAGCACACCGTTTGTGAAGTGCCAAAGTCACAGATGTCAGAGAGCGCAGCACCCTCCTCGTTTCGTGTGCTATCTCGTGTGCGATAGTGTCGAGCCTACGAGAGAGTATGTAAATCAAGGAGGCATCACCTTTTATTCGAACTGACACTGGTACATCATCCGGTTAGTTCTTTATCAATAGAACAACCGTTATAAAACCTAAATCATTCAACAATCTGTAACCGCAGAAAAATTGTAAATTTGTACGAAATGGGTAACAACATCGAACTAGAAGGGCGATAGATAATTTTACTGCGCCCTAGGTTGTGAGATCGAATTCTCAATGAGGCTACTCGAACCAGACTCCTCCCACAGTTGTTTTCTGGCTTGTAGTTATTAGTAAGTTTATTATTTTCTTTGATTTCCGTGTTTCTATTTTACAACTCTTCAATAAACGACTAGTATAAACAAAGAAGTGTGCGATTCAAAATATTCTCAGATGCCCAGTTCAGATATTAGTATCCCATCCCTAAGAATAGATGTTGAACTTCAATATTGAGATTGTAATCAACATACAAATGTCATTCAAATGTTCATCGCAATTATTTAGTCTTCTGGGACTGAGAGTTGTGTACCATTTGGGATTTGGAAAATCATGGTCCTGATTATGGGAATTAGTCAGCAGTTTTCTGACACTTATTGCTCACTTCGGATATAGACTGTAGGAAATGTGACCATATATTTGTAGAAAAAACTCACGACATTGCGTTCAGCTGCAAGTTTCTGCACACAACTACTCTGTGACCTGTAATTTCCTCGAAACTAGTCAAGCTAGGTTCTGTCTGAACATTTCAGCGATTAGGTAGCTGATGTTCTAAAGTCACTGGAACAGTGTATATAAGCAACTAGACTCCATGTTCCGCTGTTCATGAACCTCGGCATGTTGTAGTACTGGTGATTTTATTGAACCAAACACGGGGTGATATAGATGTGTTTTTCAGTGGCGACGTTGCTGCAGATTCGCCGTTTTTAGACTAGACTTCATTCTCATAAAGTCATGGGTCACTTTTACATTTAACCCCCGAATGGTTTTTGGAGGTAGAGATAAGTTTGCACCATGCCGCAGAAAACTTGATCCAGTGAAGCAGCTGCAGCGGCTTTTCTTGGGAATCTTGAGATGTTTTCAAATTAATCATTATCATGCTTCAAGAGGAGCACGAGGGTAGCTTAGAGATTGATATCTAACCTTTGTGTCAACGTTGTATTATGAAACTAGATAATTGGTCGCATTTGTAATGCAAATGGAAGAGTCTTGCCGCACGAGAGCTGAAGAAGAGCATGCAACTGAGCTAAGAGAAGGTAGAGAAAGAGAGAAAGAGGAAGAAACGGAAGTTTGAATAAGATATAGGTAGTGAAAGAGTGAGAGACAAGAAGAACACAAGCAATACGGAAATAAGAAGAGAGATGGATGAAGATGGGAAAAGATAGAGTGAAAGAAAGAGAGGGAAGAAAGAGAATAAGAAGAAGAGAGAGAAGGTGTGATAAAAGCTTATGATCAAATAACGAAGTGTTCCAACAAACGAGCGTCGCGTCTTTTACTGACGAAGCTTGTTAAAATTACTAAGTGAGGATCAATATTAAGTATGTACTAAGCGAGGCGAACTGCTGAAATACTAGCTAATTGAATATCGTGATAGACGCTGCATTTGACGGATTAGCCATGAATTATGCTTTTTTTTCGTCAGCTTTCAGAAAGTTTTTTACTAGCCTCGGATCGGGCACACAGATTCCATATGAGATATTAAACATTTCTTCTTTTTAATTGTGATTATAATTGGAAATCGTTATAAAAGCTGCATTTGACGGATTAGCCATGAATTATGCATTTTTTTGTCTATCAAATGTGGTTCAATTTGAACCCTGAACGAATAGATTTGAACCAACTGGAAAATTTTCTTTGATTCTATTTAAAATATAGTTGTGATCAATCGTGGCTACGTGAGAAAATGTAGGGTGTAACACGTTGTCTAGAATGGTTGAAACGATTTTGTTCAATTTTATTATAGATGTTCGATATCTCTTCTTGTTATTGAGGTTTAGAAACAGTGCGATTTTTGAATGTTCATGATATTTCAATATCTGTTTCGAAATTCTCAGTTCTGAGTGAAAGAGAGTAGTTCGTTGAAGACGACCTTCATTCCCTCCAAGGCTTCCTGTGTCTGCAGGGTCAAAACATTCCACTGACTCTGGTAGATGTCCTGGGAGCATTGATTAGGAGAGACATTAGTGATACAATACTATACGATATAACACAAATTATAGAAAACCGGCTTAATTTTTCTACCGTATCACAGGGTGCTGTGTGAAGATGTTGGTGTAAACCGTTGTAAACAAGGAAACACTTTTTGTGAGAGACTCACACGTCTGAGGTTCTCGATTTAGCTCATAAACAATGTACATCTCATGAACTACAGTTGTCGTGCGGGGGTATAGTCAGCAAAAACCGAGTAGGCATCCTGCGTCTCTCGATCTGCCCACTATTTCGCGAGGCTTCTCTTCCGAACGTATGTGAGAGCGTTTGTTTGCAATGAGAATATGATTCAGGAACAAAGATACTCGAGAGCTTTTCCGCTTTGTTTGAGGATTGCACGACAAAGTTCTGATTGGCTCGTGCTTCGGACATTTTTGTCAACTTTCTCATGAAAATGAAAGCTATTTCCAGGTATTAAATAAATGTTTGGAAATGTACAGCTTTGAAAAATGTAAATGTTCTTCTCCAAACTCACAACAGTCGATGTAATGTCCACGGATCCTTTTATGTTTACCATGGACAATGGAGGCGAGCAGCAGTAGTACAGAGTACCTGAACAAGAAAGCTTAGTGAACAGAAAAGACAACGTAAACAATGGGTTGGTTTAACTTACAGGTAACGATCGAAACATTTTCGAGTACGAATGGTGGCAAATAATGTTTTCTAATTCTTGTTGTAGTTATCCGTATTCCATCATTTATGCATGTGGAAGATACTATTAATATGTTTTGCTGTTCACAAAGCAAGCATAAACTATGTTTGTTGAGTGTGTGTAGTTTGATCACACTACTTCTCGGTCAAAGTTTGTAGATTATGACTTGTATCTAGATCGAACTACAACCATATTTCTTCATATGTAGCTTGCGTTCACTCACCAGCATACGCTGCGTATTCTCCCTCTACTGCTGGGTTTGTACAGCGGCTGGTGGGGCTGAGCACTGATACGTTAGTTGGAGTGTAGTCCACATTTCCGATGGTTATAGCTGATGTGTCCAGATCGTTGTTGGCGCATACTCGCTCGATCTGTAGATAGAAGTAAAATGTTCTAACACGTGACTTTTCACGTGGAAACTTGAATTTGGTGTTTTCACTGCATAAATGGAGACAAAGCTGAGTAAGAAAGGGTATAGTTACCCTCTGATGCGCACAAACAGTTTGAAAAATATATATTCACATGAATCGCTTTGAAGATCAGAAAAGGTCGGAGAAAGTAAAATATGAAGTAGTTTAGTCTGTTACACGTGTTAGTGGATTGCCACAGTCATGAATATCCGAAATCTGACAGAACCTAAACTTTAAAAAAAGCATAAACTTGGCAAAACACATTTGGAATCAGATCTGAAACAAACAAAATGTGTCGCAAAATGTGAACTGCTGTTCTGGCCGGTATGTGTTTACCATCAAAACAGTGTGTTTCACGTGATTTTTCCTAGTGGTGTTCACTTATAGTCTTTTCCATTCCTACTGAGACTCCTACAGTAGGATTTCAAAACTTTCTGGCCGTTTTGCTCACTCACTTTTGACCGGAAAAGTTGAGGAATTCAGTACCTTATTCTCCTTCTCACGTAGAGTAAATATACGAGAGCATTTCTCATGAACTACGTTTTAAGCTTTACAACAGCCTTCGGAAAGTTTGTAAGGGTACTGTAGGAGTCTCAGTAGGAATGGTGCGAACTATATAACTATTTCATCACCATTATACTGTTAGTCAATAGCACAGTCACGTGGAACAGGTTAAACACAGCAGAACTTAGAAACGTGAAATGACGAACTGCATAACTTTTGATCAGAATGCAAATTTTACGTGACTATTTAATTCACTTCTAGTATAACTCACAGCTTTGGTCAAGTCATTCTGGGCGTTTTTCAAAGCAGTCGCTTGATCGACAGCAAGTGGGGCACCTTCTCCATAGTTCCAACTAACTGGGGGAGAGACCACAAAGGTCATGGTAGCCTTCTTAGAAACCTTGCCTGAAAGTAGCTGAAAGTGGTGGTCGTTTTTGATTTTTTGTGCAACTTCATGGAATCACATTTTTTGCTCGAGCTAAAGCCTAAAGAGTGTTAACGTTTAGAACTGGCTAGAGTAGTTGAACTCATTTCCGTACAAGGTTCTAAGGAAAACGTAACATTGCCACTTGTGCGTTGTTGACGTTGGAACGTACACAAATACCGAAGTGTGACACGTTTCACGAGAGTCGTTTAGATTCTGACAAAGAGTCAGATCAAACGTTAAACAAAACTTGTGAACGTAAACTTCAGACTCTCCGATAAAATTTGTGTGTATCTTATACTTTTAGTCACGTGCACAGTCACGTGAAACATGTTAAATACAACAGAACTCAAAAACGTGCATTGACAAAGTGCACGATTTCTCATTTCTCAATTTACTTGTAGTATACCTGTTGCTGGCCCGCAAGCCAAGACGGACACAATAGAGAGAGCGAACACAACTAGAACCTGCATGGCGGACTACCTTGCCCTATTCTCACCCCTCCTTATATATCAGCTCGAAACACCCACGAGAGCAAAGTCTGCCAACCATCAAACTTTTTCTTCCACCCAAATTTTTAGCAATTTTATTGTTGTACAAACGGAATTATTGCAATTTCAGGCCGGTTCAAATCGTATTTGCAAATCATTTCAGTTGTGTAAACATGATGGGAGCATGAACCACGCCGCGTATCAGTTTGTGTCATATCTCAAAATAAACTTTGCATATTTGCAACTTTCTTATTTCGAGTCATACATCTTTAAATACCTCAGCGTGTTTGGAACTTCCTTATTCAACTTTCTCTTTGAAAACGCACACATACAAGACTATTATTGTGCAAATTGAAGGGGCGTGGGTAAATCCTCGCATGACCATAAGTAACTTCAACGAAAATTTCCCCAATAAAAGTGAAAACATACTGTCGTCATTGATTCAAGCTGTTTCCTGTACACAGAAAGAGAGTTTTTGATGAACAACTTATGTCAAAGATATATATGGTCACTACAAACTGCTGAATTCCAAACCTCTCGCGCGTATTTTAACCACAACTGAACTTTGCAACTTTCTCACAAGTTTATTGAGTCGAAGCATCATGACAAGTATTACATAAAGTGCCTTTCTTATACTTACAACAATGAAAGTACTTGGATAACGTTAGAAACACAACATACTAGAAGTTTATGAAAAATCACGTAAGACGTGAGGAGCAAATCTTACAAATGTCACAGGTTTCACGTGACTATTCGAGTAAAAGTATAAAATTTGTACAATCTGATCACTTTTTGAAGATGGAGACCCCGGGGGCAACTACGACAAAAGTCACAACTTCCTTTCCTCCCATCATATCGTACATTGAAGACTTGTTGAAGGCAGTTCGGTTGATCGGAGTCTGAAAGAATGGTATTGATTGATTTTCAGTCAATGAAGTTCATTGTACACTTTGACCTATTTTTTAGTGAACAGAATCTTTTTCGTAGTTTGATCTCAATGCACGAGTTATGATCGGAACACAAAAGACACAGAGGAATATTGAAACTTTCACCGTAAAGGGTTGTTCTGCATAGATGTCATCAGTACTGGAGAAATATGATTACGCTTCAAAAAGAAGTAATAATGACCAAACTAGAGCTTAATCTTAATATTTTAAAAAGCAAAACCATTTAAATCGTTTCATTACTTTGAAAAAAAAGTACGACTCACCAAGTCTGAACGATGGAAGGACTGTTTGTGAGTAACGAAGATGTCACTTTTCTCCAGATCATTACTGGAAATATCGAGATTGAAAACTCTCAAAAAAGCACAATTTTGAATTGAATTAAAACAGAAAGCAACTGAGTATTAGTAAAAAGTGGGGGAACCAACAAATGTGTGAGTTGTGTTTGGTTCGACCTCGATATCAGCAAAAAGTGAACGATACGAATTGCTGTGATACTGTAGCAGAAGTATTCTGCAAAAATAGAACAATACAAATGTTGCACAATGGTTCACGAAGCCCGCATGATATTTCAGAAATTGCCGAAGGGTATTTCATGTGTGCTTTGACGACATGCGTGCGTTGTGAACCATTGTGCAACATTTGTATTGTTCTATTTTTGCAGAATACTTCTGCTACAGTATCACAGCAATTCGTATCGTTCACTTTTTGCTGATATCGAGGTCGAACCAAACACAACTCACACATTTGTTGGTTCCCCCACTTTTTACTAATTGTCCTTTTTTTGCTAGTTGTACTCCTACAACTTCATATGTTGCCCATTTACAGAGTGAATCTTGTGAACTCATTATATTATTATGGAAATCTCAGTTTTGTGTGTGCACGAAGCCGAATGCAGACCATAAAATTGCTGATGTTCTAATATAACGCAGGTTACTGGCTCTGTGACTATCAACAACTGAACAAAAACGCTAAACGTTCCGATTGACATGTACACCGCTTTTAGCGGCGATAAGCGATGGGGATTGGCGCCATTGACAAATCTACAATTAGAGACACCAACTCACTTACAATATAGCCATTATTTCCAATACCACATCAAAAACCTTCGTTGAAATTTTTTTTCATTCCTGCGTCAATTGACACACGCGTCTGGCGCCAGAACGAAACGAAATTTTCTAGGTTTGTGAGCTACCAGTACACACTACATGTGTCAATTACTGATTGGAGCAATATTCAAACTATTCAATTGTCAGTTTCGTGTGTTTTTGTTTTGGCGCCATTTGGCGTCTGTTCCGAGCCAGACGATAAAATTCGATTTTGAATTTGTGGATCTTTATTTCACATTGGAATATTCAATATCTGTTAACTTGAAACCGTTTGATTGACGATAACTGACATTTTTCCAACTTTGGCGCCAATTGGCGCCAGCGCACAATGCCAACAGAACTTTTTTTGATTTTCAGATTGAGCATCTTACTTGCCATGTGATAGTTATTTAGTGTACCGAATTTCAGACGATTCCATTGACGCTGTCGTGAGTTTGGGTTTTGGCGCCATCTGGCGCCTGGTTCGAGCGCCAGAAGAAAAATTTCAGTTTTGGAAAAAGACTTTCACACTTCCCAACAAATTATTCAATTTCTATTAGTGTTCAACATTTTAGTTGATGATAAATAGTGTTTTGCCGTTTTTGGCGCCTATTGGCGCCAGCGCCGGGCGCCAATGGTGATGTATTCATCTCAGACTTGGCGCGACGGGCTAACTTTTGCATTATAACTCATGTTTCAAATTTCAGCTAAATCGGTTCGGTAGTTTTTCCAATAGTGGTTTTTGGCGCCTATTGGCGCCCGCGCCCGGCGCCAATGAGGAGCTATACATCTCATATGCTAACTTTTGCCATAGAATAGATGTTTCAAATTTCAGCCAAATTGGTTCAGTAGTTTTTCCACTACGATGCGGACAGAATTCCGTGAGGGACGAGGGAGGAGGGACGAGGGACGAGGGACGAGGGACGAGGGACGATGGACGAGGGACGAGGGACGAGGGACGAGGGACGAGGGACGAATTACGGCGGAACTTTTCAACAACGACACGAAACCATAACTCAGGCGAAAATAATCCGATTTGGCTGAAATTTTCACACAATGTTCAATTCGTGATTCTCTAACGTTCTCTCTTTTTAGTTTTCAAAAAAAGAATATGTTTGAAGATTTTTGTTAATTAAAAGGAAAAAACGAGTCCGCAATGGCCAAACCAAAGACAACTCACGCAGAGCGCTTCGCGCTCCGCGCGATAAACTTGAAACTTCCAGGTTACTACCACATGACATTTTACAAAATAAGAACGAAAGTTTAATTGACTACTGTAAGTGTTTACGGATCGGTGTATAACAAAAGTCCATTTCTTATTATATTATAAATTTGAGAAGAACTATAGAATACTAATGTGATCTCTTTTCTCGTCAACAAAACTAAGAATATGAGTTTTTTTCTGTTAACTAAGTTACAATCAAGAATCAACGTACATAGACTTGTTCAGTTGGTTGTAGAACTCCTTCATTCGCATACGGCTGTGAACCTCTTTTTCCACTTTTTTTCGGTTGAGATAACCATTCAACTAGAATTTGTTCGTTTGTTTTTTTTACAAAAAAAAAAGCTTTTCGTTCCATAATCTGTGTGGCATGCCAATAAACTGATTGCGTGTGTTTGCAATTAAAGGCAGATATCCACGCCAGCATGCTAATTGAAATTAAAGTGAACCGCCTATAAATGACTTATTTTCATTAGTTTTGAATATATATAGTAGGAAGAATAAGAATACCCCGAGTTTTACAGTACGGTTTTGCTAACATAAGTTTGTGATTCATGAAGTACGAATTCAATGTAGGGGATGACCATAGCTGTAGTTTGAACTCGATACATGCCAAGTTTCGGGAACAAGCTACAATCACAGCGGGAAAGAGCAGCACATAGTTAGTTTCATTCCCACTGAGAATTTTCTGATTTCTGATGCCTATTTCTTTGAGAAAACATTAGTTTTCTCAAGTTTTTTTTGTTTGCGGTTTCTTATGAAACTGAAAAAGAAATTTGCTGTTTTTTTTTGGAAAACTACGAAGTGATGAAAAATTGCCCAGAATATTCATTGGCACGCTGCCAACTCTCACTGGGAATGACCAGAACTATACATCGAGAGAGAGGGCCCTAGATCCTCATTCTAGGTTTGATTGATTACCTGCCGGAAAAGAAGGACGCGGACGTACAGCAGTTCTGTTGCTCCCGAAGTTGCACTACTCTGCAAAGGAGCCATCGGTTTTTCATCTTAATATTTTTGAGATTCTTTTTGAAAATCTCTCCATGACTACTTCATGAATACCTGATGAAATGGAACACACTTATATTTGGTGCCCAGTAAACATCTCGACCAAACAGGTCCGCAGAAAAAAAAAACCCTACAGCCTACAGCACAAACTCGTGAATTAAGACTTGGAGTGGATAATTTGAATTTCGCAATCTCCTTTTCCATTCTAAAAGCTATAGGAAAATTGATCGAGCAGCAAAACGTTCAAACAAAAAAACTCAAATGTGACTTACCGTAGAACGTGAAGTTTGCGAGGTGTCGGCGACCGAAGTATCAACACCGTAGAGGTGACTGTAAAGTGATCTTTGACTTTTGACAAAATAGTTCTGCAATACGGTCGCTCTGATAAATTGACGCTTTTTGTCGCATTCAAGTCAATAACTTTGGAGTATTCGAAAGGAAGTTTTGCAGTTTACACTCCAGCAAATGATGTGGCAGCTTGTGTGATATTTCGACAAGCGAGGGACCGCGGGAGACTCGTTCTGCGCATTTTCACGTACAATACGTGCACTTACTAGTAAATTGACCCTGCTAGTGAATTGAGATTAATCAAAAATTTAACTAAGTTGTAATAATATTTCATTAATTAAAAATCGATTAACCAACCGATGTTCTGCGGTAGGGTTGAGGATGTAGAGACTACGGTAGTAGCACTGCTTGTTGCAGCATCCGGGGGTGGCTGAAAGGAGAGGTGAAGGGAGAGTTGGATAGATCAAAAAAGTTTTTACCGAATAGAAAAAAAACGTGAAGAAGAATTATGTTCATGAGATGAAAACCTATACAATGCGGAGAGTCGAAAACTGTCGAAAACAACACGACTGTTAGGATTTTTGGCGTCTCTGCGTGGCGGAGGAGGCGTAGGCGAGAGCAAGGGTGAAACTAGACGAATCGAAAATGTTTTTTAGTGAAAGTGCCGAAATTGAAACCTGGTGTTGGTAACCAAAGCATAGAGATTCCTCTCATGTTGTGCATCCAACTGATCTTTGCTTTTTTCAGAAGTATCCTTTTCTGAGTACGTACCGAAAGAAAGCGTTGGGATGGTCCACATGATCGATCTTCTTCAAAGTCTTGCAGTTACCATGTTCACGCCGAAAAGCGTTATTCAGGATTAAGAGGAAGAAAATAAGTTGAGTTTTTCAGATAAGAATTTCTCACAGTAAACTTCAATATAAATTTTTTCTGAGATTTCTTTCCAAAACTCACTATCGAACAGAATAACACTAGGGCCAGTAGCGTAACAATTGGGACAGATGTTGTGGTCGCAGTCTCCGTATTGGTGCATCTCCACCCCGGTGTACACCTTCCCGCACGGACCGTCACATTTCACAGAGAGGACAGCTAGAAAACGGAGGTAAGAGAGGTTCAAGCAGGAATCAATACATATCAATACTACTAAAAGTCATTCTCGTGCTCTCACTTGTGAGAAAACATCGCAGATTCTATGGTAAGCCGAATTATTGGGACAATTTTATCAACGTCTTGTTAAAGAAGGACGATTATTCGGACCAATCTCGTGTCAACTATCCTTTAAACTGTGATTGAAAAATGTGTTGCAGTTTAAAGGACTGAAGCGTTGCGATTTGACCACAAAATCGTCCTTCTTTAATTCCCGGAAGGTCAGAAATGTGAGAGCTTCAGATTCCGAGCGGTTCACTGCAGACGTCTGGTTCGGCCAGCTTTCCACTATTCTCTAATGCGTGCGATGTCATATAGGTAAACCGGAATCCCACACCAGCAAGAAAAACGATTAGGTCAACGACCAAGTTTATTGGAGTTACCGATTTCTAACATCTAACCGTTTTTCTGATCACCGGCAGAAGCCTGAACTTGTTTCTTGCTCTGATTGTATTGACGAAAAACGGCTTCGGAGTTATCGCACCAACTGACGTCGAAGGAATACTCGACACTGAAAAGTTGGATATTTCACGGCCGATTATTTCAAACAATCTAGATGTTAGATATAAGTCCCTGGTTGAAAATTGATAAGGACGACCATCTTAATTTGCTGCACAGCAGGATATTGTTCACTCACAGTCCGTTCTTGGGATTCTGTTCGGCACTGAATCCGACAGATTGGATTGAAGGGGATTTGACGGATCCGGCAGCGAACCGGGGCAGGTAAAACTGGCAGTTTTCCAAACTGAAAGGAAAAACGTAAAAAGGGATTGATATACATTCACCCTTCACGGATCCGAAGACTTGGTAAGAAAGTCCTATAGTACTCCGAATACTATTCTCTGAAGTTGTTGAAGACTCTTTTCGGAGGGTCACGAAGTGAAATGATTTATAAAGTAGAACGACTATAAATTTCGCCCTAACAACCATACGTTGAGCTTGGCAGAGATATTTTCATTGCTGTCAAAGTTCGAGGTTTGGCTGATTATTATCAGCACATTGACGTCATAGCCGTTCTAAACATTGAATAGTAACTCACTTCGATCCGGTTATTGACTTCGATTCTGAAGACGTATGTGAACCTCTAGAAATATTGAACTTTTGTGAGAAAAAAAATACTAAATGTCTACCCTTAAAAAATAGTTGAGCATTGACTTTAGCAGTAATTTCAAATCTAAGGTATTTCACAGAGTTGATGTAATGTCCCACAGCTACACATCTAGAATACTTAGAGAAGGGAGAGCGAGATTATAAGGTTAACTGCCCCAACCAGATATCCAAAATGCAAAATAACACTTCGCTAATCAAGTTTTTAGAGAAAGACTTCATTAATGTAGCGATTTACAGTGAACTCCATATTTTGTAGCCGATAATTAGATCTCAAGTCAGTTCTCGAAAAAATTCGCGTAAAAAAGTTGGAAAATGGGGAAGAGCTCTACCTTGATCTAGTATCGCACATACTGGACCGTCCGAGAATAGAAAAGAGGTACGAATAAAGAAAAAACCTTGGGCAAATCAAAACTCGTTCTTTTGAACGTGCAAGCTCAGGAAAATATACCTGAAACTATGCACTCTGTGTATGCAGAACCTGTTCGTTGGGAACTCATCCTGAAAACCTAGCTGCTCGTTGTCATGTGAAATAGTGGATCTTCAAAACGAGTACGAGTTTAACATCGTTAGTTTCATAGGAAACCAGAGTACGTATGCTAGAAGATCCCGGCCCCTTCATCCTATTCTGCGTCTCCTCAAACATACGCTGTTTCTCTGCTCTTATATCCCGCCGGGATGTAAGAGGCGAGAAATAGTGAGGCAGGGCGAGAGACGCTGGGATGGGATGAAGGTGCCGGGATCTTCCAGCATACGTACTCAGTGTGCATGTTCAAGAAGCACTAGTCAGCGTCCGTGTACTGTACACAGAATACATATTCTGCAAAATGTTACGTCCTTCCGATGATTTTGCACAATAGAAACTCACCTCATACTATATAGTGAACAGAGGGAAGGTTGATATATAAAGTTATTTATTTGAACGAAATATGTTGTGTCACTAGGACGTTTTGGATGTTATAATTATATTTATATGAATGTGCTCAGTAAAAGATGTACTCAAAAATCGTTTCGACCCTGATTCAAGACAATTTTTGGGTTGTTTTTCTCAGAGGGTTGGAAAGTTGTTTTTATAAATGTTCTTCCAATAATGTTCACCTTCTTTTGCTGAACCCCGCAAGGCCATTATTTTTGGATTGTAGTTTAGTCTCTGTAAAATGTCCTACACTGTAGAAATCATGCTACAAACTGACCGCGACGCCTTCGTACATTTTCATACACCTCCTGCAAAAGACGCCCCGTTGCCACGCTCAATCAATTCGCCAGCGCGGCAAATTTTTCTTCAATGCATCATCATCTCAGTTCTTATCAAAATGCGGTCAAAGGGGTCATTTTTCGTTACCAAACGCTGTTCTTAAACCTCTGAATGAAATTCTTCTATTTTTTTTTTCAAAATCTCCGGAATGTATATGGCTCGCTTTGGATTTGAGAAATATTTCAATGGTAAAATGTTGTTTTGTTTATTATACGCTCTTTCTATACTACCATACTGACTTTTCACTTGTTCATATCAGAATTTCAGTTAGTCGCTGCACGTGCGACTTTCACTAATCAAAGGGTACCCTTAGAAGTTGTAATGTTGGACCCTGTATCTCTTGGAATCGCTCTCACAGCTATCGCTGTCATTGTGGCAGTGATCTTCTACATAACAAGCGGGGGAGATGATTTCGAAAAGGTATATTTGTTTGTATCAAACCTTTTCAGAGTTTGTTCGTTTATTGTTTTGATTGATTGGCGTTTAAACATTGCGGATTTATGTTTCAAATGCATCCATCGCACTGACTATCACGCAAATGAATCATGTAGACTCAGTAGGCGAAATAGGCTGAGCAGGTCTTTTAAAAATTTTAAGGCATACTGTGATTGTGTGAAAAATGATTTTACAAAAAAAAAATTTTCTTGCTTCGCGGTCGCTTCATTATTCATACAATGACATTTTGCAGGCTTATGATGCGAACGCCCGGAAGCTTCTCAATCAAGATAAGGATAAACCGAAGCAGAAAACCAAGAACGTGAAGAAGAAGGACACTAAGGAGAAGAAACACGAGGTTTGTATGGATATTGTGCTGAAATGCATGATTATATATCTAAATCGTCAAGTTTTCTGAAATTGTATTGATACATCGAAACAGGATTATATAGATTGAACTAAACAGTGTTGGATGTCTAAATCTATTTCACTTAAATTACCCCACCGTCTCAGACTTCGAAATCTGAATCGGACGAGAAAGAAACACCAGCAGCCGTCGCGGAAACTGCTCCCGTTGCCGTAGAAGTTGCTCCCACCCCTGTTGTCACTGCTCCCGCTCCCACCGTCGAAGTTCTCAAGCCCAAGAAGTCGAACGGCAAAAAGGAGAAGGTTAGTTGAGAATTCTCGTTGCCGCAAGGTGGAATAGTGTCCGTAGTCAGTTCGATTGGTTTTCTATTGTATTTTTTCAACACCTTTGGTTTTCATCGAAGTGTGTCAGTCTCACCTATGACGAACGTTGCGCATTGTAGTTAGCTAAATTAGTTCGAAAATGGTTTCACTGTATGTATGGTCTAAAATTTAAGGCAAATGATGGGTTGTTAGCCACTTTTTTATTAAAACTGTATCTCAGCAGGTTCCTTCCGATCCCGCCCCAGTTGCTCCCGAACAGCCCAAGGTGTCCCCTGAAAATGAGAAAGAGAATGCCGCCCCCATCGTAACTGAAACCAAACAGGACGTGTCATCCACTGATGGTGGGTATTTTTGTTCAGTACGTGGGCCCTCTTGGACTGAGTTCAGTTTTCCTATCATCCTGGGGCAGAAAGCACAGTAATGTGCGACTTTTTCAAAGAGGAACCCGTTTTTAAAAAATCAAGAATTGGCCAGAACGCTTTCTTCTGGATAGTTCGGGGAAACAAATTAACCACGGCAAATCACAGATTCGGTTTTTATGCCCAGTATTGGTCGCCACTGCATCCATTCGGATTCAGCTCTAGTTGCCATTACCCTTGTTTGATTGACGTTAGTTTTTTCTTAGTCAATAAATGTGACGTTTCCTTATCTACTACCGTTATGCGACTGTCTCGAAGGTTTTTGTGTCCTTCTCCCTGCTCCTATCAATTTTTGTTGATAGGATGACACATCTGCAAGTGCAAGTCATTCAGTTTCCATATCTATATTATTTTCAGGAAAAAAGAAGAAGAAGAACAAGGGAAAGAAGGAGGAAACTCACGATGTAGAGACTGTTCAGGTTTGTTCGATTTGTAAATAATTTTAAGGCTTTCTCTTCGAAAATAAAAAAAGGCTTCAAGTAACTATTCGGTGATTTTTAGGCCCGTTTGAACATTGTATGCTAATTAATGTGATTGTTCAAAATGAATGTATTACTGGTTACTTCCCATATGAGTTGTTCTCGTAACTTTGTGCTTTCAGACCGTAGGATCAGTAACGGCCGTTCCTTCCAAGACCGAGTCAGCTCCCCGTCCCAACAAAGCCAAGAAAGGTATGTTACGTTCAAGTAACTGTAATATAATATAGTTGACTTGACTATTGAGATCTATTATGATTGAGACTATTGAGATATATAACTTATAGACTTATAGTACAGCCTGTTAACTGTATGTATAACTCTTTTCAGAAACAGTATTTGCTTTCACCCCAGAGATGACCACGGGTCCTCTCACAAATTTTTAATTTTATAGCACGAAAGGTAGTGTATTTTCAAGTTTTCACGAATGTCACCCGTAGTGTTGATTCCTTGCTATCGATTGCGTACATGAGTTTGGTAGGGCGCGGTGATATCGCAATAGGTCGTTCGAACAAATTGGTGACCTTGGATTGGGAGAGATATTGCGCAACGTTTTTGCTCCCTTTCAGCGAAATGTTGCGCGTTCCATTTTGAAGAACGAGCAATGTTCTGACCAATGGGAAACCTGGTTGTGTCAGATGTGAGATTGGTGTATATTTTTTTCAGTGCCTGTTATCAATGTATCTGAGCTTGATTCCAACAAAGTGCTCACCCGCCTGGCCTCTCTTGAGGAGATCGAGCCGGAGTACATCAGCTACTTGGCCACCTATTTCCACGACAGTAATGCCAAGGTGAGCCTCACATAGTGACGTCCTAGGTTACGAAAATGTATGCCGGACACTTTTGAACATGTAAACATATTTTAGAAACTTTATTTAAACGTAATGAGTAAATGATCATAGGAGCTCTGCCGGCTCTGTGGCACTGTCAATTTGGGATATTTCTTAATCTTGTTCGAAAATCGAAGTTGGCTTTTTTCACAATTGACAGTTCAAAAACCGAAGATTAAAGAATTTTTAAATTAAAGATTTCCACGGTCCAGTAACTGTGACTCCCCATTAAGATGGGGAGCGTAGGTTAAGTTTCTCATCGTTGGAATTTGTTCAAATACCGTTCAATCTAACATTCTTTCAGGCTAATTCTCTCTCAACTGCTCTGGACGCGTTCAAGGCTGGTGAGGCCGATCTGAAGAAGAAGATGGAACAGAATCTTGTCGCTCGGACTACCGCTGAGAAGCAACTTGTTGAGAATCAGTACGTATCCTCTGCCCATATATTTCATCCTTTTCGCGATTAAATCAGTGATGCATCTTCATTTTAGGCGTCGTGTGGCAGAGCTATCGGCCAAGGTTCAGCAGCTAAGTGCTCAGGAAGAAACTAACAAAACTCAGCTGTCTGCCATTAACAATGTGGGTTTACCTAATATTTTTCGAGATAAGAGAATAATGGCAATGATACTATACTAATATAAAGTTTATTACGCATATGTGCATAGATTACTTAACACAAAATAGTTTGAAAAAACTAACTAGTTAGTTATTACCAGATTCTATAACAAAACGTATACCAGTGGGTTGAATGTTAAATGTACCACGAGATAGATGCTGGATTACTTGTGTACGCCTCAGTTGCCCAGTTGAAGTTGAATGTAGGAGGGAATGGGTGATTTTTAGTTCATGGCTATCATTCTTCATTATTATTATTTGCAGATCCGTCAAGAGAATGAGACGCTGAAGGCTGCTCTCCGAAAGAGTTCCATGGATGCGGCAGAGGCGTCGAGATCGAGAACACAGGCCGAACAGCTCAGACAGGTATGTGTTACTAGAAGAGTGTATTCGGTATTCAGATGTTTCTGACTGAGTCATACAGCAAGTAAGAGGCGACTATTAGAGGATAATTACTCCGTTTTTGGATTGGGAAACGTAGAAAACACTGATTTTGCCATAAAAAAAGATCGAAGAAGATCGTTTCCGTTTCGAGTAAAAGTAGAAGTAGATCAATTTGCCTGGCTATTCGGAATTCGGACAATTTTACTGGGGTAAGGAGGTATGTTCTGAGTTCGGTTTCGGTATTTGTCATTCATCCACCACTTTAAATAGCATAGTTGTGTTTTGCAGGTTCTTTTAGGTAATTACCAGATAGGTGGATCAGCCATGTTGTCATAAGTTGAATTTAACTTGGAATTTTTGCTCTGATAGCTACAAAGTGCTCGAAAAAATACTATTAGCTTTTCTGCCTAGAATACGTGATGTTAATCATTCTAGTTTTTCAGCAGTTGGAGAAAAGCACTTCACGTGTTGCCGAGCTGGAAGCTACTCTCAGTCAGCAGCAAAGTCTTGTTGCGGTAAGCATTTATTAGTCATCTTTTGTCTCTGTTTATGGGGCATAGGTATACCCAGTCGGAAGTCGTAAAGCACATTGTAGAATAATATGTCGGTTTCAAGGGACCTGTTGTCAGTATTTTTGAACCCATAATATTCTAAATAGTGAATATGAACTGAATTTGCTTGTTTTGTTTGTTTACATGTTCACTTATCCCACGAACTAATTTCATGTTCAGGCTGCTAAGGCCGACAAATCTCGTGATGAGCTGGACGCACTGAAGACCGAATTTGCCACTCTGGATGCTGTTGCTCGTCAGATGAAGGCTGAGCTGGAGGAGAAACGCAGTCTGGTCGAAGAGGTGAGACCAGAGATCAGTTTATGCCTGCATGTATTACGAATAGTACCGAGTTGCGATTATTGTAGGACTTCTAGTGAAATTATTGTCTATAGAGAGAAGTAACTTGCCGTTTCGCGTACATTTTTACGTTGACTGTACTGCTGTAACTGAATTCACAAATTCAATATTGTGTATGTGAGTGACCTCAGGCTGGTGACTGAGCCATAGTGATGTGAGACGATCAAACTGTCTTCTGACTTCACTGCGTGATCGAGCACTAGTTGCACAGTTATTGTTTTTAGCTGTTGTGTTTTCAGGTCAAGCAGAAAGCAGCTGAGGAGGGAGTGAAACGCGCCGAACATGACCGCGAGGAGATGATCAGAACCTTCAACGAGGAGAAATTGCAGTGGGAGCAGGTTTGTACAAACAGGACATTTACCCGTGAAAAAATGCCATAAAACCGAGAGAATCGGCTCCCTCTCTCTCTGCGAGAATTCGTAATTTGTGTTAATTGAAAGTTGGGTCCCATTTAAAGTTTTTAAAAAGTCTGCCATTAGTCGGATAAGTAAGTGCCTTGTGCCATTACTAATAAGGTAACTAGACCTATTTAGGTGGACCCGCGCGTTGAAATTCAATTACCTAGCTCACGAATTGACAGTAACAATAGTAAACCGGTTTTTTATTAGATGTTGCTGGGGGATGTTTTGCTAACCCATTCTCGTGCTTAGCTGGATGTTATTTGGCTTCTCTCTCAGGCTATCAAATTTGGAATTATTTTCCAATTTCAAGCGAAATCCTTTGAGCAATAGCTATTAGTTCTTTAAGAAATCGTGAGAACGCAGTGAAAACAATTATATGGCAGCAAAAATTGGCTTGCCCAAAAGATGACGTTCTAATGCTAAATCGATAGGCAGCGGCGCATTGTCTTTTTAGCATGGAAGTATTTGCCAGCGAGCTCGCATTCATTTCTATCAGCTCTCGTATCATAGATATCAAGTGGCCACATGTTCAATGTGTCAATAAATCTTGCAGAGACCTGTTTTTTGCACTCGGCGCAACGCAACCTAAGTACAGCTGTCGCTATCTCATGTGTTTTATGATGAAACATGTATTGATCGAGAGGGGGCGTTCTCTTTTCCCATCCCTCCGTGTTTCATTTAATCTTCCGCGCTCGTCCTAGCTATCTATGACACTCAGTTTTGACATTGTAACTTGGAGAATGATTAACTTTGAAAACTATGAATCATAATATAATTGTGATGAATAGTTTTTTTCTTCAATTCATTACTCTATTGATCATATCGGGTCTTAACCCCAAAGTCTTACGTCTTTCTCTAGTTGGTCACTTTTCCAATGGAAATGTTTTTATTTTTCATTGTTGTTTGCTTTTTAGAAAGAGTCTAACCTGATGGAGGAGTATCAGTCACTTCAAGCTCTGGTCGGAGAACTGCACAAGGAGGTGGCCAAATTCGAAACCTAGTGAGTATTTATGACTGCCCTTGTTTACTATCATATCCAGTAAATAGAAAAACAAAAAGTGGATGGACTGATATTGTTGGAAACATGTTATAATGAAGTTAACAGTAATCTAGAAAGAAAATTAAAATTTATGGGTCAAATTTTGTTTGCATAGTTTCGCCGTTAAATGTGGTGTGGCGTGTGGCTACAAGTATTCGAAAAATGGATTACTATTTTCGCTCGTACTGTGAAAATTAGCCGATTCTTGATGAAATTGAAAAAGGAAGGAGTTTCACGTTTTGAATCTGACTGAAACTGGTTACTTTCTGTAGAATAAACCTGTTAACTTTTTTTAGAATAAAACCATTGACTTTTACGCAGCACTGTATTAAGTATTATGATTCATGTTAATCACAATGTCAATGACTCAACTGTGTATTGCCTCATGTTGAATGCAGAATGCTTAATTGTGTTCTTTTTGCAGCAAGCGTGAGCAGGATGCGAAGAACAGCGAGCTGGCTGCCCGTGAGGAACGCGTTGCTGAGCTGGAGAAGAGCACCAAGAGGTAGAATCTTCATCTGAATGTTCTAGAGTCTGAATCTGCTCTCGAATATTATGGAGTGTGAATTGGTCTTCGTTTGATTTAGAAGTATATTATAGGAAGGATTTTTTCAGCTCAACATGGTGTAGGATAGGATATGTGAAGCAAATGGATTTACTTTCAAAAAGGATTTTAAGACTTGACATTCGTCAGTCTGTGTTGTTCTCTTGAAAAGGGCTTTCTAGGTGCCAATGCCCTAATTCGGGCAATCGATCAAGTAGTGTGTTTTCTGACAGCCATACACCAGTAAAGTTGTCCGAATAGTCAGAAAAAATCGGAAACGGACTACTTTTTGGCCGAAAAGAAGGCAAACGGTCTACTTTTGATAGGAAAATTCTTAATTTTCACGTGTCTAACTCTGAAAATGGCCTACTTTTTGTAGCTCAGTCGGACGTTACTGGGGTATGCTGACAGCCTTGCTTCATGTCTTTTTTCAGCGCATCCGAGAAGCTGGCGCAAGAGAACTCTGAGCTGCGCAACAGCGTCGCCGCTCTGTCAAAGAAGTTGGACGAGGCCGCTGCCAGCCATGCTGCTGAGTAAGTTTTATGTGCTTTTTCTAGCTGGTCGAGTGCATTTTTTGATTTAACCTATTCTCAATACACGTACAATACTATGGAATATTTTTTCACATTGGGATGATATATTGAATTGAAAATTAGAGATATTGAAAAAGGTTTAGTAATGCTTTGGTTGGCTCTATACACTCAAACGTCCACAACGTTGCCGGTCTGTGAAGTCTGAAGCTTTTTGTGTGTTCAGAAGGCTAATCTATGTTATAGCTTAGACCTTTGCTGCACGATTTATTTCGTCTCTCTGCCTGATGAAATTGGACACTTCCCGTGCTTTGCCTGACGCAGCCCCCACCTGTTGTCGAGTTATGCTCACCGTTTTACCGTGTTCATTTTATCATGCAAATCCGGCCGATCCGGCATCAGAAAGCCTGTATTGCAACATATAAGTCGCGTCCAATTAAAAAGTTTCGAAAACTTGCTTGTTTTTCAGATTCTTGTCAGTCCTGCAGAGATCGCCAGCGCAAGAGAGAACGTGTTACATTTGACCAGTTTATTCAATAGTTGTCAAACCAGAAATAATATATATTGACAACTGTCATAATGAAGGTGACCATTGGTGAGAACTGCAAGCAGAACCATATGAAAAGTAATCGCTGACCACTGGCAACATAAAATGACAATGGCCACAACTTTATGAAACAATGACGGTGGACATTATGATCAACTAAGATGACTATGGTCAACAGAATGAAACAAGCCAATTACAATTCAAAATGACGTCCGTTGACTGAGTTACATAGTTTTAATAGTCGATTCGCTAATATGATGATAGTTATTCAGCCAACCAAAATGTAGCTACATAATAATTATATTAACTTGAATAACTAGGTCTAACTTGAATAGTCGACTTTGAGAATCAGTAAATACAATCTTCTCCATAATAGCACGGCAAATACATTTGATACATGTGAAAAAGCCTAATGGGCACGTGGTCACCACTAGAACCGCAGAAATCAAATAAAACTCATAAAAAAATCAAATAAAGAATCAACCTGAACCGTGGAGAAAATAACACAGCAGAAAAGAAATAATGATGGGAAGCAACGGTAAATAGATACAAAACCGAACTATTCAGGTTTTAGTCACTCTTCTTCGTTTATTGATTGGTTGTATGGGTTGCCAACGTCGTCCGCCAGTTCGGTTGTTCTCTATGAACTTGTTGAGAGTGGCTCTCTGTGTCACTGTAGATGCAGGACTGACTGGGACACACTTGGATCGAATTCGTGAGAGCAGAGTGGCAATGGTGTCTGTAAATACCATCTTAAAGTTATTAACGAAAAGGTGAAATGGCTTTTTCGAGACGATTGGACCATGGAAAGTAGTTCAAATTCGGGCTAACAAGTTCCGGTCACTCAAAAAGCCGGGACCGCGGCGAACCGAAACGCCAATAAGTTTGTGGAAAACAAAACTACTAAGAAGCGACATTGAAACTACCCGGTTTCCCCGTTAGGTTTCCAAGGTGACACAGCAAAATGCTCGGTTTGGTTGGTGGTCTGATTCGAACAATGCTTATTATGTTGATTTATTATCACATTGAATTATTCTCTGAAGAACAAGAAGGTCAAGAGGATTTGGGAACAGTAAAGCAAATTAACCATTGTGTTGAATTTTCTTTTTGCATTATTTTTGAACGTGAATATTGCGTTTATGCGCGATATTACCTTTTTATGTCGAAAACATGATACAAAACTCATTTGAACCACCATACAAAATGAAATAAATTGATCATACGCAATTCTTCAACAATTCAACTGTTTAAGTGGCAACATGAAAAATAATTACCTGAGTTGGAATACTGATTCTCCAATTCCTGTCCCAAGTCTTGAAAATGAAGAAGTTGGGTTGAATCCAGGTATGGAGTGACTGCGGCTATCACTGTGGAGATGGCGGTGTTCAATCTTAGAATTCGAAGTGGCAAAATGTCCGGCATGAACTTTGTGGCTTCTTCTGCTTTGGCTCGAGTCTGAAGCAGCGTTTTTAAATTCAAAAACATTGAAATCTACCAGCAAGAGATAGGTAACCAGGAATAACCGAGATTATAGGTAGCCGGGATTCTCAGGTACATGGGAGAATTCTCTAAATAACAATTCCTGATATCTTATAGTTTGCTGGCTTAACCTAACCTTGATATTTTATTATTATAAACAGTTCATTACACGTTTGGGTTCAGAAATAGCCTGTAACTGATAAAGTTAATATGTCACATTAGAAAATAACACTGCACTTATCGTACGTTGTACATTGAATCGGTAACGATTCTTCTCGACTAACTTGTAATTTTTTAATGATATGAGGATTTTCTGCACTGTAAGAGAATCGTTAGAAGAACGTTATTCACGTAGAAGCGGAAAAAACGACAAAAGTGCCAAAGTTTAGTTTTGTGGGTTCCTACCTCAAACATTGGCCATTCTTTTATGCGGCCAGTGGATTCATCGGAAAATTCTGCATTGCCAAGCCATCTACAATAGGAGAAGGATACACCGCCTGAAATATGAAAATGCGTTCCCCTAATAAGATGAGAAGAAAATGGGGCTGGCGTTCTCTGAAGGTTTTCCATTTCAGCGTTGAGAAAAACATGAATATAGTACATAGTAACCAATTTGTATTGTGAGAAATGATTCAGTTTTATTCGCAAATGGGTTGTTGCAAAGGCTAGAAATGTGTGAATATAAGATAGATGATACAAGTTGTTGTGTATCAGATCGTAGTGCATAACCCACCGTTTCCGTCCCTTCTGAAAATGAACTGATGTTGACTCGCTTTCCATTCGTACCCCTTAGTCATTCCGCATAGGGGTGAGAACGAATACACTGGAGGTACAGTTTGCACTTGATGGACACTTCTCATTTTCTTCAAATAATCGAGTAGGTCTGAAATTCACAGAGTGCCAGTTCAACAGAGAAAAAATCTCTTCTAACAAATTCGGAACAAACTATCGAAAAACGTTGGTTTAGTGAACAATTAAGATTACGATTCTTATTCTCCACGACCTCTTCGGGAGTAAGCGGAGTGCAATAAAGTCAGTAAAACGGAGAGCCTACTGTAAGGTCCGAAAAAGTCGCGCAACGTTTCTAATTACCTTCCAGAGTGTGTATGTCTGTGGTGCGCATTGACTTCCGCAGAGATCCAAAAAAAGCGTCAACGCTGTCGTGTGTATGTCCAACAGCAGAGTACACAACACGAATCTGAATGAGCATTTTAGGTTCAATGTTCACTAATTGCAAGTGGAAAGTAGCAAAAAGTTCACTAGTGATTTTGGAGAATAGAACTGCATGCATGAATGGGTTAGTTTTCGAACAAGCGTACTGTTTCAACCCGTTCCGTAGTGTGAAATCTCACCTCTTCCAGTTCTTTCAGTTGTAGAAGGAGCCAGGAACAGAACCCGAAGAACGCATCGGACTTATTGGCTATACAGTTATCCTGGTGGATAACGAGCATAGGCGGAACCACAGTCATCTGAATTAGAAACGACCTACCAGAAAAGTAGATTCGACGTAAATGAAAAGCGTAACATCCGAGTTGCCTGATCACACTCTGAGATCGGAAACACTGCTAATCGGAAACACTGCGACGGCCTATATTATCCCCCTGATCTCGCGTTGGCCCGGACAGCAATTAAACAGTTCCCATTTAACGTAGCTCAGTTACACATTTTGCTAATTTATCAGTCAAACAAAAGTAGACTACTGTCTCTCAAACTTCTTAGGGGCAATCTTTGTTTCAGGGGTGCAACAATCTTAATTTTGATGTTATACGAAGAGGCTGCCGGATAGACATTAAGCAATTAAATAGTATTCAATATCGTATTGAGGAGTTCCAATTTACCATATATCTAATGTTATGAAAAGAATAGTACCAACTCACTTCGGCCAGAGTGTGCAGTAGCATGGACACATAGTAGTCGGAACCACCCTCGGTGGCCGACGCTGGGTTCAGATATACGTAGTTTGTGTAGCTTCCACCATCTGAATTCATTACTTTCAAATTGGTATGATCGACTTGTTCAGTTCATGGAACAAACGAGAAATTTCAATAAACTGCAAAACGAATAACGGCACGAGTTTGAATATTAGTATAAAGAACAAGCGGTGTGTGAGACATACGGCCAATTCTACAACTATCCAGGTTTTTAGGTAACCTAACCCTTTTTTGGTAACCTATTTTTGTGGTTGCCTTGGTAGGTAACCTGAAAGTAACCTGAACTAAAATCCGGTTACCGTTCAAACTAACGGTAAAAACCACATTTTGCCTTAGAAAAACAGGTAACCGATTTTTCACTTTAGGTTACCAACCGGTTACCTGCTGAGGTTACCTGAGAAAGAGGTTACCAAAAAAGGGTAGGGTTACCTAAAAACCCGGTTAGATATAGAATTTGCCGAATTATACACTTACTTGAGTTCTGCTTAGCAAGCTGCACCGTGTGAAGGCATGCTGGGATCCTTGAACCGTCTGTGATTCCTTTTCCCCTCGACACAAGAGCGGGAAGTTTGGTTCCGTCCTTCGCCATCGAGTCGTGCTTCAGAACGGCAAGTCGGGATGGTTCAGCACGAGCCATCCGTTCCGTGGCTTTGATGAGGTATCTTTCCTTGCTGAAAACGACGATATTCAGTTTTCTAAGCTGGTTTAAAACTGCCCCGACTTCCGCTACACCTGCATTTTTTATATTCTTCATGCTTACAGATAAAACTTGTTTAGTAATCGACAGGCTCCCACCAAAATTGGGCCAATTCACTGGAGAACCAGGTCCTTCCCGAACCGAATCGCGAACCAGGCACTGGAGAACCGAACCGACTTTTGAACCGACCGGTTCTCCAGTGAATGCTTCGAACCGAACCGGGATAGACTCATTTTACTTTGCCTACGACTTGCTTGTTTAACTCATGATCAATGTCGGTTCGGTTCGAAACATTCACTGGAGAACCGGTCGGTTCAAAAGTCGGTTCGGTTCAGTTGGTTCGGTTCTCCAGTGACCGGTTCGCGGTTTGGTTCGGGAAGGACCAGGTTCTCCAGTGAATCCGCCCCAAAATTGTTAATGGATACGGTCCAGTGTGTAATAGACATGTTGCTACGAACATTGCCTGCACACTGTCTTGAGAACCTGTGGCGAAAAGTGATCCCACCGTATATCCTCGAAATGTAGTCTTCTCATCCACACGATTTCTCTACGTTTCGATGCATTCCCGCGGTTCAAAATCAACGATCTCGCCAATAGAGAACACGTAGAGCAACGCAAGTGCGAGTCTGCCTGTGAACAAATAAATAATTCAATGATGTTGAAATTGAAAAAAAAAATATGAAGCAAGCAATTGAGTAAATGATGAATAGTCAAAAACAAAAGGTATCGCAAACTTTTACTAAGGAAACATGAGACATTACGGGTTTGTATGAAAAAAACGAGCCAGTTTCATAGACCTGAGCAGGCGAAACACTTTATCTAGAAAATTTGATTGCCACTTGAAAATATGGTTTTGTTTTACAGTTCAATAAGTTGCGATTTGTCAAATGTCTTGAAATAGAACAACGTAATGTAATGTTACCTGTTTGAACTTGGCACGTCTTTTCGTGATGGCTCGGAAACGTGTATACTTGAACGACTCATCTGGACGGCACTCCTTAGCAAAGTCGCTGAAAACGTTGAAATAAACATTTGGAAAAATGTATCCCGTAAAAAAAGATACGGCTTCCGAAACAGCGAGAACCACTAATGGATAATAGATTCACAAATTCTTCTTTGGAAGCCTATTTACGTTTTCTACTTCGCTATCCACAGAACTATTATAGAGAAGGTTGAAATTGGCACGTTTTTCGATGATTGCTTGTCTGGTTGACGAAACTACGATAAATTGTGAGAGGTAAGGCTTTCACCAGTCGAAGAGTACCGGTTCTCGTTTTCAATTATGACGTCTCTAATGGTGAGCCTTGTCTAAGCTGGCTGGACGCCAGATTATACAGTCCACTATAATAATCAAATTTTGGCCAATACGATTCAAACTTGTTTTATATGATGTAACAACACTGAAAATCGTCTGAAAATTTCCATTTATCTGATTTCCTATCAAAAACGCTCTAAAATGGGATTTTGGTAAGCCTTGTCTGAGCTGGCTGGACGCCAGATTATACGGTCCACTATAATAATCAAATTTTGGCCAATACGATTCAAACTTGTTTTATATGATGTAACAACACTGAAAATCGTCTGAAAATTTCCATTTATCTGATTTCCTATCAAAAACGCTCTAAAATGGGATTTTGGTAAGCCTTGTCTGAGCTGGCTGGACGCCAGATTATACGGTCCACTATAATAATCAAATTTTGGCCAATACGATTCAAACTTGTTTTATATGATGTAACAACACTGAAAATCGTCTGAAAATTTCCATTTATCTGATTTCCTATCAAAAACGCTCTAAAATGGGATTTTGGTAAGTAGGGTTGTTCATCAATTCCAAAAATCAAGTCAATTCCAATCCCAATTCTTTTTCAATTCTCGAAAACCACTCAATTCCAATTCCAATTCTTTTGCAATTCCCAAAACCACTCAATTCTAATTCCAATTCTATTAGATTTTCAAAAACTGCTCAATTCCATTTCCAATTCCGATCAATTCCTCGAAATCTCAGATTTTCAATTCCAATTCCATTGGAATTGATTGGAATTGATTGGAATTGATTAGAATTGATTAGAATTGACTGTGTTTCCAAATTAATGTCAGTTTTCTTTTCAAAAAACGAAGAGAAACAATGTTCACTTTGGTTCCATTGAACAACAGACAAAAGGAACAATGGTAATTAAATAATGAAAAAGAAAAATCAGCATGGGATTGAAAATCAATTCTGAATCAGTTTCGATAGAAAATCAAGTCAATTCCAATTCCAATTCCAGTTGTTCTGATATACGAAAGAACTGGAATTGCAATTCCAGAAATGTTTTGACATACAAAAGAATTGGAATTGCAATTCTTTTGGAAGAATATCTCAATTCTATCAATTCCAATTCCAATTCCAATTCCAATTCTAACTACCCTAGTCTCTACCACTTTTGATATCAGAAAAAGTCAATGTAAAAAGAATAGGTGTTGGACATTACAACCACTCTCGATTGCCTGTGACATTGTTAGTTTTCTTCTGAGCTGATTGGAGCCATCCGAATGGTGAAAGATGGTAACACACCTTCTCGAGTAGCCGGCGGGCATTAATATGCCCCCAGTTGGATCCGCTTGCCCCAAGGAATTTATCTGGCAAATTCCTGCAGCGACAGCTTCTATAGTTTTCTCGCGTGTGTATAGAGCCCCTTCTCGGCCGTGAACCCGAGCGCCTTCTTGGTTTGCCTCGATGTTTGCGAACAACCTGAAGCCCTAACTTGCACACGCAAAAATTGAATTGATCATGGAAATAATAGAATTTCGAAAATATAGTTGCTGTGGGATTTGAACACTGTACAGGAGAACTGAGTGACCAAGTTATTTTTTTGAAAGGCCATGACAGTAAAGTCAAAACGAGAAACAAAAAAAGCCAGCTACTATAACACGGTAAAAAAGCCTGCTGTTTCTTCTGAGCAATATGAAATAACACTTGATGTGTTCCGTTTTTGAAAGTGAGATTACAGATCATAATGACTAATACCTGCTCAGACTGAGTCCAAGGACTTGCGCGAAAAGGTTGGAGCAGACCCTAATATTGTCGAGAAGAGGACGCAATTTATTGTCAGCCGTGGTGAGTGGTTTGGTCAGAACCTGAACAGCATTCAGGAAAGTTGAGGCCTTCTTGTCCCTTCGACCCACATCCATCAACAGCATTCTGGTAGTTAGAATCGCATGTCTGTAACGGCGTATATAATGAAAAACTGAAACGTAACATGCGAAGACGGCGGATTACACAAGCAACCAGGTTGATATTTGGTTGATATCAACCCGGTTGCATGTGTAATCGGCCGAAGACAATGAAACATGCTAAAAACAAAAACAGTTGTTTATCACAGTGTGAATCTGTAGAAACAAAAAGTTGGCACAAATAGCTCTTGTTCACATCTTCTTCCGTAATTTATTTCTAGAACTTCTCTTGATTCTATTTTCCCAAAAACTGCGAAAACTGAATCGATTTTGGTTTGTGACCTACCTTGATATCATCAGGTTACATCCATACATGCAACAAGCTGTTGAGAGAATCTCTACGGAAGTTTTAACTCTTCGCTTGGGTGTAGATCTCCACGCAGGGTAGGTTTTGTCCAAGGCTTCTAGCACTATTGGACTGGGCATATCAGGTAGTTTGTGACATTCGGCTTCATCTTAAACACAATAAATTAGAAAAGGGACCATTAGATAGGACCGATGAGTCACAAGATAAAATTCTGGCCCTTCTTTGGGGTAAAACCCTGTTTTTTCCGGAACCTGAATGTTGTAATCATAAAGTATAAAGAATCCCATTTTTCAATTAACTCGATACTTTGTCCTTGTCAGGAGGTTACCATTCCGGGTGTCCCGGCTAACCCTTCAATGAACTGCTTTACTCAAGAAGATATCGTTGAAATGATCACAAAGGTGCTAACACACACGGAAGCCTTGAGAAATTGAACAAATGAACGTGCTAGTTAGATCCACTGGAATAACTGCTTCAATAGTAAGCGGAGGAGCTGATTTCAAACGAACCATTTTCAGAATCCGAACTAGGGTCCATACAAGAGAAACTCAAATTTGCTATGCTATCATGATCCTCATTGGTTGACATTCACTGAAATATTGAAAACGAAAGCTGTTGAAAGTTGTTTGCTCGACTGATTTTATTGAGAAGTAAAGGTAGGGTACATAAACCGTGAAATTGACATCGCAAGTATTATATAGATGAACAAGTTTATTAACATCTGATCACATAATCGTTGACAGGTCACACTGCAATCTTCTCGGATAGGTCCAATGTTTCCGGGAGAAACTGCTCTGCAACAATAAGGTAATGTGGCTCATTTGCAAGGTCAGTTCAACAGTGCAATAGTATCGCTAATTTAGCTGAATTCTGTCACCTGGATGTACGTTAACTTATTACCGCTCCTTTTTTCTACATTTTCAATACATTGGGCGAGGGCGGCCTGATCAGTGCGCCCCTCCCATCTCTTTGAGTTGACATTTTAGTTCAAAAACCATGTAGTGAACAGACAGCATTATGCCTTGATGTGTGAACATCAGTGGCCGACTATTAACTTTTTCCCGAAACAAGTGACGTTGTATTAATGTCTCACCTGTAAATGTTTCGAAATCTCCTCGCATAATTGAGTCCCGAACCATGAAAACCTTCTCATGTTCCAACGATATCATCTGAAAATGAAATATGGAGCCAACATGAATAATATGAAAATTTGGAATACTTATAGTCGGATGATTATGTGCACCAATCCCATGTCAACAGTCTATTGAGCTGCGATTGAAAAATGTATGGCAGTTCAAAGTACTGAAGCATTCGGATTGGACCACATAGTCGTTCTACTTTAAGTTTCTGAAATTAATAAACATTAACATAGGTCAAAATTTGTGCTAATGCAACGAAAGTCAGAGCAAGACCCAGATTTGTGAACGTTCATCGAAGATGATCATGTCTTCCAATAAAATCTTAAAATAGTACTGTTTGTGCACCTTTCTCCAACGGATGCTCCCAGATGTTTCAAGCGTGTGTCGGCGACAGCGCCATTTCTTGGAGCTGAACAAACTTGTCAAAGAGAAGGAGGTCATTTAGCCTCAATAAGTCTCATGATGAGTAGGCGTGTTGCAAGAAAGTATTGTAAATAACTTACAAACGTGACGGTCTCCAGGTGAAGTCCATGTGAGGATAGGAGCCTTGCAGCAAGACGGGGACTGTTCGCCGAGGAACATTTATACACAGCATCGATCATCACTCTGAAATTAACGGGTTTCGACGCTGGAAATGAGTAAACAAAGCGTGAGAGAGAGAGAGAGAGCGGAGGGGTTATCAGTTAACGTTACAGTATTTGGAGATAAGGTGTAAAGATCTCAGATTGAAAGGTGAACAAGCTTTTTTATGTGCGATCCCATTTTTTCCGTTTTTCGAATAGTTGGCTAACATTAGTGAACATACAACTGTTAATCGTACAAGCTCTCAGGTCTCAGGTTATGAGAAGTATCACGCTTGTTTTCAGAAAAAGTTACATCAACTGTAATTAAGGGCGTACCCTAATAACTAACCGCTTATTATTCTTGAAATTGTCGTAACAACAAACGGCCACGTGGTTGGTCTCGACTCCTTGGTCGATCTTAAAGGACGTGAGCATTTTTCTATGATCGCGTGCTTTCTTCAAAGCGACCAATCGAAAATCACTCTTCAGGAATCGGATAGCGATAAACACAGGTGTCTGAAATAAACCACCAGGCTAATATGACTTAACCAGGCAGAGAAGTGACATGCACTCTGAAGTTGAAAATCAAGTTGTTTACCAAGGTTCGGGAGCAATTCGGTGGAACTCACGAAGAAAGATGAAGTGTACACCATTCATTTGAGAGAGCTAGCGAGAAAATAAATTTAACGAAACACAATCTTTCCCTGAATTATGTTTCCTTCCGCTCCTGAACTCAATTGTGCATTCTACTGAAGAATAAGGCGGCCCTAGTTTCAACTTAGTTCCTGAGATTCAGATTGGAATAAAAATGTCGTGTTGTTAAATTAACTTCAAGCAAACATGCTGGCTCACCTTATCAGTGTAAGTGGTGCCGTCATTCAGATCAATATCGTCATTGAACACCGCCAGATGGCTACAAATGCCAGAAAATGAGTTCATTTTCACCCACTCTGAAAACATGAAATGCACGGGATGTTATTACAACAAGCTGAAATTTTTCTCAAATTAGTCCACTATAAAAAACATTTGTGCTGAAAAAATAGTTTAAAATCGACTGGACGAACAATAAAATACATTAGCTGCGTAAAACCGTCTGCTCACTGCGTATCTCACGTAACTCTATAACACACACGTTAATTGCAGTTAAACGCGTCGTTACGCGCTCGCGCACGCTTAAAACCGCGTCGAATAAATTTTGATCTTGCTCTATTGTTTCTCATAAATTGTATTTTTTCTGGCAAACAGAAAAACTCATTCAGAAATAGAGCTCATTGAAGTATATCTCATTCAAAAATAAATCTCATTAAGTACATGAACGTAGAGAAAAGCAAAAATCAACTTTCAAATTTTTTTGGCATTTTTGAATTCCTGACTAAAAATAAGTTAATGAGTTTCAATTCTCAATGAGTTTTCCAGTAATGAGTTTTATTTCTGAATGAGATTTCCTTGGTGCCATTTTTTCTGCACTGTTCGAGATGTGATCTCGCAGAGTATGCCGCTTCCATTTTATAATCGTTACTTTGAGTTTTCTGTGGATGTTCTCTGAAATTACAGACTAAATGAAGGTTCTTTCAAACGGACGTGTTGGTGAGGATATACTGCGGGAAAAACTCGGAGCTTACCTGGGTGGTGAGTTTTCAAAACCGCATCAAATCAATAGTTCGTTCAACCATTGCAAGTAGGGTGAAGACCTAGGACTGCGCGAGAAAATCGATTCGAAGCCAACAACTGGCTGAGTGTACCAAGCTCCTCCCACAACACATAGTTTTCTTTTCAGCCCCGCCGGACGTTGTATCTCCCACCCACCCACCCCCCCCCCTTCCCCGTTAAATGTTGATAGAAATAGGGCTTGTTATTCGTTCCTCAAGAAGATAATACATTTCAGATACCGTAAAATCAGATGTCCACCTGGTATATTTACCCTCACTGAGATTGCTAGGGGTCGATCCATCGAACACAAGAAAAGTGAGTGTTTGTTATGTGTCCAATTGTTCACACGTAAGCTAACTAAAAAGCAAGTTCACAGTTTACAGATAACATATTAAACTCCAGGTTTGCCAATCAAGTGGAGTTATCTGAAGTACTAGTTCATTTAATTCCCCGGAAAATACACATGGTTGAGTTTTAATATGTGTTTCAACGTTGAGCGTTTCACTCATTTACCTTTATCATTTCCTAGAAAAAGTGTGTCTATTGCCTTTTTTCAGAGAATAGATTTGCCAGCTGCCAAGCTGCCAGAAGGTACACTCCTATCATTAGATGGTAGCTCGTTTCTATGCCGTGTTAGAGATGGAAAGTGCAAGTCGTTGAAACGTCCCTGTAGTGAAGACACGTTTGGCGATCCACTTCTCATAACTATTGCTGCGGATGAAATTCAGGTATTTTATTCAACTCATTTTCTGTTCGAAAGAGAATAAGGACTTGCAGAGAATCATATTTGTTGAACAGCGTGAATTGGGGGCAAACTAGAACTCAATTTTTTCAACCACAATACCATTCAAATGTTTTATTATCGCTTTCAATCTGTGAAGAATTGCGATTGGGCGTAATGGATAGGGGAATGCGGTTCCCCCGATCTAGATCGTGAAGATGTTTTATTATTCTGTAGAACAGAGAATAGGAGCTAGAAAACGTGTTATTTCGTTCGACCCTCGACCGTAGTGGCGAGATCGCAAAAGTCGTACCCATTTTTTCTCATTTTTTTCAGCTACACTACGATTGTTTCATTATCAAGAGTGTTCGTGAGTGTTTTCTAAACGGCATATCGTCATCTACGCTCGACGTCAGTTGGCTATACACTGTACCTGCTCTTGTTCCGGGTTAGTCAATACAATGAGTTTGGATTATCCGACTAGAAAAGATTAGGTTTTGAGTTTGAACTGGGGAAAATGGATAACTCGGAATCAAAAATTTCCACATTCTTTTTTGGAGAAATCAGTTTCTCATTCTCCCTACGTGTGGCCCAGCTCACTTGGCCTTGGTAAGTCGGCAAACCTGCTCACGAAGAGATTTTGAATTTTTTTCGCGAATAGTCAAGTTTTTTTGCAATTGGGATTTATGAAAGAATTGGAGAAAAGATATGAATTCCCATACTTGGAAATGGAGAAATTGAATAACCTTTTCTGTCTTTGAAGATGGCGCGCAAATCTGACATTGCAAAAACGCCCTGTTTCAGGTGATTTGAGTACGATTTCGCTGAAATGCGCGGATGAGCACGGAGACGAGGGCGAGAGCGATGAGAATGTCGATTACGAAGATGAGGAAATGGAAGAGGAGTGCGACGATGAAGATGAACCTGCGCCAGACACGGAAGCAGGCGAGTTTTTGAATCTTTCTCAGTGCTATTTTGGATAAGTTTCAACTTTTTTGAGCAGCCAAACCGTGTAACACGATAGGAGTTTTTGTTCACTTCAGAAAAAAGTGAGATATGATTACTCCGCAAAAAAAACAATTATATTGCACCAAATTTGATCGATTCTAGTCATGCGTAAAATACACCTTTTTCGTTTTTCCTGGTGATGGCTGATGCCCACTTTTTTGCCATATTACTCGATTGTGCCATGATCAGTTTTCGGGTTTGGGGCAAAATTACTAGTATTTTAGGCAAAGGCAAATCTACTAGTATTTATGCTAGTATAATCTACCAGCAAAATTACTGCTAGTATTGCTGTTGTTTTGCTGCTGTTGCTGCATTGTGTTGAATTGCATTGAATTGCTGCTAAAATGCTAGTATAATCTACTAGCAAAATTACTAGTATATGTGTTTTTGGGGCTGGTCACTCCCACTTTTTGAGCACCTCATGTTCACTTTGTTCACCCCGATTCTCAACCTATTCACGTGTGATGCTAGTAATTTTAACGTTACGGATGCGACTGTGTACTGTTTCCTGATTCAGTTAAATTCACATGCAGTTCTTGGAGCACTTGTTGCCTTTTCTTCCGATTAGACCGGATTGTTCAATGCATCAGCCAACAAAGCTGCATCCCGTTTGAAATTCACTTTTCCAAGCAGGGAATATTGCATTTTATCAGTTCTGCACGTTTTCAAATAATGAACTAATTTTTAGGTGACGGGATGATGATTGCCGAAACTGAGGAAGATGAAGTGAGTTTCTCTCATCGCTTTGGTTTAATTCACTCGCTACTTACAGCAACCATTCAGGTTTCATTTATCAAATTTAGAGCTTTGTTTTTGACGTTGGTGTTGTGGCGCCAGACGGACATGCCAATGAAGTGATATCTGCTGTTTTTTCTTCATAATCGTTTTCTAGGAGGGTGCAAGCGAAGCCACTGGAATAAATCTACCCAGCAAGGGTCAAAAGCCAACTTTTGTCGTACCGACCCCGAAAAAACAAGCATCAACAGAGAAACCAGTAAGTTCAGTTGTGAAAATCTTTATTCTAATTATCGGACTAGGTAATCATGAACTTGTCCCCGCACCGAACTGGAGAAGAATTATTGCAAAACTTCACGTTGAATAGGTGCCAACATAGAGCAAATTTTTTCTTCGAATTGTTCAAATTTCGACAATCACTCAGCTGTACGTCTTTCAATAGTATGACTTGCTGCCATACACCAGTAAAGTTGTCTAAATAGTAAGAAATCTTTGAAAAACGGACTCATGTTTGCACCGAAAACAAATCAATTGTTCAACTTTTGATAAAAAAAATCAGATATTTCCACGTTTTTCGTTTTTACATCTGACAACGGGCTTCTTTCTGTCGCTTAGTCAAAGCTTACTGGTGTTTGTTTACAGCAAGAGGTTCTAACGGCAGTGGATCTCAATCTCAATAGAGAGGCAATGATCAAAGACGGAAAACATCTCGTCGAAAAAGTATTCACTTCTGCGATTCCCACAACAACGGAAATTGTAAGTTGAACCAGATAGTTTTCCAGTCTACACACTAATAAGATGATTTCAACACCGTTATTAGCAATTGTATACATCACTTTAGTTCGCATAACGCATATTTCTTGTCAAAACATTTTTCTTTCTCAACCTCCTTTTCTCGTTTCCAATCAGAGCTGATTCTTTCTGAATCAGTTGGTTAGGCCATAAACCGAGCGGTTTGCTTACTTACTCACCAGTACGAACCATTCAAACTCCAAGGAACGTTACGCAGTCGGCCAACTCAAGCATTACTTACTTGTACTGCTCTGGCTCCACTTGTAGTGGCTTGAATACGGTGCAGTGCTAAAACAGATACTTTGTTTTGAGAATACTAGGTTAGATTTTGGTCCGTTCGAAAGAAAGTCAACCCCGCAATGCGAGGTGAAACGAGAATAACGATTTCATCTCCCTCACATTCATGTTGCAGATCAAAGTCATGGATTGCACACCAATGTGGTGCATCAAAGTGCTGAATGCAGCAGCAGTCGAAGAGAAGAAGGCACTCATCAGGAGCAGCTTACTCGATCCGGCCACAATATTATTGAGAGGATGTAGGAAGGGCAGGTAATTTTCGCCATTTTCGATCCTGAAATCAGTCATTGACCAGGGTCACGAAAACTCTACGAGTACACTTAAGATATCTTTATTAGGGTCAGAACTGTCGTTGTATTGCAGTTATTGCAAAATCCTTTTTTCATTTCTTGTGTTTCTAGTTTGTATCAGGCCATGTTGCAAGCTGGGGCAGCGTTAGATAAAGATATTACTTGAGTTAGACGTAATCGAACTATTTTCGTTCAGGTCCAAAATTGAAATTCACGACGGACAGCATTCTCTTCTGGCCCTACAGGAACTATTCCAACAAGCAACTTCGGCCGAGAGAGTCAATTATGAAAAGGTGTGCCACCATTTAAACCCTAATTCTAGTAATCAACTACAATTTCCAAAGTGACGGTTTTTCCGCCCACAACATTTTTTATTAGGAATTTAATGGGTGTTCCGATTCAATTCACAAACCCCGGAACCCGATTTCAAAAAAAATCGGGTGGTATCATGGATGACCAAACAAATCCACCCTTTTTTCGATTCAAGTTTGTGGGACGATTCATTAAAGTACGTGTTCATCACCATGTGGACAACTGATACAAAACCAAATCTATTTTACTTGTCGTGATTCATTCAGTTGTGAACCACCAACTGGCCAATAACCATTAACCAAACGGTACAAGTTTCAATTTAAGGTGACAGTGCTTCTGCCAGTGGATTCCGCTCCATCAACGGAGCGCTATTTTGCCGTACAAAGCTGCGTAGCGCGACCAGACGCCAAAACAAGCATGCGTGAAATGGTACGAAACTTCCTATTTCTTTTTTTTTTCAATTACCATCATCTAAAACTACTTGATTTTGCCGTAACCAAAACGTAAAAGAAGCATTTGCAACGGACGCACGGCTTTTTGTGTAATTTCTAGTTTCTCATTGCAATGACAAGCTATTTGATCAACAGTAACCCTGGTACACGCCTGCGGTTACTTGGTAAGGCTAAATGTGGAACGTGCACTGCATTTAAAAACGAGAACGGATAAGTGCTACCTTGCCGACATCGCGATTACTTTGAAATATGATACCCCACAGGTAGCATTGATGGAGGTACTTCTCGCAAACGCTCGTCTATCCAAGGAAAACTGTGAGAAACTCGCAGACAAAGACCTGACAGCTGTCTTCAAGGAAGCACTAATGCCAGAAGAGGTATGTTCTAGAAAGCTTGTTTGTTCTAATTTCAATTGCGAAATTACGCTTCACAGTTATCATTAAACAAATCCAGTGGTTGGGAGGCGCTTTAAGTACGTCTTTGTTGCTGTGGTTTCGATTTGCTAATACGGTGAAACCTGTCGCTCGGGAAAATTTTGACAAATGATTGTTTTTAATAGAGCAAACATCACCTCGCACCTGTATGATGTGGGAATCCTGGCAAAATCGTACCCAATGTCCATTTTAAACACGGCCATTTCATGGTTTTGCATCGGGCCCGCGAAATTGGGCTCCTTTTTCGTGTACAACTGAGAACAACTACCATAGATCACAGAAACGTTCCAGTATAAAATGTGGTGGCTCGCTCGTGTTGCTCTACTGGATGGCGAGGTGAAGCGTTTGCTGATGGAACTGATAAAGAAGTTGGACCGGTTTCACGAGCAGGTTAGTTAAAACGGCAACATTTATTCCTCTTTTTTTCGTCGTTCAATCAGACAACGAACGTATTCGCTCCAAATGCTACCACAACTCCGAAGAAATCACGAAAACAACTATAATGCTATTGGCGTTTGGCGAGCAATCGAACAAAAAAAATATAATTTTGTTGGTAGTCAGTAGGGTTGTCAAAGTCAAACATGAAACTCGACTCGACTCGAAAAAACTCGCAAATTTTCGAGTTGAGTCGAACTCAAAAACTCGAAAATTCGAAAACTCAAGATTTTCCAAAACTCACTAACTCGAAAACTCGAAATTTTGAACTCAATTAACAACCCTAGTAGTCGGGATTTTTTCTGACAGTCGTTTTACGCACATCTAATATGCTTATTGTCTTTAATTTCAGAAGTTCTCTAGAAGGAAACGGATACCTACCTACTCGCACTTCTACATAAACCTGGTTAGAGCGGAGCGAAAAAACCCGTCGGCGGTACTTTCTCATCTCAAGCAACTCGTCAATACGCCACTGACAAGTTCATCTATGAACACGGCAACAAAGGTAACTTTCATTCATTTATCCATCTACATTTGTAGTATGTGACATTCGCTCATCCACAGCAATTGCGGGAGAAATTGTTTGAATGATTTTCAAATATTGTCATGACGTGAACCCTATACCATCTTTTGAGAAAAACTCAATTGGTTAATGAAGCATCTGAATCTAATACTAGTGTACTCACACATTGATTATGTTTCTCGGCCGAACAGTGAACGCGCATCAGGCATCAGAGAAAGTGAATAGCCAGACAAATTCGGAAATTAGCGGCTCACTTTTTACGGCCAAACTGGGGAGGCGGTGTTTCACACGAAATCTCCCATTTTTCATTCGATCAACAATGAAACGGACCACTCTCGGTCAATGAGTCGGATTCACTGATTTATTCTCGAGCTCACACGTTTCAGTTCCTGCTCAAAATGGAATACGACGTCCGAACCAAGCTTCGGGAGTACGGCTATTCTGATGACCTCATCTTGGAGTTTGTCACACTGAATAGAGGGGTTGAATGTACTCTGTCAGTTAAGTGAGTCGCGAATTCATATTTTTTTGAGAGTGGTACAACCTCCCATTCGACAGCATTCAGATATCTTTAAGTAGACATAGAGTTGCAGTAAGGTACTCTTTTCATTAACAAATTATGATCTATTTCAATGACGAAATTGAATTTGATCGACGTTTCAGTTTTTTTTGCCTAAATTCGATTAGTTGAATTTGCTGCAATTGCTTATTTCAGCACACTGAAATATTTTCAAGTCGATTAAGAGCAGCGGTTCCGAGTCAATTACGTTTCGTTTGAGTAACTTCTGAACCATTGAGGAGGAGGAAGTGAAATCACGAATACAACCGTTTCATGATACATCTGTTAAACATTATCTTTTAACCAATCTCATGGATTTTCAGGGAGGTTAAGCCGAAGCGTGCGGAATCGATCACTTCGTATGCGGCTCGGGTTGCGGCACACGCTCTAGCGCAAGAAAATCTAATCCTACCCTCGAATGTGCGATCCGTTGACATGTACCACAAGAGTGAAGTGATAATTGTATCTCCTCAGGTAGGAATATTTTGTTTTGTCGTCTCATAATGTACCGCAACGAGAACTCGAAAGTGGAGTGTCCGAATATTATCTGATTTTCTCTACGTGCTACTTTTACTCCAGTTACATCTCCAAACAATACGTGTCTATAATTGCTGAACGGTTTCTTCACTGACATCTAAAATGCAAAAAGTTTTCCAAAATTTAGCAAAAGCATGATTTGTCTGTTGTGATGAGACAGATGTCTTTTCAGGGCTTGGCTAACATCAAGAGACGATTATCTGGCAATCTGGACGTCTTCTCAATTATGTTCGGGCCAGATGCCAAGTCCATCGAGTTACTGAAGCGAAAGAAAGTCACATTCTGCCACATGTACCTACGACGCACTGCAAAGCCACCTGTATTGAAAGGTGAGAAGACTTCTTTGTTTGAACAATTCCAGAATTGGATCTGGAATAAACTTGCTTTAAATAATGGATAGATTCGGAATTTACTGCGGTGTACATTGGAAGTGCTTTTCAGTACACTTTCACTCGGGTTTCACGTTCAATCTTCAATATTCCATGCAGCTCACATATTTGAATAATCATTGGGCTAGTACAGACATGTTCGAATTTACTACACTTTTTGAATCCAACACAATAGTTTCTGGAGACACTAGTGTCTCAAAACACAAACTATTGATTTCCGTCCGCTCTCTGGTTGTAGTTGCGCATTTGTTCTAAGCTAAGCACATTTTAGAGTCATTCTCCGTTGAAGTCGAGCCCATCATCATTATGTGTCGAAAACAGAAGAAGTGGCTATCCGAAAAGCAACTGGTTCTAGCAATGAGAAAGGCCAAGGTAGGAGAACGTAAAGAGAAACATAATGTTTCTCGGTTCAAACTTTAACGTAGAACTTGAATGTTAAGTGCATCGAACTGTTTGCTTGAAACAAACAGTATCGGTTGAAAACTTACGCGTCCATATCTGAGTGTATTGTATGTTATTTTTCAGTTCGCCAACCTCACATGTTCTTGTTTTTTTACTCGAAAGATGGTCAAGAAAGACAGACCCGGCCACTAACTCAAAAAAGCGTGCATTTGAGATTTATTTGTGTTTATTGATAATACCGCTTATCAATGCAGCGGTTTATCTGGTTCTGGTTTTGAACTCATGCAAATGTATCTGTTGCAGGTTTCTACTAGCAATGTTCTCGTGCCGGAGGATCTCAAGAAGTTCATCAAGTCCCTAAAGCTGAAATCGATGCTAGTGTCTTCTTCTTCGTGCTATCTGGGTATGTCTACGGTTTTTATTCGAGTTGATTATAACTTTTTGTCCAGCGCGAACTGAAAAAATAGTGATGTTGGCCCTCTTCTAAAATGTTTTCCACTCCCGAAAGACACCTTTATATTTAAAGTCAACACAAATGAGGTTTATGGTAGAAATTTGATGCGCGATCTCAAAATTCTATCAGAAATTAAGGGATCAAACTACAAACACAGCGTCATAGAGATCTGTAACTTTTGTTTGCCGTGCTGTGTGAAATGGGTTTCATAGTTCCATTCACATCATAAGTTTGCATGTTTGAATATCTTCAGAGACCATTTCCGTGCTCTGTCGAAGTGTTACAAACGTCTACGTGAGTGAGCGAATCAGTCCGTCTTTCCACGGACTGTTGGAGGAAAAGCTGAATGGTTAACTAGTGTTCAAACAGTAGATCAACCCCATAACAATGTTTATTGTATTGCTATCTCGAGTACATAACCTCAATGTTGATTCCTTTGTTTCTGTTGCTATCTGTCAATTTTCGCGTTTTTGAGTTCGGAATTGCCTAGTTGCTAGTTTGCTTGCCCCAGTTACTTATTTGTTCGTGTAACCATTTCAATGTTTCGGGCCATTTCAATGTTTCGGGGCCTTGTTCTCAGGTTTTACACCTCTGTACTCTCTTGTCTGCTCTATATACCGACATTTTAACTTTCATTCATGTTATTTCACACCCCCTGAACATTTTGTTCACAATCATGTCTACAGTAACATTGTGTCACTGACCATTGTCAATGTTCTCAGCACTATCGACAATTGTCATTCACCTCGTGACCATAGTCATTTGTACACCCATATTCAATTGTTATCACGCATAGTTGCCCATTGTCACCGAATATATTCATGAAGTATCCATTGTCAATTCACAGTGCTCCGTGCCCACGGTCACAGTTTTCTTTTCGGCTTCCCACTTGTTATCGTTGTTATTTCTGACCAAATGAACAGTTTATGGTCATCCTCTTTTTTATTGACAAGAATCTGAAAAACAAGCAAGTTTTCGAAACTTTTTAATTGGACGCGACTTATATCCTCGCACTTTCCTACCGAAATTCGTATGAGACCGTGACCCTGTTTTTCCTATATTCAATCCGCTTTGCCCTGACCATGCGAGTGTGTGCCTGATTGTCTATTATTCGCTGTGTGCCCTCGCCCGAATGGACTCTGCCCGTGGAACAGTGAGTGACAACCCGTGTGTGCTTTAGGCTGTCGCCTTTGTGCTGTTCGCCCTTGGATACTTCTGTGGATCTTGGTCAGGATGCGATTGATTGTTCATTTAGTTGCTATACGCCTCTGCTGCCGGCCACCCCGCGAAAGGATGTGGTGGAGGTGGCGGGAGAAGAGGAGACGAGGTATATCTGGCGCGAGAGCTTCCCGCCGGGAAGCAGCCGCGTGGAACTGGCCTGTTCGCAATGGGACTGGAAGCCGCGGCCAATGACACGGCTAGATGGTGGCAATGTCTGGCAACTGTCTGCCGTACTCGACACGCATTCTGCAGCCCTGTTCAAGTTTGTCGTCGATGGGGTCTGGCAGTGTAGTGACAACTATGGTCTTTTTACTGACTCCGGGGGTGTTGTGAATAATTTCCTGCCTCTTGAACCCTCACTTTGAATTGTATATTGTATCTAACGGTTCTATCCTGTCTTTAACAAGTACTATCACTTAATATTGAACTGTTTTTATCCTTTTAGCAGTGTCTCTCTTTACAATAAAGACATTCATTCCTATGATATGATAAACCTCTTAATTACGGTTCACTAGCGAATAAATTCTATTTTTTAAGATTGTGTTTGGTTTGAGTTCTGATGGGTACACGATTCGCGTCCGTCGTATACTACAATTCTAGTTCATTTTACTATGCGTAATGCGTGTGTTATATTATTTTGAATACCTGGGCTATTTATTTGTTTACTGTCTCATGTTGGTCTTGTGCTATGTGTTAAATTTAGCTTGCATCTTGCTGTGTTCGTTCGCCGTTGTGACTAATAAACTGTTGTTTGAAACACTTTTGTTTAAGCAAACACAAAGCAAGACACACGTACCGCTAAATTCAAAGAAAAATGGTGGGAAATTGGCTATTATATTACCCGTATTATATTATCGTTTTTGCAGGATTGAGAAGATTCGTGCTGAACAAGGCAACTCTGACCTGGGCGACGAGGTATGGATTTTGTTATTGATTTTGTATCAACAAGTTGCCCAGTTGGAACTATTTTGATTTTGGTCTCACACACCGGTAAGGTGGGTTCCAATCCGTCTTTCGAAAATATGTGAAATTTGTATTACATCAAGTTTTCCCTATATTGACGAACAAGTAGAAAGTAGTTCGTTTTTTGAGTTAATGTGGCTACGGACAACTGGTGTATGTTTGATCTTCATTTTGCGGGTCGTTCAATATTGCTGCTCTTTTAGGTGGTGATACTCAAGAATGCTCCTGCCCTCAATGCCGCCCCGTCTTCGAATGTGGAGGTTGAGCAGTTGCGTGATGAGAATGCACGTCTTCAGGAGAAGAATGAGGTTGGTATCATTCACCAGTAATTCGACAAAAAAGTGTTCGTTTTCACATGTAGTCACTTGAAAGTTAATGATTCTGAATAAAGAGTAGCACGTTTATCTATTTTTTAGAATTCGGACTGGGATGTGGCTATTGATTTTGTAATTATTTATTCGAGGTTGTTAAACACGTGGTCGGTGGTTCTGTTTTGTCCCGTCCCCGAGAGTTGTGGAACTATAATTTTTTGCGCTGCGCATAGACTACACCAGTGAAGCCGTTCACATGGTTTATATTTACCATGATCTCCTTATTCCTTTCCTGTCTTCTGATAGTTCTACTTTGTATGTCATTAACTGGGTGGTGTTTAGGAGCTGCGAAGACGTAATTTCAAGATTCTCGATGACGTAAATGAGCTGGAAAAACATCTCTCGAAGGGTCCTTCGAGCTCATCAGACAGCAGAAACACGAATAAGGTGCGCGTAGTTGCTAGATGTATGCTTGTATGTTGTGTTGGTGACCTTTCTTGTCTGATGTGTGAAGTGTTCGTGAAAAAACATGAAGTTCGTCGTGATTACCCAGCATAAAACGGTCGTCTTCACTGTCGTAGTGGGGTAACGTCAACTTTCGCGTTTCGACGCTAGTGTGGTACTTATATACTGCATGTATGAAACTGTCAGGTTTACTACATCGTTGTGATTCATGTGACATTTGCAGAACTCTGACAAGGCTGTGGTCGAAGAGCGCAAATTGGTCGCCGGAACATTTGCTTGCCTCGCTGGTTCCCCCAAGCTCAAGGACTGTTCGGACACCAAGGTTACTATATACTCTACTTGATACATACAAGACACTCGATAGGGTGTAGCTAGTGTTCTCGTTCTCATCCAGTTTCGGGGAGGTTTTCCCGACCTCTAGCATACAGTATTAATAATGCGATCAGCAAGGTATCAGCTGGCGGGTTATTAAAACTGCAAATTCAGGAGTACTCCTCGTGGTTGAATGATGTTGCCACCTCTCTGAAGAAGAGAATCGCTGAGGCAGCCGAGAAAAATACGGTAAGTAGTGGCATACGAGACCTTTAATTTCTTTGATTTGAATGATGCCCATTCTGTTTCTACTGTAAACCTAGGCATCCATTAGAATTTGTAGATGGCCTTCAAATTCAGTCAAAAAGACGTCATACATCCGAAACTGTCGTTTGATTGTTTGATACAGTTGCTGGTCTTTTAGCTTATCTCTTCAATTTCTTTCAGACTGTTGTAAGTGGTGATGACGCAAAGCTCCGTGTGGAGGTTGAGACCTACCGAGGCGCACTTTCTTCCCTAGTATGTTTCTTTACTATCTACTTGAAATATATTCCAAAGTTTTGCTTTTTCGTTTGAAAATTCGAAGACTTCTGCTTGCTTTTTTTGTAGTATTTCGGAATTTGTGTTTACATAAATGTACATATAATGTAACGATAGAACTTGTTTCAGTCCAACGAATTGTCTCGCATAGAGACCATCTCTAATGAACAGAAATCTCACTACGAAGCTCAGATTGAGAAGTTGCAGAAACGAGTCAACTCCTCGGTTAGTTTCACTGCCCGTTGGGGTCTAATTAGATTCACACCTTACCAAATCACATTTCTCGCTAGCTTGTTTTGAATTAAGAAAAATATTCTCAGTTGGAAATGTGTGTTAGTTGTTCAGTCGCAATGGCAAGGGTGTGAATGATAATTCAGGCCTAAACTGGATTATTAGATTTCAGCTTTGCTTGTGAGTAACGTGTGGTGAGGGCGCGGTTTGTGTGGGTGAGGCATATTGGTTTGGGTAGCTTTGTTCGAACCTCAAAATGTGTTACTCAACATGGTGGTTGGTTGTTTTGGGGTCTGTTGACAAATCACTGGTGGATGAAACTTCTTTGTATTGCATGTTGCTTGGTGTTTGAGTACCATTTCAGTAGTATTGATCTATCTTCAATCATGCATGAAGAAGATTTATATAACAGTAGAATCACTAATAGTTGTTATATTTCTAAACCTATAACACACTGTTTCGTCCTGCTTTTCTGCTTGTGTCTAACACCCTTTGTTCAGCAGCAAAAAGATGCCCTAACCAGCCGGGTAATTTCGGAACTGAAAGAGTGTAACGCTCTCAAAAAGGTTTGTCATCTCAGATTTGCTTCACTCTTCCTCGGTCCATGGTGCTCCTAGCTATTGCTTATAACGACTGTAGCTTTTTCTTTTTGCTTGTTGTTGTGATTGTTCTTATTCTGCACACTCCCTAACTGCACGTGTACCTCTCAAAACATGCATGGATGGATATCACTATCACAATCAAATTAAGCCAGCACACCTATCTTTCCACTAGCTCGTACATCAGCTGAATTTTTAAATATTTCAAAACTGAACTGATGTATGATAGGGCTTCACACCCTATTATTATGGTTAGCCTCTGTGCAATGCAACGCTTTGTACTTTGTAGTTTGCACACCACTGTTGGTTTTTAGCAGATCAGCAGTCTGCGTGCATCTCTGTCCGGAGACGCGGCAACGGAAGTGAGTGACAAGGTGTCAAAGACGTCGACTGTTTCGTCTTCGGTGCGTAGTGACGAGTCGGATTGGGAAGTAGTTAACTAGGTACTGTTTCTCATACAAATCGACGAGAGAGTGTGCAGGTCAGAGAGTGGCAGACTGTCTGCGGGCTCATTAACCTCGACGCGGCCAGTCGCGGAAGATTGCCGCAATGATTTCTGAGATGTAGATGTATGTATATTATGTGTCGTCCCTCTATACACTTATATAGAAGATCAACTTGGTTCGTCTCTCTACATGTTAGTTTCATCTGTCTAGGTTCACGAGTCCACAAAGACCAAGTTGATATTCACCACTCTATTCTTTATTTGCACGATTCTGTATTGAGTTTTCTGCAGCATGGGGTTATATCACGTAGCGAGGTTCGAACAAGCTTTTCAGATTGTATGTTTCTCTCTAGGTGGTTTAAACATTATGGAGTGTCATGCTCAGTGTGCAGTTTGTGCTGAAATGGAATTAGTAGTGTTTTGGGAATACGTATCACCAACATGTATTTATTAAACTTGGGCGGAAATCAGCGTGCAATACAATGGCGGAGGGATGTGACTTGTTTCAATTTATGTACGTCTTTTCAGTGAGTTTGAACGACGATTGGGCCTTCGCTGCTTTATTGCTGGACGGGAGTAGATGCTATGCTTCGACTCATGCCTCTATCTCCCTTTCTATGATTGTATTTCGAACAAAGACGAGTCTCCATTTCATCTCTGTACGATATTTTTTTTAAATTTTATCTTTTCCTGTGATTGATTGATTTTGCTGGCCGCTCCTCGGTGTGGCCACAACCTTTTTGTATGTGGCGGCACAGGCTGCGTGTCTTTTTAGCTCCACCAAAGCTGTTGGGTGCACTCATATGTGTTTTTCATATAGTAGATCTAAGTTATTTGTTTTAGGAACTTATTGTGTTTGTGCGCGTAGTAGAGTTTAATGAATGTTTATTGTTGCTCCGGTTCTATCGCTTTCCCCCTATGTTCTGGTCCAATTTTTCGTTTGTTGGTGTTGGGGTTGAATTGTTGTTTTCATAAAGATTTCACGAGCAGTGTTGTTTGTTGTAATCATTTATTACGTATAAGTCAAAATTATATATCTTGCTCGCTCACACTAGGTTATGTGATTTGGTATACACCGTTTCACTCGATCGTCCTATTTTACAGTATTAAAAGTCTTCTTTGATATATATTTTCGTTGATTGTGTTGAAAATAGTAGCGACAAAAGTAGCTCTGCCGTTTTTTATTATTCTTTCTCGACCTTTTGCTCATGAATGAGCAAAAGATCATCCATGAAACCATTTTTATTCAATTTTCCTCTATGAAAATTGATCGCCAAGTCCAAAAATTGAAGTGTTGGAACTGTTACTGTATGTAGAATTATAATACCACGTACGAATGACGAGAACTATAGCAGGCGGCTAGCCTAGTGTGCCCTATTGCGAATCGGTCGCTCTAGTCGTAATGATGTAGTTGGAGGCTATTGATTTTTGGACGTTATAACGTTTTAAGTTCACGTTTATAATCATTTCTTATTTTCTGAAATTCACATAGATAAGTGTTTTATCCAACTTGAAACCTAATTATCAATTCGTTAGATTTCAATGGAATTTTTTAATTTCGTTCCCCAAAGAGTCGATAATTTTGATAACTTTCATCATACGACTGACAGCATATTGTTTTCATGTCTTCTATATTAAATATAGAATAATTAGGTCTGGAAAACTTTTATTTTTAGAGGGAAAACGGGATAACATAGGATGTTAGTTCTCGTAGTTTGTTTGGTATCGCTCTCCAATCTTGGCTTGTACTCTGCTTCAAGCTTCCTACTTCTCTCAATATTTTTTTCATCAAGTCAATCTGAGTCATTTCGTGGATAATGAAATATATTATTAATACTATTATTCTTATTGTTATTATGTTGCAGCAATGACTGCTGTGGAAGACGTAGAAATGGCGGAGAATGCGCCAGTGGCCGTGGTTCCCTTCGCAACCGTGCGCATCCTGCAGGTGGTGAAGGACGCGCAACAGATGCACGGACTGAGACACGGCGATTACAATAGATATCGGTTAGTGGGTACTCATTATTTCTTGTATTTTCTTGTATAATTTGAAACAAAACAGAAAAGGCACCGAAAACGTAAACACGTCATGAAACTAATGAAACTCTAGTAGAGAGGTCCGCATAGCCAGAAAAATTCACAAATCGGGCTCACTCTCGGGCAATACCGCAACGATTTCTCATTTAAAATCAATGTCACAGAGCGGCACGTATTTTAACGGGTTTTTCTTGGTAGAATAGTCACATTCTTTCCGGTGTGTATCAAACACACATGTGAGGCAGGCATGATTGTATGTGTGTGCTTACTATTTATACGTACTACAGTAATTAGTAGGAGTACCTCTTCAAAAGCAAGTAAGGCACGCCGTTTTGTCATCAATGTTCAGCACTTATTAGAGGTTGTTTTTCGACTTAGACAGTGTCATACCCTAAATGCCTCAGAGCTGTGACTTTTTCAAACAGGGGGGTTTTGCCCTCCCCCTCAGCCAAAATAAAGGGGGTTTTGCCCTTAATTTAGAAAATCGTCAAATCAGGCAATTTTTGAGGGGGGGGGGGGTTTGCCCAAATCTTCGGACCAAAAACAGGGGGGGGGGGGGGGGGGGTTTCTCAAAACGCTGAGCATTTAGGGTTTGGACAGTGTTTATACTCTGTGATGCTATAACTTGCAGTATCTGAATATTTTTTTAGCTCACTGTAGTAGTTCGAACTAGTTTGATTAGGAAAAATCAACAACTCTTCAGGACGTTCTGTCGATCTAAGCTGCGACGTGTTCGACACGTTCTGAAGTTCACGAACACTCACAAGTGTGTCCGTCGTCACAAGGCGAAATTCGTCAAGAAATGGGTCAACGAGGAGAATTTCGTCGACGAAAAGTGAGTTTATGACTGTTTACGGTATCGAAATGTGAGCAAGATTTAAGATGAGCATAACATGGATTTCGAAAGAGAACAAAGTGGAAACGTTTGAGCTCTGGGAAATAAAAAAACGAGTTTCTACACTACAAAAATCAGTTTCCGTTCGACTCGACTTGAAAGTTATCCAGTTTTTTCAAGTCGAGTTTCTAGGTGCAACCTCTATTGACGAATTGACGTTAATTTGACCCTTGTAAACCGTAATGTAATTATGTAATCCTTCTGTTCTTCTGTATGAGCAGCTTAGCACGAAAATGTCATTGTTTCGGTTTTGTTGATTCGTTTTCTGCGGTCAGTCTGGGACGTTTATCAAAAAACCCTAATGGCGTATTTTATTCGTAACATGATCTAATCTGTGACATGTATGATGATCACCGCCTCGTAACGAAGCGACGTGAGAGAATAAGTATGAAATTCCTTCATTCCAGATTCATCTTTGTCGGTCTTTTCGAGGCGGAACGCAGTTGGGCCCAGGCGATGGCCGATAAGATGACGGTAGAAGACAATGCGGACAAACTGAGAAAGAGACACGCGATGCGCATGAATTTGAAGAGGTACTTTGATCTACATAACGTTCTTTGATCTTTACTCTTTTGTGGTCATTTTTCGAGTTTTCTTGGGCAGTCCGTGACGTTGGACACTTCGTTTAGGCAATACACGTTGACTGTCCTGGAACCTGGAACTTGGATAAGGTCTTTAGATTGACATTTTTCAAGCAACTTTTTTGGTGACAGTAGTTTGAACTTGGAAAAAAATGATGTCGTTAGTGCCCTTGGAAGTGAATCATATTTCGCCACGGAGAAAAAGTTTCACAGTTCCAAGTCAATTATCCATATCTTTACGTGATAAAATATGGGCGTAGTATAACTTTTTACAAATGACGTTTTTCAGAGCTGTTCTGCATGCAAAAAATCTGGAGGCGCTCGTCAGAAACAATGAAAGGGTGAGTATTTTTTTCATTATTTTTTTTTCGGGAATTGTTCTTTTCTTTGTATTTGTTGTTTGAATGTTCATATTTTTAGTGTGATGCCACGACGAAGCTGGAGGCGCAGGCCTATACTTCGTGGCTGCTGGGAATCTGTAACTTCGAACTGCGTCAGTGGAAGGAAGCCAGTGAAGCTCTCAAGGTGAGATTTTATTTTTATAAAGTTCTAGAATGGTCCTTTAAAATGTATCGTATCGTATAGATGTTAATTGATTGTCATTACTAGCGAAATGTTACGGTCATGTGACCGGAAAATTGTGGTTGATTGAGAATCGTTTCAAGAAATGTATTATTGAACCTGTCTCTAGAACGGTTGCAACTGGCAACCGTATGTGTCTCATTTGAAACTGGCGTTAAATGATAACCTTAAAACCGATTTGTAATCATGATCTTTACAGGCGGCACGCGCTGTCTACGAGGGTTTGGGAGAGGCCACCCACAATACGACGTTGGCCAACATCTACAAAGCCAAGTGAGTATGAGTTGAATTACACACCTGTAAAATGTGCTTGAATGTGAACAGAAACGAGGTGTGCTTTGAAATACACCAAGTTTCGTATTCGTAGTCATCATGAAAAATTTTCAAATTCACCCAAGTTTGTGAATGTTTTTGACTGTTTAGGCAATTTTATTGGCGTAAGAGAAGAAGTTCTTGGCTGTTTTGTTTGGGGAGCGTCTCGTATTCGATAGTCGAGGATGTAAAAAATAGTTTTTAGAAATATACATAAATGCTTGCAGATGTCGCGAGATCCAGCCTCAACTGCGTCTATGCGAGTTCAACTCTGCCGAGGTCCCGTCGGAGGCATCGATGAGCGAGCTGATGGCCATTCGACTGCAGATTGGAGGAGGGGAGAATGTGGATGTGGGCTATAAATATACTATTGTAGTTTTATTGTTTATAATAATATTATTATTAGTATTAGTATATAGATTGGCGGCGGGAAAATATCGATGTGGGTTATAATAATATTAATTATGGTTAGTAATCTATGTGGTTTCGGGTCACATGGAAATTACATAACTTCTATGAAAAATCTAAAATTTTTACGTATTTAAATGGAAAAACAGGGGTCCTCTGTATAATAATTCGACTGCAGATTGGAGAAGGGGAGGATCTTGATATGGGTTCGGGATTCGGGTCGTATACCTACACCTTGCCAATATGGGCGAATTTTGGAAGAACAAGCTTTATTTTCTTGTCCAGCTAGGAAGACGTTACTTTTTTTGTTGTAGAACTACGAAAAGTAGCCTGTAACCTGATTCTATTTCCAGAAATTGATCGCCGAGGTGCGCTCGAAGGCCACGGCCGATGACGTCATCGTCATTGAATGGGGCGGCGAAAGGTCGACGGTGGACGACGAGAAGGCCCGTCAGGTGGTACAGGGATGGAAACAGACGGACGCCGAGCTGGCACAGTGCCAGAGCCCGAAGGAGAAGGTAGGGGCATCATACTACAAAATTCAAATACCTTTGAAAACACTACGCGAAAACGGACTCCTCGGACAATTCTCAGCCACTCTGGTAGCGGTCTTGATAAGAGAGCATGTAGGTCAATGAGGCGATCAGGCGACAGACAGAGAACGTCGCATCTGAACACTGTCTTGTCCAGAACGCTACGAAGGGGCCGGGCCAGTTGGCTGAGTATTGTCTGAGTACGGTCGAGTTAGTACGACAATATTGGAAACGACTTGTACGAAAAAAAATGGACTCCTTGTCTCTTGATAGGGGGTGTTTTGTTGTTTTGATTTCTCATTTTTGGTTCCAAACTATTATCTTTTGTTTCAAGATGGGTTGGTAGTTGGTACCGCTCAACTGTGCCCATAAAGGGAGTTAGCTGTTTATATACATTTGTATATTTGAAGATTGAAGTATCACATTTCCAGATGGCTCTGTACGAGAAGCAGTTGGCAGACACAAGAGACGCCATCGAGAAGATGTCCGATCTGATTCGCAGAAAGACGGCTGACAACACTGATTCTTCGGTTGGTTTCGTTTCAATACAGTAGATCATCGTCGATCTTGTAAGCGATCTTCATTAGTATCACCTTTTCTCGACTACGGAGCCGTATTTTGTAAATAAATGCTTGATGCGAGCAAGATGTGAGCAATGGGCCTGGGTTTTTTTAGAAACTGCATTTATGGAAGTGTTCTATTTGTATCTTTGACACTTTGACAGCTTGATTAGGAAAGTAAACTAAATGACATCTTCTTATTCTCTTACTTTTTCAGGTGCTTCGTAATATCAAGACTTATCTGGAGTACATGAAGATGAGCGGAACGATTTCTCGCTATTTGGCCATGATCGAAAATACTAAGTAAGTTGGTTTTTTTTTCATTTGTAAGTATATTTGGCTCTAACTTATGTAAAATAAAATTATCAAACGGTTTCCTTTCGTTTGTAAAATTTTTTTTCTAATCTATCGATTTTTCGGTCCGAGAAGAAGACGAAGCCCCAAGATCTGCTCCGTCTCTACGATTCTGTCATAGAACTTTGCAAAGAGGTGGGTTTTGTTATTGTTCAATTGTAATACGTCGAGAATAAGTAGAGTAACCGTGTAGCTCACAGTACCTCGCGTACGTACAGTAATCGTGAGTGTTACAGAACTCTGAACTTTCATCTATTAACGTCAAAGTTTGCTTCAAAGGAAGAAAAGGTAAATGTGTTGGTCGAAGTGGGTTTACATAACCATTTTCAAGGTGATTGAGTTGCCCGGAGCTGAGATGGACAAGGATCTAACCAAGGCCTACAGTGCCAGAGTGGAATACTATAGAACGTTCAGGTGGGGTTATTTTTGTTCATGTATCGCGGTCGCTGAACATGAGTTTATCTTTCTCGGACCCGTACTTAATTGTAAACTCTGTGAAGGGTAAGTTTACGTGTATATTGGGTTTTTGGGTGAAACACTTGAGCCGTTCTTGTAAACCTTAGCCGTGTGATTATTTCACTTTCATTCGAGGTTGAGTTTTTTTGCAGACGAGAATGAGTAGTGAAAGAAAAGTTGGATAAGAGAAGTTGACAAATTGCATGACCAGAGTAGTTTTTGTTTTGCTATAATGTGACCGGTGAATGATACTAAACGTGTTTCAGATGTCACTACATGGCTGCCGCATACGCCTTCCTCGGCAAGTACTCGGAGGCCGCTGCTCTTTTCGAGCGGGCCAAGGAGAGAAATCAGGATGCCCTCAAACTCATATCTGCGATCAAGGGGAGTACTCATCTGGCAAACGAGACCAAGGTGAGATTAGGTGTTTAGGGAAGTATTTGTGTTTGTAGGGATGTTGTTAGAACACTAACTATTTACCAGAAAAAAAGGATGGGGTTATCTGTTATTACGAGTTATCTGAAATTCCAACTTATTCTGCAGGCTGCCCTGGAGTTGGTGGTGCATTTCATTTTCAACCTGAGGGCTGCAAGTCAACTAACCCTCATGTGTCAACTAATAATCTTCTCCCCTAATCGCGCGCAGCGCGAAGCGCTGCGTGTGAGTTGTGTTTGGTTTGGCCATTGCGCACCCTATTTTGGCTTCCAAACCACAAAAGTCTTCAAATAAAACATTTTTTCGAAATTTAAAAACAGAGAGAGCTAGATATCTATTAAATACATGTTGTGTGAAAAAATTATGAGAATCGGTCGAGGTTGAAAAAAGTTATGCTGTCGTGTCGTTATGAAAATTTCCGTTGTCCCTCGTCGCTCGTCCCTCGTCCCTCGTCGCTCGTCCAATGTCCGCATAGAAAATTATTTTTTTAACTACTGGACCGATTCGGCTGAAATTTGGCACACATGTGTAAACCCCAAAGTTAGCGCGGCCCCAAAAGTGTGGTGATGTTTTGTTTGGCGCTTGGCGCGGGCGCCAATAGGCGCCAGAAGCTGGAAAATATGTGTTCCCATGGATGAAATGCTCCGAAATTTTGCACAGAGGTTAGATTAGTGAATCCCAGCCTTCTCTGAAAATTTGGTGTCATGGTTTTTATTTGGCGCCAAACGCTGGCGCCCAGTGGCGCCAAATTAGAACAACGCCAGGCAGGTAAGGTAACGAGCGAAATGTTCCACAGATGTCCGAACTATGAACATAGTTAACGAATACAGCTTGGATACCAACATTTCTTCGACATTCTGCGCCAAAACGGTACTTCATCCGCCAATTGGCGCCAAAATTGAAAATAGGGTTTCTGAACCAAAAAATAGTCGGAAATTGTGCTAATTGGTCAAGGCCATGCATTCCAAGTTATTTGTTACCAATAAGAGTAACATGTTCCATATCTCAATTGGCGCGCCCGTTCGCGCCAATTGAGAAAAGATTTCTTTGTACTGTAATGACGCATATTCCTCACCATACTCAGATTTCAATTAACGAAGCGGAAAAAAAAACTGTTTTTCAACCAGTTTCGCCTATCACGCCAATTTAAGAGATTAATTAGCGCAAAAAATATTTTGAAAACCCAGGATCACATCGTTTGGAACTTCATCAGCCAGATATCAGGATGTTTCATCAGATATCAGGAAGCCAGATATCAGGATGTTTGATAGTTACCACTATTCAAAAATCGTTTTTCTAGTCAACTCTAGGAGTGGTTGTACTAGTACAACTAGCAAAAAAAAGAACAATTCGTAAAAAGTGGGGGACCAGGAAGTGTGTGAGTTTTGTTCGGTTTCACCGTTTTCTGCAAAAAGTGAACAATACGATGTTGTGAATGAGTGTGCAACAAAAAAAGAACAATACATTTGTTTGCACAACGGTTCACAACGTTCTTAGGGGAAACCACTAGGCACTTTTACGTTCAAGTTATACTTTGTATATTCTGTTTTTTGTGAACCGTAGTGCAAACAAATGTATTGCTCTTTTTTTGTTGCACACTCATTCACAACATCGTATTGTTCACTTTTTGCAGAAAACGGTGAAACCGAACAAAACTCACACACTTCCTGGTCCCCACTTTTTACGAATAAGCGTTACGTTCTTGTCATTGTGACCATAATTCTTCTCAGGGCTCTCTTTTCGCCAAATCAATACACATATTTACTTCACTACTAACACGGTGTTATAGGTTTACGTAATCATTGTCATCAATGCGTTCTAAGTGTTACATCGCCAGTAAGCATTGCATTCTTGTCATTCTGACCTTACAATTTCTTGTCAGGCTGCTCTGGAGGTGTTGGCTCAAGCCAACGAGCAGGCCCGTCTGGCGGCCCGCGCCAAACGAATGTCCGAGGCTGCGGGAGTGGCCGAGGAGACTGGGGATGCACAGACGGCCAAGAAGATCGACGAAAGGGTAGGTCATTGATTTATTGATTTCCGGCGTATCAAGCTTTGAAGGGAGGGGGAGAATAGTCGATAATAGGTCGATGAGTTCGGTTGCGTACGTTATATCCGTCATGGGAGTGGCTGAGGAGACCAGTGATGCACAGACGGCTAAGAAGATTATTGAAACGGGCGGTTATTGATTTATTGATTGAATAAAAGTGTGTTTCGAGCGCCGGCGACATAGTGCAATCGAGTTTATACACATGTTTTCAATGTTACCCTATTTATAAACTCGTTTTCAGCCTCTGATGGAGACGCTGGACGAGTGGCGCTCGTGGAATGTGGCTTCCCGGCGGGCACTTCCCGTGGTGCGCATGCCGCCAGCCTTCTTGGCCATGCCCAACAAGCCGTTGTTCTTTGATCTGGCTAACAATCATATCAAGGTACGAATTTGATGTTGACTTGTTTCTAGAAAAATCATAACGGTGAGAAACGCTGGTTGCAAACCGGTCGTTTCCTAACTTTTTTTTAGCTTGAGAGGAGCCCATGACAATTTCACAGTTGATTTCGGAACCGCGAATTATTGTCGAGCTCAGTAAAACACAGTATCATTTTGTGGTAAGAAATGCCATACCTATTGCAAATTTTTGCAAAAACATATAGAATCGATCCACATATGTAGATAATAAAAAATATGGTTGTTAATTGTACGTTCAATCTTTATAGATGCCCGACCTACAGGAGAGACTGGAAAAGTGCATCGAAGGCGCCAAGGCTTCGCAGCCGACGAAGAAGGTGGGCAGTGAAAGAAAATATATGCATATGCACCATCAACGTTACTTACCTTCTTATGTTACTTGGTATAAAAGTAACGTCTTTTGAAACTGTTTTCGACTTTCTTGTCAGTAAAAGTCAGCTCTTTTATGCAATCGGAGGCAGTTTTGTAATGTATAAGAATAACCTATTTAATGAACAGTGTGATTGAAAGTATAGAAAAAGGTATTTCGACACCGAGATCACTCGACATACTATGTAATGTACTTTGTTTGTATTTCAGAAGACGGCAGCGGCGGCAGCCCAGAAGAGTGCGGCGACGGCCGGCAAAACAACAGCTGAGGAGGAGCAGGGAGGTCTCTCGGGAATGCTGAAGCGGTTCTGGAACTAGAGGGGTGCCATGTTTTTGGTCCTTTGGGAAACGTGATTTGAACCATGTTTTGGTCCTTTATAACACATGATTGAATCATATTTTTGGTCATTCGGATTCAATCTTGTTGGGAGTCAAGTCAATTATACTTATCATTGTGGTTCAGGTTACTTGAATTTGGTGTTTTTTCTATAGAGTTAATGATTGTGGGGATAAAAGCAACCGTTTTGTGGTCACTTTATTTGAACTACTGAGAGGTTTATAATAGTTTGGTTATATAATCATTCAGTTTATCTTCTTTATCAAGCTTAGAAGACTGTCACAAACTTCGTAATCGATTACGGAAACTTTCTTTCGTAGCACTTTCGTCTGTCCAAATCCCTAGAACTGAATTATTTCGTTCCCAAAGGTTTCAAAATTCGACTCAGCTGTCACCTGACTTTGATTAAGTGTTGTTTTTGTCTGTGAGTCATTTGTTATCAGCACCTTCTCTGAGGGTTAGCCTTGATTTCGGACAATTTGTTGAAATTTGTGTTTCATTTAAGATTTGTTTCATTGCATTGTTTCACATCAGTTTTGGATGCAACTTCTAGATAATAACTATTGTTTATGTATCAATTAATTTTCTGTCCCTATTTTATCATCGAGACGTGGTTTCTCAGTATTTTGAGGGTCTTTGGTTGTTTAGTTTTTAGATGGCTTTTTCATGTAAGAATCTGTTTGTGATAGCTAATATTAAAGAGGTATTTCTGTTATATTTATCTATTTATTGGAGCTGTCCTTTTGTTTTAGTAACTTTGTTTGTAATCAGTTGAAGAAAGTCTGTTGTGATAAAGATCTATCTTTTTATTTTTATTTTTATTGGATTTGATGAATCGGTTGGTTTTCCGATTTCGGTATATACGAAGGTTTGCCAAATTTTATAATCGAGTTAGGGTCATGCCCACATATGTTTACGGCTGGCTTGACTTATGTTATTGACACCAAACTGGAGTGGGCCAAGTCACTTGATGTCAGCTTTAGTACGCTCCGAAAACATTTTGTTTTTGAAAACCTAATAATAAGCTGTTGTTTATGTATAAACTAATACCGTTATGCAAATGTTCCTAGTCCATTAGGTTTTCCAACAGTCTAAAGATCTATTCAGCCCTCGAATGAGCCCAATATCATTTGGGACGTCAAATGTACGAATCGTAAAGTCTAAAAAACGTGAATGTGATTTAACGTTGTGGTTACATCATGTTAACATTTGATATCTGTTACACATGACGATATGTGATGTTTATGGAATAATCAATACGCATCTGTTGCAGTATGCAAGATGACGCACCTCTATCCGGATGATTCGTACTGCATTTCCCCCCTATCCCACCTGCTATTCGCCCCCAAAACAGAATGGTCCGCGGCTGCCGAAGTAGTTCGACTGACCGAGTCAAAGACCTTCACCGGACCCCGAACGGAATACCATATTGAGATTACGGTAGGTGTCTTTTGTAGTTTGTACTTGTAGCTGATAGTGGAATAGGTTACAGTATGAGTAGTTCGTACTGGCATAGAGTACTGTAGTGGTAGTTTGTATTGGTTACGGTAGGTATTTGTACAAAGCTAGATTTAGGTAGGTGTTTTGTTAGTTGTAGTTTGTAGCCACATGTAGTTTGTACTGGTATAGGGTAGGTGTTTGTCCGGGGGGGGGGGGGGTAAATTACGGTATCTGTGTGTTTTATGCTGTGTAGTGCGTCAGTGTGTATTGTCTTTATTCCAGTGCATCCCTCGAAATACCGTAGAGAACGATCCGCGTGTATTTGTGTTGACGACAAGGTTCAAGGAGTTGAATCGTATTCACGCCAGTCTGATCAAACTACATAAACAGGTCAGTGTTCTTTGTTGGAATGAAACCTGCGATTTAAAGTAGGACGATTATGTGCTCCAATCTAGGCGCGACAGTCCTTTAAACTGCAATTCAAAAATGTATTGCAGTTTAAAGGAATGAAGCGTTGAGATTGGAGCACATAATCGTCATTCTTTAACACCTGACTTTCCACATCAGATGTGGCACTTCAATTATATGACTTCAGATTGGAGAATAACATAAAATCAAAATAAAGTGGTTTTTTCTGTGACGTACTAATTGTGTATGGAATTTTCCACTGTTGAACGATAATTGTATCTAAAGAGTTTGTAGGACAGTAGTTCATCTTTGAATTGATATAATAGAAAAAGTGTTTACATGGAGATAATTCGGCCTATCAAGCTTTGTTAAATAGAGTTTTCTCTTCAGTCGTTTTGTTACAAATGGAATACTATAAACATTGTGCACATAAGGATGGTTCGGGTACTCAGGTACCCATGTATTCTTTCTCTTTCGTGAGTGTTATGTTCCAGTTGTACCTCCGAGGTATTTTCCCCTCCTTTCCGGCCCCTCGTCTACTCGGCTCCACTGATCCGGCAGTTGTTGCGGAACGGAAAGAGTCTATTCAGGCACTGTTCGCGTTTCTGTTCGATAGTGAAGTCCTACGAAAGGCCAGGGTACTACACGAACTCGTAGATGTAAGTGAGAGTCATACTTCGGTAATGTTGTCCAAATACCCCAGCTGCTTTTCGGTCAAACTCGGAAAAATTCTGCTGTTTTTGATGCAAACCTATAATGTTTGACGTATTTTAATCGATAAACGGCTTACTTTCAGTAAATTAGAGATACGTTATTGGTGATGGTGTGTAGTGAGAGGAGTTCAATTTCAATGTTTCATTTGTCAAAAAAGGGTTTTGTTTTAACCTTTGATCTCGAAATCGAAACGGTGTAGGTTCGAAAAGCGAAAAGTTAATCGTTGCACCCCAGGAACTTGGAATATTTTTTAAGTTTGATGCTATATTTATTTCAGCGTGCAACGGAAAAAGTCGCCTCTGGCAACGCCGCCACTCCTAATTCGTTTCTCTACGAAGCTGGCAGCATTATGGATGCCCCAATCACGTGAGCTCTGAGACATTTTGATTTATGATGAAACGGAATCCGTTTCAGTTCAATTACGAGAAACTTTATGATGTAGCATCAAAATTTGGATAACGTCTTCGAAATTTACAAAAATGAGCCCGTTTTCAAAGTTCTCTGGCAATTCCGACAACTTTACTGCATTATGTTTGTGACTTTCTAATGGGATTATTTTATTCGTAAACGGCGCTATGCTGAGTAGCCCCGTTCATATGCAATTGGATAGCATAATATATACATTTGAGGGATTGTTTATCCGACAAATTCAGGTGTCTTCTAGAAAAGTAAGAAACCCGGATGCGATTTGTTACAGATACGAGGATTCGGCTCTACCTACAAATTCCGTAAACGTCAACGATGAAGAAAGAGTTAGTACCGATTGATTTTTGAAACTAAGAATCTTTCTGATCTATTTTACTAGCGAACTCATGTAATCAAAAAGTTTCGAAGTTTTCTCACAGGTCTCGAACTTTTTCATGACTCACAATTCTTTCTCTAGGCCCGTGATAAGCGTGGGTATCCAGATAGTTCAAAGATTCTTGATTGCTGTTGTTATTTTTATCTCTATTTTCACGAAAAAAAGATAAACCAATGTTTTGATTAAGTGAATAACAATATAGTTCCCTATTTTGTCGGGTGTGGTGTGTGCTTGTTGCTCAATAAATATTATTTATTCCAAGTTTTGTTGGTTCAGGAAAGTGATGCCGTGATACCTCAGAATGCATCGTCGTCGGATTTTTCATTTCCGGATGTCACGTTAGGTGAGATTGTGAAGATGCAATTTAGCAGTTATTCATGTTCGAAACTTTAAGATGTAGTTGAGCAACAATTGTGAGTTTGTGAGCTTTTTTTCAAGAAACAACAGGTTCATTTGGTAAGATATACTATAAATCTGGTGTAATTAGTGATGTTTCCGGTAGTGTCAGTCCAATTAAGCGGTGTGTTTCGAAGTGCAAGAAAAATTGAAAAAACTTTTGTAGTTTGGTGGAAGGAAAAAAAAATTTGTAGTTTGATCAAAGGAAAAGTTTCATTTGTTTAGGAACCTCGAATGCTACGACCAATACCAGTTCGAAGACTTCGGCAATGAAGCGTCTCTTCCCCAAGTTGTCGAACGCATCAAGTTTTTCACAAGGTAAGATTTTTTTCCGGAAAGACTGGAATGCAGTAAAATTATTTCAATTCAACTGGTGTATCAGCTTGATGTATAAATATGTTATGTATAGGTAAAATATGTGATGTATTAATGAAATGTATGGGTATGAGTGAAATATATTATGTCTAAGAAAAATATGTGATGTATAAGTGAAATATTTGAGGTTTAAATAACATATGTGATGTATATGTAAAATTTTTGTTGTTTAGCGTCCAGCTCCGGCGAGGACTACCTGGTTCACGCGGGGAAGTTGGTTGCGACAGCTCAACGAGCGGAGCAGGAGAACGAGTTTGAGCTCGCCTTCCAGTGCTACAAGAATGCCGCCACGAGCCTCATTCAGGTAACTAACTTAATTTAACTAGGTAAACAACTAATTGCGACGTAACTTTCGGCGGTCGTCTATGTTTAGTATGAGAACTCTAATGTTAGAATCAGAAACGAAATGAATATTACCAGAGGGGCTCAGTGAAAGACATGAAAAAGAAGGTGAGAGAGAGAGAGAAGAGAGATGGGGGGAATGATGACAAGATATGGAGAGCGAGAGAGAGAGAGAGAGAGAGCGAGAGACCGAGTAGATTAGATTTAAGTGTAATCCCATGGAGTAAAAGTATTCGAATAAGAACGGAGTCATTTTTCTTCTTCAAAAAGGAAGAGGGGGAGGGGGAAGAAGGAAAGATGGCGAGAGAAAGAGAGAGAGAGAACAAGACAGATAACCACTTAGATTGAAGATATATATAGATTCAAATAAAAGTTGATCTATTTGGCTCCATCAAGTTATTCATCTAGGGCGTGCATCTAGAGAGTGACATGGCTAGACGGAACGCGGTGCGACGGAAAACAGCCAAGTACCTGGTGAAGGCGGAGAAGTTGTTCAGGTATTTGTAATGTTACAACTTGCAATTATTATGTTACAAAGTACTCGGAGCGATTTTTAACTCGCCGGCATTACCCCACTGTGTGAACCATTCCAACATCACCTGTGATAGTACACAGTAGTAAGTGATAGACACAGTATACATTGGTTTTAGTTTAACAGCGACTACACTGCTGGGTTAGTCTGCTGAAAAGTTTTGCTAAACGGCAATTCACAGTAACAACCGGAAAACGTGAGAATGAAGATTTTTCTGAAACTTTTCACGCTAACATGAGGCCAATTCCATATCTAACCGGGTTTTTTGGTAACCTAACCCTTTTTTGGTAACCTCTTTTTCAGGTTACCTTCGTAGGTAACCTAGAAGTAACCTGAAACTAAAATCCGGTTACCGTTCAAACTAACGGTGAAAACCACATTTTGCGTTAGAAAAACAGGTAACCGGGCTTTCATTTTTGGTTACCAACCGGTTACCTACTGAGGTAACCTGAAAAATAGGTTACCAAAAAAGGGTTAGGTTACCAAAAAAACCCGGTTAGATATAGAATTCACGCTAACATGACAACTGCAGAGAAATATTCAGAATGTTGCTGTTCTCAGCCAATTAGTATTCAGGCTGTATCTCTCATACGATGGTTCCGTGTTCAATATGGATGCAATGCTCTCGTCATCCCAGCATTTACAGGTCAGTTTCAGTACTTATCCTTTACATTCAAGTTTTCCCCAGAAAGTTACGAATTGTAACAAAGTAATCTATTTCATAACTTGACAATCTAACCGACCGAACATTTTCATACCATGGGGGTCTAGTTATAGGGGAAAACCATAGCAGAGATGTGGTTTGAACTTCGAAAAGGAAATGGAGCAAACTACAAACACAACGGGATTGAGCACCATGCACCGTATTGGTTTAATCAACCCTTTTCCATGTACTCATTGTTACAGGATCCGAATATCATGGCTTTCCATTGTTCAAATCATGCCCTACGCAACTACGATATAGTTGGCGTCCTGCCAGAAGTGGTCGCCTCCCGGAGGGTGCTACTGGTAGAAGAAAAATCCACTGGTGAGAAAATGTTGGCAAGCTCACATCTAAAAATGACAGTCACTCATTTGTGCAGATTGTGTCAACGTCAGGGTTGCAAGAAATGTACGTCATTTTATCTAGTAGCCAAGCACATACTGACATACTAGTCTAAGTAATCCTTGTTTTATATGCATATATCCTTCGAATCTCAAGTGATTGGCTTACTACTTGCGGTAAAGTTACTATGAGCACTTACGAGTTTCTCAGGCCAATTACACATGCAACCGGGTTGCATGCAACCAAAATGCAACCAGGTTGCATGTGTGCGAAACCATTGGTTGCTTTCAAATGCAACCTGGTTGCATTTGAAATGCAGCCGGGTTGCATCTCAAATACAACCAAAATCACTTAACATAACGAAAAAGGTAAAAATCGAAAAATTGCATGTGTAAACCGCCACTTTGGCCCTCACTATGTCTATTCTAGGAAAACGATTCGTCATGAAGTTGCTGGAAAAGGGGACATCGTTGGACGGGCGTGTACTGATGCCCACTAGTGCGCCGCATATGGTAAGTCGTAATCCAAACTTTTTTTCTGGAGAAGAGTAGTTATTGTATAATTATTTCTCAACATCTTCTTGGTGGGAAACATATTAGATCCGACATCTGGAATTGCGTACTTTTCCTTTCAGGTTCAACTACATCAATTCTTTGAGACCGAAATCTTCATCATTCTTCTATTGGAGTACGTCAAGCCAGGACTGTTATGGACTTTTCTGGTAAGTTTTCTATCTTATTTAGAATTGAAAAACATTTTGTCTGGTCTGTTCTGCGGAAAATAATAGGTTTTGTGTGGGATTTTCTTTGATTCGGTTTGTTTCAGTCCCGATTTTTGTGTGAATCAGAAACACGTTGGTTGTGTTCACTGTCGTCGAAGAGTGACCAGATACAAGTGGCGGACGGAGAGAGTGTGCGATCACAGGAGTGTCCAGACAGTTAGTTGTTTTCTCTACATTTCAGATTAACAGAAGGGAGTTGCTTGGGAAGGGTCGTCTGGTGGGTATTTGTGTTTCACAGAATTAGCGATCTGGAAGTGGAAAATGTCTACCTTAGGTAAATTGCACGACTAAAGAGGGCGAAATTTTAGAATATTAAGTTCGTATTAGATAGAACTTCCAGTAATCGTTCTGGCGTAATATTTACGTTTTTGAATTTAAAAGCGTTCCAAAAGTTGCTACCAGCTGCCAGCATTTGCTTCTGGTTTTGTTGACCTGGCTGAAAGTTGTAGGTTCCAATAGTACTCTGGTTCCTACGAACCAATTCTGGAGAAATGAATGATTTGTTTATTTACATTATTGACTTCTTTTATTGTTGAGTGTTGATTCATTTTCAGACAACAAGCTGGATGAGGACAAGTACCGCGGTCGACGTCTCTTCTTCTCTGTGGGAATCGATGTGGAACGGGTGGCGGAGATGCGCGATCAGTCTAATAGTGTACGTTGTTATCTCTCCCTCTCTCTCTCTCTCTCTCTCTCTCTCTCTCTCTCTCTGCTTCTATCTTTTCTCTACCCCCTCTTTCCTTCTCTCTCTCTTTTTCTCTCTTCCTTCCGTTTGATTTTTATCTGTCCCCTAAGATGAAAGAGTACTTTTCTCGTTCATAAGTTGTGGCGCCCATCGCCCAAAGTGAGAGTAAGTGAGATTTTCAACAAGTGATGCTCAGTACATGTTCTGAGCTTGAAAAACTTTCAATTATTATATATATATTTTGCCTTTGTTAGACGGAAGACCCGACGTGCTCTGAAGTTCTGTGTACCATGGGAGAGGACTGTACTGGAACGGCTACTGCGCCAGCTGGTTGGTAGAGAGAGGGGAAGAGACAACAGAGAGATAAACTGAAAGAGAACACGGAATAGAAGTGGTTCTGTGAATGTTATTCGAAGAAATCTTAGTTCAATGAATCTTCTTTTCTCCATTTTTATGTGAAATTCAGATTGAAAGTAGGGAAGAAGGTTGTATTATAGTATGATTCAAAAAATTGTTGTAAGGTTTGGTGCTTCAAAGAAAGTCAGTTGTATATGGACGTGCCGATTTCAGGTGACTTTTACATGGTGGCCGGCTCAGAGTCGACTGTGCTTTCCGGTGAGGAGGAAGCCCCGGCGGCTGTCACTCTCAGCAAACCGGGAGATGTCGCACCAGCCGGTGGAGGTTGGTGGGGGGTGTTATGGTCTGAAATCGTGGGTCAGATGCACGCATAATACGTTTCGATTATTTTGGTAATCTATTGATCTGATCTATCTATTAGTTTTTCTACTGCGATATTAAAGGGGTATTTGCAACAAGATGAAGGTGAAGTAGGATGTAGGACTTACAGTTTGACCCAGAAATCTGATTCTGCGCAATAAGAGGCGTTCATGGCGCCGGCGGGCTATTCAACAGTCAGGGCCAATTTTACAACTAACCAGGTTTTTAGGTAACCTTACCGGTTTTTGGTAACCCTTTTTTCAGGTTAGTAACCGGTTGGTAACCGAAAAGTAAAATCCGGTTACCGTACAAACTAACGGTAAAAACCACATTTTGTGTTGGAAAAACAGGTAACAGGTTTTTCATTTTCGGTTACCGACCGGTTACCTATCGAAGTAACCGGAAAAGGGGTTACCAAAAAACCGGTTAGGTTACCAAAAAACCCGGTTACATATAGAATTCACCAACAGTCAGTGTATCGAAAACGTGATAAACAGCGCTCCGTTACGAAGCAAAGGTAAACAATGGAGGTATGAAGAAAAATCAAACTAATATTTATTTATTTCCAGATGTTGCTCCATCCAGCCGCTCCCTTTCCGCGTGTCTCCTCGAAGTACGAGCCCTTCTGACACACCGACGACCCTCGTGGCATTCTTCTCATCCGATACCAGAGGTATATCGGTGAACGTAACTGAATTGTAGTTTGATCTGATATGACATCAGTTCAAGATTTCAAGATTCAAAGATTTAGTCATTCACGTCATATTGTTGTAATATGGTGTTGCTGTGCGGTCACCTATCACTGTCTCTGCACCTTCCCGATATCGCCTCTCATCAGTAAATTTGATTTTCTGAGCGGGATCAAACTACAATACAGATGTGTACAGATTTTATCGTAGTCGACGACTTTTCGGTAATATGTTGTTGGGTGTCTCGAACGCAAGAAGGGGTGCAGAGCATATTTGCCATGAGTTCTCCGAAAACTTTATGAACACTTCTTCTAACTGTTCAATGTTTCAGCCTCTCATCGTACACTGGATGGCTCAGTTAGTCAGCTGGTTCTACATTATGCACAATGAGCATGACGCGTTTATAGGGTCAGTTTGGATATTACTTTATTATTATTTTCCTATTCACGTCTCTTCAGTGTGTTTCGAGTCGAGGTCTTTGTGTTATACAGCTCGTGAGGTGTGTGACATGAAAATATGTGTAAATGTAATCGCCGTCAGCCGTCATTGCTGTTATATAAAAAATATGATCGTGTAAGATTTGAGTATTGAAGAAATGCCCCCCAAACCGGTTAGGTTTTATAATACTATTTTTTTTCAGTGATTTTGGCCCCGAGGACATTTTGATCGCTCCGGATGGTAACGTGCTGGTAACCTACTACGGTATATGGCACGGAGAGAGCCGGGCAAAGCGGGTTCAGGAGGGATACAGTGCTCCGGGTATGTCTCTCCTTTAATGTGTTCAATTGTTTGTTATTTGAGTTTTACCATGCCCGTTGGTGACTGGGAATATAGTGGGTGCCAAATTTATGAATTTCTGTCTCTCGCCGGAATCGAACCTGCGAGCAAAATATTCGTATCAGCGCGTTAACCACTGCGCTATTGAGAGTACATAACGTGCATGTTTGGGAATCGAAGACATGTGTGTGTACACAGCGGAAGTGAGATATACAGTACCCTCCCGCCTTTCCGTTGGCGACGACTATACCAGAAACCAAGTTTTGTATCGAACTGGATCAACCGTGGTGTTTCTAGGGAAGATCTGCTAGTTTGATTGATCATTCTATGTGTAATACATAAATTGACACAAGTTTAAAAATTCAAGTATTTTAGAGACCTTTCTAATTGGCTGGGAACCGTGCTCCGAAAGTGACGTTTGGACACTGGGCGCCCTCTTGTTCGAATTGATCACCGGAAGGTCGCTGGCGACAGCCGCACCCCACGGAGTTCAAAGGTCAGTGTGTTGTGTTTCTAAAGGCAGGACCTTTGAGTGAAAGTCTGATCTTTAAGCACATAAGATCTTCTCATCATTTTGCCCCAAACGCACCGGCATCAAACTGCAAACACATCAGATTGGGTTGAAACTTTCGTCTCTCAATTTGTGGGAAATATACAGTATTCAGTTTTAGTACATTTTCGGGTCTTAGTAGGTAGTCGTCATCTATCCAATTACAGCTGTCCAGAACTGCCGATACCGGAATACCTGTCCGTTTCGTTTGCGGCCACCGATGTACTGAAACGGTGAGTTCGGACATGAAACACCATGTGACTCACCGTAGTTCTTGGAGAATGAAGTGTTTGATCTCAACTACTGAACGGTCATACTTTTCTGAATTCTGATCAGTTGTTAGATAAATTCTGGAATCTTCCATCATGTCTAATGAGTATCCCTGGAAAGTTTCGGTTTCGTAGTACGTCAAAATCTGTTAATGTTACATACCAATCAATGGTAGCTTTGCGTACAAGAAGTAGGAATAGTTTAGAATTTTTATTTAACCAATGGTAGTTTTCAAAAGCAAAAGCTTTAGGAATAAAAATGTTTCTATTTACAGCCTACTCTGCCCTGCGGACAGTCAGCATTCTGATTAGGGTACTAGATAATTATAATAATAGTTTAATTTTTATTGAACTAATAACTGTTTGTAAACCTATAAAATAGTTAAAACTAGATATATTTGTTTCTAGCCTCCTCTGCCCTGCTGACAGTCGTCTGACCCTAGATGAGTTGCGAGGTCACAGCTTCTTCGCCGCCGTCGACTGGAGTCTGTACGACAATCCCCATGCACATCACACGAGTACGACGGACAGATCGGTGAGTTGTTGTTCTTTTTATATTTCAAATTCAACAGAGTATGAACTTGTCATTATAATTTTTGGAATAAACTATTCGTTTGCTTATTGCCATAGTTGTTCGCTTGAATATTCGAAACAGTAGAATATTGTTCTGTGAGAGGGAGAGCAAATAGGTGGTTTATCCGTGCTCGGTAGCGTGCGAACTCCAACCCTTGCATCTTCCCTGATAGGAAAAATCTCAGGGGTTTACCCATCTTTGTTTCACACATTTGCAGGTCTCCTCCTCTTCAATGCTGATGACGTCACAAGATTCGGTGCCCACCGCCAGTAGCTGTACGCCTGTGCTGGCACCATCGGATCTGCTTCAATTACCCAATCTAGTGTGACTATCCACTATTTTCACAAATTCATATTTTTGGTGATTTTTTAATTACTAAGCTGCCTCCTATCTGTTACAATTTTCAAATGTTGTCTGATTTTTTAGAGCCAAATTTTTAAATAACGTTCACCGGTTTGAAATAATTTTGTTTCCATCGTTTATTGGGTTTCTGTAATACGTAGTTGAAGAAAGTGTAAAATGGCCTAGTCAGTAGTTATGAATCCTTTTTTATATATATAGTTCACACAAAACACCACTTATAGATAACACTTAATTTTTTCTTGTTGATGAAGTGATTGATTACTTTCTACCTCGATCGATTCATATTTTTCATTTCTCCGTGAAAACATGTTGTATAAGTGCCAAACCTATGGTTTAGGTATACAAGGCTTGCCAATAGTACTGTATTTATTATGTTGTAAACTTTGTTTAAATCGATTTGAACATCCCATTCTGGTTTTATGGGTTTCATCTGTGATAGATTAGCATAATTAATAAATAATTCATTCGGAATGTTGTTGTGGCAAACAAACCGACTGGAAATATACTGTTGAAAAATGAGGGACCTACTAGAAAAGTTTAGGAAACATTGTGAGATAACACGTGGAGAGAGATGAGGCGATGTTACTGTATCGGTCCACATAACAACGGTGAAGACTATAAGTACTGACTGTCGTGTCTCTACTTTTAATGTCTTTTTTGCCTAAAACGGTTTTTCAGTGAACCAAACCAAGATGAGTTTCCCGAGAGAAGTTCAACCCGTGTCACAGCAAGTTGTAGGTTCACAAACGTAAGGTCGCATTCTACGGTTAGAACGTTAACGTTAATCGATGTACACACGCTCATGATTCACGTGTTTTCTCGTGTACGTGTACATGGAAAAGGTGTGACGTGGTGTATTGATCGCTCAATGAAATGCGGGCTAAAACCGTTTGCCTAGTTTGTAGTTTGATCACACCCATTGAGATTCGTAGTTCTAAAAACTAAATTGCATTCCGATCAAACTACAACACTATTGTAGTCGTTTTCTAAATTTCAACCTCCTTACACCCTTCAAAAACCATGCCAATTTGTTTCCTTGTATAATTGTTGTTGCCCTCCATCTCGCTAATCTCTCCCTTTGCCCATCACTGGGAACCGGTTTCTCAGATACCATCTCCGTGGCCTAATCGTTTCCGCTACATACCGTAATCCTGAAATTAGCCGTGTCCCCCCCCCCCCCCCCTAGATGTCAAGTGGATGCGCCTATCTTGTACGGCGTCAGTAATTAGCCGGACCGCCGCCGTTTTGCCGCATCCAAAAAGACCTTCACCTTCTGTCGCCGGCGGTACGCTTTGGTACCTTCTGGTGTAGTTTTGTTAGTTGTTCGGTTCACATGCCACTGAAAATCGTCTTCATCCTCCCTATATGTACTTTATTTTTGTCGGTTTAAAGAAGGACGATTATGTGGACCAGTTTCAACACTTTCATCCTTTAAACTGCGGTACATTTTTCAGTTGCAATTTGTAGGACCGATGCGTCGGGATTTGTCCACGTAATCGTCCTACTTTAGGTAAAATTGTGAGTTTGTATTGTGTTGCACCTAAACTACAGTTTGATCATAGAATAGAATAGAATAGAATGTTTATTCGCGATTGAACACGTGTCTTTCCACATTGGTATATGTGGCACTACAAACTATGATTGTAGATTTAGGAGAAAGAATAAAATGTAGAGTATTGTTTACTCTGTTACGCGCTCATTGTATAATACGCATACTCAATGGTGTTTTGTATTTTCTTATCTGCAAGTTCATAAAGTACTGTTTTTGCAAGAAGAACCTTATTCTCGTAGTGCTGAATTCATCTCCATGATTGAATCCTGTGTAGACTATATTTCTGCTAGCTTCCTCTTCTTACTTAATATTTTTATATCATAAAGTGCAAAGGTTCAACTAAACACATAAATTCCCTTGCACATCATTCCAGAATCCAGAACCCCGAGTCCACCATTTTCTGTCTCTTTTTTGCTACCTTCTCGCCTTTTGATATATGACCGGTGCTTTTTAATCGGTATCGCCAAAGAACCGACAGGTTTACAACTGGCTACCCGGCCACCTTGCGCAACGGGGTACTGTAACACAGCCGAGTCATTTGGCGGCAAGTTGAATAGTAGAAGAAGGTGAGAGTGGCAGTTGGTAGAGAGTTCTCGGCAAAACTTCCCATATGAACTTGTCCATATAATACGAGTTTCTCACGTTTTTTGTGAGTTTTCAGTAGGTGGGGTCAAAAAAAAGTTCTGAAGGAACTCAAAACTAGAGAATGTGGGAAAACCTGGTGAAGTAGAAAACGGCAGCATTTGGGCACTTTATCATTGAATTTTCTAGTCTGGAAAACATAATTTTCAACGATTCACGTGAGTATGCACTGGCTAGCAACATTCCTTCTTCTCAGTTATTTTGGAAGATAAAACTTTATTTAAAAAGCAGTGAAATTTCGTGATCAATCCCTCCATATCTAAATACGTTACGGTTTTGGTTTGAATACGGTTTATATGAAAAGATTTCGCGTGTTTTCAATTGTACAGGTACGATTTTGAAATTGTTGTGTTGCTCAAATGTTTTACAACTTTGATAACAAGATGGGTGTAATTAACCGCGCAATAACTACCTATCACCAGCCGGGTTATAGATTTGTTTATGATTATAGCCAGGCTCTAAAACGGTAGACGAGCAATAAAAGTGGGATCTTTATGACTGAACAAAGTATTATATACTAGAAGTAAATTGAATAGTCACGTGAAGTTCGCATTCTAATGAGGCATCGTGCACTTTGTCATTGCACGTTTCTGACTTCTGCTGTGTTTAGCATGTTTTACGTGACTGTGAAATTGACTAAAAGCATAGTTGACCACAATCTGTCATCTTTTAGTGAAACTACAGTATATTTTAATTTACATTTATATTTAAAAGGGCAATCGATTGATATCTAAACCTTGTAGAACACATTAGAATTCGTTCACTTGTAGCATACTCGGTTTCAACCATCCGTGCACACCTACAGTAGGACTCAGTTTCCAGACAGGGTTTCCGTCTTTTAAACGTTTTCGTGAACACTTCTCACTTTTTTTGGTTATATTACCATTACACGACTGCTAGAAAATGAACAAATCTATTTTCAACGTTTTAATCAGAGTATACTTTGGCTGTGAATTTTTACCAGTTCTCTAGCAAAAAACGTGCCAGCGTTCAGAAATGCCAACACATCCACCTCAATATAATTCAAAGTACGTGTAGTCAAACTATAATGATACAAAGTTGCATTTTATAACAAATCAGACTACAGATCAAACTACAATTCCCCATCGGCAACTTCCCCGAACTGTTTCCATCAAAAACTCAGCCCCACAAAATCGATACTCTTCGCAACCTGTCTTCTACTGTTTGTGGCACACGGGGCCATCTTTTTCAGTACAAATTTATCTTTACAACGGCTTAAGGGTGTTATTAATATAACGATTGCCCATAGTATTAGCCCTTATCTCCACCCAAAGCGTCCACTTTGCACTATAAATCCAGGCTTGTCAAATGACGGTTAGAATTGCAGAAAAGCAGCCGAAATCATTTAAATCCTGAAAAACTATGGCAGGTGAAACTTCCATAGGATAGACAGTTGACTCTCAGTGTTTATGTAAATTGTCTAGTGAAATTACCTGTAATTACGCAGAACGTAGGGCTAGTTCCCAACGGCGGTGTAGTCAATTGTAATTGCACAGTCACGTGAAACATGCTAAACACAGCAGAAGTCAGAAACGAGAAATTGCAAAGTGCTCAATGCCTCATTATTATAGAATGCTAACTTTACGTGAATATTCAACTTACTTCTAGTGAATTCACCTGTCTGTTGCGCTTTTAGAGTCCAATCTCGTTGTGTACCTGATCATCTCATCAGAGTTGAACAGTGTGTTACAGTTAGGCGAAAAATGAACTCAAATTCATGTTTAGATTCTTCTGCTGTAGGTGAATTTGTTGATGCTGTTTCTATTATATTCATTCATTCCTCTGTTCAAATTACTTTATACTATTACCACCCGCTTTTACTACCGACATCGAATCCTCATATCAGTATTATGATTATCGTAAAAACATCATTCTGACTGACGGACTGTATTCTACTATTTTTCGACTTGATAACTCAAACTGTGTTGTAGAACCATTGCTCGCCGTAAATAGTGGTGAGTTCTACATAGTCTCAAATTTCTCTTCCGATTGGACCAAACCAAATGTCTTTTTGATATTCAAATTCTTCGAAAGTTCTCATATCTGGTGTTTTATTTGAAGGTGGTTAAACCCAACTCAGTTTCTTTCGAGCTGTGACACTATATCAGCATTCAGCATGCTGCGGCAATGTATGCTAGATACTAGTTAGTGAATATTTAGGCGAAACCTGTAATAACGTGACTATGGAACTCATTACGCTGTGTTGGAAGTGTTACGAACAGACTTCCAATAACTTTGGTATCTTTTCCATCTCAGTTAGACCCTCCTCCAACCAAAATCGATGTTTATCAGCCTGGTCTAACATTGTTTGTTCCATTATTAGTGATTCTGCCGCCATTTGCCTGAGTATCATATTTCTCCAGTGTTGTAACTATGCCCCCACGGCAATCTACCATTCAGCATTTGCTATGATAGTTGTCATTCGATCTGGCGAAACTCTTCACTTTTCGAATAGTCACGTGAAGTTAGCATTCTAATGAGGCAAATGTGCACTTTGCTATTGAACGTATCTGAGCTCTGCGGTGTTTAACATGTTTCACGTCACGCCCAACCGTACACAGGATACAGTCGAATGTGTACCTGCACATCATGGTTCTTTTTTGTTTGTGTACTTCATGTAGAAAACTGTATCTGTAAACAACAATAAGTGGGTTTTTTTGAAAACTCCAAATCTGTAGGTTCCGCTCTTACCAAAGCAAGCGCATACGGCGTATGACTCATCCCTCCGTTTCTGTAGTTTGATCACTGTAGTTTATCGATTGGAACTTGTGATTGATTGTGTGCACCGAGATAAAACCACCACTAAGATTTTGTCAGTTCCTATATACTGTCAGTGTGCGCGTGTACTGTATACATGCCAACAAACTTCTCGAGTTACGACGCGACATTTCCAAAACCAGGACTTCACACCAAAATACCTGTCCAACGTATCGCGTTTTTGTGTGTTATCGGGGGAAGGGTGTCGAATTGAGTCCCACAACGAATCCATCAATTGACAGCCGTTAAATCGGCGCTGGTTACTGTAGCCAGACACGCACCAGAAACCCCCCTCGATTGATGGATTTTCTTATTCATTGCAACTGATTAAAACTATAAATATGTCTTGTGATCGCGGGTCTTGTGAATTTTACGATAGAACATAGGTATCTCTGTTTTGGTTAATGCGTCGTATTTGTTCATCAAGCTACAATAGCCTGTCTAGTCTACAGTCGACAGATTTTGTTCTACCAACCTTTCTCTAAATGAGATAGTGTTGAGGGACTAATCTTAACGTTCACACGTGCTACCAAACTACATTTCTAGAAAGACACCGCAGAATGTTTCATTGCTGTTGTTTTTGTCGTGTTTTTTTTTGAACGTACTTTCACCGTCAATGTTTTACTGTACGTGTCGACACTACTGTGAAACTAGATATTTGCTCCTGCGTATTCTAGCCGGTCCCGCGGCTAAGTTAACTATGCTACCAGTTTTTGAGCGAATAGATTGGCAGTATTTGTACGTTCCGAGTTACAACTGACAGTTTTCGTTCTTTTTTAGGAACTTTACTGTTTCAGTTCATTGTTTCATCTGCCTGCTTCTTGTTTTTTCTAATTCTGTAACTCTACTCTATATCGATTTTGTTGGTTATGGAATATCTTGTGAGTTGCTGTCAAACATTTACATAATAATGTAATCTGAATACATTTGCACATAATCTGATCGTGTTAACTCATGGATTTCGCCTTATTTGCTCCAAGTGGTTGACAACATATTTCATTCTCTTTTATATTAAATTGTTCAGAGGCACTGTCCGAACACGGAGAATTAGATACTGTTTACTGTATCTATCACTTTTTCTGTGTAGTGATTCCAAGGTTATCGTCGAGGTGTCAGAAAATCGAAACACTGCATTCTCGGCCAAGTCAGAACTTTGATTTTCTAAAACGTAACCTATCAATAAATGTGCAAAAGCATTATTGCCCATATTCTTGATATCTTCACAAATTACTTTACCTCATTCAAGAACATCTATATATACATTTTGATGATTTTCTTGATGACGTTTCACCAGAAACAATGACGGTTTTTCCACTGAGGTAAGCTAATAATCCTGCAATCATCGTGTTATCTATTTTAGTTGTACACAGCAAGTTGTGAACTGAAACGGAAGAATGATGCAACCTACATCAATGTGAACAGTTTCCGAGATAGAATATTTTTTTCGTCATGACAGAAACTATTGTATTCGATTGTGATTGAAACACTCTTGCATAGCGTTTCAAAATGTATATGCTTATTGTTAACATTACGTGGGCATTCTTTACAACTTTCTAAATAATTATGTAAATCAATAAATAGACATATTACCCCCTGGCAGTGCATTTCCGGTACAATAGGTGTTATATTGGGCATGAATGACAGTAATCACAGTCCTTCAATATTTGTCCACCTGACTGGGTTAAGACAGACTTAGCGAATGGCAGGAAAAAGGGGTCTCTCTCTGTCTCTCTGTCTCTCTTTTTCTATATCTATTCTCATATCTTTCAGTAATGCTCTTCCTCCCTATCTTTCTCTGTATATTTCATCATTATCTCTTTATACACGATTTAAGTTTTTCAATATATGAGTTTCACACCATTTAGAAGAGTAACATTTCTCCCCGAACCACTTTTCACATTTTTTTTGAAAGTGCAATTTTCTAAATCCACCTAATCCACTTGACTACCGCACGTGTGTCTATTGCACTAAATTCTCCGTCTAGCCGATTAGGTGACGGTAAATTCAGATTAATAGGATTACGGTAGTTCCCAATCTACGCAGCCGCTTTTTCCGTGCCATTTCCTGATCGATATCACGGTTTTCGATGTGGCGAATTAGTCGAATTAGTGCATGTTTCGCATTCCACGTCGCCTCGAATACGTGTCACACGTGGCCCGTTTGCGTCACGAATTAACTAATTAGAAGTTGGTCGCCGCGCAGCTGATGACGCGGTGGCGGCGGCGGCGGAACCATTCTGAAACAGAGTCACTTGTAGATTGCCATAAAACTGAGCGTACCTGTTTCGAAAGGTTATGAATATCGATAAAGTATTGAATATGCGAGTGGTCCTGAAATCCTGGATAATATACAAGTCTTACCGTTTTGAATTGATGAAAAATTAGTCGCGCAACCAAATCTTCCTGAATCAGTTGGTTTGGTGAGAAACCGAACCTCTTGCCCACTCAAACCGAAACAAAACCTGATTAACGTTACGTAGTAGACTAACTTGAACAAGAATCCCCTGAATTGATTGGTAAAGATTCGGTTGGCGTTAAAGATCAGTCGCGGAAGCTTTTGACGCGGTGACGGTGGCGGCGGAATCGGGCATATAAAAAACGCAAGCTCTCACTTAATATTCTCACAGTGTAGAGAAAAAGTTGAGAGAATAAAAAATGAAGGTGGTGCGTTTTGTCTCTACCCCAATACCACTAGTACGACCCTTTTCTCGTATTAGTTGCGGCACTGTGTATTACCTGAATTTTCCAACTTATTAACAACTAACGTGCGCTTCATGATTCCCTTTTTTGTTGCATTCCTTCTCGCGTTTTGAGCCTAATTGTAGATTAGTCGCGCATCTCCCGGCGGAACCAAGTGAACGCCCAGTTCGGTGATCAGTCGTTCAGCTCGGAGCCTGAATGCCAAATTAGTACGTAACGCGTAGGCACATGTACGTGTTCAGACATTTCTCCGTAACTTTCCTGAACTACTTTCTAGTTGTTATCAAAACTCGGCAGTATATTGCATATCTTATTATGTGTTGTATAGTACGTTTGTCCAGGAAGTTTTAGTCGGGTGCACGTTCGATCTTTCTTCCTACATTATCCCTATTATTATGACGAGAGAACTTACGCATTATCTGTGAGAAATTAGAAATTAAGACTGAAATACAGGGATTGTTCTGGATTTATAATACGGTAGCTGGCAGCTAAGCCTCCTATTAACTGCCAGCTACGTGCCGAGCCCATTTACTGGATGATGTTTAATGTTTGTTTCTATCGTGGAGATTTAGATTTAGATGATGCGTAATGCAAGAATTTCACATATCGCACATACCTAGTTTCCCCGCAATGATTCAGTATCTCTTTTTCTGTTCATCTAATCTATTTTCGTTCGTTTTTTCCTAATCCTAATATCACCCTATTCTTCTTATCTCTCTTTCTCTCTCTCTCTCTCTCTCTCTCTCTCTCTTCCTCTCTTTCTCTCTCTCTTCAGCTCTCCCCTCTGACCTCTACCTGTCACTCTTTCTAGTCAGTGTGTGTCCACCACCTTATCTCTAAAACTAATCCCCTCACTCTCTTTACCTTTCTCACATCTCTCTACCTTTTCCCGGTTACGCAATCAGGCGGTGTCCTTTCCATACCTACCGGCACTCAAACACACAAGTGATTAGAGAGTAGAGTACCTATTGGTGAGTTGATGTTCAGAAAAATCTCGATTGCGGTACAGTGAATTACTGTTCAAAGTGAACTTCTTGCTCAACATTAACAATTATGGGTGGTTGTTCGAGGCACATCTACATAATGTTTCGAATCGACGTGAATGGAATGCCCTTAAATGTTAGTGGTTTGGTAGAATGCGATCATCGAATAATGATTTCGTTTTCTCCAAGCTGTCTCATAGAGAGTATCCAAATCTTTGCTGTGGCCTGATCTCGGCTAGTCTTAAATTACAAATTTTGATCGCAAAGTCACGGAAACACAACGAGATAGGGCAACACACCGTATAGGCTTGCTTCAAGAGGAGCAAGTACTATAGAAGCGAGCCAGACTCTCCGTGATAATGTATTCTAGGAATATGGTGTATAGGAACCACAGTTCTCGTACGGTGAGTCAACAATGTTTACTATTAGTGTTCTTATTATCCTATTTCAGCTCAATCGTATCATATCGCTCATTATTAGTAAGACATTCTAAGAAGGGGTGTGCTTGCTTCAAATAGAATACTGTGTGGCAGTACGCTCCAAATGGTGTGTGATGTGGGTTTGTAGTTCAAAAGTTGTAAACTAAAAGGGTTTTTCGCAACAGTTTGTAGATCAAGTATGTGCTAATGTGCTCAGTAAGAGATGTACTTGAAACCGTTTCGACCCTGATTCAAGACGATCGCCTGAGATGTAGATCGTTCACTAGTACCACACGAGTCCTATGAATTCCTGCTATGACCGAAAAACTGGCTGTTTTTAGCCTGCCATTCCGCAATTCAATTGGTTTTTTACAGGCTTTCTTCTTACACGTGACGCCACATAATAGCCAAGGTGAAAGTGCGAAACTTTTCTCTGAACATGTTTCTGACTTCTAAATGTTTTCGAGATTCTCTATGAACCACTTTTTTTAACGTAGCGACACGGTGCGGTTCATTTCCTTTGACATACCAATCAAAACACAGCGATAATTATCCCGAATTAGTACTTTCACAAGCTTTCGGCGGGGTGTTATCTAAGTTAATTCTAGTTCTTACGGTACTTCTTATCGTACCGCTTCTAATTGCAAAAGGTGTTAATTACGTTTAGGGTAAAGTGAGTCCCGCCCCAAAAACAGGTGGTCAATCTATCATTTAGTTTGCCATTCATTCTAGAACAGGATTTCTACTAGAACTTGTTTTTTTCTGGTAATATGAACGTTCTTTTCATTTTTTTTTCGTTTTAGAACTTCATCGCTCTGTTTTTCTCCAGTCGTGCTTCGCTATATCCAATTCTGTTTGTTTTTCATACCTACTCGAACTAAAGGGGTCCCAATAGGATCGTCTTTTTGTAGTTTGTACAGTTATCCTAAGCACATTGCAACTTGCGTCTCTACTTTCTCTTGAGCTTCCTATAATTGTTGCCTTTTTGAGACGCTCAAACGCTAAAAAACCAAAAATACATGACATAGAAACACCCACGCCTTTCCCACCTTTTCCTTCGAACAACCTACAACAGCTTATAAAGCTGAAAATAAAACGGTAGCTTGTAGCGCCACGGTCCCTTAAAGAATCCGTCCCGCTCTAATTTTGACTTATGAGCTAACAATCTGACCTTGTGGCAAATTAAAAACCATGATCAAAAATATATACTTCTATATCTCTATCTTGCTTCTTTCTCTCAGAAAAGCGGCTTACGTAATGACACCGATAGGAGAGTTGCGTACTGGGTATGCTAAAAATAGCCAATAGAAGTACAGAAAGGTTTTTAGAACACTCTATCATATATGACAACACAATTAGAGACTACGAAATGAAAATAAATCTGGAAGTAAACGAACAAATTCAAGTTGCGTCACAGTGAAAATGTTCATGTCCACTTTTTAAGTGCTTGATGTTATGCAAATTTTACAAGTTTTCAGTCAGAAAGTTTTTCCATGGTCTATGGGAAGACATTAAAAATGTTTTTTGAGCTTTTTAAATTTTTCGTGAAAATCAGATTATAGCGGAACGGATTCTTTAACACCGGTTTTGATTTCCGGTATCGAACACTTTCAATTACAAAGTTTTCAGTAATCGAAATACTAATTTGTTTTTGACATCGAGAATTATCTATATTGTGTTTGCCTCTGTTGAATTCAATAATCAAAATCAGCTGTTCTTATCAAAAACTCGTGTTAGAAGTGAAGATACAAGTTCTACAGATCTTAATACTAATTTGTTTTTGACAAGGAAAATTAACCAAGTTATTGTGCTCGCCGATTGTTAACGAACTAATCAAAATCAGCTTTTCTTATTGAAAACTCGTGTTCGATGTCGTATCACAATTCTACCGTAACCCAACCGACTGTTTACCGGTGTCAATCCCTGCGGGACCAATTAGCTAACCGCCCTTCCGCCTAATCCAGCCCTGTTATGTCATACACTATCTGGTGACTGACATATTGCTAACCCCCACCTCACTCATAACCCACCTTATCTAGTTTGTCTATAACTTCCAGTTACAAACATAACCCAGTTATTCTAGTATGTGACTTCTAGTCATACAAAATTGCACACTTGTGTTTTTCGACTGTTTTGTGTAAATTTCTCTCTATTTCTCAGAGAAGAAGTGGTCAGTGTGAATTTCACGATATTTGAGCGCGTGATTTTCAAATTTCGACCCCTTTTCAGTTTTTATATAGATTGAAAGGTTTTTTGATTTCAAAGAAAACCTCAAAGAATTTTCTCTAGGATGACAACATTTTCGCTAATTTGAAAAACAAACATTTAACTCCCCCAGATTTGAACTAATCCAGCTTAGTATGCCATGCCTACTTCAGATCCAAAACCGCTACAACTCCGAGACTAATCCTGGAGAAACGTGGGTAGTGATTGGGTACGGTAACTTTCAAAGAAAAGGAAAACTTCAAATTTAAGAAGGTTTAGTAACTCATTTCTTAATCAAAAACATCATGTGGGTGTTAAGAACGTTATGACGTGGACTAGTAAACTGATGATTAGTTTCATACTCTTCCTAATCTCTCGTTTGCTAAACTTATATTTGCTTTCAACATTAGTTTTATCCCACAATTAACTAGGTTAACTCAACATTTGACTATACCAACGTATCTCAATGTTCAACTTGGATAGTGTGAACATATCAGTACAGTATTCATGATTCTAGTTTAGGAATATTCATTCATTATTACACAGTAATTTTTCGTAATGTATAAGTAGTGGTAATTGGTGGTTTTTCATTCTTTCACAGGTTTTCCAATCGACACTTATGCAACTACCTCCTTAATTGTGCCCCTCAGTTTTCTCAAGGTAGATAAGGACCACCTTGCTCATGACCAGAGGTGCCAATGAAAAACTTGGATAGTGTAGATAAGCAACTATCTTAATCTAAGGTAACCTGCTCTTTCTACGATGCGGGTTCTATTTGTGTTGCAGATCCTTTTCAATAAGTTTATTGTTTCAATAAACAGTTTGTGTTACAATCCAACAATTTATAAAAAGTCCGTTCACGAGTCTGCGAGTCAGTAGACATGATGTTTCCACCAAAATTCCACATGCAGCGTTTCCGATTATAACTATCCTCTTCAATCAAAAATGAGTTACAACCGCTCTTAAATTTGATTCAAGTACTACATATACGTTGCTCGAACTCTTGGACGGTTTGCCGCCATTCAAAAGTGCGCAAACATCAACCAAAGTGGTCAATTCAGTGGGATTCACGCGGAAAATCACTTCAGGTAGCTCTGCATTGTTCTCAAAAGATACAAACCACAATCTTTTCCAGATTTCTCGAACTTTGGTTTTACAAAAGTTATAAAATTCAGAAATGCTTTTCTCCACTCTTCTTGATAGGTGAAAACCAGAGACCATCTTCCCTTTTTATCTAGTTTTAGTTTCAAACAAGTGAGAGAAATTCAGAGCTCCCTTTCTCCACTGTTTTCGACAGGTGAAAACGAAATACAATCTTCACTAGTTTTCTCAAACTCGGGTCGAATCACCTGGCGGCGTAGCAATCCCTCAAAAATCTTATGAGATATCTCATGAGCTATCGCATGAGCTTCTCATGAGATTCTATTGATTGCTATGCTACAACATTGAGAGTTCACGGGTAGCTCATGAGGGATCTCACGAGAAACTGATATGAACTTCTCGTGAGATTGGAGGGATTGCTACGCCGCCTGGCGGAAAGTTTTTGTTGCTGTAGATAATTCATTTTGTCTTGGAAAAGACATTCTTTTTTTTGAACAATTTTCATACTATTTCCCTGATTGTTTCGAACGAGCTCACAAGCCATCTTAGTATTCAGAAACTTCAAACCACCTGATAGCGGCTTGTGAAATACATTCTGTGTTCCCGATGGTACTTAACTTACATAAGAAGATGATTTTAGAGGCAATTCCTCAATCTTATCACGTAAATTGATAATACTATAATTTAGTTTTTGGTTCATGGGATTAAATCAACATTAGCGGTGACGGGGTAATCCAAGCACACGTGACGCTTCAGGGTATTCACGTCGTTCGTGGAAACCTACTACTTCAGGAAGTTTGTCCATCTTTAATCAGAGATTCATTGACACTGCTATTTCCTCTACTTTCTTTGTTTCCCATTCGCCCTCTCTCACTTTTCTCATTTTCTCTCTGTCTTCCGGGTGTCTCTCTTTCTCTCCACCTCTCTCTCTCTTATCTTCTCCCTCCTTCTCTCTTCACCTATATCTTCCTCACTCCCTCTCCCTCCCTCTCTCTTTCTCTCTTTCTTTCTCCCTCCCTCCTCTATCTCTCTCTCCCCCTTTTCCTCCACATTCTCTCTCTCTCTCTCTCTCCACCCCACCTCCCTCTATCACCTGCCTCCCCCAAAAACCGTCGTCTCTCTCCCTTCTCTCTCTTTCTCGCCCTCTTCCTCTCTCCCCCTGACCCTCCTTCCCCTTCCTCCTCATCTGTCCCTTCCTTTCCTCTTCCACCCCTCTCTCAACACTTCCCCTCTCTCCCTCTCTATCAACTGCCTCTTTCTCTCTCTCCCTTCCTCCATCATATAGAGCTCACTTTCTCTATATTATATACTATATACTCCCTCTCTATACTCACTCTCTATACCCCTCTATATTCTCTCTCTCCCTCTCTATACTCCTCTCCCTCTATCACCTGCCCCTTCCCATGAAACCGTCGCCTCGAATACTATGAAATGTTCCGCCGCCAACCCATACTAACACTCATAATTTCTCCTATATTTCACATGAACTATGTGCTTAGCTGTCCGAATTTATCGTTTCGCTCCGCTGCGCCAAACGAGAATGATCGAAACCTCTCTCTCCTTTCTCTATCTCTTTTCTCTCTCTTTCTCTCTGTCTTCGTTCTCTCTCTCCTTTCTCTTCCTCCATCTATCTATCTCTCCCTATTTATCACTAACACCTTGTGCCATTGTATCGCTCTCTTTTCCTCTCTGCGTCTCTCAATGATTATTTTCATCTGTTCTTACTCTCTCATTCTCTCTCCATTTTCTCTCTCTCTCTATCGAATATTTCTTTCTCTTCTCCTTTCTCTCTCTCTCCCATTTTCCTCCCACTGCTTCAGCGACACAAAAAAGTTGTTTTTGCACTTCTCACTTTCTCTACTGAGGAGCTTAAATGTTATCCTATACAATAACAACGGAAGTACATCACGTTTTTCATGAAGAAAAAGAGAGAATTATAGAGAGAGAGGGAATGTAATGATGAACTTTCGATTAGTGTAGTGGTTTACTTTTTCTGAGCTAGTAGGAGTTACCTTGTTGTTTTACACTAATCACTGTGACTTCCGCCTAGCTCGTGATGCCGCCGGCTCTTCTCTCTCTCTCTCTCTATTCATTTCTCTCCTTATTTCTCTCTTCTCCATCTCTCTTTTCTCTTCATTTCTCTTGCCTAATCACTTTCCCTTTCTTTCTTTCTTTCTTTCTTATTCCTAATAAATGACTATCTCCTCTCCACACTCTCTCTTCCACTTTTCCACTGTCTCGCTATCTCCCCCTCCCTCTCTTCTCTTTCTCTCTCTCTCTCTCTCTCTCTCTCTCTCTCTCTCTCTCTCTCTCTCTCACCATCTCTCTCCTACCTCATGGCCTATTCCTCCTTTCTTTTAGTATCTCGTTATCATTTATTTCATCGTTGGCCCGCGCTCCACACATAGAGTACGAAATAAAACCTCCATAAACTTGGTACGACCGTCTGCTTCTCTGCGCCCTCTCTCCCTCCGCCAGTGTAATGAGTGCTCTCTCGTCGCGTCTCTGCCAGCTGCGTCTCGTCTCTCTTGCAGGCGCGCCCGGTTATGACCGGCCATTTTGATGATTTAACGTAAGGCGAATTGTTTTAGAGATTTCCAGTGCCTCAGTACGCAATTTCGCGTTTTATAGGTGCACATTCGAACGTTTATAGTTCACGGGGCAGAGGAGGGAGAATGAGGTCTCGAAACGATATAGTTTCGGGGGGGGGGGGGGGGGGAAATGTATGGAGGTTGGAAAGGGACTTGAAAGGGACTTGAAGGGGAACTGACACAGAGTGCAGAGGAGAAATACAATATAGTTTCGAAGGGATAAGGAAAAACTATTAGGGCTGTCTAGACGGTGTATGTCGCCCCATCGCGCTGTGTTTGTAGTTTGATCCCGTTGGATTTGTGGTGAAGTTCGGACGCCGTAGGCAGAAATATAGTTTGTCCCACCCACTTATAACCCTCTACAGTAATCTGCTACGTCTTCCAGGTCAAACTTTGGTATATTAGCGTGTTCAGAATTCCTCAAAATGTTGATAGCGTCTTCTGCATGTTTACTATTACTAACTCTAAAAATTTGAAAGTAAAGTAATGACTTTTTCATTAGACCCCCCCCCCTTGAACAATTGACGGATTACTGTAGGAGTACATCGATTGGTGAAACAGACTATATCCCAAGAAGCAGTGAGTCGCGTTTCTCTGAGGATGTGCTCCTACATGTCCGGGAGAATGAGGTGAATAGAGAAACACTTCTTCAATAACATAACTTTCTGTTTCAAACTTCTATTTCATTTCCTTTTTCTCTTCTTTGCGAACTAGAAGTTGAGATAATCTCCACTTCTTTCCGTCGCCTCCTACATCCAATACAACAATGAATGGAAATAAAAAAATGTGAACAACGTCTTTTTCGCTTTCAGCAGAATTCCGCTGGAGCAAAACATCGTAATCATAACGTATCAAAGTATCGTACAAGTTTCCAGAGTTCCATAAACAAAAGTACTCTGCCACACACAAATATTATTTTGCCGTAGGTAAATGGTCAATGGTAACTCGATCTAGATCTACAGTTCAGAGCGCTCAGAGCGCTCTCTCTCAAAGACCAAATCCCGGCCTAAAAATACATTCTAATCTGTTTTCGTAGTGTTAAGGTCAGCCTGACATCAATTTAAAATCCGGAAGTAGATCAAAACACCACTATTTTCAATATTTCCATAGATCATCTCCGTGATGTCTCCGTAGTTTATGTTGCATTAGTCTAAGCTGAAGTCTGACATTTGCTAGTCTTTTTCTTTTGTGTTATCTTTCAAATGAAATGCGAAACTACAAATGAAATCGAAAACTACAGTTAAGCTGTTCCTTGACATTGTTAAGCTGTTCCTTAACAAGTTACATTTACATAGTATGTATCCTCTGTATAGTCCCGGTCATTCCCACTGAGACTTGGCAGCGGGCCAATGAATATTCCAAGCGATTTTCAACCACTTTGGAGTTTTCCAATAAACCGCAATTCGCTGTTAGAGGTTGTTCAGCTTCATAAGTACAAATCAATAAAAAAAGTCTAGAGAAAACTTTTCACTGTTCTGAGAAATAGTCCAAAATCTTGGCACAATGCCAATTGGTCTCAGTGGGGATGAACGAACTATATAGTTCCAGTTATTTCCACTGAAACCTCGGCAACGTGACCGAAAGTTTCCAGGTGGCTTTTCACAATGTTAAAGTTTTCCAAATCACCGAAAGTATTCCGAGCGGCTTGCTGTACGTGGCAAACAGATATTTTCATGAACCTAAGATTTATATGAAATGTATTTATTGCAATTTCCGTTGGCTCGAAGTCTCAATGGGAATGGCGAGAACTATATTATATGTCTAATGAAAATAGTGCGGAGGTAGATCATGTTAGCGAATTATCAGCTCAGCAATAACAATGCACCTCAAATTAACAGGATTCGTCTGGCATATTAGACACACGTAGGTCTACTACTACTTCCCCCTTCAGAGGGTATATAGGCACAGGAGGAGGTGAAACACGCAGTAATTGGGAGAGATTATTCTCTTCCTATCTTCTCTCTTTTCTGTTTCTCTATACCTGCCTCCCTTCAAAGGGAAGAATAGACACGATCCATACGCACATACACAGTTTGAGAGAAGTCTCGGGAAGGTTTTGATCAACTTTTACTTCTGCTTTCTCTAGCTTCCTCTCTACCTCTCCACTTTTCTACCTCTCTAATTGTATTCTTCTCTCCTATCTCTCTATGTATTTCCCTATGCCTGCATCTCTGTCTAACTCTTTCTTTCTACTTATACCTCTCTTCGTTTATCCTCGGTCGCTTTTCTCTCCCCTTCTTCTCTCTCTCTCCCTCTCTCCTTTCCCCTCGCTCTCTCATTATGGAATCTGATTAGTGAAGCGTGGAATCGTAGCCTGTTGCCGTGTCAAACAATATAACCTGGCTATCTATCCGGCATTTTTTCGTTTCCCACAAATAATCAATATTCATGAATTTATATACTTTATCTAGTCGGCAATGGGAAACACACATCATTCTTTCACTTATCTATTTTGTACTACTTCAGAAACCTTGTACTACTTTAGAAACAATAAAAATTATAGTTCTCGCCATTCCAACTGAGACTTTGGCAGCGTACCAAGAAAATTCTCATATGAAGGTTTTTCATAGAGAACATGAAAAAACATGGACAGTGTTTTTACTCACATGTTGAAATGAGAGTAAACTACAGTTCACACAATTTGTTTTCATTCTTGGTGAAGAACTTGGAAATTTCCATGGCATCCTGCCAAAGTCTCTGTGGGAATGACGAACAACTCTCGAAATGTTGACTCATTCAATTAGTATTGCAAAATGAACAAACTCAATTTGTTCTAATCAAATGATAAATTACTGTTCAGAAAATTATCAATTTGTTGTCATCCTCCCTACATGTTTTCTTGTGATTAGTCTTGTGATACTGATTTGTTTAATAGTAATTCATAACGCACATTATCTTCTCTCACGTCGCTCACAAATCACTTCAAAATTTTAGAGAAAAAGGTGTCAAGGGGCCACTAACAACAAATTTGGCCACGCCCACTATTTCATTCTCGAACACATCGAGAAACAAAACGTGATATAGTTGCGTATCAAGCAGTGTTCTCGTATCACGTGACTATTGACTAATTATTGATTATTTCTTCTTTCTACCAGTTTGCTTCGTATAGAATATTTTGTTGTGATGTTTAATATAAATTTGTATTATCTTTGTATTATTCGCTCTCTTTATAGATATTTTACTGAAACCAAAACATCCAATTTTCCAGATGTCACTTTCGCTGCTGTCTCTGCCCGATGAAATCATCTCCAACATTGAGTCTTTTCTCTGCTTCGAAGACTCCACGTCGTTGTCGGTCAGTTTGAGAATGGGTATTCAACAGCAACTGTCAGTCGATTGCACTGTCACGTAAAACATGTTATACACAGCAGAACTAAGAAACGTGCAATGAGAAAGTACATGATTCCTCATTAGAATGCTAACTTAACGTGGCCATTCGATTTATTTCTAGTATAAAGTATGCTGCTAACTACTCATAATGGAGAACTCTAAAAAAAGAGTTTAGTTAGATATGAAGTTATTCACGCCTAGCTCATAACGGGAAGCCAACTGCAAGTACATCAATCATCAGGAAGTTTTGCCGGCAGTACAAAGTGTATTTCTCAAAGTCAAGCACTCCGAGAGGATTTTTCAACTATGTCCTGCGAAGCGTTGAAGATTGTGCTAGAAACAATGAAGTTAATTTTTCTGATACACTTTTTTTCAGCAAACCTGCCGAAAACTTCACAACAGTTGCGCCACCGAACTAAATATGTACGACAAAATGCAGGTTGGTGTTTAAAATTGTCGGTTTACTGGTTTCGGGGAAAACTTTGAAAATCATTTTTTGGTTTTTCTGGTTTTTCATGCAGAATAATCCTCTACGTTAGGTGGGACAAAAAAAACCCAAACATAGAAGTTCTCCAAAAAGAGTGAGACGTTTATGATGTTTCGCCTTGAAACGTTACGAAAATTACTGAGGGAAGAGTTATGTTTCGTTGATGCCCAAACTAGACATTTTCGTTTCAATTGAAACATTTCTGTTTCACGTACGTGTCTCACGTACAGTATACTTTCCGCTCATCTTTCATGCCAGTAATTACCGTAATTAGGCTAAGCACCTACGCGGCGGGACTTCAGCTATTGGGCCTAATGCCTAAATTATCGCCCCTATGGCACATAAATGCAGGTGCGACAGCAGGGCCACATTCCCAATGCATTGTGGGGTGTGAAATGGCTAATATTGGTTAAAAGATGGGGTTGGGAATACGAAAAGGGTAGAAAGTTGACAAAATTGACAGAATCAATGAAAAAAGGATTCAGAAAACAAAGAATAATGCAAACAAAAGCTAGAAAAAGTGGAGTAGTGTTGGGACCATCAGTTTGTTCTTGTTATGAACTATGAACGACGGTTTGCTCGTGAATAACCGTGCGCTTCATCTTAGTTCAAGCTGCACTAGATCCTGAAAAAAGATCAAAAATGTGTAGTCCAGTTTCACGTTTCTAATTCTCCATGTTTTTCTCGAGTGTTTCTGATCGGAGATTTTACTATGAGCTTGAGAGATGAACCTGAAATGATTGAGTTCACAATTAATCACTATTCATTCCATAGATGGCTTCACATTCCCATAGCTCATGATTCAGATCAGTGACGACGTGAAAGAGTGTCGTGTATCTGATTCCCGCCACCGTCGTTCCCCACTGTCCTTCCACCCCTCCAACGCCGCCAAAGTTCTCTCGAAAACCAGCGGAATCGCCGAGATCAACGTGCTCATGAAGGAGGTCGAACTCACCAAGATATTCAAGGGCAACGGTTGGTGCTACAAAATGTTTGACTTTATCTCCTACTTTGAACTGCATTTTTAAATTCATGAATATCCCTCAACTTTCTCTGCTCCATTCAAATTCATTCATTACTGCTACATCTATTTTTCACTCTGGAAGGACGCGTCTTGAAACACGAATACACTTCTTCGTTATATTCTACTCTATTATATCTGACACCGACAAACTGTGAAATGTTCGTTGTGATTATGGCTTAAGTTCAGCTCAGTAGTTAGCATTGCGCCTTGACTCTGCTTTATGCGTATGTTGCGGTTTTAAAGTTTCTCAAACAGCGAAGAAAATTCCGATTCTGAGATTGGTTTTGTATTTTAGTGAAGTTTTATGATTCAGGTCGATCTCCCTACACTCCTGGAGGATACCTGGGCCCACTGCTATTCCGTAATCTCCACGCTCTACAGTCCTTGAAACAGTTGTCACTACATGTGGACATAATGGTAGAAACGATAAAGGTCTGTTTTCACCCCCCGTTGAAGACCACTCGAATGAGGTGTCAATGTAATTCGAAGATCATATTTAGGAAAAACAAAAGTCAATCAATAAGTGATTTAATTTCAGGACCATCGCGTGCCCTGCCCAGTGGAAGACCTTTCCTTCGCCCTACAGTACCTGTTCAATGCACCCTTCCAGACATTTATACAGGTACACATCTATTTGACTTCATAGTTCTACGTATAAAATTTTACGGTAACGGGATCTCTTCAGTCTGATGTCCTTTCTGACAACTCTTATCTCTAGCAAATCTTCTAAATGATGAAACAATTTGGGGAAAATTGTTGATGCCTGTGATGCTACGATTAATTGTACCATTCTGCAACTACTATTCTTTTAAAATGCTGATGTAAACAAAGTGCTCATAAGCGAATCTCTTCAAACCTATTCAGTTTTGTATCTCTTTAGATTAGCGCCTGTTGCGCCGAGTACACGGAGACGGACGTGGGATCCCGGAATCTGCTCATTTCTGGCATGCAGCAGGCATTGAAGACGGCAGCCCAATTAGGCGCTGACACCGACTTCGTGGTGGAACCAAATGAAGGTACGGTGGAAGTTAATTTTGCTGTGTATAGTGAACAAGTTTCAGACGATCCAGTGAAGGTATGTTGGATGATTTGTGCGGTATGTTAGAATCTCATAGTTTGACTTTCGCTTGGGAAAACAAGGACGCAAAAATGCACGTTTGTTTTACGGTTGTTTCACGTGAAAACAGGGTTTGAAGAATGTGAAGCCCAGTGAAGGCACGATGATCGTTTATTTGGCTGTGTAGAAATCTCTAGTTGGACTTTCGCGTGGAAAAAGGGACTTCGCGTGAAAAGTTTGTTGTACACCAAAGCAAAGGTTTTCTGAAACCTTCACTTTCGAAAGCAAAATCGTGAAAGTTGGATTCTGGAACTTCTGCGTTTCCACATCATGTGGCGTGAGATAACGCACTATGAAAATCTTCTGAACGGGAAATCTGATGTCTCATGCCCTTTCCTCGAAGTTCCTAGGAAGTTTAGTTTGAATGTCAACGCTGATCAGCCTGAAAGCTTCGAAAAATGCCGCTCTTCGAATTATTACGTTTCATGAATTGCGATAATACAGCATTTGTTTTGAGGATCATAATCCAAATCATCAAAAAGATTCTTCTATGTACGCTAATTCGTTGGAGCTTAGTGGGCGATTAACATTTTCTTACATCTGAGCTGATCCTTATTTGGTGTCAATCTAGATTTGGCTGTAAATCGCCTTTAAACACATCGAAGATACGAGAAAAAACTGTGAATTGAAACCATTCGTTGTGGACTTCTATTCTAATATATGTTTTTCCGTAAGTTCTTCTGAAGATTCGTATTCAAATTATAGAGCTCAAAGCCCAGAATTGAAATAAGTAAACTATCGAGGTTTGCTGAGGTTTATTAATTATTTCGCAGGATACGTCGACATGACGGTGGAAAAACAGAATCTGGAGTACTCGTTCGCCTTCTTCTACTACAATCCTTCGATTTGTGAGGCGGCCGTACCGGAAGAGCCTATGGATGTGGTTTCACCCTGTGTAAACTGAAAATTATGATAATGTACTTACGTTTAGTAATCATATTTCATGTGAAACGTGTAAAACACATCAGAAAAGTGATACGTATGATACTTCACGTCGCACGTTTCAGTTTTTGTCGAATGTAGAATACAGCTGGAACGTCGATTTTAGGCATGGTTTTTAATTTTGATCGTTGTATTACACAATATAGATTATAGTTGCTACATCTTCACGTTTAAAAAAGCCATGCCTGAGGTCTGAATTATTCCAGAAATATCAATAACTAACATGTTAATCTACCTCTATAGAATTCTGAACTATTCGGTTTTCATTTCTCATAATTCCGAATTTTTGAATCAGGTCCAACTAGTCTTTGCACCAAATACGATTAATGACAGTTTCGCTAAATCTTGCACATTTCTGACCGAGTTTTCGATAATTTCTTACAAATCATCTTCGATTTTTGTTCTCTCTTCCTGCTAGAGATCATGGAAATATGAGAGGGTGTAGACGTTTTACGTACTATAAGTTTCGTGAAGATGTTGTGTATATAAAATTGTGCATAATCCCCCATTTGAACACGGTATAATTATGTTGAGCTTATGGTTTTGTTCATGTTCATTATTTGATATTATTGCTGTTTTTACAACATAAGAACGGGTTATGATTGTGAATAAAAGTTAGAACATTATGGTTGTAAATTACATATTCAGTAAAAACAACAAAATGTAGTGTTAGAATGAGGAGCAACGCGAACATTTTGAGGTTTCGGATGATACAAATGTATAACTGATTTGGCAGAATTTCAATATAGAGATATTTTGCGACTTGTCGATAATGTTTCTACTTCCCTGTGTATGGCATTGAGTCTAACCTTAATAATAATAATAATAAAAAGTTCATTCGCATAGGTTAAACACAGTACAAATTATGAAAGTATCATGAAAATGATAAGAGTACCTATGGCGAATACGGATCCCAAGGGGTTGCGTGTTGAAGACGCAGTCAACTTACAAGGGAGCGTTTAATGAAAAATCGCGGAAAACGAATACATCGTAAACAAGTAAACAGAGAGAAGAGATGGAGAAAACAATTACAGTAGTGTTTATGTTAAGAAACGTGGTACCTCACCGAGCAATCTGACATCAATATTTTTCAATCTAGCACGTAGTTGACCTATTGATAGCATATCAGATTCATTTCTATTGAATGAGTCCCAATGACGTTCAGCACGAGAAAAGAACCAGTTATCATCACGATATACATTGAGTTGACGAATTAACCTACTTTTGTGTCTGATATTTCTGCTCAGAACAAAAGGACACCTGACCAATTGTGACTTTTTATTCAGAATTTTGTGCGCTTGGAGTAAATCCTTGTTGTTTTGCAGTGGAGCAAGCTTTATAGTGGGTGGCAAAATTAATAAATTTCTGTCTCTTGCCGGAACCGAACCTGCGAGGAAAAGTTTCGCAGGTTCGGCACTAACCACTGCGTTATTAGACCACATAACCGGAAAGCTTTGGAATACCAGACATGCGTACGTACACAGCGGAAAGTGAGATATACAGTACCCTCCCACCTTTGCGTTGGCGACGACTATATAGCAGTTCGACTTGCTTTCCAACACATACAGTTCGGTATACAAAGAAAGTTTGCTGGACAGTTCAGGTGTTTCATTCAGACTATCATTGAAAAATGTTAGTTTCTTCTCTCCCTTGAAAAAAAACTTTTCCTACATCGAGCCATACACAAAAAATATAAGTTAAAAAAAACTAACTTTAGATGACTTTAGCTTTTGAGTTTATTCTGTTGCATCTCTAGATAACGTATATGATGTGTTCCTCTGGGATTTTCCGATATCGTATTTTGCATTTTTGTTGTTATAGAATACTGATAGGTTGCCTTTATAAGGAGCACCCACGCCTGTTACAGTCAAATCCATATTCCATATTCATATTCGACAGAAAGCTGTTACTTTGACAATTCTGTTGTAGTTGTTGTTTCTTTGCATCTGAGGAGAGATGATGCCTTCTGAGTATCGCAATCGTCCCTTTACAGTCCCCTAGACTGACTTCAGCTGACATTAGGCTTTGAATATATTCTGATAATCACCAGGTTTCGGACTTTACGTACAACGTCCACGAGAAAAAGAGACTATAATGATTAAGTTCATTAGAATAATATATTTTGGGATTTAAATAAATAAAACTAACACGAAGGTCAAAGTTATAGTTTGAAAAGTTTCAAATTGACAAAAATCGAAAAACAAAGAAACTGAAAGGAGGTGTTTTTGTTGTTCTCGTTATCAGTCTGACCTGCAACATTTTCAATTCGTATAGACTGAAAGTAGACTTTTTTGTTCGATTCGTCTTGAGTCTGAATAGGAAATTGCGTATAATTTATTTCACAATGATTCACACAACATTATGATTCACATGAAAACTAGAAGATTTCATGTCTTTTTTAATATTTACAGAAAAATTATGATTCGTATAATGACCCTCGTCATTCTTCTTCTGTCGACTGTTACTGCGATGTTAGTCGGTGGAGGGAAGACGGTACAGGATCCTTCCGATCCGGAATTTATGGTCAGAAAAACGCTTAAAAAGGGAAAAAACCTAGAAAGTAGATCAAAAGTGCTTTAAATGTTTTTTATTATCAAATAATCTTTCACATTACAGTTTACGTGACCATTCAACTGATCACTGGTTTTAGTGCTTTATGAGGCTCCACTCGATCAAAACCTTTACAGAAACATTTACTTTTCACATGAAAACTTCGATAGTGAATCTATGAGTTCAGAATGTACAGACGTAAAACAAATTCGTTTTTCAGTCAACCCAATGTTGTAGTCTGATCTATTCTCTGTTTCATGTAGTTATATTTCAGGATCTAGCTTGGAGATCCGTGAAGTACATAAACGAGGATTCATCGAACACCGGACCGTTCTACTTGGTTCCCATTGAGGTTATTTTCCACTTACCAAATTCTTAGGTAAACTTTGATAAAACCGAAGGAACTGGTCAAAATACGTTATGACGTTTTTTCGCACTGAAGCGCCACGAGTAGGAGGTAGGTGTATTGCGTGGACAACTGAATAGTAACGATTCTGCCCCAGGTTCTATTCCAATAGAAATTAGATTACTATTTGTTCTCTGAGTTTCACGTGACTATTACATTCATTTGTATACTTTTTAAATTAATAACATAATTCGCTTCTCTGTTGAACATCACGTTTCGGACTAGAAACGAAAAAACACGAACCAACGAACATGACGTTTCATGTCGTTACTAGTTTCGTCAGTTAAAAGGGGGACAGAGAGGAAAGTTAATATGAAAGATCTTATCAAGAGAAACCGATTAGGATAACTCTCAAACTTCAAACTAACGAACCTAATTTGCATACGATTGACACGTGTTTGCCTGTTTTGGCGCGCGCCACGTTATATTCAGGTACCCCGGGGTACCTAAACTAGCTTACCTTTCTGCCCCCCTTAAAACAATATATTATTCACTATACAGGTTCTATCGGCAACAACACAGGTTGTGTCTGGCCTCGAGACCGAGTTGGTGGTTCTAGTCGAACAGTCGACGTGTAAAAAACAGGTGAGACTCAGAAACGGCTGCGCCAATTGTCTGCCACTAGAAAATTACTCTGAGACAGTCTGCGCCTCTTTGACCTGCACACTCTCTCGTCGGGGTGGGAACAAGAGTGGCTGGCCAATTGGCTGAAATTGAAGTCTCTCGCGATGCAGCGGAAACTAAACGCAGTCAGTCAGTTGCGATTAGTATCTCATGTGATGTTGTGAACATACAGTACCTTTTGGAGACAATAATGTATCCACAATGTTTCATACAGAATTGAGTCTGTTCTCTTGTTTTCGGACAATGTGTCAGTAATTATGTTCTAGCGAAATGTTCACAATCCCCTTCAATACATGTTTGTTGACCAGACAAAATTGTTTCATTGTTTTTTCTACATAATTTTTTCCACACTGACTCTTGTTCTAGAGTTATTGAGAACAACGTTAATAATAGTCAATGTACACCTTTGTTGCTTTGTCACAAGTTCGAAACGCAAACCTTCAATGTTCAGGATAGAATGAAGTGTTTTCTGAACATCCGCAACAAAGTGTAGTCGTCGCCAACGAAAGGCGGAAGTGTACTGTATATCTCACTTTTCGCTCTGTACGCACACAGGTCTTCGATTTCAAAGCCTGCAGGCCATGTGTCCTAAAAGCGCAGTGGTTAGCGCCCTGCTACGAATCTTTTGCTCGCAGGTTTGGTTCCGGCGAGCGACAGAAATTTATAAATTTGGCACCCACTATAACTACCGCACCTCTAGTGTATCATAACATGAATGAGGGCAAAATAACCAAATCATTCATGACGAAGTTTTCCCACTCACTTGGAGGTAATCACCGAATATCAGAGATTATATTTTGAATCCATTTACCTCTGAATTATAAGAGTTTATGAATATGTAAAATACATGAATAACCCTGCTCAACCTCTGAATGTTTGCAGAAAGTGGCCGTTTCTCAAGTGCGTGATTCACACTGCCCGCTGAAGAAAAATCCTAAACGCGCGGTAAGTCACTTGTAAATGTTTTCCATGTTTCACAATTCTTCGTACGCTCATATCTTTCTTGTCTATCATCATATCATGTCATATCTTTCTCTCTTTCTCTCTCTCTCTCTCTCTCTCTCTCTCTCTCTCACTCTCTCTCTCTCTCTCTCTCTCTCTCTCTCTCTGAGTCTCTTACTCTTCGAATCTTCCTCCGATCATATTTTGCTTTCTTTCCTCTGTGTTTGCACTTTCCTACGTTCTAAATAATAGCGAAACAATCAGTTCCAAAAATGAGGACCTCACCAGTTTTGGAACACTATAATCAACACAATAATAGTGTAAAATCAAAAGTCAGTTTATTTCCAGCTCTATACCGTCGACATCTTTGAACAGCGCTGGAAGAACTACGAGCAGTACTCAGTCACTAAAATTCGCGACGTTGGCCGCAATGAAAATCTCAATAGTACGTCTGTGTGATATTTGTTCTGATGTGTAACATTATTATGCTGTGATAAAGTTTCCTTCAGTGTTAAGCAAGAGCCAAGATGTATTTCTTACTGCGACAATCTTGCAGAAAACTGTGGGTACTTGGGTTTATCGAACTTTTGCCCGTTATTTCCTCTCATCACAGAATAAATGAGCGAACGTTGGGCAAAAAAAATTGTGCAATATCGGAGAATTCACGATAGAACCAACCTGGAATATGGGAAAGTGGATGTATAACGCCTCTAGCTAGAAGCGTGGCAGTATTAACAAACAAGCGAAAGGTGGAGAACAGTTCTCGGGACCTGTAAGAGTAAAGTGCACACTGTACTGTTTTGAATTGAAATCTTTCACTGTCACTCAGATTTTCATTTATTGGGTTTGGTATCAACGTAGCTTCGCAGAGAGGTACTCTGATATAGTTTACACCATTCCTACTGAGACTCCTACAGTAAGCTTACAATCTTTCCGAAGGCTGTTGTGAATCTGAAACTGGAGTTCATGAAAAATACTCTCGTATATTTATTCTACCTGAGAAGGAGAATGCGGTAAGAAAATCGTCAACTTCTCCGATCAAAAGTAAGTGAGCAAAACGGCTTGGAAGTTTTGAAATCCTACTGTAGGAGTCTCAGTAGGAATGGAAAAGACTATACAACTTGTTTACCTTCATAAACTTCCTGTATTGCGCATAAATTTGAGTTTTTCACGTTGTTCGGCAAAAGCGCGAGTTTTAGAATACCGTTTACAAGGAGCGTTGAAACCTTTCCGGCAATCCATGTGTTATTGGCTGGACTTTCGATCTAACTTCATGAATACGTATGCTATACTGTTAGTTAATTGCACAATCATGTGAGACATGTAAACACTGCAGAGCTCAGAAAAGTGCATGAACGATTATATATAAATGAATGCACGAAAATATATGAGTGTGATAAGAAAATATGAAATGGTGAATGAAAATTAATTGAAAATTGGTAATACAAATAATATACGTGACTTTACAGACATTGACTGTAATGTTATTTTGTAACTTGTTGACCGATGTTTCCACTTCCCTGTGTTTGGCATATATTTGAATGTTATCCTGTTGTTTGGCAATGGGGCGGGGTTCCGATCAGTTGAAGTTTGGTATAAAAAGAGAGTGGAGGTTCGCTGGACAGTTCATTTGCGTTTCCTGAGGCCGTATGCATGAAACATACCGGGCCGGGTTGGGATGCCATCCCGAGCTATTTCCCGGCCAATTCAGCTCGGGATAGCATCCCAACCCGGCCCGAGATGTTTCATGCATACGGCCTCTGGTTTTTCTTGGAAAAATTTGTTTTTGTCTCTTTCTCACACGGATTTGATACGATCATCACAAACTCTAAAATAAAACGTTTTCTTTGTACAAAGGGATACGAAAACTTTGGATTTTTCAAACAATCGAACAGTTCTCCACTTTAAGTTCTGAATGTGTTTTGTTGTTTATCGGTGCTGAGTTTCAAAGTACAACATCCATTCGAAAATCAATGAACAAAGCTACGGAAAAGGGGTGTTTTTGTTGTTCTCCTTATCAGTCTGACCTGAAACATTTTCAATCCGTATCGACTGAAACTATAGTCTGTTTTACATTATTCCGTTTGTTTTGATTTTGAACATAAAATATGTTTTGTATAGTTATTTTCAGAATGATTCACAGAAAAACTACTAAGAAGCGATACAGAAACATTTATACTGATTTATAAACAAAAAACGTGATTAATCTCATAGAAATTTACATATTATATAAACTTTCATAAACTTTTAAAGATTTCCAGAAAAATATGATTCGTATCATCACCCTCGTCATTCTTCTTTTATCGATAGTTACTGCTCAAATACCCGGTGGTTGGACGGTGGAGGATCCTTCGGATCCAGCCTACATGGTTAGAAAAATGCTTAAAAAGTGTGAAAACCTAGAAAGTAGATCAAGACTGCTGTAAATGATTGGTCATACTCATTTAGATTACAAGTGATCATTTACGTGACCATTCACGTGATCATTGTTTCTACGGGGTTTGTGTGGCTTCACTTGATTAGAAAACTGAGAGCTATGAAAACTTTGATATTGGATGAAAAATGAAGATTCACGGACGTTAGACAGAGAATATCAACGATAAATCTAATTTCGTAGTCTGATCCCGGGTCATTTCTCATGTTTTAGTAGTTTAGGACCGCGCCTGGAGGTCCGTGAGGTACATAAATGACGGTTCTTCAAACACTGGACCGTTCTATTTGGTTCCAATTGAGGTGATTTCCTTTTTAGACCGTAATATAAATTCTGATAAATGCGGATACAGCGATGAAAACACGTGAAAATCTTTACCTACACATGTTGGGTGGTCGGTTTTGGATACCGAATCTGTGCACGTGTTGGCGGTCAGTCAGTTCAAAGCTTTGTCAGTTCAAATGACATTGAAGTAGTCCTCGCTGTTTCGCATCAAAAATCAATAAAGTAATCGTCGTTTTACGTGACTTATTCGTGTAGTTTCATCAATTTGTAGTTTATTATTCATTTTTACAGGTTCTCTCAGCCAGAGTGCGAATCGCGGCTGGCCCTGTGTATGAGTTTGTGGTTCTTGTCGGACAATCGACGTGTCTAAAACAGGTGATCAGAAACATTCGCGCCATTTTTGTGACAAACTACGAAATCTGACACAGTCTGCGTCTCTCTGACCTGCACACTCTCGCCCAGGCCGCCACAAACCCATCATTCTCAATATTTGGCGAATTATTATCATCTAATATGTTTGTTGGTGTAAACATACAATACCTTCCGGTGACAACAATATTATTAACAGAGTATTCAGTATCTCTGAATGTTTCATACAGAACTTCCTTTGTTTATTTTTCGTATAATGTGTCATAAAAAATCTGCTAGCAAATATTTACAATCCATTCCAGCCAGTAACACAGGCTGTAATGCGAGAAAAAATGTTCATTGTTTTTTCCAAAATGAGCCGTTGAGTTAGGTTCAGTATACATCACGGTAATACACATTTTTGTTGCTTTTCAGATCGTTACTAACTTCAGAACCCAAATTCTCGAAATTCGAAAACAAATAAGTAGTTTCTCTGTAAATCCGCCAACTTGCACATCTAAAATAGAACACCTTGAGAATTACAGGAATGGAAGCCGCTTCCGGGTGAAAATTGAAGTATCGCCCCCACTGCCCGCTTTCGATTCCAAATATGGCCGGCTTTGATAATTATCCATGCTTAAAGAAGGACGATTATGTGGTCCAATCCCAACAGTTGAAGTCCTTTTAACTGCAATACATTTTTCAATTGCAGTTAAAGGACCGATGCGCCGGGATTGGTCCACATAATCGTCCAACTTTCAATGTTCACGGAACTCAACAAACTGAGATTACATGTTCTCTCCACCCCCCCCCCCCCCCCCCCTTAACTTCTGAATGTTTGCAGAAAGTTGCCGTTTCTCAAGTGTATGATTCTAACTGCCCGCTGAAGAAAAATTCAAAACGAGCGGTAAGTCGCTTGTCAAAGTTTTGTATGTTTCACACTTATTATTTATTTGCCTTCCTTTTTATTTCCTGTCTCCGTCTTTTCTTTAGTCTTTTTCTCTCCTTTTTCTCCATCTTCTTCTCACTCTCTCTCTCTCTCTCTCTCTATATATATATTTATCTTCGGAGCGCCCTGCGACCAAATTTTGTTTTGTTCCTCATCTCATATGTCCGCTCGCTCAGTTTTCAATTTTCGGTTTCTAGAGTCAAAATTATCCTATTAACTATTTATTCTAAAAATGCTGACCTTATGTTTTGTAACCAAACAACAAAAACCATAATCAAATTGTTGAAAATCAAAAGTCAATTTATTTCCAGCTGTACACCGTCAACCTCTGGGAACAGCCGTGGATGAACTTCGAGCAGTTCAACGTGACCAAAATTCGCGACTTTGGCCGCAATGAAAACTTTAATAATACTACTGTGTAATAGATTTTCTGCTGTGTAGAAAATTTTCTGCGGTGTGATATTTTTTGATGTTCTCTGTCTCTATCTCTTTCTCTTTCTCTTTTTCACTCAACTTTCTCTATCTCAGCAATTTTTCTGCTTAGCGATGATAGTACTACTGTGTAATAGATTTTCTGCTGTGTAGAAAATTTTCTGCGGTGTGATATTTTTTGATGTTCTTTGTCTCTATCTCTTTCTCTTTCTCTTTTTCACTCAACTTTCTCTATCTCAGCAATTTTTCTGCTTAGCGATGATGTGATTAAAAATGGTGTATACTGTGATGGCGTCATGATGTTGTGTATATAACCATGTACAAAATACCCTATTTGAAAAGGGCTCATGGTTTTGTTTGCGTATGTTTTTTTTGATGATTTGATTCCGAATAAAAATTAGAACACTGTTTGGAAAGTGAATATTTCGAGATTTGAGAACAAAAGATTTCAGAACAGAACAGGAGATAAGCTGAGGTTCTTGAATATAAACGTGAAAGTATCTCAAATCAAAATTATTTTCCGGACGTTACACCACTCACAAGAGCGATTGGTTTGAGATTAACAGATTAACTTGAAAACGTGAAAAATGTTAGTAGCGGTAGACAAAAAATGATAGACGAGACGAGTTTATGGAACGGTGCGATTTGCTTTTCAAGGTTCCAATAAACCAGTGAAGCAATATCGCGCGCAGCGCGAAGCGCTGCGCAGATTAGTTTTTGATCACAACATTGCGGACTTTCAAAAGTGGTTTTATGCCATTTTCTCAAAAACTCCTGAACGGATTTTTGAGATTTTGATGGAAAGAGATAGAGGAGGAAAGGCTTTATCATTGAGCTATTCGATATTTAATGTGCGACCAGTGATCTACAGTTATGCTGAATATCGTCTCGCAAAAATGTCTTCCGACGGCGGCCGCGTGGCGCGGCGTGGCGCGGCGTGGCGCGGCGTGGCGGCCGCAAAACCGACGAATTTAACCGATTTGTCTGAAATTCGGAATATAGTTAGAAACAGCAGAGTTATGTGTAAATCTGAAATCTTGGACCAATCGGTTGAAAATGAGTCATTTTATCGCCTTGGAAACATTGCATTTAGCTGCTTTGACAATCACTTCTAGATGTGCGGAGTGTGCGCAGTGAGCTGTTGTTCCGCCTTTTGGTGGTTTGAATAGATCAAAATATATTGGAAAAACAATTGTGTTAATCCGTAGAGATCCTGACTACATAAAAAGGTTAATCGAACAAAAACAAAAATGCTGTCCGTGAAAGGATTCGAACCCCCGGCCTACTGAACTGTAGTGCGCTGCTCTGCCGACTGAGCCAAATCGTCACGAAGGAAGAAAAAATGGACGGCGCCACACGTGCGCTGCCCGAAATCAAGGATTGATCACGGTTTCTGAGAGAATGCTTACTAACCAGAGTTCTAACGCAGTTTATGTTCTGCAAATCAACTTAGTATTCATTGTTACGTTCAAAAAAGTTTAATAATAATTGATTAGATGCTCATTATTTCCTATCTATTATTTCATCTACTATCTATTATTATCTATTATTATTATTATTATTATTACTATTATCTATGATTCATTATTTCCTTCGGAAATATAGAAAATGAGGACAATTTGTATAAAAAAACGATGTAAAGTGAGAGACGATTAGCTTTTGAGATTGAACTGCATGGAATATAGAAAAGGAGGACAATAACTCAAGAGGGAAATAAAAAATCTAATCTCGCAATTTTCATGATCATCCTGACAGACTGATTCAAAAAATATATGCTAAATCTTTTAGAACAGTCCGCTTACACTAAAAACGTATCTGAAACAAAAATCAGCTATACTGTCAGTCTATCGCACAGTCACGTGAAACATGTTAAACACAGCAGAACTCGGAAACGTGAAACGACAAAGTGCACACTTAGGCTATTAGAATGCTAACTTTACATGAATATTCAGGAAACTTATAGTGTACTCTGTTCTGTTATCATTTTTGAATCAATGGTGATAATCATATTAGGACGTTCCATCTAATTGTTTGCTGCAAGGTTTTTTTTCACTGAAAAACAAAATGTTTTTGACCCATGAAAATTGCGAGATTAGATTTTTTATTTCCCTCTTGAGTTATTGTCCTCCTTTTCTATATTCCATGCAGTTCAATCTCAAAAGCTAATCGTCTCTCACTTTACATCGTTTTTTTATACAAATATTGCTTGTCGTTCATAATTTAGGCCAGTTTGTTCCTCGCGTCGTAAGTACGAGTGCCGTACCGACACGGAAAATATGTAAATAGTGTATACGCGACTTCGCATAACTTTGCCGTACAGTTATTCTGTAACATGTTGACCATTTCCTTGTGTTTGGCATATATCAGAAGTTTATCTTGTTGTCGGGCAATAGGACGGGGTTCGATCACCTAGCGTTCTCTATAAAAACATCTTTGGGGCTTCCTGGACAGTTTACGAGTTCTGTCTGGGCTTGTATTCGGTTTTCGTACTAAATATGTTTCTATTGTTTCCATTACACGTCTTTTGTACTCGTTCATCCAAAGATTAGAAAAGTGAAAGAAAAAGAGAAGAATGTACCAAGACGTTCACCTTCAGTTACCGGTTCTCGTACTCAAAAAATCAATAAACAAATCTATTGAAAAATAATATTGTTGTTGTTCTCCTTATCAGTCTGACCTGAAACATTTGTTACTCGTATCGACTGAACTGTACTTTATTTTGTTTGTCTCGCTGTGAGTCGAAATACAGAATAATTTTCGTGTAGCTCCTAAAATTACGCTACCAGAGAAATTTATGTCATGAATTTTTATTGATTCATGGTTTTTTAGATTTCAGAAAAAAAAGTATGATCCGCATCACCCTCGTCATTCTTCTTTCATCGATTGTTGCTGCTCAACTGCCGGGTGGTTGGAAAGTTGAAGATCCTTCCGACCCGGCATATATGGTAGGATGAACTTTGTACTTTGCCCACCCCCTTTTACTTTTACCCGCTGCGGGATTGGTAGGCGATGCATGGTTATTGCCGCGAAAAAGTTCTGAAAACACTTGATAAAAGAGCTCGACGAGGTAAATGTAGCCCGTAGCTGCAAAAAAAGGCTTGCAGATAGATAAGAGACAGCGTACAATCAAGTGTTGCGAGTGTTTTTGATGAAACAGAGAGTTTAGGCTCTCCTTGTCTTTTTGATCCTATGAAAAACTGGAGCTGAGGTATCGAGTGCGAAAATGGAATGTAGGAAACTTTCCGTCAAAACTCTCTTCCTGCAAAAAATGTAAAAAACTTTCTATGAAATTTTTTTTCTACAAACATCATAAAATGTCAGGCTCGAGCATGGAGATCTGTGAAGTACATCAACGCGGATTCTTCCAGCACGCGACCGTTTTATTTGGTTCCAATCAAGGTGATTCAGTTTCCGGTTACCATACACAAGTTGTATTTGATTGAAAACTTAACAAGTTTTTTCGGACATCAAAGAAGAAACACTTTCCGTAAACACTTGCTATACTAGAAGTAAATTGAATAGTCACGTTAAGTTAGCATTCTAATGAGAAATCCTGTACGTTGTCATTGCACGTTCCGGAGTTCTGCTGTGTTTAACATGTTTCACGTGACTATACAATTTACTAATGGTATACTACGCATTTCGAGGAATACCGCCGGAATAACTTACAGGTCACGTCGGCCAGAGTGCATGTGGCTGCTGGTCTTGTGTATCAGTTCGTGGTACTGGTTGGTCAGTCAACGTGCCAGAAACAGGTGAGTATATACTGAGAAAGTTTTGCGCTAATTTTCTGCGATTAGCAAAATACTCTGACAAAGTCTGCGTCTCTCTGACCTACAATCGCAATCATATATGTTGGCCATTAATCAACGACTCAGGTACGTTTGCGCCAACATTCTGCAACTGGCCAGTTTTAAAATCGGGAGAGGATCTAGGGAAAAGAGTCTCTCTCTCTCTCTCTCTCTCTCTCTCTCTCTTACTTTGTACTAGTTCGTGGTACTGGTGGGTCAGTCAACGTGTCAGAAACAAGTGAGTGTAACTCAAACCATTCCCAGCCAATTGGCCAGCCACTTTTGTAGCGGCCTCGACGAAAGAGTGGGCAGAGCAGAGAGACGCAGAGTGTCTCAGCCTGCCTGCGGCCTCCTCGTATTATTTGATTCAAAATTGAGTTCAAATAGATCACATGTTTGTTGCTACTGATCATCAATATTACCCTAACTCGTGAATATTTCAGACACTGTCCGTTTCTCAGGTATCTAAGACGAACTGCCCCCTAAAGACGAATCCAACACGCGCGGTAAGTGACTGTGTTTTTTTCAAGTCTTTGTATCTTTCTTTATTATTATTATTTTTTTTGTTCCGTTTTCTCCCCTACCTATTGAATTCCGTTACTTTCATTACTTTGCAAACAGAGAAGAAAAGTACGCAAACTTTTCGGAATCGGCACTTGTACAACTATTTTATTCTAACATATGAAAATCAGAAAAGATATCAGAGAAAGCATTTATGGGCCTGGATCTCTAATTGTCCAATTGTCCAATTGTCCAACTTCAATTGTCCAATTGTCCATCTCAAATGTCCATTTGTCCAATTGTCTATTTTCAATTGTCCAATTGTCTAATTGTCTGTTTTCAAATGTCCATTTGTCCAATTTTTTAAATTTTTCTTTTTTTTCACTTTCTAATTTCTCAATTTTTCTTTCTCCTCACACCCGGGGGTCATTTTACGCGTTAAAATGTAAAATTTGACGGATTAGGATGAAACTTGCACAACTGGGGTAATCGACCACGCAGATCACGAATACGCGAATTAAAATTAGTTCAACACGCGCAAAACGTAAACGCGACGCGACAAAAATGTCAACATTAGAGTTTGGGAATGAAACTTTGGGAGCAGGGGTAGTTGATGACGCTGATTTCGAATATCGACATTATGTTAAAGGTTAAAGGTGGTGGGAGGCAAAAGTATCATGGTGAGCAAAACGAGCATTTTCGAACCACGAGCAACGGTAGTCGATCATGGACATAACGAATATCGATACGGGGTTAAAGGTGGTGAGGGGGGGGGGGGCTAAAGATAAATGTTCCAAACTTATTCGTATTGGGTCAAACTTTCAGAGAAGGCTTAGTAGACGATAAGGATTCTGAATATCGACATAACATTGAAGTACAATACAATACAAATATATTTTTTTCATAATTTCAAGTTATTACTGCTTTTGAGGCCACCGTTTCCACCCGTCAACCTTAACGTTATGTCGATATATAGAATCCCTATCGTCTACTTCGCCTTCTCTGTAAGTTTGACCCAATACAAATAGGTTTGGAACATTTATACTTTAGCCCCCACCACCTTTAACCCCGTATCGATATTCGTTATGTTCATGATCGACTACCCTAGCCCTGCAAGTTTGGTTCGAAAATGCTCGTTTTGCTCACCATGATACTTTTGCCTCCCACCACCTTTAACCTTTAACATAATGTCGATATTCGAAATCAGCGTCATCAACTACCCCTGCTCCCAAAGTTTCATTCCCAAACTCTAATGTTGACATTTTTGTCGCGTCGTGTGCACGTTTTGCGCGCGTTTAACAAATTTTAATTTGCGTATTCGTGATCTTCGTGGTCGATTACCCCAGTTGTGCAAGTTTCATCCTAATCCGTCAAATTTTACATTTTAACGCGAAAATGACCCCCCGGGTGTGAGGAGAAAGAAAAATTGAGAAATTAAAAAGTGAAAAAAAAAGAAAAATTTTAAAAAATTTCAAAATTGGACAAATGGACATTTGAAAACAGACAATTAGACAATTGGACAATTGAAAATAGACAATTGGACAAATGGACATTTGAGATGGACAATTGGACAATTGAAGTTGGACAATTGGACAATTGGACAATTAGAGATCCAGGCCCTTATAAAACTTTTTATTTTGTAATTTTGATTTCCAGCTCTATACCGTTGACCTCTGGGAACAGTCGTGGATGAACTTGGAGAAATTCACCGTGACAAAAATTCGTAACGTCGGCAGCTCCGAAAACCTTTAATACTACTACTGTGTGATATTTTTCTTCTGTGTTTGGATTGAATCAATGATAGTTTTTTTTTAAAGTTTTTTTTTAAAATTTTGTCTGTGCAATTGTGAACAATAGAACCACACTCGTTGAAAATGCATAGGAAACATGTGATTCACACAAAATTGAGAAGAGGAAAAATAGGAGTGCACGAATTCTGATATTTTATATTTTACCGATTACTCCTAGTTTACATCCGATGTAACTAGTAAATTTTTTTATGAAATGATCTTACAACTTGATCATGAAGTTATAACCGCTCACTGGAAACGTATTTTTCGGTAGAGGTTTGAGTGTTATATTATTGAGAAAACCTGCAGTTGAAGAGAGTATTTGCTACGTCTCTGCTAGATCCTGATCTTTTTTGAGTCTCATGAAGTAATTTGTAAAGCTAGTTTTTGAAAACATTCTCAAAATTTCAATATTCCATTTGATGGTTTTTTCAGCAAATCTGACGATCTTCATAATTGATCTCATAATTCCTAGAAGGGTGAAGATATCTCCAGAGACTTTGTAATCGAAATTCATTAAAACAAATGATTAGTTAGTTTTACGTAGCTGTCAGACTTTGGTCCTGTTTGTTTGATTTTCCACCGACGATATTCTAGAATTGCTGTAGATATGTTTTGGTATTCAGTTAGGGTGTGATGAGCTCCCTCCATTATAGTCCGTTTCATACTCAGACAATTCCCAGCCAATTGGCCAGCCACTTTATTATTGGCTGAACGAGGAAGTGTGCAGGTCAGAGTGACGCAGACTGTCTTAGCCTGTCTGCTTGTCATTGACCTGCATGGTCTCTCGTTTTTGTAGCTGGCCAATTGCACAAAATTGGCGCCAATCGTTCTGAGAACGCACTTAGACCTGTTGACAGCGTGCCAAGATTTTCGGGTGACCATTTCTCAGAGCAAACATAGGTATTCTAGAACCTTTTTCAAGTTTCGTGTTTTTATGAAACAGAACAACCCCTAACAGAAATTTGGAGTTTCTTGAAAATCTCCAAAATGATGAAAAATTGCCCGGAATATTCATTGGGAAACTGCCAAGTCTCAGTGGGATGACCAAAACTATAGTCATCGAGCAGTATCATGAAACGAATTTTCCGAATGAACTTTCATGAGAATCATGTATTTACCTCGGCCTCTTAGTAGGAATAGACTTAACAAAGTTGAGTCAACTAGTTATGGGTATAATTAATAACTGAACACTGTAGTTACGCTGTTTTTGCATTATAAACATTGAAGTGAACAGACATCATGAAATGCTCAGATTGTAATGCTGCTACGTTATAATCAGTAATTTATAAGTATTCAGAGTAATGTTGGAACAAGTTCCAGTTAGTATCTTGAGAGGTAAAAGTTCTCGAAATGTCTTTGATATTCGATATTGTGTTTTTCACCTACATCTTTGCAATCTATCTAAAAAAGTTTCCTACTTACAAAACAAAGTTTGGTTAATTGAAACATGTGCTACAGATCAGATTTCTGAAACGTGCACTAATTGCTCACGTTGTCGAACTCTGTTCAATCTTTGTAACGACCGTTTCCATAGTAGTTTTGAAGATGAAGGTAACATCAATGAGAAGTAAATGATTTTCGAGTGTCTGTTTTTAATTGTTGTATGAAAATTGACTCACAATTTCAAGTTAATAGTGTCAAGACATCATGGGTATGAGGGCGAAATATGTAGAAAGTGATAAAATGTAAAATCTCAGTTATAGTTTGATTTTGAGGCTCGCCATAGCTCACGCGTGTCGACCAAAAATCACCCAGAATCAAACTACAAACACAGCGCGGTATAGGTTTTGACAAACCGTTGTGGACACCGTATCATCGATTTTCTAAGGGGCGGGTGTTGGCGAGCGGCCAACTCGCCTGCGCATCTTTGATCTACACACTCTCTCGTCTGTTGGCAGATAATCAACGACCGCTCGCCCCGCATCGCTCAATCAATCGTGCCATCTGCTGTCTTTCTCGGGAGAATGTACGAGAAAATACACCGCGTAAGCTAGCTTTTGATAAAGCAAACTCCATAGAAAAGACTTCACTAGATGCTTATATGATTAGAAATTATGTGTTGTATAGTTCGTTCCATTCCCACCACTGAGAACCATTGGCATCGTGCCAAGATTTTCGACTTTCTCAGAGCAGACATAACTCTGGAGACAATTTATATTTACGTGTTTTATAGAACTGAACAACCTCTTACGGAGATTTGCAGTTTTTGAAAAAGTCCAAAGTGGTGAAAAATAGCCTGGAATATCCATTGACACGCTGCCAATCCGTAGAAATGACCGGAACTATATTTGGCCTAAATTAAGTTGAACCACAACCGTTTACAGTCGAACATTTTTAAGCGATGCATAGACTCCCAGAGGAAGTGTTTTGTTTCACCCCTTCTATGTCCTCAACTGAAAGTTGAAGTGCAATAGTCTGGCGAATATTCCATAGTATAGATATTTATAAATTTGTACTTTTCTGAGAAATATAGGGCGTTTGGTGTAATACTGAGTACAAATGTGGAATTTGTATTCGTGGACAGCGAACATGATAATTATTGTTTTGCGCTAAACCTTCACTAGTAATAATGGGTGCGTTTTCTGTATTTTGAAAATAAATATAGGTTGTTCATCGTTTTACGTAATATTGAAATAACCTTGCACGCCAATTTTGCACCATACGCGATGAAAAGTTTTAAATACTATTAGTGGGTCACGAAATCTTATTAGGTGTCGAGAAAACCTCCTGATAAGTCAGAGAACTTCGTTCACAAATCTATGCCTACGTGAAGGCATCTTACGCTTGTACTCTGACATCCATGTAGTTTAGTATGGGTACAAAATTACAAGCGTCAGATGCTTTTACGTCATGCAATATTATCCAAAAATGTATGACTTCTAGACAAAATAAATTTCTGATTTAGTTACCTCCAGATCTTTGAAATAGTTTCAAGGTGATTTTATCAGGTGTTCTCTGGAGCATTGAGAAAAATGTTATGACGTTGTACAATGGAACTTCTCTGTTTATAGCTAGCGCAATTCAAAAAGTTCACCAATCCTATATCACTCTTTACAAAGCAAACCTCTACGGTGTATCTTGGCCCATATCGTATTTGTAGTCTGATCTCTCGTGTTTTATTCGAGATCGAACTACAACGATGATTCAGGCTTTCCCATACTCCACCACCACAAATTACTGTTATTGTAAGAGTGATACTTTCTGCCTCAGATATCAGTAAACGTTTTTCTAACCGTCTGGTTAGCTCTGTTACAGAAAAACAGGAACACAACTTTCTCAAATATGTTTCCACAACCACGTTTGTCTGTTTTCAGTCTTTAAACACCGTATATGTTTATTGTAACACGTATTCACATTTTAATATCCTTTAAACACACCAATTATGACGTATTCAAATTTTTTTGAGCAAATTCATTTTGAGTTTTCATTACAGAGTATCAATGACCGTGGATGAAGATACCTATTCCAAGTATTCGAGTCAGGTATACGGTAGTTTCCTACTAGGAGTGGTCGGGACTATCATCAACCTGTTCGCATTGACAGTTACTTTCAAGTCAAAGACCAACTCTTTCAGACTTATAGCGAGATGTATCGTTAACATCAATGTGAGTTTGTGGTTGTTCTCAGAATTGATTAGAGATCAGAGTATGGTCGTCGCCAACGGAAAGACGCGAGAGTACTGTATATCTCACTTTCCGCTGTGTATGCACACATGTCTTCGATTTTAAAGCTTGTCGGTAATGTGCACTAATGGCGCAGTGGTTAACGCCCTGCTACGAAACTTTTGCTCGCAGGTTCGATTCCGGCAAGAGACAGATAATTTATAAATTCGGCACTCACTATAGAATAAATATCCTAAACCATTAAACGAAAAAAATTCAAAAAATGTCGACAAGAGGACCAAAGAACTCATAAACTTGTCTAGCTTTGGTTCGTTGCAGTCAATTAATTTGGGAAGTCTGAGTTCTTCTTTGAATCAGTTTTATTACTGATGTGATCAAAAATTGCTCAAATCGAGAGTAACGTCGAGAAAAAAGGAGAAAAAACATTGAGGTAAAAACGAGAGTCACAATTCGATAATGTTTCAGGTATCCTACACCTTGACCCTATTGGTGTTCACCATATTTTGCACGCCGATTGTTGATGCCGGGTTTCACTATGTTGGCGTTCTGTCTTACTTAAGACTGCCGGAGTTCTGGCTTCAGGTAAGACTAATAGCAGTATGGTACAGAAACAAACACAGATCAAAGAACAAAAATCAGTTCAAGTTGGATACCTGTCTATAACGTGGGTGACACGTTTGACCTAGGTGGCATGTGTTAAGTAAAGAATTGGATATAATATGAAGAGTAAATACATTTTGTAAATACAAAGATCGAAAACTCAGATCAGGTGAAGGGAATGACCACGCCGTGTTTCACGCGAGTCACACGTTTCACGTGAACAAAATGATATCGAAAAGATGTATCTCTCAATTGCACCCCATCTCTCTCTCTCTCTCTCTCTCTCTCTCTCTCTCTCTCTCTCTCTCTCTCTCTTTATTTCTCTCACATTCTCAGAAAGTTTTGTCTTCAGATGATCTCTGATCTTGCGTTCACCGTCGCCGCGGCGTCTCAATACGTGATGATTCTGATGCTGCATCAGTTCGTTCTCCCTGCCTCTTCTTTTCTGAAACTGACGTCGGTTGGCATTCAAGCACTTGTAGTCGTTATTTATACGCTTTTTACCGGCTGGCTCGCCATTAGCACCGTTCTACAACTATATCCGAGAGTGAGTTTTTGAGGCATGTCTTGTGGGTGCCAAATGTATGAATTTTTCTGTTTCTCGCCGGAATCGAACCCGCGAGCAAAAGTTTCGTAGCAGGGCGCGAACGACTGCGCTATTAGAAAACATAACCGGCAAGCTATGGAATCAAAGACGTGCACGCGTACAGCGGAGAGTGAGATATACAGTACCCTCTGCTTTTGAGTTGGCGACCACAATACTAAAAGTTAGCAGAGTGCGCTGAGAGACGAGCATAACGTAAATGAAGAGAAATTAGATGGTAGGAAAAGTAGCTGGGCGCAGATGGTTTTCCAGCGGTGAAACATTGGTGTCTGGTATCCTTTAAGAGTGAACCTAGACTGACATCGATTGAACGCTCTGCTACGGCCTCTGTTTCAGAATGGCGACTCAGATGAGATAGTTTTCACTAAAATGCTCTATGTCGTGAGTGCTATGTACTGGTCGTCGGTTATATTTGTGTTTTTTCACTCTTCTTTCGTTATTTGGAGGGAAAAATTGACTAGTTTAGCTACAAAGAAGTTGCACAGATCAGTGTTGGTCTGTGCTCTAGTAGTGGTGAGTTGGCATTGAACTAAAATATTGATTATTTGTAACGTGTTCAGATTGCCTGGAAAACTTGGGAACGTAAACATATCTGCACAGAACAATGAATAATTTCTGACTTTCAAAGAAACATATTAGGTGAGAGCGGTAGAAAACAAACAGTTGTTCCAGTCAAAAACTGGTTTGATCACCGTGTAATTTTTTAAAGTTATAAAATCTAATGAATTAAGATTTCTTTCGTAGGTAAAGTTTTATTTTTATTTTCTAAGTTCTGCAGGTATGTACACCAACATTTTCCATAATGATCCTCAACTATTTGGGACTTATATGGTACGAGGAGGGAAAATACACAAGTAAGTCACGTTCATACAGGAAAATCTTGAACGATCCAAAAATAATTTTTTTTCATGTTTCTGCAACTGAATTCTCCTATTTCACAACATAATTTAACAAATCATCTAGGCTCAAAATCACTCACAATGTGAATTTTTTAGACGGTTCATAGTTCGCTTATCAATATTTATTAATATATAGAGGGTTTCAAATTTATGAATTTCTATCATTCGCCGGAAGCCAGCAAAAGATTAGTAGTAAGGCGTTAACCGCTGCGCTATTAGATTACATGGCCAATAAGCTTTGGCATCGGAGGCATGTGTGCGTACACAGCGGAAATGGGATATACAGTACCCTTCCGCCCTTCCGTTGGCGACGACTATACCGTTGTTTCAGATATAAATGCCCTATTCGGAGTTCTTTCCAACGTCCATATTCCGATTACGAATATGTCCTTCCTGTATCTATTCAAGCCGATGCGCGACTGTGCCAAGCGCCTTGTGTGCTGTCGACCGAATAAGATTGAACCAACTTATGTGACGTCCAGTAGACCGTAGTTTGTAGTTTGTAATGAATTGTTGTTATGTTTTTTTGAAATTTACTCACAGAAAATGTCATATTAAAGTAGGACGATTATGTGGACCAATCCCAACGATTCAGTCCTTTGAACTGCAATTCATTACTCAATCGCAGTTTAAAGGACCGATGTCTCGGGATGGTCCACATAATCGTCCTACTTCAACACGTCTTTCTGAGAGAGTACACACAATTGCGCATCTCAGACCCTAGCATGTTATTTATAAATTCGCGTTTGGTCGAAACTGTATTGCAACAAATCTAGAGATATAGTGTCCCCCAAAGAGACGTCAGAGGACGAGAGGGAGAATCAATATGTATGACAGCCACGCTGTAAAAACAGTAACTTACTGTTTTGCAACGACGCTTGTTCTGAGATCGATTGAGAACTGTATTGTTCCAATGCAGGCGCTCACTGTGTGTTCAATTCCGTTCTGTTTGTAGTTGGCTCCCATTGTTTCTCGAAGATCAAACTAAAACAAAAATTTGCCCACTTACTGTACTGTTATAACTTACTGTACACTTACTGTACTGATACTTCAAAAAAAAGTAGTTAATAGGGAACTAAACTTCTCAATCAACCAACATTTCGTTGACGCAATGTCTCATAATGGTTGTAAATCGCTAGAAATACTGTCTTGTTTTGGAGAATGAACCTGTTGAAAGGAAAATGGTACCGAAATGAGAATGTGTAACTCAGTTTAACGAAATTGGGTCCATGATGTCTGATGTTGACGACAGTGCTTTCCCCAGTTTAGCAAAAGTGCAATTTCCGACCAACGTGTATTTTGCTAGGAATAAACTTTTCTGCAGGTGTTTCGATATCAACAATCAAAATAAATTGAAATTAGCAATTTTCTGATTATCTCTAGTTGTTCGAATGAACTCTTGGTACTGGGAAAGTGCAGAAGTTTTTTAATTGGGAAGGAGGCTGTTAACTGCGTTTTTTGTTATATAAATGTTTGGGTCGCTAGCAGTCAAACATAGTTGCATCACACCTCAAATTCAAAAACATACTGTGGGCTCACAGCAACTTCCCACTTCCTTTCTGACCGTATAATCTTTTCCATACTCACGTGAACTTCTACAGCACGACATCGAAACTTCCAGTTTCATTGCCCTATGTACAAATTTTGGCTAAACTGTGAGTGGATGTCGATTTATTAACAGAAATATCATACTTTTTCCATAGATACTATATGTCATCATCGGACAAATATGGAGCAAAACTACTCATACATGTTTTGATGCGAGACATCCGCCCAAAGTGTTAAAACTCAATGGTCACCCACTTTCTGACATAAAAGATCTAGTTCAGTACGTTCGATGAAATTTGAAGTTTTATTGAAACTACGGCTCCACAGAAGCAAACTTTCGCAAACTAAATTTCAGAACAATTTTCTTCAAGAAAAGTGAATGTCCAGCAACCAGTACAGCTATCCGTACCAGTTATACGGCGGTATCATCCTGGGAATTGTTGGAACTGTGTTGCAACTGACAGTTCTCTACGTAACTCTTCGGTCGAAAACCAAGACTTTCCGCCTTATTGCGGGATGTCTTGTGAATATTGAGGTGAGATAGAGTATAGTCGCCATTTGCCCCATAAAGACATCAGAGGGTTCGATTGATTGAGCGATCACGGGGCGAGCGGTCATTGATTACTTGCCAACAGGCAAGAGAGTGTGTAGATCAATGATACGCAGACTGACTGGCCCCTCGCCGAACTCCGCCGTTTACAAATTCGATGGTACGGTGTCCACAACGGTTTGACAAATCCTATATTCATTCCCTTCAAAGAATGTGGCACTCGCTCATTGGAGAAAGAAAAACATAGATAGAAATAACTAGCATGTGTGTGAAAGTGGTGGAGTTTGTTAAGTTTATGCATATATTTACTATTTTTCCAAACTATTGTCTTCAACTCAGACTTTGGAGAAAAAAACATTCCATTCATCCAAGTTAATCCTATTTCGTGATGAGTAATTTCGTAGTTCTCATAGTTCACCAAATTACATTTTCTCTTTTTTGATTTCGTATACCTTCTCTTTGCTGGTCTTCACCATCATCTGTGTGCCAATAGCACAGACAAATTTCACGTATTTGGGGATTCTGTCTTATTTCGATCTCCCTGGTCGAACGATAGGGGTGAGTTGCGGATGTGTTACAATATACTACATTACACATTGTTTTGATGGTTGTATATTAGGGTTGTTAAAGTCGAACTCAAAACTCGACTCGACTCGAAAAAAAACTCGAAAATTTTTGAGTCGAGTCGAAGTCGAAAACTCGAAATTTCCCAAAACTCGAAAATTCGAAAACTCGAAAACTCGAAATTTTGAACTCGATTAACGATCCTATTGTATATGTTATTTTCATGTTCCAGTTCATCTTTTTTACTGTCACTCAAATAAAAAAAAAACACTTTTCCACCTTCATTTCGGGCCACTTTTGAGAAGCATTCCCCATGAGCACTTCACGTTGAACACTATACTGCATTGGCTTTATTAAAATATGTTTTCGCAGATAATTTGCGACATCGCGTTCACTCTAGCGCTGGCGTCTGAATTTCTTCTAATCATGATGCTGCATCAATTCGTGCTACTACCGTCATCTTTTTTCAAACTATCTAAATTTGGTCTCAAGGTGGAAATCGTCGTGATATACTTAGTGTTCACCATTTGGTTCGCAGTTAGCACTGTTCTCCAGTCAGGAACTATCGTGAGTACACTAACACTATCAGACCAGGGCACGTATGCTAGAAGATCCCGCGCCTTCATCTCAGCTTGCGTCTTCTCAAACATACGCTCTTTCTCTGCTCTGAAGTTGAAAACCGAGTTGTTTACCAAGGTTCGCCCCACCAAATTGGTCACTAGTTGATATCAAGTTGTGAAATCGAAGATTGGTGCACAATTGTGCACCAAGTTCTAGGTAAAAAGTCTGAACCTTGATTTACAACTTGGGTTTTCGGCGAACCTTGGTAAACAACTCGCTTTTTAACTTCAGAGTGCTCTCAGGATGTGAGAGCAGGGAAATAGCGTGGCACAGTGAGAGACACAGAATGGGATGAAAGTGACGGGATCTTCTAGTATACGTACCCAGGGTGATAGAGATAGGGTTCCACCCTTTAAAGTGAGCGCATACGGTGTATGTTGCCCTACCCTGCTGTGTTTGTAGTTTGATTATGCTGGTAATCGATTAAAATGCGTTGAATGTATTGGGAACAAACTACATTGAAGATGCGAATTCCCCCTATAAATGGTATAGTTTCGCGAAACGTTGAGAAACCTCAAAGTTCACACGTTTCAAGTGATGGGTAAAGTTATGATCGATAACTTTTTTTAAACTTTAAGGTTAATCCTATTGAATTTTTTTTCAACCATTGCGTTGTACAGGAAGATTCGAACGCGAATGTCTTCGCTAAACTCGCCAGCGTAATTTATGCTTCATGTGGAGCTTCTCTCATATTTGTGCTATTTCATTCTTGTTATGTTATTTGGACTGAGAAATCAACCAGCAAAGCGACGAAGAACATTCAAAAATCTGTATTTCTGTCCGGGATCATTCTTGTGAGTTGGTTTTTCTTTGATTTGAATCGTTTCTCTTCAGAAATAACTTGCTACATTTCACGAAAAAAAAACACGTAGAAACACATTTCGAATGCAGACATTGGTTTACAGGAAGTCTTAAGATCTGAATGTAGTTTGACAGCGATACTCACAGTACTTTACCATTGATCGAAAAGCAACATAATCATACAACGAACACACCGTATACGCTTGTGTTGGAAGGAGCGAACCCCGTACGGGTTAGTTAGTGTGTCTGATATCGTTATGAGGCTGACGGTCAAACTGATCTCTCGCTTACTCTTGTGTTTGTAGTTTGATCCAGAGTGATTTTTCCTGGTTTTTCTGCAAATGAATGTTCCAATCTAATTAACACTCAGTTTGCTCCGACGCCGATTAGAAAGAATCTGGCAATGAAACTCAGATTTCTGAGATGTTTGTGTCACACACTTATTCTTCCAGATTGTCACACCAGTCGCGTCCACTATTTTGTTGGGGTATCTAAACAAATGGTTAGATGATCAGACCAAGTACTCAGGTTCGTTAGAAACCATCGTAGCGAGTCACACACAGGTAATAAAGTTGGGGTTCGAATGCACGTCTTTCCCTGAAGCGTAAATGCTGGGAGCTATGACGAAGTCTAGAAAACAACTTTTCAGCAGTTTTCAACCTCGAATTTGAAAACCGTTTTTATCCTTTTCTGTGCCGGATTTCATGAATATCCTTCCTTTTAGATACCGAGCATATTTTCGAACATCATTCCGCTGCTTTGACATCCTACCGGGATCAAAGTAACGCAAAACAACAGAGCGAGCGACGTAGAACAAGATTGCGATGCTGGGGTGGTCGACCCTGAGCACTGTGGTCGCATTATACGTCATGTATACTAGTAAATTGGGTTGTCACGTAAAGTTAGCATTCTGATGAGGCATCGTGCATTTTGTCATTGCACGTTTTTGAGTTCATCTGTGTTTAGCATGTTTCACGTGACTGTGCAAGTTACCAAAAGTAGAATCGCTTTAACAAACATTATATGGATATATATTAGGTTATTTTATTTGAACAAAATATAATTGTGTCACTAGGACTTTCTGTTCATTTCTCTCAATTCTCCGCTAGAAGACGGTCAGTAAGTCTTTTCGTCCTGTTTTCATTTTCTCAGAGGGGTTCAACTGATGATGACCCAACCCTCTGAGAAAACCCAAAACCGTCTTGAATCAGGGTCGAAACGGTTTTGAGTACATCTCTTACTGAGCACATTAACTTAATCATTATATGGATAGTTTCAGTTGTGGACGAGATTTTCGGTGTGCTGTTCCACGTACACATACCAGTTACCGTAACTTCTTTCCTCTATCTCTTCAAGCCGATGCGAGAATGTACGAAGAAGATTATATGTGGTAGATCAAAAGTTCAGGCGACAAATGTGATGTCGATGAGTAGTGCATTTAACTCACGACAACCTAGGATGTAATTTGGAAACATTATGATCAGAAAGAATATGTTGCTCAGAGTTATAGATTACCGAAAAAGTTAGACCAAGTATTGTATAGTTTTGTTCAATCGAAAACAACTTTGAATAGTGTAATATTATAGAATTTGCTCATGCGTGTTGAAAATCAAGTTTTATTAGTTTTAAATTCACATTTTACGAACAGCAGTTTGCTTGTTAGTTAGTGTAATCCCACCAATTTCGTGTATTGTTAAAATGTGTTTAATATGTGTTCATTACAAACACCTTACTGTGGTGGTTGCCCATTAATCTTAATTTAAGAAATTACCTTTATGAAGTATGTGTTTACCATTCGAAGTAAATGTAGCCTGAGGGTAGCTTTGCTTCCTTTGACGTAACCGAACTGTTATAAAACTCGGATAGCAAATTATAAATTTTTCTGTCACGAACTGTTGTGAAATTGAATCATAGTTTTGCAATAGGAGTGTTATCAAATTGTTGCGAAACCATCGTTTAGGGGTTTAGGAATGATAAATTGTGAAATTTCCACTAACAAAAATCATAATCTTTCCTAATTGGAGTTTCACAACAGTTCGATCTCAGAACTATTGCGAAACGGCAATTTTAGCAACAAAGATCACAATTGTTTGCATTATCGGGGCTCAATATGTGCCCGTGCTTGGAAAAAATCAATGGCAGGTGGACATCAAACGCGTCATTGTCTAAACATATTAGAAATTAATGTAAATCTATTTTGTTTCTACGAATTATACTGTAAATGGTTGAAATAAATGATGAATTGCCCTCCCTTTTATGACTTTTCAACGTCCCAATTCTCGAAACAGTAATATTTTGTTCTACGCTCAGTTGTACATGTCTAAAAAGTGGTCACCCAGGTGAAAGTTTATAGTTTAGTGATAATCCTTCCTTGTCAATCCGATCGGTAACTGAAATGTATCTCGTGGGATTTTATTATATGAAAAACTATACCAACTTTCGGGTTCGGGTATTTCTCATACGTCTTTTTGGAACTTCCTGTTCAAGAAAACAGTAAATCACATTCATTTCTCGATATACTACGCCCAAAAATTCACCGAAGAAAACAAAATCAAAGGATACATCATCATGGAATTTGTCGAAAACGCAGTTGAATTGAATCTGTACGACAATGTTTCTGTGGACGACATGCAACAGGTTGGAACCATTGTTAAAGTTATAAATTAATAGTTTTCAACGAAAAATGCACGTGAAGAAATACGGATGATGTTTTTTCTCTCGCACATTTCACGTATTGACGTAACATTGAGTTATTCTGAAGACAGTCAGTCTGCCGAGATCTCACCGTTCCATAGAGTGGGCGACGATTCAGCTGAAACACTTTAGGCTTATGTCTCGTATAAAAAAACTGTATGAGTAGGTTTCTTGCAAATTTGACCAATCATATTTTATTCGTACATAGTATCTATTGTGAAGTTATAAACTATCAGTTGAAGTCCATATTTGAGAATAGATAGTAGCTTAACGCATTTTAGCTGAATCGTCCCCCACTCTTCCATACAAGATCTTACCTCCTGGTTTTAGGCAAAACAATCAAACCGGATCATTGTGAATGCACAACATACATTTAGTGTTTCACTTCAAAACTAGCTTTCTGTGTTTCCAAGACTGAAGTTTCTATAAAATAAATTTTTTCAGCCATCTCGTTCGTTGGCGGCTCTACAAGCAGTCTCCGCACAACTAACTGAAAAAGAAAAGAACACCTTCAGTTTAGACCTTTTCGGCGATGCTGCCGCGCAAACAGTCGTATCAGATGAGGTAAGTAGTCTATATAAAAGAAACATATATAATATAAAAAAGCTTTGAAAAAAGTCTAGTCCTAATTTCCACAAAACAAAACAGCAAACGACCCAATAATTGTTTACGCACTGTTTCATTATCTTGGCCTTGTTGTCGGGCAGTTATGTGAAGACTGCTTGTTCGTTTGATGACGTTTTCCGTATTTACGTTTCGGTACAATTGTTTTATGTTTACACTAAGTTTCATGCAATTCCGTTTTTCTAAATAATGAAACCCAATTGTGCCTTGAATACCCAATTTAAGGCTGTTGCCGATCTAATGAACTTTCCCAAGATTAAGCAGATTGAGAAAGATCTTGGTGAGTTTTGATTCATAAATCTTCTTTTTCTGATTCGAACTCATTGAAGTGTGAGATATGATCAACTGTGTTTTCATAGGTGTTAAGGGTTATGTAAATGGTTATTTCCCCTAGGCAAGCCTATATTTTTTCCTATCCCGTGTCGGAAGATTAGTCTTGCGAAATTTACGGTGTCATATTGTGGTAGAAATGCCTTCCGTTCTCTGTCACTGTGATTTGTGGTCAAACAATTTGATTCGGAAAAAAGAGCGTGGACGGAGGGCTAGATCTGGCGGCATTCATCGATTTTTAGGTACTCAGGCTCGTTCTGCTTTCACATATTAGATTTTTTTGGAATCTTCTTCCACAGAATCTCATCAATAAGTGTGAATCAGTTACAAATAATTATATTGTTTAGGAAGGATTTTCTGTATAGGGTTATTGAGTTGAAAAAAAAAGATCTATACAACTGCCGAATTTAGACTGCGTTATTTGGTCTCGCCGCGGTTGATCTCTGCCGCTTGATGTGTGCCTGTCTCAGTGCAAAAGACAGAAAAGAACATGAATCCGAACTAATCGATACTTTTAATGAGTATCTACAGGAGGAAATGGAAGACAAGATGAACCGTATTATTTGGAACAGGTATTGATTTCACCAACTGAGAAAACAAACGACTCAATCGATTACTCATTGCGAATCTTGATATCCATCTAACAAGAGAATGTAGAGGTCAAAGATACGCAGATACGCTCGTCGCTAGGATGACCTATGGTTTATACGCGTGAAGTAGTAGATCAGCTCCCTATACGACTTGATGTTGGTGTAAAAAAACTATTAATAATGGAAACTGAGTAATTTGTTCGTTTCAATAAACCATTGGATTTGGAGTATCTCATTATGTTAGTAGTGTACATCCCCAAAATATACCACCCCCTGCGTCGCGGTCGGCAGCCGCGCGCGTCGCGGCCGCCAGCTGGCGGCGCCTGGAGGCAGCCTGGGGACAGCCCGCCGCTGGGGCGGCAACTACAAAGACCAACAAGACTACAAATCTACAAAGTTCAGACTACAAATTTTTTTAAATTATTCAAATGTTCTAAATGTTTCAAATATTCAAATATGTTTCATATGTTTCAAAAGTTTCAAATATCCAAATGTTTCAAAAGTTTCCAATATGTGTATTTCGCAACAGCTACCGTAATATCCCAAATTTTCAAATACTTGCCGCCAGATGCCACTTTCTTAGAACAATAGGAGAAGCTTAAGAGAACAATAGAGGTCACAAAAAACGCCACTAGGCCCAAAATACCAACACTTTAACAAAGTTTGTTTAACGTCTGGCGTCTAGTAGTGAAACATGCTCTCTCACTACTCTAGTGCCTGAGGACTCAACTTTTTCAATCGATAACTTAGAAAGCTCACAATAGCGGCTGATGCCGCCCGGGTTTATCGCGTGTCACGCGAGGGTGGCAAGAAGAACAATAGCTGGCGGTATGGATCAAAGGCGCCGCAACAGACGCCCATGTTTGTACAATACAGAAGCTAATACATTTCCGTCCACATATCGGGCTACGAACCGAAATCGAACATTCAATATTATAGTGAACAATCCAATTCTCAAATACGTCTAAACGTTTCAGGTTATCCAAATGTTTCTGACCAATCGTGTTGCGACAGCTCTGAGCAGGCGAAGTCAGCAGAGCTTGCTCGAATGACCAGCAAACCAAAGCTACCGACATAACAAGAGTTTAAGAACGTGTTCTGCGTCTAGAGTAAAACAATCACTTCGTCGTCACTATCTCAATTTCCGTTTCTCATTTCAAATTCCGGACGAGATTGCTAATTTTTCCTAGGTTTCGCGTCGACTATCGATACAAGTGCGTAAATGTGGTTTTCGAACCGGCATGCCATGCCGTCTCTAAAAAAACGGGCGATGTTCGCCATGCCGTTCTCACCAATGATCGTCGGTAGAGCGAGAATGACAAGTCATAAACATGACATCACAAGCTGCATCGCGTGAGAATAGTTAAACAGTTGATATCATTATTTTCGACAATAATTCAACAAACACCCAACAAAAATCAACAACAGACACGGTGGTTTCATTACTTGGCACAGATCACCTAAGGCAAAATCTTCAATCAAATTGTTCACGTTCTGTCGATTGTTCTCAGATTCAACGCCGTTAACATGCTGTGGCCCATCACTTGAGCCGCTCTGATATTAACTGTTACGTTAGACGTCTCCATAAACTAAGGGATTTCGCAGTGAATTTCAGACCTTTTGATGGATAACTGATGCTACACAATGTTTTAGAGAACATATCGACATCAGTGTAATCCGATCAAAAACTTCACAAAAACGCCAGAGTACTATGATGCTAGATCTAGAAACTTAGCCACGTAGAGTGATTAAACCGTGTTGATTTCGAGAAATCCGATGAATGTGTGTTAATTTTAAAGAATTTAGGAAAAAACACCAAGAATCGATCATTAACAATTAGTTCATTATCATAAACGCCACAATTTCACATACAAACGTTTTGGTCCGTTTCCTCGTTGGGTTCTAGGCCGTGTTGGCTCCGTATTGTTCCAAGTTTTGTCTTTCTCCTCTATGTCGTTTGTGTGTTCCCTGGCAATTCCGATTGGTTCCGTTCTCTCAGAATCATGATCCATCAATTGTTCGTCTCCTGATGCACCAAAATCGCTCTTTGTGTCTTCTCCGCGAAAAAGCTTATTCTCCACACGAACTTGTTCTTCATAACTGCCTGCCGTAGGCTTGTATTGAGGATGAGTCAAATATTTGGGTTGTGGAGCATAGTTTATGGATTCTTTATAATTTTTGAGCCGAGCCATCAAATCCTCATGTATAGCTGCTTTCTCGTTGTCTCCGATATGGCTGCTAGTTACAACTTCCTTAATTTTGTCTTCCAATGACATGATGTTCAGGGTCTCCTCATCAACAGGCACCAACTTGAATTTTGGGTTTGACGTCATAATCCAGCAATGGATAGGGCAGGTGTTACTATGGCACAAAGTTGGGTGCTGTCAAGTCTACCCAGAAGTTCCCTGGCTCGGGAAGGAGTACGTTCCTTTGAAAGCGAATAAAGTAATGCGAGGGTGGGTTTCAGAACCTTGCTCTCCTGTGCTGTGATAAAAAGTTTGTCGTTCTCCAACAAATTGTATACAATCTCAACAAGTATGCCTATCTCCTTAACGGTTGCTGTCTCCAGGATAGCTTTGTTTTGCAAGCACTCTTGTAAAAAGGCGGCGTGTTTGCGAATACGACTGCTCATAACACGTGCACAATAGCAAATGAGAAAATAAACGTACACTTCTAAGCAAGCTAGTGTCACATTGAGTTCACATTCGGTAGCATCGGCCAGCATTCCGGCAACATTGGGTGCACTTTGGGTACACAATTTGTAGGTTTTTCTTATAATTTGACAACATTGGATGCACTTTGGGCACACATTTGATAGGTTTGAGTAACATTCCGATGTCTTTAGGCTCACATTGGGTGCAGATTGTTAGGGCCGGCTAACATTTTTGCGCAATTGGGTGGGATTTGAGTAACATTCCAATAGCTTTGGCTGCATACGGACTGCACAATTGACACCATTCACCAGCATTTTAACAAGATTGCATACACATTTTGTATGGTAAACAAACATTTTGACAACTTTCTCAAACAATTATCCAACTTTCCAAAACTTTTGCGCAACATTCTCAAACATTTACCAAACAGTCGGCAACAATTACCCAACTTTCCAAAACTTTTGCGCAACATTCTCAAACATTTACCAAACAGTCGGCAACAATTACCCAACTTTCCGAAACTTTTGCCAACATTCTCAAACATTTTCCCAGCTTTTCCGTGGTCGGTGAAGTGATGTTGTACACACATGCACACATATCCACAACAATATGTGTACATTAGATGCACAATTGGTAGCATTCCTCAACATTTTAACCACGTCGAGAGCACGTTTGTGGTCATACCCAAGCAGTTACCCAGTCTTCTCCTGGTATCGGGTGCGATGCCTCCACCTATATTTACAACATTTGGTGCACATTTGTGACAACGTAGGAGACATTGGACGCTCACTTGGCGGCATTATCCTGTATATTGACAACATCGAGATCACAATTGTGCTCATAGCGAAGCAATTGCCCGGTCTTCGCCGGGTGTCTGATTACGAGTTCCTACTGTTTGAGCCAAATCTACAGCATTTGATGCACAACATGAACACATTTGCCGCACAGGTGTATCTATTTCCAAGTGTTCTTATTGAGTCACGCTACGCATATATACCCATTTTCTTCACATTTCGCTCCATCTAGTTGTCTTGAACATTCTGGAAGTACCTCAGATGATTTTTTATCGGCTCGAAATAGCATTTTGACAACCGTGAAGCCAAACCTGCGTCAGCATCCTAACAACATCAGGAACTCGCATATCAAAACAATTGCCCGGTCTTCGCCGGCTATTGGGTAGGTATCTTCACCGTTTTGCTCCTCTCTACAACAATAGGTACACATAAGGAGCACAATTGCGCTCATTTCACCAACTATTTCATCACTTTCAACAACATGTTATGCACTTTTGCTCTTATTTCTGGGCATAACAGGAGTGGTAGTCACAATGGGCTCTCTCCACACTTTCTCATGACAACACGGAAATCATACTTCAGAGATATATCCATACACTGACCAACTTTCGCAAAGGCCAACATCTTGACATCATCCAGAGCAAAACTGTACTCATATAGGAGCATTTACACGGGTCTCCGTCGGGGATGGGGTGATATGCCGGCGTAGTTTTACCTCTACTCGCGTCATGCGGCGCACATTCAAGGCACATTTGTGCACTTTGGGTACACAATTTGTAGGTTTTTCTTATAGTTTGACAACATTGGATGCACTTTGGGCATATATTTGATAGGTTTGAGTAACATTCCGATGTCTTTAGGCTCACATTGGGTGCAGATTATTAGGGCCGGCAAACATTTTTGCGCAATTGGGTGGGATTTGAGTAACATTCCAATTGCTTTGGCTGCATACTGACTGCACAATTGACACCATTCACCAACATTTTAACAAGATTGCTTACACATTATGTATGGTAAACAAACATTTTGCCAACTTTCTCAAACAATTACCCAACTTTCCCAAAACTTCTGCGCAACATTGGAGAACATTTACCCAACTTTCCAAAACTTTTGCGCAACATTCTCAAACATTTACCTGACATTCTCAAACATTTTCCCAGCTTTTCCGTGGTCGGTGAAGTGATGTTGTACACACATGCACACATATCCACAACAATATGCGTACATTAGATGCACAATTGGTAGCATTCCTCAACATTTTAACCACGTCGAGAGCACGTTTGTGCTCATACCCAAGCAGTTACCCAGTCTTCTCCTGGTATCGGGTACGATGCCTCCACCTATATTTACAACATTTGGTGCACATTTGTGACAACGTAGGAGACATTGGACGCTCACTTGGCGGCATTATCCTGTATATTGACAACATCGAGATCACAATTGTGCTCATAGCGAAGCAATTGCCCGGTCTTCGCCGGGCGTCTGATTACGAGTTCCTACTGTTTGAGCCAAATGAATGACTGCAAAATTTCGTAAAAGATAAGTCAGGATTTCGAAGGCAGCTGCAAAAGAATTCTGTAGTAAAGAGGAGTGGCGCACAGCCTTGAGCTCTGCGAAAGTTGGAAAATAATACAATCTAACTAAAGGTTTTTGTAGAGAGCTAAATGACTCAAAAATGACAAAGTTCCGTAGAAAGCTAAGTCAGCATGAACGTAATTTGAAAAAAGCAGAGAAAAAAAAACATAAAAAGTTAAATCAAAATCCAACACGCTTCTTCCCCCACTTCCAACACCAAACCATTCGAAAACGAAGAGGTCACGCCAAGTGCCCTCGAGTGTACGTTTCGTCTACGTTAAAAGTTTCGTCAACTTTTTGTCAAGAATCTAGTCTGGCCATTGATATGTCGCACAATGAACATTAGCTCAGCTAGTGGATGACCTGTCTTAAATGTAAATCAGACACAAAAGCAAAGTTTTGATGTGGTGATGGTTCAATTACCCAAGTTTGAGGTATATTTGTTGGAAACGTAGGTTGTTGGTGTGGTTTGCTGCTGAACTCCGTACTTATGCGAACCTGCACATTGTAGCAATGAATTTAGGTAAACACAATCTAAGTGCCCCGTTTAAAACATTGTGGAGTGCGCACAGATGTGCAGCAAAAGCTGTAAAAAGTGGTACAATAATTGGAAAATATGACATGATGTTATGCCGAGTGTGAGTAAACGCTCAAACACAGCTCAATGTGTAACTAATTATATCTCAAGTAACACTTTAGTTGGGCCAAGTCAGAATTCTTCATTAGGAACAATATACATCAAAAGCAAGCAAAATTAAGATCCTCAGGCTAGCCGGACGCACAGGACAGGCGTAAATGTGAGACACATGTTTGAGAATGTTGGATAAATGTTTGAGAAAGTTGAGAAAACAAGCACAAATGTGCCTTGAATGTGCGCCGCATGACGTCAGTTGAGGTAAAATTACGCGGACACAGTTCTGCTCTCGATGATGTCAAGATATTGGCCTTTGCGAAAGTTGGTCAGTGTATGGATATATCTCTGAAGTATGATTTCCGTGTTGTCATGAGAAAGTGTGGAGAGAGCCCATTGTGACTACCACTCCTGTTATGCCCAGAAATAAGAGCAAAAGTGCATAACATGTTGTTGAAAGTGATGAAATAGTTGGTGAAATGAGCGCAATTGTGCTCCTTATGTGTACCTATTGTTGTAGAGAGGAGCAAAACGGTGAAGATACCTACCCAATAGCCGGCGAAGACCGGGCAATTGTTTTGATATGCGAGTTCCTGATGTTGTTAGGATGCTGACGCAGGTTTGGCTTCACGGTTGTCAAAATGCTATTTCGAGCCGATAAAAAATCATCTGAGGTACTTCCAGAATGTTCAAGACAACTAGATGGAGCGAAATGTGAAGAAAATGGGGATATATGCGTAGCGTGACTCAATAAGAACACTTGGAAATAGATACACCTGTGCGGCAAATGTGTTCATGTTGTGCATCAAATGCTGTAGATTTGGCTAAAACAGTGGAAACTTATCACCAGATACCAGGCGAAGACCGGGTAATTACTTCGCTATGAGCACAATTGTGATCTTGATGTTGTCAATATACAGGATAATGCCGCCAAGTGAGCGTCCAATGTCCCCTACGTTGTCACAAATGTGCAGCAAATGTTGTAAATATAGGTGGCGGCATGGTACCCGATACCCGGCGAAGACTGGGTAACTGCTCGGGTATGAGCACAAACGTGCTCTCGACGTTGTTGAAATGTTGAGAAATGCTGCCAAATGTACATCTAATGTACGCATATTGTTGTGGATATGTGTGCATGTGTGTACAACATCACTTCACCGACCACGGAAAAACTGGGAAAAATGTTTGAGAATGTTGCGCAAAAGTTTTGGAAAGTTGGGTAATTGTTGCCGAATGTTTGGTAAATGTTTGAGAATGTTGCGCAGAAGTTTTGGAAATTTGGGTAATTGTTTGAGAAAGTTGTCAAAATGTTTGTTTACCATACAGAATGTGTAAGCAATCTTGTTAAAATGTTGGTGAATGGTGTCAATTGTGCAGTCAGTATGCAGCCAAAGATATTGGAATGTTACTCAAATCCCACCCAATTGCGCAAAAATGTTAGCCGGCCCTAATAATCTGCACCCAATGTGAGCCGAAAGACATCGGAATGTTACTCAAACCTATCAAATGTATGCCCAAAGTGCATCCAATGTTGTCAAATTATAAGAAAAACCTACAAATTGTGTACCCAAAGTGCACCCAATGTTCCCGGAATGCTGGCCGATGCTACCGAATGTGAACTCAATGTGATACTAACTTGCTTAGAAGTGTACGTTTATCTTCTCATTTGCTATTGTGCACGTGTTATGAGCAGTCGTATTCGCAAACACGCCACTTTTTTACAAGAGTGCTCGCAAAACAAGGCTATCCTGGAGACAGCAACCGTTAAAGAGATTGGCATACTCGTTGAGATTATCTACAATTTGTTGGAGAACAACAAATTTTTCATCACAGCGCAGGAGAGCAAGGTTCTGAAACCCACCCTCGCATTACTTTATTCGCTTTCAAAGGAACGTACTCCTTCCCGAGCCAGGGAACTTCTGGGTAGACTTGACAGCACCCAACTTTGTGCCATAGTAACACCTGCCCTATCCATTGCTGGATTATGACGTCAAACCCAAAATTCAAGTTGGTGCCTGTTGATGAGGAGACCCTGAACATCATGTCATTGGAAGACAAAATTAAGGAAGTTGTAACTAGCAGCCATATCGGAGACAACGAGAAAGCAGCTATACATGAGGATTTGATGGCTCGGCTCAAAAATTATAAAGAATCCATAAACTATGCTCCACAACCCAAATATTTGACTCATCCTCAATACAAGCCTACGGCAGGCAGTTATGAAGAACAAGTTCGTGTGGAGAATAAGGTTTTTCGCGGAGAAGACACAAAGAGCGATTTTGGTGCATCAGGAGACGAACAATTGATGGATCATGATTCTGAGAGAACGGAACCAATCGGAATTGCCAGGGAACACACAAACGACATAGAGGAGAAAGACAAAACTTGGAACAATACGGAGCCAACACGGCCTAGAACCCAACGAGGAAACGGACCAAAACGTTTGTATGTGAAATTGTGGCGTTTATGATAATGAACTAATTGTTAATGATCGATTCTTGGTGTTTTTTCCTAAATTCTTTAAAATTAACACACATTCATCGGATTTCTCGAAATCAACACGGTTTAATCACTCTACGTGGCTAAGTTTCTAGATCTAGCATCATAGTACTCTGGCGTTTTTGTGAAGTTTTTGATCGGATGACACTGATGTCGATATGTTCTCTAAAACATTGTGTAGCATCAGTTATCCATCAAAAGGTCTGAAATTCACTGCGAAATCCCTTAGTTTATGGAGACGTCTAACGTAACAGTTAATATCAGAGCGGCTCAAGTGATGGGCCACAGCATGTTAACGGCGTTGAATCTGAGAACAATCGACAGAACGTGAACAATTTGATTGAAGATTTTGCCTTAGGTGATCTGTGCCAAGTAATGAAACCACCGTGTCTGTTGTTGATTTTTGTTGGGTGTTTGTTGAATTATTGTCGAAAATAATGATATCAACTGTTTAACTATTCTCACGCGATGCAGCTTGTGATGTCATGTTTATGACTTGTCATTCTCGCTCTACCGACGATCATTGGTGAGAACGGCATGGCGAACATCGCCCGTTTTTTTAGAGACGGCATGGCATGCCGGTTCGAAAACCACATTTACGCACTTGTATCGATAGTCGACGCGAAACCTAGGAAAAATTAGCAATCTCGTCCGGAATTTGAAATGAGAAACGGAAATTGAGATAGTGACGACGAAGTGATTGTTTTACTCTAGACGCAGAACACGTTCTTAAACTCTTGTTATGTCGGTAGCTTTGGTTTGCTGGTCATTCGAGCAAGCTCTGCTGACTTCGCCTGCTCAGAGCTGTCGCAACACGATTGGTCAGAAACATTTGGATAACCTGAAACGTTTAGACGTATTTGAGAATTGGATTGTTCACTATAATATTGAATGTTCGATTTCGGTTCGTAGCCCGATATGTGGACGGAAATGTATTAGCTTCTGTATTGTACAAACATGGGCGTCTGTTGCGGCGCCTTTGATCCATACCGCCAGCTATTGTTCTTCTTGCCACCCTCGCGTGACACGCGATAAACCCGGGCGGCATCAGCCGCTATTGTGAGCTTTCTAAGTTATCGATTGAAAAAGTTGAGTCCTCAGGCACTAGAGTAGTGAGAGAGCATGTTTCACTACTAGACGCCAGACGTTAAACAAACTTTGTTAAAGTGTTGGTATTTTGGGCCTAGTGGCGTTTTTTGTGACCTCTATTGTTCTCTTAAGCTTCTCCTATTGTTCTAAGAAAGTGGCATCTGGCGGCAAGTATTTGAAAATTTGGGATATTACGGTAGCTGTTGCGAAATACACATATTGGAAACTTTTGAAACATTTGGATATTTGAAACTTTTGAAACATATGAAACATATTTGAATATTTGAAACATTTAGAACATTTGAATAATTTAAAAAAATTTGTAGTCTGAACTTTGTAGATTTGTAGTCTTGTTGGTCTTTGTAGTTGCCGCCCCAGCGGCGGGCTGTCCCCAGGCTGCCTCCAGGCGCCGCCAGCTGGCGGCCGCGACGCGCGCGGCTGCCGACCGCGACGCAGGGGGTGGTATATTTTGGGGATGTACACTACTTATGTTCCATTTTCAGCTGCACGAATCGATCCGACGTTTCAAACCGTCTTCTTTTATGTTGGAAAAAAACCATTGGCCGGTTGTTCGAAATGAACAACAAGATCACCAATGGGGTAGAGAAACAGAAAGTGAGTGTACTTCACTATCCTATGTCGAGTTTATTGGTCCGCAGAATGAACGACATCGTCGAGTACAACTCATTGAATAAACATGTATCATAAACTGTGACTTAAATGAATTGACCGAATGAGCGTCTTAGTTTGGTCCCAAAACACGCAGAATTTCACGAGTTCTGACCGAAAACAGCGGGATAAAACTACAAACAATCGAGATAGAGCAGAATACACCGTATCGGCCTGGCCACGTTGATCTACACATGAACTTTGATTGATCAATTTGTTCACCTGTTCAAGGTGTTGGATCGAGTTCTGGAAAAAGCAGGAGGAATGCTCGACAACATTGTTGATTATTACGAGAACAAAGCCTAGTCCGTGTGAATGAAATAACAAAAAAAAAACAATTTTGTAAAAACAATAACTGTGAGCTATTGTTCTGTTGAATAGTTCTACTTTCTCAAAGTTTATATACTTATGCGTTTACGGATCAAATTGCAGCAAGTTCTTCGGCTGGAAATAGATAAAGATCTACCCATTCCGTTCAACTGTGATTTGTTCAAGTTTGACTAATTGTATATTACTATGTACCAGTATGTACTTTTTCTGAATTAAACTTATAAATTAGTGCGTCTTGAAATTAGTTTCGGGTTAGCTCACTTCTATGACGTTGCTCTAGTGGCTTTTGACTAATTGTTGTCGTATTCCAGAAAGGTGCTGTTTCTCAGGGCATTTAGAATACAAGTATTGAGAAGAAACTATAAACGTTAAATCGGCTCTCATTACATTATTGCATTACCTTCTATACATGTCCGGCCGTCGAAACCCTACATAAATGATAACTGCATACGGTTCATTTCTGGATATCCTCCAGGAAAAATACGATATTTTCGTTTAGTTTCTATATTTCATCAAACGTCAGATTACGATTGGAAACAGAGCTGAAGGAGATAAGCGCCTGTTATCACATAAATCAGAAATTGATTAGCATTTAAAGGTGATGAGCAGTTTATGTTTATATTAAACGGAAGTTCTACGCAAACTTCAAAGTAGTTTCTGCATTGTTATGGATTGAGCGGCGGTTGCTTGCCGCTGGGCCTCCGCAGCGAGCTAGATGAATCACTTATAACTTATACGTTGCATTCAGGTCCGATTCGGTTCACATTTAAGTTTTACGAGAGTCAAATGTCAAATGAACGCAGTTGTGGAAAGAAAATGTTCATATTATCGTTGTAGTGTTGCCATGGTTTCACTTATTTCGTAATTTCCAAGTTCAAGTTCAACAGTGTTGGTTTTATATTGTTTTGTTTGAATTTTGGGGGGCACGGCGGTTTTTTGGGAAAATGAATAGTACTTGCTACACCTGTAAAGCGTTTCGCATTTCTGCGTTCAGCTCTTATTTTATGAAAATGACTGATTCAGCCCGGATTCGTGTGATTATGATTAAAGAAGGACGATTATGTGGACCAATCCCGTTACATCGGTCCTTTAAACTGCAATTGAAAAATATATTGCGGTTTAAAGGACTGAAGCGTTGCGATTGGACCACATAATCGTCCTTCTTTAAGTCAATCAGTGTTTGTTGTGTTTGATTAGCCTACCACATTCAAATTCCCAATAATAGTTTTCTAATAAGGAATTGAATGTGAAATTAGTTCAACTTTCCAATAAATGAAACGTTATTTTAAAAACATCTGTGTTTACGTACTGTAACCGTCATGGTATGAATGAGTGAGACTATACTCTTTCAAACCATTGTGAAACATCCGAAATAGAACAAACATCACATTGTTTGCAATATCGGTTACGCGATAAGTACACTATGTCGGCAAAAATCAATGGCAGTTGCCATCATTTTCATCATATTTCCATATTAATAGCGCAACACAAAGAAGTATAGTAGTTTTCGTTTTTATGTTGACTCCTACAGTGAAACCAAGTAGGTTTCAATATAGTTATGATAATTCTATGGTATTTTTCATACCTACTCAGACTAATATCTTTGGAATACATTACTATTATTGCGTGTGAATTACGTACGTGTGATCGAAGTGCTCATGAGATTATTTGTTGTAAAACAATTATTTTTGCAACAAATCGAATTGACGCTTACATATATCCATATCCAAACTTTTTGCCAACGGATTACCAAATGTAACAGGCATGATCGTAGAAACTAGTTTTGTAATTGCGTGAAATATTCCTCTGGTTTTTGTCCTATATCGTTGATCGCACTTCACTGTTACACCAGAGTCTCTAGAAAAAGTATGTTTGTGTGCTCACTTTTTATAACTTGTATGTAAATATATGTTTGTTCAACTATCTAGTCCAATAATAAAAACATTTCCAGATAGAATGTTATTATCTTCTTTCGGCGACGGAATCTTCCGTACCCACGTTACGTTCGATGACATCCAAGGAAATTGCAAGACGGTTTTCGGCGAGTCGGCAGTCTTCGGACCCAACAAGAGTGTCAAGAGCATAGGAGATGGACGAGTAAGTTCATATAACTACTCGAGTAGAATACAAATAAACTAATAGTATAATAAAACCAAAAAATTGTCATAGAATGGAATAGAACAGCATTGACACGTAAAGTTCTACATAGAAGATTAGATATTGCCCTTCATTAGGGTGAATGGAGAAGTTATCTGAAAAAAGGTATAGTAACGCTCATTACAACTAATTCAAGAGTGCTGGACGAGTGAGTTCATGTAACCTGATGAACTGAAAAAAAACTTCTCCATATAACCGGATTTCGTAGCCGTTCATAAGGTAACCGGTGTAGGTAACCTGAACCTAACCTAAAACAAAATTTTGGTAACCGATCAAACTGACGGTAAGACAATTTTGCGTTAGATATCAGATAACCTGAGGAAGGGTTAACCAAAGCCATCCAACTCCGCTAAAACCCCGGATAAATATATAATTCTCCCAAATTTTGCTCAGAAAAATTACTGAATTACTGGTCCAATTTTTTGAGAATACCTGATTTCAGGGATTCATGTCAAAGATGTGCCTAGTGGACCCCGACTGGCAGCATGAGCTCAAGTTCGCGCCCAAACACTTCGTGGTGAAGGTAAAATTTCACTTCTTCCCTAACCAAAAAGCCAGTCTTTTCAAATCATAATATTGGTCCTAATTTTAATTTTTGTATCTTGTTCACTCCTAGCACAACTGCAATGTGCACCATCGAAATTTCAGATTTGCACCCAGGTTATCATGAGAGAGACGGCAGTCAAAATGAATCTGCCGGACGACGCACCGTTTTTGAATCCGGAATACATGGAGAATATGGCATCTTCTGTTCGAAAGGTCAGTTCGACTGTTAGTCAATCGCATAATCACGTGAAACGCTACACACAGCAGAACTCGGAAACGTGCAGTGAAAAAGTGCACGATTCCTCATTAGAATGCTAACTTCACGTGGCTATTCAGTTCACTTCTAGTATTAAGTCCTCACATTCTCAACAAAGACAGCAAAGAGCTAAGTCGGTCTAACACTGCGACTCATCTGCGTATATATGATCTGCACACTCTCTCATCTGCTCGCCAGTAATCAAGGACAGCGCGATCGAATAGGCAAACTGATTCAGCCCTCAGCTGTACTGGGTAGGAAAATGACGACTTTTCTTGGTATTGAGACGAATTCTCACTCTCTTGCGCGTCATAGTCTTGACTTGAACCTTAATCATTTCAGATTGCAAACTGTTTTCTCCTCCGCTAACTGTTCGGAGAGAATTTATTGATTATACTTTCAGTTCATGATGGAAGAAAACATTTCAGGTTCACAATAATGAAGTGAACTTCTATGAGATCATGAAGAAGTACAAGAAGGAGGGTCTTCCTATACCTAAGGTGAGAATAGTTTTTTTTAATCATTTCTGTCTTTCAGCCAAAACTCTATTTCACATTTGAGTTCGGCTACAACCCTATATCACTGTCCCTTTGCTGTTCTAACGTCGTTGCCGTAATGAATCACATGTGTGTGATTGTCGTAGAATAAACCTATCATCATTACCATCATTCAATACAAAAAACAACAAATTGAAAAAAAAAACTTGTTAGTAAGTTGTTCTCATTCGTGAGAAAGATACAACGTAACAGCACCTTACGCGTGGCTAGGGTTCTCGAGATACAGTATACAAAATTAATCTCTTTGATCTACCGAGAATCGATAATTCAGTAAGAAGAAAAGTTCAGATGTACTTCGCCAGCCGTTTCACTGAGGAAAACACCCTCAAGGGATACATCATCATGGAGTTCATTGAAGACGCAGTCAACCTCAATCTCTACGATAATGTGACCGTAGAGGACATGAAACAGGTTGGTTCTCTGAGATTCTGAGAACAAAAACAGAAAGATGAAGTATAATTCTCTCTAGTTGATGTTGTACATCGCGAGCTTAGACGCAACGCCATGTTTACGTGTGAAACACGTGAGATAGGTAGGTTGCCCTTTTCAATAACAAATTGGGCATTATAACCAGATCAGCGGTAGAACACGTGATAAGAATCAGTGAAACCATTCAGAACGAACATTTTCACTCACACTAGTGTAAATTTAGCTGTGCAAATAAACCTATAAAAGTTCTCATGTAAAACGTGAAGCATAAATTGAATTGAATAAAGAACAGAACATGAGAGTAATACCGATCATTCTCAACAGCCACTTCGTTCGCTGGCCGCTCTGCAGGCGATTTCCGCTCAGTTTTCCGAAGAGCAGAAATCCATGTTGAATCTGGACGTTTTTGGCGAAATTTTCGCGAAAGCCTTCTCACCTGAGGTTTGAGTTTTGAATACTGACGTAGGGATTTAGTATAGAATGTATACAATATTATTACATCTTTTTTCACCTATGTTCTTTTCACCATTCTCTTTTTTGGCAACCTTTCGCGTTTCAAACTTTCGTTCCGTTATTACACACTGTGTAATAAATATTTGATTTGATTTGATTTCAGAGTTATTCAATTGTAAGTATACTACCAATTGTGCTACTTTTATGAAAGCGACCAACCGAATGAATTTACCTGTTTAACAGTGTGGCTTTTTCAATGCAAAATCTACTGGACACATTATTTGGGCACCTCTCGTTTTTACTTCCGCTCTCAATTCATTTCTTCTTTCTATAAATAGATTTATGCCTCCTAGTTTGGATTTTATCTTCTAAAAGGAGGTTATACGGTGTTTAATGTCCCATCCTGTGCGTGATGTTCTTGTAGTTAAATACTGTTGCTAATCGTTAGAAAACCGAGATCATAACGTATTGTATGAACAATCTACAACAATGCTTTGTTCACTTCTAAAACACTTTGTTGCAGGCGTTAGTAATGACGATGCAATTGATGCGAAAATTCTTCGGGGAGAAGTACGCGGATCAGATGGACAAAATTGAGAAGGTAGGTTGTATATACATATTCTATGTTTACACATTCATTTAATAGACATTGCTGCGCCACGAAGCGGTAACTATCACGCATGTCACAAATTGTTTTGTATTCAAATATTTCATATAGCAAATATGATTCGTCAATGTTGTGTTCACCGTACAATCATTTATGAAAGAGGCGAGCCTCAGCGAGGTTCTGCCAGCCCGTCTGAGCATCTCTGGTCTATAGTTACAATCATTCCCACTGAGACCGGCAACGTGCCAAAATCAGTGGAAAACGGCGCGAACTATACACATTTCCCAGTTCGCTATCGAGTTTTATCGCAATCAATCATATCTCACAGAAAAATACGTTGAATAAAGATGTTGAATTCTATAAAACTTTCAGGCGGTTCCAGAGCTGACCGACTTTTCGAAAATTGCGGAGATTGGAAAAGATCTCTGTTAGTTATTATCAACTCCCAGTCGTATTGGAATCAATGATATGTGTTGAAGCGTGGCAATCTATACACCATACCATACACCCAGAATTATAGTTTTTTCATTCCCACTCCTACAGTACACATTCTCAGGTATATAACCATCTTCCTTTTCGGGTCACAACTATGATAACGAAGGATCAAACTACAATTATCTGAAAATGAGTAATGGAAGGTTTCTTTTTTTTTCCGGAATATCCACTGGAATATCTTTTCAGGCATTTCGCCGGTACTCTGTCATGGTGATTTGTGGGCCACAAATCTGATTTGGAAAAACCGGGAGGAAGGAGGACTTCAACTAGCGGCGTTTGTCGATTTTCAGGTGGAAGGACGAGATTATTGACTGAATTCATTTGTGAACAAAACATATTTCGTGTCAAAATAACTTTTTTTGGATGAGATATTGGAGTTATCGGCTCATTGAAAAACTCAGAGGCATATGAATGATGTCGATTTCACAAAAATTGGAACGGCACAAGAGGATCGGCACGCAGATCACAAATCGACAAGGCTCTACGTGCCGTTCACCGGTCTGTTGTATCATCTGCAACGTAATTCTTGTTTTTTGAAATTCAAGACCGTAGTGAGACACACATTTTCTGAGTGCTGCTATTACTCTTTTTTAAATTATTTATTCAGACGACAACATTCGGTCTCGCAGCGGTTGATCTCTGCCGCTTGATGTGTGCTTGTCTCAGTGCGAAAGACAGAAAAGAACATGAAGGAGAACTAATCGATACTTTCTACGGATATCTGAAGGAAGAAATGGAAGGACAGGATGTACCTTACACACTGGAACAGGTGTGCCAAACGAGTGAACCGTATTTCTGCGAAAACGTACTCATATGGTCACGCCGTTTCTACAATGAAGGTGTTGTACAATATACATTACATCTCAGTTCTCAAATATGTGCGTTAGTGAGAGAAGGTTATCAGATATTCGAGACCGTTCAGTTTCCCTCAACAAACTTTTTGAGAATCTTCGTTCTGTTTCCAGCTGCACGAGTCGATTCGCCGCTTCAAACCGATCGGGGCATTTTTATTGGTTCCTGGCCTGGGTCCGCTCTTCGAGATGAACAACCAAATAACTGATGTGGAGGAAAAACAGAAAGTAAGTGGACGCTGAGAAAGGGATTATAGAAAATGCCGAGTTGAGGTTTAGATTCGATACATGTCCTGGTTTATGGACTGGTTGAGAGATTCGATCACGTGTCAGGTTGACCAAATACATCAAATTGTAGATCGGGGATCAATAAAACAAGACCTTTAAAGAGCTTGACAGAGGAAAACAACTATTAAGGAGAGTTGAACCTCAAGTACGGTACTATTGAACACCGAAACGGTACAGAACGCGTCCGGTTTTGCGTTGCGCAGTGCTCGCTTGCGTTCAACGTACTAAGGCGCCTCTTTTGGATTGCGCCCCCAAAAACTGAAATTGTCCTCTCTGATCGAAAAAAATGATTCATTCATTATCGGCAATTACAATTTACAGGTTATGGATCTGATTCTGGAGAAAGGTGAAGGACTGATGGCTGACATAGTTAACTTCTACGAGAAGAAAGAAGTAACCGCGTGAAAATCGAAGATTATCATTAATGTAGACTTTTGTATGTATTTGTATATGTACCTATTTACAAACCTGTAACTACAGTGACTTGGCTAGCCCTAGTGATCCCCATTTCTGGAATTCGGATACTCTGTGTGCATCCCTCAATGCCAATGGTATAGTTCGTTTCACGAATGGATTACCTTCCACAGTAAGCCGTGAAATATTCCAGAGACCGTTTCGTAATGAACGTTGACTGTGAAGTTTGAGCGAATTACGGCAGGAGGTAACAAGCAGTGTTTCTCAAAAAAGAACGTGTTTCACTTCTCGCTGTGTTTGTAGTAGAGTTGTTAATCGAGTTCAAAATTTCGAGTTTTCGAGTTTTCGAGTTTTCGAGTTTCGGGAAATTTCGTGTTTTCGAGTTTTCGAGTTTTGGGAAATTTCGAGTTTTCGAGTTTTCGAGTTTTTGAGTTTGGCGAAAAATCGAGTTTTCGAGTTTTCGAGTTTCGGAGTTTTGGAAAATTTCGAGTTTTCGAGTTTTGGGAAATTTCGAGTTTTCGAGTTGTCGAGTTTTGGGAATTTTCGAGTTTTCGAGTTTCGAGTTCGACTCGACACGGGAATTTTCGAGTTTTTTCGCGTCGAGTCGAGTTTTGAGTGTTTTTGGAACCAAAAAGTCCAATTCTCGAGTCCGAAATTTCGATTTTCGAGTTTTCGCGTTCAAAATTTCGAATTTCGAGTTTTCGAGTTTGGCGAAAAATCGAGTTTTCGAGTTATCGAGTTTGCGAGTTTTGGTAAATTGCGAGTTTTCGAGTTTTCGAGTTTTGAGAATATTCGAGTTTTCGAGTTTTCGAGTTTTCGAGTTTTGAGAAATTTCGAGTTTTCGAGTTTCGAGTTCGACTCGACTCGAAAATTTTCGAGTTTTTTCGAGTCGGGTCGAGTTTCGAGTTCGACTTTAACAACCCTAGTTTGTAGTGTTATCAGAATCAGTCCTTCGCGATTTCTGTCGTTTTAGCCGATCAAACTTCATAGAATACCGAGTTGTTCTTAGATGGTACTATGTCTTTCTGTCTGCTCAGTCGCGAAATCTAAGTCAACACGGCTGTGTTTGACCTTTGATTACGTCAGCAGCAGGAAGTTTCGCATACGAAAAGCTCTGAAATCGGTTGAAGAACACATAAGCGAGGTTTTACTAGAAGTTCATCAGCAACAGAGGTGAACAACTATTAGATCCAAGCTCAATTTTTTTTCAGTTTTCCAAACGCAAGTGTTGGTAACAAAAACACAAGTTCTCGAGTAACAGAAAAGTTGCCTTCGCTCACGACAGGATTTTCTCCAAGAGAACATCTTATTTATAATTATGATTTTTCGATAACAAATAACTGTTATGCCACCAACAGGTGTGACGAATTCTAGGAGATGCTTATTGAACTATAAAATACTCAACTTCTCCCGTTATTATTGGTAAGAGAACGAAACTTCATTTTCCGTAGTGAACTAACTAGACGCCGTAAGAACTCATCGTATACTAAAGAAACCACCAAATTAGTTTTTTTCACGACTTCCTTATGGGTTTTTACTACTGTACTACAAACACTTCCCAACGCTACGCAAAAAAAACAATTGTACTCTTTAGCCGCCGATTTATGAGACCACGTGAAGTTACCGTGCGTTTTCAACAGTTTTCGGAGGTTTCTTTCTAGACTGAGGCGGCCTTCTTGAAGTTGAAGCCTTTTTATTTTAGGAAGTCTGACCCCTCCCTGACGCCCACAATTCACTGCCGCTTCCGCTTTCCGCGACCTCGACGGACGAATGAGGCTTGTTTGCGCTCTCTCACACCTGCACACTCCATCGTCACCCCCGCCGTTGACCACTCTCTGCGCCCTCTTCTATTCTCACACTGTCTCGCCGTTCCCACGGGATAGTCAAACAGTACGTGTGACGTAGTACGCGGTGTGACGTGCTCGGGGCGTGACCTCACGACTCAGCGGCCAGTCCACTACAGTGTCCGGCGGTACGTATGAGCGCCGCCGTACAGATTCCTTCCGGCGCCACGGCCGATGTCCGTCCGACTTCCGCCTGCGGAAGCGGCAACGGAAACGGACAAACAATGTCGCAACGGTGGGTGGAACACTCAAAAGTGTATATTTTTGATAATGTATTCTACATAGTATGTGGCTCCAACGTCAAGGATTGTAGTAAACTCCCATTCAAATTGAACTCAGAATGATTATGAAGTTACAATGTATACTCAAATTAGTATTAAGTCACAGTTACAACGTATACGCAACGGTGAGTGCGCAAAATTATTATAAAATTGTAAAGTATACATCATTGGGTTACATTTTGCAATCTACAATCATCAGATCTAACTGCAGCGTTAGTAGTTACAGTACTCCTATTCATTATTTTGTCATCCGGAAAATTTTTCAACGGTGAAACGTGTCGTTGTGAAATAGAGTAAGACAGTAAGTAATTAGGCTTGTAGACCAGCTCAGAGATTTAGAGTTTTCATTTTTCTACGACATTGATGTATTCCTACGTTTTACGTGTCAGTTTTCTCACAGCGTGTAAACGCTGTTCTCTTACTGTTGGATCATTTATTCTGTAATTCGTTTCTGGTTTTTATTCTTTATCCGAACTCTTTATTCTGTTTTTGAAAGATTATCGAGTTTCATCCTTATACACTTGGGTTTTTGTTGATGATATATCATTGATATGTACCTTTCTACACTTTCACAAGCTTCTACTGTAGTGGAACATGTAGGACCGTAATGAAATGTCAAAAGGAAACCTTCAGGTTTAACTGACACCACACTATCTGGCCAGGTAGCTGTGAAATAACCATGCTCAGTTATAGAGAGTACATTTCGACTTTACAAAACTGTGATGAGTGTTGTGATGTGGAGTGAACTCACATGTTTTCATAGCCACGTTGCACTGCGCAAGCTTACTGTTCGTATCATACTCTGCGACACTTTGTGATAATTGCAGTTCGTCTACCCTCAAAACTGTAATTTAAGCATCTACAACCCATCTCATAAACTTAGTGTCCTCTCTTTAAAATTTATCTCGGGCCTTACTCACTGAACTCTGAAAGCGTGAAGAAAAAATTCATACATTCTACCGCTGCATTTTAACGAAATCAGAACACTTTCAAAAGTTTTACGCACTAATGTCGTAATGCATTTGACGAGTAGTCAAAATATGAAAAGATTGTGATTGAAGTTCTTATCGTTTTCAGTCTGCAATGTTTATTATATCATTCATCTGGTAATCGAGCAGGTTGTTCTGACCATTAACTTCTAGATGCACTTTTTCAATAGTCTCCATTCACCCATTCACTACATCTTAGTTATGGAGTGTTGCGCAATCGAAATAGTTGAAAACCATATTTGCTCGCGCGCGCGCGCAATGCCCAGCACTTTACTAATTCTCAATGTTGCACCATGGAAGGAGAAGTAGAACTGTAGTTCCCAGCTCAGAAGGCTCGATGAATTATTATAACCTTTCGAATGAAAGAAGTGAACTTCCCACGTTTTTTATAGATGTGATATGTTTTTCTGACAGGTATGGAATGTGATATGTTTTTCTGACAGGTAAAAAAAGTTTCGGGCAGCTTCGATTCATTCTAACTGTTAATTTCATTTTCTACTGACTGAGAACGTGATCACATATTGACCACATGGGAAATATTGAACTTGTTACCACACTTCGTATGCTTTGGTGTTTTATTACCCATACGGCCAACTCTGATCCAACGTTCCATCCTCTACTCAATACTCAGATCGTTTTGCTTCAACTTTATTGGGTCGACGTGCGAGCCAAGTCTGCCTGAACGAAGCAGGCATTTTCGGACGACTGATGCCGTAGTGGAATGAACTACGAAAACGAATTATGTGAAAGTAGTTTGAACGAAAAGAAAAGTGCACATTTCTGATTCAATCCCCTCACGCAAACTTCGCTCTTCTCCATTACAGAAACCAAAAGTACGTGTGTCAACACAGCGCGCAATTCACTAACACAGTAACCTCGATTAGTATTTGTCCTGCGGCGGAGATCCTTATTCGAATGGTCAGTCTATGTTTGCAGCCTCCAATGTCCACTTACTCGGTTTTTCCTTTTCGACCAAGTGAGCAAACAGGCTGCGAACTACGAGTTGATGACAGTTTGTAAGGAAAGCGAACGCCCGAGGGAATGTATCGATTTTGTAGGAAAACCAGAAAAGAGCTGTTGCACAAAACTTCTATTGTGTTGCTCAGTGAAGGTGATCAACATCTAGAGCTGATGTTAGATTCCATAACCCTAGTTGAAACCAGATAGTTTCTCCATTCCCAGGTGAATGATTTAAGAACACATAGATAAGGTTCGCTATAAGAAAATCAGAAGATTGAATGAAAACTATTTATTTACTTATTTTAGTGCGTACTAATGTCGTTCTCAAGTTACTGAAACGGTTAATGTTGTCAACTTTTTTGCATAAGTTCTCAACTCAAATCATGGAGATGAAGAAATTCTGAGACTGAGAAATTCGGAGAATTTTTTCAGCACTTCCGGGTTCTCTATTCTAAATGTTTCGAAATTTTTCTATCATGTCTGGCCTCCACAGTTCGTCATCACTATTTCTAATTTCGAAACTACTTTCTCGAAACTTGAAATGGGGTTTGGCCACGCGACCGAAAGGGATACGGTATTTACATTTGGTGGTTCGCGGACTCTCAATGGACAAACAAACTGCAGGAGAGAGAGAAATTAACATAGTCAATATACTACGTCACAGGCGGGGTCAATATACGTAAGGTCAATATCGGGTGAAAGTTGCCCGCGGCGCCCATCTCGAGACACTATTGTACGGGTCAGAATAGCCTGGGGGAGAGTTCGGTATTAGTTTAATGAGGTGTATATTGCTGACAGAGTCAGCGAACTCTATGTGAAACAGAAGAAAGTTACGTGAAACGTTATCAACGGAGATTGAAACCTAGCTTTGCAAGCATATAATTTAGAAAATACCGACACCGTTCTCATAAAGCAGTGAATTCCTCAAACGTGAAACATTATCAGAAAATCTTCACCGGCTTTTCGGAGGTGGTACGAGAAAATTAGAAAACAAATTAGAATAAGGTGGAATGTTCTGCTCATGTGGAACAACCAGGGTTGTAAAAGGAATACTGAAACATCATTAATGAAAGAAATGTGTTTCAGGTCCACCCGCGGAGCCTCGAAGCAGCGACGTGACCAGATCAACATTGAGATCCAGCGTCTGCGGGACCTCCTTCCTCTTTCCGACTCGATCAAAGATCGATTGTATCAGCTACAAATAATGTCCCTCGGATGTATTTACATGAGAAAACACCGCTACCTGGCACATGGTGATTTGTGATTTCCAAGACTATCGCGACTTTTGTTGTAGTTTGATCTGGTCAGAATACAAACACAGCGGGATAAGTCAAATTATAACATTTACAGTTGTATGGAAAAAACAACCCCATCGCACTCATTTGAATTTTTCACATTTGTTCACTCTAATGGATTTGATATTTTCTCCGTTCATGTCCAGAGAAAAACATACTAGGATTTACCTGTAAATTTTGGACCTATCTGTTACTAACGCAGTAGTTTATGATACAAAATCGAATGTGTGTCCTTTCAGTAGCTCACAACCTTCCCACCACTTCACCTACCCCGAAAGGAATCGAAATCTGCAAGGCTTTACGTGGTTTCATGCTAATGCTCACGCGGACGGGAAAGATGTTGCACGTGTCAGAAAACGCTAGTGAATACCTTGGACATTCTGTGGTGAGTTACGGGTTGGAACTTGAACGTGAACTTCACGTGAGATCTCAATCTCCAGATAGAGATTCTACATACTAATGATACACCAGATTTGGGTTTCCCAGGGAAAATTGTTAAATTTACTGATTCAATGAGAGTTAAAACATCAGAAAGATTTGACCATGTTCCAAGTCAAATGTATAAAAAGGTAACGGATAGCGACTATTCTATACTCTATTAAGATGTATCGTGAAACTCGCTTAACATTTAAATTTTTCAGGAAGAAATTATGTGCCAGGGGGACTCCATCTACGACTTGGTGGATCATCGAGACCATGCCGCCGTACAGGTAAACTGGACGTATTCCAATCATTTCACATGAAACCGGAGACATAGCCCAGATCTAAAACACCAACTGAAAACAATATATTTTTTAACACTTAGAGTTAATCAGCAACCACACAGTGATAACGTACAGTATAATTTTTTTGAATGTTTTTTTTTACAGATTTAATTTTTAGACTAGTTCAACGTCATCAAAAACACTTAAACCAATAAAATGTGTTACAGGCATTTAAGTAGAAAAAATAGAAATACTTGTTTTCAGGCTGAACTAGCCTCCGGTCCCCCACAGTCCGGTTCCTTTCCGGAGGAAAGAGTGTTCATATGCCGTTTGAACCTGACACGAGCTGCAGCAAAGCGACAATTACAATACCACAAGGTATGGCAATTTGACGCAGCACAGTTTACTCAAATATGATTTATTTTCAATTTTTCAATTTTTTCAAATTTGGAACGTGTCTTCACCAAGACAACTTCAAGCTGAGTCTAATGTCTAATGTACGGTTCAGTTCATACAGACTGGGTAGCTGACGGTGTAGAAAAAAGTTTTTAGTTTCCATTCGACTAGTTTCAGTTCATTCTGCTGCAAGGTCGCTACATCCACCCTGCGGAGTACTATCAGAACTTACCACCTCCGTCCGATCCGGGCACGCAACAGGTTAGTTGTTCGAGACTTCAGGGGAGTATTATTCTCGCAGAGCGGAATCGAGCCCGTAAGAAAAGTTACGACTGGTTAACATCATACTTCTACCGGTCCTAGAATAAGTTAACTTCTGAAATTTCCTGTACAATTCCAAATTTCTTTTTAGAACATATGTTGGTCGTGTAAGTTCGTCTGTATTTTTGAGTTGGTTTATAGTTATGTGTGCTGGAAGTAATCTCAAATATTTGCGTAATTCCCCTTATTTCGAGACGCAACCCATGTTCGCCGCCTATTGCCAGCCTCTGATCAACCCGGAAAACGCGGAGACTATGTCCTCCGGGAACACCTCCGTTTTCACCAGCCAACATTTTCTGGACATGAAGTTCAAGGAGGTGGATCATATGTGAGTAAAGTTTTACTGATTTAAATGTTTACCCTTTATTTTTGTTAGAACGTTCATTACCAATTTTAAGGTATACGTCAGTGCAGGATATATGACAAACGCACTGAGATAAATTATGAGATATAGTTCGTTTCACCAATCGATGTCCTTCTAAAGTAATCTGTCACATTATGAGAAGGCTTTTTCTAATGAATAAATCATTATTTTGGTTTCAAACTTCCATAGTTTGCAGTAGCACAGATAGAAAACACAATAGCGAAAATTGAAGCCATTCCTAAAAGATCAAACTACAAAACGTTGATCTAGAAGTTCGCGAAGATTACTGTAGAGGGTTGTAAGTGCGTGAAACAGACTATAACTCATCCGAGGTTTCTGAATGAGTTTGCTATGTTTGGTCAAAGACAGAAAGGAATGGAGGTGAATCATTCTCCAGGTTCGCACACCACCTTGGCTACTCACCTGAACAACTGGACGGGACCAGCTGGTACCAGTTGGTTCATCCCTCACATGTGCCAGAACTCGCCTACAAACACAGATTATGTGAGTTGAGAGTTTTGATACAAGTTCTTCAATAAAGCTTGTCTTGCTCACACATTTTCTTGATTCGCCTCAAGTTGACTAAGACAGCCCGAGTATGGTAGATCAACGTTTTCGAAAAGAAAACAAACGACCAAACAGAAAAGTTTATTTGTCTAAAAAAACGATGTAAAGTGAGAGACGATTAGCTTTTGAGATTGAACTGCATGGAATATAGAAAACGAGGACAATAACTCAAGAGGGAAATAAAAAATGTAATCTCGCAATTTTCATGGGTCAAAAACATTTTGTTTTTCAGTGAAAAAAACTTGCAGCAGACAATTAGATGAAACGTCCTAATATGATTATCACCATTGATTCGAAAATGATAACAGAACAGAGTACACTATATGTTTCTTGAATATTCATGTAAAGTTAGCATTCTAATAGCCTAAGTGTGCACTTTGTCGTTTCACGTTTCCGAGTTCTGCTGTGTTTAACATGTTTCACGTGACTGTGCGATAGACTGACAGTGTAGCTGATTTTTGTTTCAGATACGTTTTTAGTGTAAGCGGACTTTTCTAAAAGCTTTAGCATATATTTTTTGAATCAGTCTGTCAGGATGATCATGAAAATTGCGAGATTAGATTTTTTATTTCCCTCTTGAGTTATTGTCCTCGTTTTCTATATTCCATGCAGTTCAATCTCAAAAGCTAATCGTCTCTCACTTTACATCGTTTTTTTAGACAAATTGTCCTCATTTTCTATATTTCCGAAGGAAATAATGAATCAATAGATAGGAAATAATGAGCATCTAATCAATTATTATTAAACTTTTTTCAACGTAACAATGAATACTAAGTTGATTTGCAGAACATAAACTGCGTTAGAACTCTGGTTAGTAAGCATTCTCTCAGAAACCGTGATCAATCCTTGATTTCGGGCAGCGCACGTGTGGCGCCGTCCATTTTTTCTTTTTTCGTGACGATTTGGCTCAGTCGGCAGAGCAGCGTACTACAGTTCAGTAGGCCGAGGGTTCGAATCCTTTCACGGACAGCATTTTTGTTTTTGTTCGATTAACCTTTTTATGTAGTCAGGATCTCTACGGATTAACACAATTGCTTTTCCAATATATTTTAATCTATTCACACACGCTGGGTTGATGCTTTAAAAACAAAAACTGCGTTACGAGTTTGGTTAGTAAGCCTTCTCTCAGAAACCGTGATCAATCCTTGATTTCGGGCAGCGCACGTGTGGCGCCGTCCATTTTTTCACTCTTCGTGGCTATTTGGCTCAGTCGGCAGAGCAGCGCACTACAGTCCAGTCCGCCGAGGGTTCGAATCCTTTCACGGACAGCATTTTTGTTTTTGTTCGATTAACCTTTTTATGGAGTCAGGATCTCTACAGATTAACCTAATTGCTTATTCAACATACTTTAATCTACTCCAACTACCAAAAAACAAAACAACAGCTCACTTCGCACACTCCGCACATCTAGAAGTGATCGTGAAAGCAGCTGAATGCAATGTTTGCAAGGCGATAAAATGGCTCATTTTCAACCGATTGGTCCAAGATTTCAGATTTACACATAACTCTGCTGTTTCTAACTATATTCCAAATTTCAGACGAATCGGTTAAATTCGTCGGTTTTGCGGCCGCCGCGCCACGCCGCGCCACGCCGCGCCGCGCCACGCCGCGCCACGCGGCCGCCGTCGGAAGACATTTTTGCGAGACGATATTCAGCATAACTGTAGATCACTGGTCGCACATTAAATATCGAATAGCTCAATGATAAAGCCTTTCCTCCTCTATCTCTTTCCATCAAAATCTCAAAAATCCGTTCAGGAGTTTTTGAGAAAATGGCATAAAACCACTTTTGAAAGTCCGCAATGTTGTGATCAAAAACTAATCTGCGCAGCGCTTCGCGCTGCGCGCGATATACAAAATCTGTCATTCCAAGCTGGATTCTCCTTTTACAGTGTGCCAAGAGAAGGAAGGTTCTGTCCTGGCCCTTCTGCGACTACAGACGGCTGCCGGCAGCTGGCTATGGTTGCATACTGTAAGTCATCAAGATATTCTTGTCCACAACATGAAACTATAGAACTATAGTCGATAAACGATGCCTACAATCTATTTTACATGTTATGGTTAGATGTAGTAGAAAATATACAATCACAGCTCAGCGAAGTCATTCCAGGTTTTCGCGGTTCGCGGGAATTTCACTCAGGAAATCCGGGATGGTCGACGAGTTAGACACGTGATCCACTGCTACTATCAGATTTTGAGGTAACCAAGTTTTTGTTACATTACATCCATTAAAATGTTTATCTGCATCGTTTATTGATTTGTTGGGTTTTTGAAAAAAATCCACTTCCAATCGCGACGAAATGTTCATTTATTTAATGACGTAATAATTTTTACACTTGGAAATTACTTTATCACGTCACCATTGGTATTACAGTGGTCTGGAGGCGGCCACCCTGCAAGCCAATTCATGGATCTACAGTATGCGACACACGTATCCGGCGGCGTTCCCCTGCAATGATTCACCCACCTCGGAACAGGTTTAAACCATATTTTCAATCTCAACTGCTTTCCGGTGTACTCAATCAAAATTACTATGTCTCAGTTGAAGTTTTATAAGCATACACATCTAAGATTGCATCCAGGAGGTCAAACTACAACACAGATCAAAACAAAGTGTATGAAAAATTTTGTTTCACCTAAACTGCTTTATTCTTGGTAGTGAATTCATTTAAAATTTTCACAACTCCACAATTAAGGACCGCCCCCTCTCTGCCGCGTCGCCGTTTCCGACGGAACCCTTCCAGCCGTGCGATTTCAATTCATTCGTCAAACAGGAGGTGTTCACTCCGGTTCCGGTACTACCACCACCGTTCCCAATGAACTGTCATCAGGTTGGGTTTTGATTATCCGGTTACTTTTTTCGAAATTTTGTGATCGCTCAAGTTCTCCAGCTTATGAACTCTCAATTTCGGATGGAACACATGCTCATTCAAAATGTGCACGAAACAGCGATCAACAGATTACCTAATGATGAGAAAACGTAGGGAACTCGGGGATTGACTATGAAAAAAGAAAAAGAACACATACAGACTGCACGTAGATTTATAAACTGTCTTATCTACTTCTATGCAACTTTCGTTTTTAAGATCAAGGTCGATATTCCGGTGAAGCAGCCGGTGTTGTCGATGTTTACACCGGAAAGTTCGTCTCCGGAATCTTCATCGTCATTCAACTCCTCCTTTCTCTCGCAACCCTTCCTCGAACGTCATCCGATTCTGGAAGAAATTCAGTCGACGAAAGGAACTCTACCGGATCTGCGAGACGGATTGGACGACTTTTTCCGACAGGTAAACACAAATTTACCATGACACATTCCGCGGTTTTTTTTCCTGGATGTTGTGTCGGTTCGGCCAAGAGTGAACAAAAGTTCTCTCATTTTCGAGCGATTACGCCCGGAGGAGGTGTAATATTTTGCCAAAATTTTGAAAATCTTTCGAACATTGCCTTTTGTTCAGGGTGTTTGTTCCTTTTATTGAATTCGAAATTCTGATTACTGTAACGAGTGTATTCAGTTCAAACTTCAAAATATTGTACTCTATGTTTTCGACTTCAACCAAATTGAGGTCACTGTAACGAGTGAATTAGATTTAAACTCCAATATAGTGTTTTCACATCCCCCTACAGGTGAAATTCGGTCTTGTAGTTGTTATTGAAATTTCTCGACCACTCCAACAAAACAAGTACATTTTGTGGTTGTTTTCCTGATTGCACACCAAGTTGTTGATGGAAAATGGTTGTTTTTGTCACGCATTTCACTCTATTTGGCGAACAAACGCAGCAGCGAACACGCGCTTAGTCAACCCGTATCATCAAAACAACCAATAGATGCACTTCGTGACCTGGGGCCTGCAAAACATAAATGATTGACGTGTGCTGTTCCGAAACGTGGTCATACCGAATACGACTCCGTTACGCGTAACATCAACAACAGCATCAACAGCAACTTAACAACAAGTAGCAACAAGGAATAACAACAAACGTATGCACTCCGCTCTGAAAAACCGTTGCAACTTAAAATACCGGACTCGCCAATTTTGCAACTTAAAATACCGGGGTCAGCCAGATGTCGCCTGTACTGTTTGAAATTCATAAGGAGATGCAGGCTAATTCGACACCAGTATTTAAGCCTGCATTTTCTCCGGTATATTAAGTTGCAAGTGTTTTCACAGCGTGAGCTAGGCGTGCAAAACAGAAATTGACGTGTGTGGTTTTCGAAACAAAATCAGGACAAAAACCATCCCGTTACCCGTATCAATAAGAACAAGAACAAATAACAACAAATCGATACACTCCGTGAGCTGAGCCTGCAGAACAGAGGTTGACTCATATAACAAACTGTCACACTACGTGTGCACATCACGTTTTCACTGTGTTTTTGTGTTTAGTTCCGCATCGAAAAATCAGCTGAAATATTAGATGCCAGTGTTTGACGCAACAGTACACAACACCATAGTAGTTCACGTTTGATGACGTTTTTTTTCAAATTTCACGTGAGATGGTTTCATTCACTTTCAGTACATGTACTGTTTTCCACTATTTTCAGGTTGAACAACCCACGTCGGCCCATCCCTGCCCGCAGGTTCAGACTCCCGTGCCATGCGCGGCGGCTGCCCCGTACTCGGCAGCTCCCGTCATGAGAACTTCTCCTCAACACGTGAGTTTCAACCTCATCACACGTGATGATCATAGTCACGTGAAACGTGTAGAAATGCTCATCCTATCGCAAAAAGTCAACTAAATACGAAGATACCAGGCACAACCAGTGATTCCCTTCCAGTGTTTTTTGTTTGCTATGAAAAACTGTACTCATTTCTGCGGAGTGTCTTCCGTGTTACGTGCAAATGTTGTTGTGAAATATTTCACAGAAAAGTGACATTAAACTAATCCAGTGTTTACCGAAGTTACGTGCAGAAACCAAATACGTTTTGCACCGTTATCCATTTTCCCTGGAACTACCGGCTTAAATGTTGCACACAACCATTCTGCATCAAACTTCATTCTGAAACAGTTCCTGCCGTTTACTTAACGCCACTTTTTGCAGCTGAAGATATAAACCTACAATCGGATTTACCACTCAATGACTAAGGAGCCGTTCCTAAATCATACTGGAACGCCTTAGCAAGCTAATCTCGCCTTAGGGCTGACATGTTATGGAAAATTCATCCTAGTGTGCGCACGTATCTTCGATCTCATGAGCATCTTATCCAGAAAACAGCCGCTACAATCCAGTTCAAAACTGGGAAACAAGTTTTGTTTCGATGACTAACTCTTTTTAAAAGATTCTGAACCAAACAGATGAAAAAGTTCTCGCCAAAGAAAATACGGAACAAAACTGTAAATTTGGGTTGTAGCCCTCTGCTGGGTACTAATAGGCTTCCCATGTACATTGTTTTTGAATGAAGCTTGGTATTGCGGATAACGCTTACGCCTACTAAACTTTCAGTCAGCGGTTCGAATCTCGCGAACACCGATTCGTTTTCCCACATAATATTTTCTTTCACGACATTGTGCCTCTAATCCTAATGTGTGAAACCTCAAAATAAGACTAATTTGGAAAATTAGCGGATAATTTTATGATAGGCTGAAAACGGATTTTCTTCAAATCGAATCATAACTTATTCTTATCGCATTAAACGTAGCACGAACATCGAACATTTGTGACCGATCATATATGAATCATAACGTAATCCACGTTTGCAAAGTGCAAGAGCATACTGTATACTTCAGTTTTTAGTAGTTGGACTACACACGGTCATAGTTAACTTTATATAACTTCACCTGATTTAACTAAGGTTGGGTCATCTACTGAGAACAGCCCAATCGGCATATGGGTTGTTAAATGTTCGAAAAGCTTAGCTGACTAAGGTTTGTAATAGACAAACTGATTGGGTTTGCCCAGGCAAATTCTTTACTTTATTAATATAGGTACTCGACTGTATGTGGACTATTTGACTCAATTGAATTTTCTGCTGTGTGAGGCTGCCTAGTGCCTAACGCTAACCGATTACAATCGATATGAGGGAGTGGTTGAAATAATTTACGTGACCAATCGCCGTATCTCTGTGTTTGAATAGATTTACTCCATCTTGAGTGTATACATTGATAGAACAATAGAGAAAGCTCGGAAGTTGAAAATAACTTCAGTTGAAATTTTAGTTCCGTGTGGATTTGACACCCCTTGAATATCTATTCCATTCAATTTCACGAAAGCTTACAGGGGCTTAGTTTTCTCAGTATCTAAACACATTGTAGGGGCCAAGGTTTATGTGGGCTGCTCAGTTGATGTGACTAAAGGCTCAGAGATATCCAAATTCGGACCGTAAATAGTTTTCACTTAGGAAAAAGCTTCCGGTCGACGTGATTTTTGGGGCTGTTTTGAAGGAACACAATCTATTCTACTATACACAGAACGCTTTTTGTCCAGTAGTAGATTAGTATAGATATGCATGAGGAAATAGTTGTACAGCAGAAAGCTAGAGCTGCAGTTTTGGTAAGTAATTTTCAATGGGGGTTGTTTCAATGATATATTGATGAGGACTCGCTGATTCGGTTGCAGAGAGGTCACATGGAAGCGTTTGATCTCTACGCTTGGGGTAACTGAACCAAACACATTCCACTCGAAACTTGTGAGGTTTCCGACAACAAAATAAACACGTAAAATTCGCATCAAAGAGAGAGCTCATACAATGTATTTTATCCAATATCACGGTATATTTAGCTTAATCCCGTTGCTGCTCGGTCAAACTTCGAAAGTTGTGGTGTGCAACGATATCAAACTAAAACGGAGATTCCCTCTTCCCACCTAGGACTCGAACAAAAAGTTCCATACAAACTTTTTCAGGCCACCGAACTCTACAAGTATCTCGGTCCGGCTCTGTTCGCAAACCAGGCCCAATTCCCCAGGGAAATGTTTCCCCATCAAGTGGTCCAGCAACGATCTTACAGTATACCGGACTGCACGGAATACGCGCAAGGCTTCGACCCATTCTACAGAAAAATGAGCTGGGCTATGTGAAATTCCTCCAAAAATCCGAATATGTTGTCAACCTCCAATATAAAATGCACATGATACTGAACCATGCCCCAACAGCGGCACATTTCACTACAATTACAATTATTCTGATGAAAACTGATGCATTGCTGACTCATCTATATATCTTCCTTTCTCACAAATTATTTTTCAATTCGTAGTTAGATTAGTCCAACATAACTGTAGAATATCTCAAATCCTTGAAATCTCATTTTAATCTCGTGTTGTGACTGGTTATGAGTCAGAACAGAACGTGACACAATTTCCTTTTTAGTCTAAATCTGTAAATTTACGCAAAACGTAACAATTATGTGTAAAATTGTCCTTCATTAATTTTGCGTTAAACGTGTTCACTTTCACTTTGAAATGGAAGACCTATTCGCTTTTAGTTGGTCGGACTATTTTTTCGATTGTGGTGAGCATGCATATTTCTGTATATTGTGATATAGTCAAAACAGGGTTTATTTATCAGAAGTAAACAGAAACTTGAACTGTGTAGAAACAAACAATTGTTGTTTGCGAATGACCAGTGTTCCAAACGTTTCACATATCAACACTTACTATCAAATTTGAGGTAAAAAAAACGTCATTACCCCAGATTTCTTGCAAATTTCATTCTGAGCATGTTTTCTAGTTGATATTCCTGAATAGACTCCATTTATGTTAATTTGTATCTAATCAGTATTCTTCCGGGTAGTTGTATTCATTAACCTTTCCTCATAAACATACTTTCCATATCAGAATGATGATACACATCGAATATTTGTATAAACAGTAATATTTATTGCTTAATGATAATACATAATAAATATTGATAATTATTTTGGTTTTGGTTTTTGCCATTAATCGAAAACAACGGTATCAGAACCATTCGCAATTATGTTCATGGAAACCTCATTGAAAAAAAAACTTTTGTATGTTGTAGATGATGCTGAAGGAAGTTCAAGGTGAAGTTTGATGAAAGTTACAAGTATTCATCTACATTCAAAGGGCAACAAGTGAAGTGCAAATGATAACGATAAATACATCAAGATACAGACTAGGAACGTTCCAGGAGATTGTTCCTACAAAACACTTGCAAAACATCAAACCATAGCTACAGTTTTATAAGAGAAAACGAGCGACGATTGAACTTTCAGATTGAACGATTAAAAACTTCGAAGCTGTTTGAATTACAATTCTTCTGTCTGTAATCCTTATAGGAGTCGCTCTTTTCAATACAGGACTATACGGTGTTTGTTGCCCTAACCCGCTGTGTCTGTAGTTTGATCGACATTCGTAGGTATCGTGTCAAACTACAACTGAGCTGTTGTTCTCCTCCATACCAAATCTTCCAGCCTTCGAGAGTTTTCATCGAGTCCTATTTGGCGATCTTTGCAGAAACTCAAAGATCATTTTCTCTGACTCTGTGAGTACGTGACTTGTCTCTGCTATCAGGCTATCAGTGTTACACAATCTGTTATGAGAAAAACGCGCGGAGCCGAGAATCCGCTTTTCCAGCCTAGTAAGTATTTGGACGTAAGAATCGCGTATTATCACCCTTCAATCCAAACTTATCTTGCCTTAACATTAATGCAGACTAGCCACGAAAAAGCTTCAGCCGAACAAGCCGTGCAACCTAGTAATCTCCTGAGTTCAAGTTTCAAGTTTAAAATGTTATTCGGCACATCACAATGTTACATAGTGGTGGTCCTTGACCGATCTCCAAATCTGCTCATCTCTGCATGCTCTGAGGTATTTGTGACCACGAATACGCAGTACAAGTACTGTGGGGAAACCCGATATAGCAGTGGTCGACGAGGGGTTGGCGTTTTGGTCATTTCTCTAGATGACCCGGGTTCGATCGGTTGGCATTCGCCGCGGTGTCTAACCGTTAACCAAGCTATTCATCCCCTCTACAATCAGTCGATCTGATAATAATAATAATAAGAATTCATTGTTCATATATACATGTCACTAATAAAATATTGAACACCTTTCTGAATTGTGGTTATGGATTTTAAGAAACAGAGGAATATTTAGATGAAATTGCGAGAAAAACATGATAATATAGTCGAATCAACGTTCCGGGTGCTTATTTCGTATCTACGGCTGAAAATGTACAATGTGTGACAATATAGTTCTCTTATTTAGGAAAAACACAGTCAAAATAGATGCCGTGAACTTTTTGTTACCAGACCATTTTACTGATCTGCAACTGCCGGTTTCATAAAGGCGTAGTAGAACCAAAAACTACGAGATCTCGAGGGAACCGGTAATATAGTTCCTGATTTGCCCGAAAATCGTGCTGTTATGGAATATAGAAAAACTTCACTCTCGATTTCCCTGATGAGCCCATATTACGAGATATTTTCTATTCACTGGTGCGCCTGATAAGAGCTTCCTCGAACCTTAAAAACCATAGAGAAACACTCTACTATGGAATCAGAACCAGAACAATCACCAACTTATACTTGCTACAATATAGTGGGGATCACTCGAACAGAAGTATTTACGGCTCTGTAAATACGATTTGATATCTGTGAGCCCTATGAGTGAATAGATGATTGGTTGATTTTCCGTACAACGAACTGATAGAAATGTCTTATTAGTGGCCCCGCCACTGTTCTCGCTTCGTCAATAACGTGGGCAGGAGATTTCCTTTTTATCTACGTATTAGGAGTAAATCGGGATAAGTTCGGATTGCAAGGTGATAAAACGAGTTTCTTACGTCCAGTAACCTATCAGGGGCCGAAAGCCGCTTTTCCGCTTGAGGGTTTTTCTCATAGCAGATTGTGGAACCCTGATAGAATATTGTGTACGATAGAAAACGAAAACGATATACGTGTGTGGCAGAGATAGTCGAAGAAGACCGGTGAAAAATTTGTGAACGCAAAAAGATAGTTTGTATAAACTTTATACTCCGAATTGATGTGTAGACTCGAACCACTTCAATGACGTGAGGTGTGAGAAAGGTGCTCGTCAAATACAATCTCCTGTTATACTCAACGATAGGAGAGCTTCCTCTGGAGTTCGTCATGTCTGTAATGATTCATGAGTTTTTTTGACAGCCTGTTGCAGATTTGAGGTATCGCGAAAAAAAATTACAGCGAAAAACCACCAGCTTTCATCCACGTTCTAACCTCTACCAAGTTTCCTCTGCGGCCGTTTTTTCATCAAGTTCGGAAAAAATTTCTACACAACTTGATTAGGCTTGTAGCCGATTGATTTTTTAGCCTCGAAATCGTTCGTTAAACCTATATCATCAACTCCACGTGATTCATTTTTCCGGATTCTGAATTTTTGACCGATATCCGAAATGAAGCTACAGCCAGTGACTAGGATTGTAGCCGATCAAGTTTGTAAACTGAAAATCTTTCGCCACTACGAAAATTAATTCTGGAATTTAGTTGACTCAGCGTTGTTCATTACCGGGTAGTTAATAATATTTGAACGAAGTGCATAAAGCTGGAACACTGATGATTCAGACTAAAGTGTGCTTTGGTTAATCGTTTGATTCAAAGTAGTTTCACTGATTAAAACGAAAACGACTAAAATTTTGAAAAGAAGCTGACGTATCAAAGCGATATGACTCAGGTTTCTATACGTAGTGCTGCTAATGAAAATGAGACATGAAGTTGTGACAGAGTACTGCAAAACAGCGTGAAAAAGACGCAGAAAGAGTTCTGGGCACCTATGGTTCTCTGCATACGACCTTCGTAAAATCAACCATTCGCTTCGTTCTATGAAGTAAGTGTAGTTTGAATAGTACGGCCTTCAATCGGAGGGAAAACGTGATGGAAAGTTCAAACATTAGGAAAAACATGGCTTTTAATTTCCGTACGTTTTTTCCATCAAAAAATTGGTGAAGAGGACAATTCCTGCAGGAAATATCAAAAATTTCCCTGAAGTTCGGTTCAGTTCAGGACCAGCCAATTTTTTTCGAAGGAAGTTTCTCCCTGTTTGATTCTTTGATCCATACTGCAAATTTTTTTTTACTGACAATAGGTAACACATTTCTTGTTTTCACAACTATACAAAAATTCCCAACTACGAAGAGATGAATTTCCCACACATTAATTTTCCGGAATTGAAAACAAGAACTATGCTAAGCTTCTCGGATAAGCAAGCCTTACAGCTTGAATTAGCCAAAATAGACAAAAATACATTATCAGTTTCCGAAAATCAAAATTACCTTTCTTTTCTCGAACTTTTTCTCTCGGTTGTGGACTCAAATCGAAAAAAAATGAGCGTTCAAATACGAAGTTTCACATCCTTCCTTTTTTTGCGGTTTGAATTTATTACTTTTGTCAATTTGTTGCGAACACTCTAGCGCATTATAAATAGAGCGGTATTTCGTGTTTACTAAAAGACAAGTGTTGGTGTAATCGATGACGTTCCAAGCATAATCACATTAGGTTTGACGTGAAGTAATAAACTCGATGTCGGGGTTGTTTTTTCACTATAAGAAGTGAAAATGGCCAAGTTTGTGGCAGTGAAAATGCACAATCTTTCTCAATTTTCTGCATTTTGGCAGAAAAATATATGTTGAGGACCTGCAAACTTTGAACTGTTTTTGACGATGTATGAATCATCAGTATCTAAAGTACATCAAAAAAACATTTGCGATATCCCTTGAACCATAGATCGCCCATTTTGCAACTCATTTTTTCAAAACTTTTCGCTGTTTGGGCAAAAAAAACGTAAAGTTTTTCCTGTTTTGATAAACTAATTTGTTCAAAAATAGCCTCAAAAAACTTGTTTACAGTAATACATACCCGAAACCATTGCAAAAGTCAACAGCTTATTTGACAACATGATACGGGGGCGATCTGTATCACATCACGTTTGGATAAAGCCTCTTGAACGTTGTGGAATCTTCTTTGCCGGAGAACAAAAAGCAATCTTGGAAAAGCTGGTGAAATAAATCAGAATAAAATATTCTCAATGATGTTGGAAGGGTTAAACAACTCACCTATGTATGAAAAAATCGTGATATATATGAAGGAACTGTGAATTTTATAAACAAATCGTAGTAGTGTAAAAGTGAGTCCGAAAAGAAGGGTTACTCGCTTGAGAGCGAGTAACCCTTCTTTCATGAAAAGTTGAAGAAAAACTATCGGTTCATAACTGAAGAACTCATGGATTCAACTTTTTCCTTTTGACTGTCTATCACTCTCCTTCATCTTCAATTTCACTTCCCTCTCATCAACATTTTTCTACTTTTGTCACTTCAATGTTCACAATAAACAACTTTCTTAATCTTTGAATGATTCATACAACACCAGTCTGTGAAAACAGCTTCATTTTTGCAGGTGATTGAATTTCTCACCTTAAGAGGATTTTTACAGCAACAACAGTTCGGTTAATGTTCCCGCTAGCAAAAAAAGCTAATCGAAAAAGAGTCAACAACTAACTGGGATCTGACGTTGTGAATTCAGATCGCAGTTGAGTAAAACGTGGAACGACGTGAGAAATTATTACATTTACTTCATTTCTCACAAGACGAGATAACTTTATATTACTTCACATTGATAATTAGGGACATCTTCAATAGCAAACAAAAAGTTCTCCATTTATTCTGACATAAACTCGGGTACTTGTCATTTGTTTTGTTCGCTAAACAACAACTTCGTCAAAACAATTAAACTCATCAGTTTGCGTCACATCCTAATGTGATCAGGAATAAAACGTCATCAATTATTTCAACTAAATGGTTTTTCAGTAAACAAGAACGCATGCTCTTTATACAATGACGTGAGAGTGTGTGCGACCTAGCACACACAAACTATTTTACTCGTGGTTAAAAACAGAAAAAGCTAGGTCCGAAACTCAGTTCCTAATGATTTCGTTTTTGCAAAATATTTTCAGGTGTTGTTCTGCTTATTTGAGCTGGAATGCCCGCGTATCCGCAGAGGACAAGCTTAAATATAGGTTTGTTTTCAATTTTGTAAAATTAATGTTTGGAACTTCAAATCTTCGTAGTTTCAAACCGCGATTCCGTTATTTCGCTAGGAAAGGTTGAATGAGAACTGAAAAGATGAAGGAAACAAATTGAATGAGACGAACTAAACACCATATAATTATGAAAAATCCGAGAAGGTTATTAAGTTGGACTCTCATGACCAGGAGGTCTTATGATAACTTTTTGAACTTCGAAAAGAGAGCGTTGCGATCAACACTAAGTTGTAGTTTTAATCTGCATGAATATACGAAATCAGCAACTATGACTGAAATGAAAGCATCAAACTAGAAACACAGAAGCCAGAGCATGTCAGCCAGTTTTCCCGTGAATAAAACCTATATACTAGAAGTAAATTGACTAGTCACGTAAAGTTAGCGTTCTAATGAGGAATCGTGCACTTTGTCATTGCACGTTTTTGAGTTCTGCTATGTTTAACATGTTTCACGTGACTGTGAAATTGACTAACAGTATAGATATAAGACGCTCCAATCTAAATGGTTTCGGAAATCAGGAAATCCTAGTGATTTCATGGAATTTTTAGAATGAGACTTTTAACCATCGAAGAATTATCCCTTTTCATTATTATTTCTGATTGAACATCGGGTAGTCCCCATTTATTTGAAGTTTCAACTAAAAACCAAACGATCGAATCGCTGTGTCCCAATTCAGGAAATTGAAAAAAAGTGTGTCACAAAAAATTGCAGTTTTCACAAATCTCTCAAAAAATTGTGTCACAATTTATCACACTTTCATTTTTTGGGGCACAATTTTTCACACTTCAATTTTTTGGGCACAATTTTTCACACTCACAATTATTGTGCCCCTATTCTTCACACTGTTTTCAACTGCAAAAACGTGTGTTATAATGTTTTGAAAGGAAAACAATTGTGGCAGAGGATTTCGAAATTTCCAAATATTCGGTTGTTTCATCTGCGCTCCAAATGAGAGCGACACAAGAATTAAAAGAATTGGACATTTCAGAAAAAATATCCGACAAGTTTGATGATGCACAATATTTTGAGGTTTTCCAGAAATTATCTAAAATGGAAACCATTTAGATTGGAGCGTCTTATATCGTTGAACTTCATGTTTCCAACAAATTCAACCAGACAGAGTTCATTGTAGTTTTCGTAACTTCCACGGGAACTTTACGTGGTACATAAGTGTTTTGGGTTTTCATGTGATTTCCTCGTATTTTTCTGTGTTTGTTTTGTAGCTCACGGAGTTGAGATTGAAGTGTGATTACAATAATAAGAGGTTTGATCTCAGTTACTCAATTTAATTGTTTACCAAATCCAGCTCCGATTTTGTACTGTCGACTAATTGAAGTTAAAAACTTGTTTGCAAGAACCCTTTTCAATAACAATGCCGGTTTTGACAAATTGGCAAGTCACACGTTCCCTGATAGTAGTGAATCTGCAAAAAGGAGAAAGTTCGCCAACTCCTCGAGTAATTTCAATGATTCAACATTAGAGTACGTATCCTAGAAGATTCCGGCACCTTCATCCCATCCTGCGTCTCTCGTTATACCATACTATTTTGCGCCACTCGTATCCCGGCGGGATGTAAGAGCAGAGAAATAGCGTATCTTTGAGGAGACGTAGGATGGGATGAAGGTGCCGGGATCTTCTAACATACGTACTCAGGAGTTCACTAGTAGCAGAGGTGCTCATCAGATTCTCATGAGAGAGTCATCTAGACTTCTCATGAGGTTAGATGGATTGCTACGCCACTAGGTACCATACTTTCCAGATCTCCGTCACTGCTGTTCACTAGTGTCATTATAAGCTCTGACGTAACAGTTGGCCTTTTCTGTACAGTACAAATTTTTGTTGTAGTGTTTAATCAGTGAAACAATGATATTTTTCACATTAATCTCGTTGGGAAGAGCTCCGCGAATGCGAAGTGTTATTTCCGGTGGTCTATAAACTGATATGCATGCATGCAGTATGCAGTATGCAGAGATAAAGCCATCTGGAGGGCAGTCAAGGAACACCATCTCGAAATGATATGAAGTGAACTAATAAATCTTGTATCTTGAATCTTGAATAAACTGAATCAATGCCACTGTTGTTTACCAGGGTTATTTTAAGCTCTGACGTAGCAGTTGGCCTTCTCTGTACAGTCCAATAGAGCTCGTTTATCCGATACCAGTGATAATCTTCTGCTACGACACCAGCTATAACACTAAGTAGAGTTCTTCACGTAGTGACCTTAACACAGAAAAGAAAACTGTATGTTGCGTACGACGAATGAACTGAGAATGCAAAAGCCAGCTTATATACACGCGGTTTAGTATGATTCACACGTGCGTAGATAGTGGGGCGAGCTCTTGCGCTGTAGCGACATTACGCACACGGTGAGCTTAACCTATGCGAGGACATGATCACGGTTTGGTCACACAGTTTGCAAAGTTATATGTTTAGGTATAGTGTAGATGACCCCAACTTAGGCTAGGTGCTGGTGCTGAGTAGTTTAGCTGAAAAGTGGTCGTTTCATGAGACTATATTACGACCCATGCTTTCACGTAATTGAACCTCTGGACATATGTAAGACACAATTATTCTGGTTTATGATAATTTTCAAGAGGCAAAGTTTATAGTTCTGAATTGGTGTTTTTCAATGACGTTCGTTCTTGCTAGCGAACTTTTTCTCTCTTTCCATTACTCTAATGAAACCAGCTACTGGGGCAGAACTTCAAACCATAAACAGTTAAGATCTGGTGTAAATCGGTTTATCGGCTGTTCGGAACGGAGAGATTAGTTGGATCACGGTCTTAGGGTGGAGCCTCGAACGGTAGGGCGGACTCTCCTGGAGGCCGCGGCAAAATCGGAACAACATCCGTTTTCAGTTGAACCACTCCGCTGCCGCGGAGTGGTTGGCTCTCGTACTCTTCCTCCCTCTTTCTCTATCTCTTTTTCTCTCTCTCTTTTCCTCTTGATCTGCGTCTTCTCTACTTCCACACTGTTTTTCTCTCTGTCGTCAAAGGGTTTAGGGTGGAGCCTCAAACGGTAGGGCGGACTCTCCTGAGATCGGAACGACATCCGTTTTCAGTTGAACAACTTTTCTGCCGCGGTGTGGTTGGATCTCTCCTCCCTCTCTTTTTTCCTCTTGTTCTTCTACTCTTTTTGAACCTTCTCTCCCTTTTTTCACGCTTTGTTCTCTTTGTCTTTGACGGTTTCAAGGGGAAACCTCAAGTTATAGGCCGGGCTTTCCTGAAAACTGCGGAATAAATGGGACAAAACCTGAAGCAAACAATTTTGCGACCGCAGGGTGGATGGCTTTCTCTCCAACCTTACATTCTAGGCCAGCCTCTCGGATAGAACACCCGTTCTACCTATAGTTCTCCCTCTCCCCCCTCTCTCTCTCTCTTTCTGTATTTCTCTCTTTCTCTCTCTCACTTTTTTTATTTCTGTTTCGCGCTCTGTTGCTGATACTTGCTCTCATAATAAAAGTATGGAAATGTTCCAAGATGGATCATCTCAAGATAATCACTAAGCACAACGCGGAACTACATTATGCATGTTAGGCCGGACCAATGGACACTTTCAATTCAGATAGAGTGATCCTGAGAATCATATGCTCCTAAAATCTATAGGATGTCTTTATAGAGGTTGTACACCTAGATGAACGCAGTCTACCAAACATATTCAACATCACAGTCTAACAACATCGTACATCTGTGGTTCTAATGACGTTGAGACTACTGTACCCGTTAGTTGCCCCACAAACAATCTCACAGATCAGAAGCTTGTTGACTTGAAGAACACTGTACACCGACGCAGGGAACATGAAGCGTCTTGGTGTTGACCCCGGAAGCGGAGTTCTCGACCCCAAGGAGGCCATCCTCATGGCTGTGTCTTGCGACGCCTTCGCCTACGGACAGGAGGACACCAACAACGACCGTATCACCATCGAGTGGACCAACACCCCCGATGGAGCTGCCAAGCAGTTCCGCAGGGAATGGTTCCAGGGAGACGGAATGGTCCGCAGAAAGAACCTCCCCATCGAGTACAATCCTTGAATAAACGATTTGTATCACCTACTTGTTGACAACTTTTATGATGACGTTACAACTAATCTGAAACCGAACTTATTTTGGTTGTGTTTACTAGTTTATTCCCCAGAGATTGTTCAAGCAACCGTTCTGATTAATGTGTACGCCCCTCTGTAGAGACCTACATACTCTCTTTGCCTTCACTCCCAATGGTTCTGCTCCTATGCTCCTATTTACGTGTTTCAACACACTTTCATATACAAGTTTAATTACAACTTCATTCCAGAGAGATGATGTACACTCTTGCCGTTATGTTGGCTACAGTATACGCTGCCTCGGCCAGACCCCAGATAACTTCATGCGATCGACTTCTGTCTATGTATGCCGAAATGGTAAGTCAGATATTGTACGTTATAGGAGAGAGAAAGAGAAAGAAAAAAAAACGAAAAGGATAATAAACTGAAAACAATAAGATGGAACAAGCTGCAGCATCCTGTGAACGTGATCACAAACTGGTCAACACCCATTACCCACACGAATCGACAGAACAACAGCAACGAGCACACAGTCACTTCTACCCACTTAACAATTTCACACATTTTGTTACAACCGACCACCATAACGTTAAAACCATCTCAATGTTTCAGCCGGAACTTATTGCGGTTGCCGTTGATGATATCTGCCCGGAGGGTTCCGCTGCCCAGTGCTCGCTCATCGGGAAATTCCTGGTTGAGGGAACCAGAACCAACATCGCTAGACTCAGGATGATGGTTAGTAAATTATATCGCATCCATCCAGATGTTGGCCTCTGAGCTGCACTATCTGGTTGAACTGATTGAAAGATAAAAAAAAACTCGACTTTGCATGTGAGCGGAGACGCTTAGATGTCCTTCTGTCGTATGAGTTAAGGTTAAAGGCAGATATCCACGCTAGCATCGAAATTGAGATAAATTCACTTTCCAATTCTACTTGGGTAGTTACTACCAGAAAATGAGTGTAAAAAAAGACCATTAAAATTAAATGATGTAATTTATTTTTTGAACTTCATCGGGTTTCATCGGAAATCGGGCAGTACCTCTGCGTACATGCGCACCTACCGTAATGCAATTTGAGGTTGCGGACTTGCGGGCTGTCTTAGTCATGGTATTTAAGTTTATTTGAATTAAGTTATGATGTCTGAAGTTTTAAATAACAATAGAATAATGAATTACAAACAGAGAAATAGTTTGAGCAACATTTATTTAACACGGTTGAATACACAACCGCGGCCCAACAGGTTTCACGTCCGCGTGACTGCGCGGTACTACCGCGGACCTGCAGATTGAGAAATTCGAACACTAACAAATTTACTGTAAAACTTGGGATATTCTTTTTCTTCCTACTCTATCTATTAAAACTAATGAAAATTAGTCGCTTATAGGCGGTCCACTACATTTTCAATTTGCATGCTGGCGTGGATATCTGCCTTTAACATATAACTGACTGAGGCTATGATTATCCCAATATGTTTTGTACTTTGCATCTTCTGGTTGTTTAGTGGACGTGCAGGTCTTAGTAATGGTTATTCTAGCAAATCACGAGAAACGTCAACAAAAGCATCTCAAAATATTATAGAAAAACTAGATAAGATTAAGATGAGACTTAATTCTTTTCGTATCCATCTATCATCTGGATAAAGGAATCGACTAAAAGAAATACTCAGTGTATCTTCCATAGATCGCTGAACAACGTTCACGTGCTGAGCGATTCCTTCACGTCACACGAGCCATCTAACATGCTGTAGATGTCCACTAAGTTCGAGATAGAACACTGAACTAGATATAAGCCTTTAACATTTTCAGGAAAACTGTTACGGAAAGACCAAGTATGAGGGTTCTTCCAAGGATGTGTGCAACGCCATTTCTGATGCACCTGCTGAGGGGGTCAAACTAATGAAGGTTCGTGAACTTTACAACTCTTGTAGAGTTAGTAAAGGCGTTAAACATTCGATTATCCTGATTACTTCTTGTGAGCAAACAATTTCCAAAAGCCTAATCCATCTTAAGCAAATCAAAACCACACGTGAACATTCATAACAACATCATCTATACCAGAACATTATGTTTCACGTGACTCACGTGACTCTAGGATTGAGTTCACGTGCAAATGGAAATTAATGATATTTTCAGTATTTTCAGACATTGTTCTCCTCTGGTTCGACTCACGCGATCGCTCGCAAACTGAGCTCGAGAATGGAGAAAGAGATGGAGAAAAAGTTGAGACCAATCTACTATTTCAACGAATGCGAGCAAGAATAAGATGAAAAGCACGTGAACTAATGACAACCCATAGCTGAACTGTAAGATTCAAACCCTACGACCATCTTTCCATTCTATTCCTAGTGCTTTTGTCGATTAGATTCAGTTTGAGAGACTAATCAATTGTTTTCATTTATCTCGATGTAATCACAACTTCTTGTTCACATTTTTCATCCATTGAGATAATTTTGTACCGGTTTAATACTTGTCTTAATAACTGCAGAAACCTCAGTAGATCTCATGTTGTCTCGTTGTCTTTTGGTTCGTCAACTAGTATTGTTCTCGAAACATTTGTAATCCTCACTAATCGAGTGTATGTATATATTAACTAGGACCTCTAACCAACCGGGCATTGATTGATATTTGTGTCATCAAACGATAAACAATTAGAGTTACTTGTTTTTTACAATAAAAAAACGTATTCGCAAACTTGACTTTATATACAAAGTCAAACTAAACTATAATCGTAACTTGCCGCTATTGCCGCTTGTTTTGTTTAAGGTGGTCTTGCTCAACAAAAATTGATTGAGTCTCGCGCTCGATATAAACAAGTACTGGTAGATCATTTGTGTTAGGTTGAAATTCTCAGTATAAAAAACGACTGTATTGTGTAATCGTTCACGTAGGAAAGATCATAACTACGGTCTTTTATAGTTGAGAGTGGTAACAGGCTAATTTACGGGTCGGTAGCACCAAACTAGTCTGAATTAGCAGCAACATTCGGTGAACATGGAGACAAGAAATTAAGCGTCAGTCCGGTTAGAAAGGGATCAATAACTATTTCATTCACTCATAAATGATAAAAACGAGGTGGTAGCATAGGAAACACGGCTCAAATTGACCATAAAATCATCACAAGAACGCAAGATGGGAAAAAATCTGACTCCACCTTAGATTCTTTGTCGTGATAAGCCTAAAGGACTTGTACACCCCACCACCGTACCACTTTCGGTGGCGCAGGGCATTCGAAGAAACTGCATCGAGCATGAAAAGCCGAATTAATGAACACTCGCTTTGAATATTTTTATAAGATCAAACGTCAACATCACTCTCGGAAATCCTCTCGAAATCATACATTCCTCAACTCTAAGGATGTTTGATGTGATTGAAGTCAAACAAACACGATCAAATCCTCAGTGTATCAAAATCATATACAATAACTCTGTTCATACCGAGAACTGTACAGGTGTCTTATCAGTAGCCACAAAATATACACAATTTCAAACAATGACATATTGTTGACTCTTTTAACACTGCACCCCTACTTGTTGATGGCTTCCATCCTGAAGTTCTACGCATGCAACATTCCGGGCCCGGCTATGAAGTTATTTGGAGCTCGATTCCGCTATTTCCCGAGAAAACAATAGTATATGTGTTATGGCACAGACCGCTTTCATTCCGAGAACGACTAGAAAGGAGAGAACAAGAAGAAGAAGCGAGTCGAGCCATCCTGACAAGAAGAACAAAGAGTGCAGTCTACGCTTCTGGAAGACGCTTCACGCTGTCTGGGAAATGGGTATAAATACCTCGATCACTCTCCAATAAACAGTTCCAAACCTGTGTGCTTACTGTGTGCTTGTTGTATCAACACTTCTAAGTGGCGATCAGCTTATAGTACTCACTAGGGAAGGTCTATCGTCGTCTGCAACCCGATCTACTCCTGCTAGCTGTTCGAAGACAGCGCTTGTGGAGCACCGATGGTCGTAACGGATGACACCCAACAGCCAGGATCCCCGAGGAGCTCTGCTCCCACTCACCTTCCGGTGTACCGGGGGCGAGCGCCTGGTGCATATCGCCCCGGATCCTCTTGGAAAACCTGGTTACGTTTATTTTCCAACTTCTTGACGTTGCAAAAAGTCACTGTAGAGAGTGACCAACGTCTCATCTTTCTTCAAGAAATAGGAGATTCGAATTATGAACTCCTTGAGTCTTTGCTGCAAGGTCGTACTCCCGAAGATACACCAATTACAGAGTTGTACAGCGTTATGGAGAAGCACTTTGCCCCGAAGAAACTGGTCCTCGCCGAGCGCTATCGTCTGATGACCATGGCCCAGAACAGTGGACAGACCCTGCAGGACTTCTACGCCAGCATCCAGAAGACTGCCAAGGACTGTGACTTCGGCGCCATCAAGGACCACCGGGACGCTCAGGTTACCTTGGTATTCATTGGTGGAATTTCCTCCCTTGAAACCAGGAAGAGACTTCTTGAGAAAGAGGATCTGACTTCTAAGCAAGCCTTGGAAATTGCGGAAGCTTTCGAGAGAGTGGGCCAAAATGCGCCACATCTCAAAGAAGGTAGCCATCCTACCGGAATCGGCAAAATTTCCGCTAAGAAGTCAGACCGCTCTGTTCATAGCAAGGGCAAGTGGGAACCAAAGTCATACAAATCCACAAAAAAGCATGACTCCCACAAACCCAAGCATGGACATGGTACTAATTGTACCGTATGTGGCATGAAAGGACATTCATCTGAGCGCTGCTTCCACAAGGAAGGAGCGTTCTGCGGCAACTGTCGCAAGTCCGGCCACTTGGCAAGAGCTTGTAGAAAGCAGGCCAAAGTCTCGCGTCACGTAAATTCTTGTGCCAAGCCAGACTTTTCCGACAGTGAGGATGTTTTTTTGCAATCGCATCCACCAAGTTACCAATAGGGTACACTGTCATGGAATTAAGTCTGAGGGATCGAATTCTTCGACCCGATCTTTTGCCAAAGTCTCTGTGCCGCATGCTATGCAGAGCCGGACCTTGTCCGAGGGTTCTCTACAAACCCGCTCATATGCCGAAGTAGTCTCCTGTCATGCGCAAAGGAGCCAGATTCAGATTGAATCTGCCGAGCACAAAAACGTGACTCGAAGCTCGCATTCGTGTAAAAACGGAAAGCCGAGAAAAGGCAATAGGAAAGTTTCCGATCCTCCTAAAGGAAACAGGAGCCAGACTCTCAAGTCTGCCGAGTCTCATGTGGTGGCCCGAAAAGTCCCTCAACCGCGTAAAAACGGTCTGAAGGGCCAGGTTCTCATTGAATCTGCTGAACCCAATCCAGTGGTTCAGAAAGTCCCTACAGCTTCGTATGAGTGTAAGGGCCAGGCCTTAATTGAGCCTGACGAGTCTGAAATATTGACTCGTAAAGACTCCCAACCGCTCAATGCAACGAGGAGCCAGGTTCTCATTGAATCTGCTGAACCCGATTCAGTGGTTCAGAAAGTCCCTACATCTTCATATGAGAGTAAGGGTCAGGCCGTAATTGAGCCTGACGAGTCTGAAATATTGACTCGTGAAGACTCCCAACCGCTATATGCAACGAGGAGCCAGATTCTTATTGAATCTGCTGAACCAAATCCAGTGGTTCAGGAAGTCCCTACATCATTGTGTAAGGGCCAGGTCTCGATGAAACCTGACAAGTCTGAAACATTGGCTTGTAAAGCCTCCAATCTGTATCCAAAACAGAGGAGCCAGACTACCAGTCTGCCAGCCAACGTTAACAAGGATGAGAGCTCAAGGGAAAATTCCCCTACACTGATCAATAGTGTGAAAAATGAGCCGCCTTGTCTGCTGGATCTTGAGATAAACGGTAAATCCGTGCCCTGCGAGCTAGATACAGGCGCATCAATCTCAATAATTGACTATGACGTATGGGTCGGAATTGGCAAACCAACCCTATTGCCAGTGAAAACACAGGCAATGGCTTATAATAAAAGTCCTATCCGCTTCACCGGAATGTCAAAAGTCAAAGTCAAATTCAACGGAAACCAAGCCATCATACCTATTCATGTTCTAGAAGGACAGAATAGTGGTTATCCGTTGTGTGGACGTGACATGATACGTTCACTAGGCATCGATTGTGGTCCACACTACCGCACGGTGTTCGAGGTCAAGACGCTAGATCGTCAGACACTCAAATCCGAGCTAACCGAGATGTTAGAGCAGAACAAGGCACTCTTCAACCCAGAACTGGGAAAGTGTACTACGGTCCAGGCACACCTCAAATTCAAAGAGGATACGCCAACCCCGAAATTTTTCCGGGCAAGACCGATTCCGTTCGCTCTCAGACCGAAGGTTATTGAAAAGCTCGATGAAATGGTACGAAACGGTACCTTGGTCAGAGTAGAACACTCTGACTGGGCAACACCTCTCGTGGTTGTACCTAAACCCGGAGGCAAAATCAGGGTATGCGGTGACTACAAAGTAACGGTCAACCAGCAATTGGATATCAACCAATACCCGTTGCCCATTCCAGACGATCTGTTCCATATGCTAAATGGAGGGACAAAGTTCTCTAAGATGGATCTGTCTGATGCATACATGCAAGTAGAACTAGACCAAGAGTCTAGAAAATACACCACTATCAATACGTTGAAAGGCATGTTCGAGTATACACGAGTACCATTTGGTGTAGCCTCTGCCCCAGCCATATTCCAACGCATAATGGAAACAACGCTGGCAGGTATAGAAGGTGTTCTCGTATACCTAGACGACATCACGGTCACCGCGCCGGATGATCGCACGCATCTCGATCGACTCAGACGAGTGCTAGACCGCCTTAATAAGGCAGGTTTTCGACTAAAACGTGAAAAATGTGAATTCCTAACAGAAAAAATGGATTTTCTGGGACACGTTGTCGATGCCAATGGCATAAGACCCTCGCAAGAGAAGCTGAAAGGCATGGTCAATATGCCAGAACCGAAAAACCTCAAGGAAATCGAATCCTTTTTGGGGATGGTTCAATATTATGGCAAATTCATCCCGAATCTATCTACCTTGGCCGCCCCGATGAATGGTTTGCGTAAAAAAGGAGTAGTATTCAAATGGGAGAAGGAACAGCAAACTGCGTTCCATGCTATCAAGAAAAGGTTGATGGAAACCGATATCTTGACGCATTATGACCCCCAAACTCCAGTCGTATTGGCCACTGATGCCTCCGATTATGGATTGGGAGCAGTCATTTATCACAAATACGCCGATGGCAAAGAAAAAGTCATCGCCTATGCCTCACGTTCACTCACAAAAGAGGAACGAAACTATGCTCAAATTGAGAAAGAGGCATTAGGCATTGTATATGGCGTTGAGAAATTCAATCAATTTCTCTATGGAAGGAAATTTACCCTCCTGACCGATCATCAACCATTGGTGAAAATATTCGGTCCCAAGCATGAACTACCAATCATTGCTGCGAAGAGATTGCATCGCTGGGCACTGAGGTTAATGGTGTATTCTTTCGAAATCGAATATAGAAACACCCACGAGTTCGGAAATGCAGATGGGTTATCCAGACTGCCCGACCCTCGAGAATTACCCAGTGCAGAAGCCATCGTACGAGAAGTACAGATGATAGATATGCAAGATGAATATCTCGAAAAACTTCCTATGTCTGAAAAAGACATTTCAGAAGCAACTCAAAAGGACACTTTGTTGCAAGTGGTAAAACAGTACATTATAAATTGCTGGCCACCAAAGGTCCGAAATGAGGCTCTGAAGGCATTCACTGGCAAGAAAGAGGAATTAAGCATTCATAAAGGGTGCATCCTCTGGGGTACACGCGTAGTAATACCGACCCAATACAAGAAGAAAATTCTTGAAATGCTGCACAGTAGCCACTATGGGAAGAGCAGAATGATATCTTTAGCCCGAATGAAGGTTTGGTATCCCGGAATTGATAGCGACATCACCAAATTGGTGGCAGCGTGTGATACATGCGCAATTTTCGCTAGGGATCCAGTAAAAACAAAACTGCATCCATGGGAAGAGCCGGCAAAGCCCTGGCAACGACTCCACATGGACTTCTGCCAGACAGAAGATGGCAGTATGTGGTTAGTTGTGGTCGACGCAAAGTCAAAATGGCCGACAGTGGTAAAAATGAGAACCACAACAACTGAAAAAACCACCGCAGTACTCAAGCAACTGTTCTCATTACATGGATTACCCGAACAAATAGTATCGGATAATGGACCTCAATTTGCCTCCAGAGAATTCAAAGAATTCTGCCAGTTGCGAAATATTGAGTTAACACTCACTCCGCCTTATCACCCTAATTCTAATGGGGAAGCGGAAAGAGTGGTTCAAACATTCAAGAAGGGACTGTATAAAGGTATCAGATCAGGCAAAAGTACTGACGAAGCCGTAACAGACCTCTTGTTTCAATATAGAGTGACACCCCATCCTGCAACAGGCAAATCGCCAGCAGAGATATTAATGGGCAGACAACTCAGAACCGCCTTTGACTTCATAAAAACCGACAAAAAAGTCGTTCCTGACAATCAATACAGGGAAAATATGAAGAAACATTACAGAGGCAAGGCAGTGAACCAGGCCAAGAAGTCTACCTACGCAATTATAATGCAAAAGGAGACAAATGGCTACCTGGGATTGTCACGGAAATTTCCGGCGCTAATACGTACATAGTACACTATGGCACAGGTCATAGAAAAGCGCATGCTGACCAACTGAGAAAGAAAGTCACTTTCTGGGAAGATTTGGACACTACCGTTCTTGTACAAATGCCTACTCAGAATAAGGGTAGTGGTCAGAAACGTACACCAAAGACGAAGGTCCCTCGAGCAATTCCGAATGCACCGAGAAAATCTAACCGGATGAGGAAACCAGTAGATAGGTATCAAGCAGCCAATATGGTGCAAACCTACCACCACAACCCCACCGTTAATAGCATTTCGATGAAAATGAAAACCGTGGATGTGGAAATTGCACGCCGTAAACAGGCAACCAACGACGTAAACAAACCTGTTAAACCGTTGACGAATTCGAAATCACGTGAAATGCAGCGTGAAAAGTGCAATTCGAGGAATGAAAACCAGGGGAGGGAATATCCGATCCGGAGAAGGTTTCATTCCAGTAGAAGGTTTCACAAGTACACACAGATTGGACACCTGATCCATATTCAACGAAGATGTAGAGTAGCATTGAACTTCGCTCACACGATTGAGGGGAGATGTAGATCTAACTCGAACTTCACAAAAGATCGTATGCAGAGAGGTACACCTAGCAATGTGAACTCCACTTCCTCAAACAAAACAAGGGAGTGGAGACGTAACACTAGGAAGAACTCTGCCAACCCGTTCTCGGGTCCGATCAACAATTTTGGTCATCGCCGCGCCAGAGATCCTAGTAGTATTGATGAGTCATCAATAGGGGAGGTGTTATGGCACAGACCGCTTTCATTCCGAGAACGACTAGAAAGGAGAGAACAAGAAGAAGAAGCGAGTCGAGCCATCCTGACAAGAAGAACAAAGAGTGCAGTCTACGCTTCTGGAAGACGCTTCACGCTGTCTGGGAAATGGGTATAAATACCTCGATCACTCTCCAATAAACAGTTCCAAACCTACTGTGTGCTTGTTGTATCAACACTTCTAAGTATATGGATGTGACAAAAGTTCTAAAATGGAAAACGAGAAAAAGAGAAACACACCTAATGATTTGAAAGCCGATCCGCAGAGAAGATACGAGAACCATAGCGAAAAATGTGGGTTCAATTTCAGCATTACGCGGGGGTCTGGGGGGCACTCCCAGCTAGTGGGTCCCGCGGCTAAGAGAACATAACATGTTATGTTCATTTACAGCATTAACAACAGCATACTACATACTTCAAACTGCATACTACAGATTACAGACTACAGACAAGCCTACTGGAAACCGACCGGCTCGTCGGCAAAAACTTCTACCTTTCTCTTATCGGCTACCAGATAGTCAAAAATCGCGATAGTCAACAAAAAACTCTGAGCAACTGTTGAAGGAAACTAAAAGAAAGTTACTATGAAGTGCGGCTCAAAACCAACCGATATTTTTTCCTAATTCATTCAAACCATTACAGTTCTTCAGTACACCTTACACAGATTTCCACCTGTTACGGCCTGTGCTACGTCCTCTTAAGGTGCTCCGTGGGTGTCCCGATCTGTCACGGTTGTTTACAAAAGTTATTTCTGGCTCACACGTTAGAGATGACATTCTCTGTACAGTCCTATCCGGCTGGTTTATCCGATTCCAGTGTTAATCTCTCGCTACGACACCAGCATGGTTCACCAAGACGCGTCTCTAATAAGTGACCTCGATACCGAAAAGCAGAACCGATTACTGTATGTAACTAAGTAACGCATATTTCATATTTCATATTTCATATTTCATATTTATTTATTCACGTCGCTTCGTTACAAGGCGGTGTTCATCTTACATGTCACAGATCTTCGTAGCAGCAGTTTCTTGTAAGGTCTTGGTCCCTTTCCTTCATAGAAGACTTCATGGTGGACTATCGAATGCTCTCTTGGCATTGATACAGTGACATGCGAATCTTCTTGAAGGGGGTGGGGGGGGGGGGGGAAGAACTGCATGTGAACATGCATTCCTGTTGGGAATACGGACCAGCGATTCCCAGCCGCGAGTGGCCCGGGTTTTCAATCTCTTCGTCTCTGAATCGACTTGTAGACTGGATACCTGAATGGAAGACGTAGTGTTAGGATGGTGGAAACAGGGAAACGGAGAGACTCCTCCACTACCAACCAGCCCAGACTAGAGTAGAAAGAAAACTGATCGATACCTGAATGGAACACGTAGTGTTAGGATGGTGGAAACAGGGAAACGGAGAGACTCCTCCACTACCAACCAGCCCAGACTAGAGTAGAAAGAAAACGCACGGCACATTAACTTTTAATGTAGAAGTGGCCTTGTGTTGGAGCGGTTTTGTATGATTCACACGTGCGTAGATAGTTGATTACGTCGAGCTCTTACATCATAGCAAACCTAACAGTTTGTGGTTTTAACCTAACGAATAGTTTTAAAGTCAGCTGAAAACTGAAGTCGCTGGTGTATAGTGAATACCAGATTCACAAACTTCGGGTTCTCGCCTGAATCGAACCTGCGAGCAAAACATTCGGAACAGAGCGCATACCACTGCGCTATTTGTACTAGAGCAGAAACAGGCAAAGTTTCGAATCGAGGACATATGTGCGTACACAGCGACAAGTGAGTTATCCGGTACCCTTCCGCCTTTCTGTGGGCAAATACTATACCTGACCCAGAGAGAGATCGCCAACACTATGCTCAAACATAGTAAGTGGGCAAACAATCGCCAGATGGTGTTTATATTTAGATGGTGTTTATACTTTCAGTGGTCATCTGGCGAGTCCTGCTCATATTTGGTATAACTTTGCTAAAATTGAGATCTCTTTCTTGTCACATAGTTTCCAACTGCCTGTGTTTTATAGTTAAAGGAGACCGGAGAGCAACGTGGTTTCTCGAGAGCAACATGGTTTCTCGTTTTCTCTTTCATATTTCAAATACTCACGTCAACTCACGGTGACGATAATATGGGGTACTGTATCAGTATCTTGTCAGTCGCTGAAACCACAAACATTTCCACGCTGTACCTACTTGTTGACAACTTTCATTTCGGAGTCACTTTTCTAATCTGGAACCGAACGTATTTAGATCTTGTTTACTAGTTTAGTTCCCACTCTTTGTCCACGCAATCGTTCTGATTGATTTTTACGCACATTTCCATTATCTTCTTTCCTTCACTCTCATTGGTGCTACTTCTTTTTCACTATTTACTTGTTCAGTTACAAATCATTTTACAAGTCTAATTACAAGTCTAAACTTCACTTCCAGAAAGATGATGTACACTCTTGCCGTTGTGTTCGTTACCGTCTACGCCGCCTCGGCCACACCGCAGATAACTTCTTGCGATCGACTTCTATCTCTGTATAGAGAGATGGTTAGTTCATAAAAAGTCAATATGGTCGTTCAGATTGAGAGTTAGAGAAAAACAGCAACAAAAAAGTATAGTTTGCAGTATTGTGTGGAAAAAAGAGAACCTTACAAAGACCCAAAGGAACACAACGTAACTACAATTCCAATCTACATCACATGTCAGCGAAAATACAACTTTACTCACGAAATACGAGCTAGAAAAGAGAGTAGATTTCAGCCCCAACTGATCGCAGCGGCCATCGATGACATCTGCCCGGAGCACCTCTCTGCTCAGTGCTCGCTCATCGGAAAATTTCTGCTCGAGGGAACCAGAACCAACATCGCCAAGCTCAGAAAGATGGTCAGTTTCCATGAAATCTCAAACAGAAGTTGATGAGCGACACGAACTCAACGTAGAAAATATTGAGACTATTAGCAAACGGTCTAACATACTGGTTCATGTTTTCAGGGAATATAGTTCAGACAGAAGAATGAAAAATGCACATTCAATATCTTGTGGTGTTTTGATTTCAAACTTATTTCGTATTTTGAATCTTCTATTTGCATGTTTGGTGGGCGTTATCCTCGAAAAATCTCAGCAATGGTTATTCTCGTGAATGTCATGAGAAACGGCAACGAAAATTCATCTCAGAGATTAATCTGAATAGAAAACAGAACCGATTTATATCTAAAAAGCAGATTGCTTACGTCCCAAACTTTAATCTATGTACAAAGAGATTCAATGATGTGGTCGTTTAGTAGCAGAGATCTTTCACATATTTTTTAAAATACACACATTGTTGGTTTTGAATAATGACACAATTGACAGTTAACAAAATGCCGAGATTGCTAAACTACATAACATGGAGAGTGAAACCTGAGTTTATTAGTGAAATACAAGCTATACTCGTTTACCCGCTATTTGACCAGCAATTGTTGTTTCTAAACGAGTAGTAGGTGAACTGATATCTTAGAACTGTTGTAAGTTTCATTCTCTCAGGAAAACTGCTACGGAAAGACCAAGTACGAGGGCTCATCTAAGCACGTGTGCGACGCCGTTGCTGATGCTCCAGCTGACGGAGTGAAACTCGTCAAGGTTTGTCGACATTCTGGTTACTGTACATCAGAGAAACAGAGTGGAAGGAACTAACAATAACAGTTTTGCCAAATTGGCAAGCCACACGTTCCCTGAAAATAGTGAACCTGCAAAAAGGAAAAAAAAATGGCATCATGAGATTCTAGTAATTTATATGATTCAACATCAGGAGCTCACGAATAGATTATAAGGTGCTGATGAAATTCTCATGAGAAAGACAATTGAACTTCTCGTGCGATAAAGTGGATTGCTACGCCACCAGGTACAATACTCTCCAGATCTCCGTCACTGCTATTCACTAGTGTTATTATACGCTCTGACGTGACAGTTGGTCTTTTCTGTACAGTACAACTTTTTGTTGTAGTGTTTTATCTGTTAAACAATGATAGTTTTCACACTAACCACTCCGAAATCTTGTTGGGAAGAGCTCCGCGAAAACGAAGTGTTATTTCCAGTGGTCTATAAACTAAATCAATGCCACTGTTGTTTACTAGGGTTATTTTAAGCTCTGACGTAGCAGTTGGCCTTCTCTGTACAGTCCAGTATAGCTCGTTTATCCGATACCAGTGCTAATTCTCTGCTACGACACCAGCTACAACACTAAGTAGAGTTATCTACGTAGTGACCTCAACACAGAATAAACAACAGATTACTATATGTTGTGTACGACGAATGAATTGAGAATGCAAAAACCAGCTTATATACAAGCGGTTTTGTATGATTCACACGTGCGTAGATAGTTGGTCGAGCTCTTGCGCTGTAGCGACACCTCGCGTAGGGTAAGTTCAACCTGTGCGAGGATATGATCACGTTTTGGTGACATAGTTTTTGACATATACTGTATAGTTAAGATGATCGCAACCCAGACCAGGCGTTGTATCAATTGATTCAACCTTATGAAAAGTCTCATTAACACCTCATGAAGTACTCGTAAATGCTACATTTTGTAGCATAGCACTCAATAAAATAGCATGAGAGATTTATTAGATATTGCTCATGGGGTAAAGCATGAGGTTCTTGAAAGATTGCTACCGCGCCAGGTGCTCAACAGCTAGTTAAACTTAAAGGTGATAGTTTCATGAGACTGTACTACGGAATTTGCGTTTACGTAACTGGACCTTTGTGAGCAACAATTGATTTGATTTATGCTCTCTTTCTCGCCGCCAAATGCATAGTTATGAGTTATTGTATTTCGATGAAGTTTGTTCTTACTCGCGAACTCGCGAACTTTATCCATCTTTCCATTACTCTAATGAAAGTACATACTGGTGCAGAACTTCAAACCATAAACAGTTAAGATCTGGTGTAAATCGGTTTATCGGCTGTTCGGAACGGAGAGATTAGTTTGATCACGGTATTAGGGTGGAGCCTCGAACGGTAGGGCGGACTCTCCTGGAGGCCGCGGCAAAATCGGAACAACATCCGTTTTCAGTTGAACCACTCCGCTGCCGCGGAGTGGTTGGCTCTCGTACTCTTCCTCCCTCTTTCTCTATCTCTTTTTCTCTCTCTCTTTTCCTCTTGATCTGCGTCTTCTCTACTTCCACACTGTTTTTCTCTCTGTCGTCAAAGGGTTTAGGGTGGAGCCTCAAACGGTAGGGCGGACTCTCCTGAGATCGGAACGACATCCGTTTTCAGTTGAACAACTTTGCTGCCGCGGTGTGGTTGGATCTCTCCTCCCTCTCTTTTTTCCTCTTGTTCTTCTACTCTTTTTGAACCTTCTCTCCCTTTTTTCACGCTTTGTTCTCTTTGTCTTTGACGGTTTCAAGGGGAAACCTCAAGTTATAGGCCGGGCTTTCCTGAAAACTGCGGAATAAATGGGACAAAACCTGAAGCAAACAATTTTGCTACCGCAGGGTGGATGGCTTTCTCTCCAACCTTACATTCTGGGCCAGCCTCTCGGATAGAACACCCGTTCTACCTATATTTCTCCCTCTCCCCCCTCTCTCTCTCTCTTTCTGTATTTCTCTCTTTCTCTCTCTCTCACTTTTTTTATTTCTGTTTCGCGCTCTGTTGCTGGTACTTGCTCTCATAATAAAAGTATGGAAATGTTCCAAGATGGATCATCTCAAGATAATCACTAAGCACAACGCGGAACTACATTATGCATGTTAGGCCGGACCAATGGACACTTTCAATTCAGATAGAGTGATCCTGAGAATCATATGCTCCTAAAATCTATAGGATGTCTTTATAGAGGTTGTACACCTAGATGAACGCAGTCTACCAAACATATTCAACATCACAGTCTAACAACATCGTACATCTGTGGTTCTAATGACGTTGAGACTACTGTACCCGTTAGTTGCCCCACAAACAATCTCACAGATCAGAAGCTTGTTGACTTGAAGAACACTGTACACCTACTTGTTGACAACTTTTATCATGACGTTACAACTAATCTGAAACCGAACTTATTTTGGTTGTGTTTACTAGTTTATTCCCCAGAGATTGTTCACGCAACCGTTCTGATTAATGTGTACGCCCCTCTGTAGAGACCTACATACTCTCTTTGCCTTCACTCCCAATGGTTCTGCTCCTATGCTCCTATTTACGTGTTTCACCACACTTTCATATACAAGTTTAATTACAACTTCATTCCAGAGAGATGATGTACACTCTTGCCGTTATGTTGGCTACAGTATGCGCTGCCTTGGCCAGACCCCAGATAACTTCATGCGATCGACTTCTGTCTATGTATGCCGAAATGGTAAGTCAGATATTGTACGTCATAGGAGAGAGAAAGAGAAAGAAAAAAAAACGAAAAGGATAAGAAACTGAAAACAATAAGATGGAACAAGCTGCAGCATCCTGTGAACGTGATCACAAACTGGTCAACACCCATTACCCACACGAATCGACAGAACAACAGCAACGAGCACACAGTCACTTCTACCCACTTAACAATTTCACACATTTTGTTACAACCGACCACCATAACGTTAAAACCATCTCAATGTTTCAGCCGGAACTTATTGCGGTTGCCATTGATGATATCTGCCCGGAGGGTTCCGCTGCCCAGTGCTCGCTCATCGGAAAATTCCTGGTCGAGGGAACCAGAACCAACATCGCTAGACTCAGAATGATGGTTAGTAAATTATATCGCATCCATACAACCGTTTGAAATTGTAGTAGAGGATTCCAAATGTTGGCCTCTGAGCTGCACTATCTGGTTGAACTGATTGAAAGATAAAAAAAAAACTCGACTTTGCATGTGAGCGGAGACGCTTAGGCACGCGCACTCACACGGAGACGCACGTTAAAGGCAGATATCCACGCTAGCATCGAAATTGAGATAAATTCACTTTCCAATTCTACTTGGGTAGTTACTACCAGAAAATGAGTGTAAAAAAAGACCATTAAAATTAAATGATGTAATTTATTTTTTGAACTTCATCGGGTTTCATCGGAAATCGGGCAGTACCTCTGCGTACATGCGCACCTACCGTAATGCAATTTGAGGTTGCGGACTTGCGGGCTGTCTTAGTCATGGTATTTAAGTTTATTTGAATTAAGTTATGATGTCTGAAGTTTTAAATAACAATAGAATAATGAATTACAAACAGAGAAATAGTTTGAGCAACATTTATTTAACACGGTTGAATACACAACCGCGGCCCAACAGGTTTCACGTCCGCGTGACTGCGCGGTACTACCGCGGACCTGCAGATTGAGAAATTCGAACACTAACAAATTTACTGTAAAACTTGGGATATTCTTTTTCTTCCTACTCTATCTATTAAAACTAATAAAAATTAGTCGCTTATAGGCGGTCCACTACATTTTCAATTTGAATGCTGGCGTGGATATCTGCCTTTAACATATAACTGACTGAGGCTATGATTATCCCAATATGTTTGTACTTTGCATCTTCTGGTTGTTTAGTGGACGTGCAGGTCTTAGTAATGGTTATTCTAGCAAATCACGAGGAACGTCAACAAAAGCATCTCGAACAATTATAGAAAAACTAGATGAGATTTAGATGAGACCTAATTATTTTTGTATCCATCTATCATCTGGATAAAGGAATCTACTAAAAGAAATACTCAGTGTATCTTCCATAGATCGCTGAACAACGTTCACGTGCTGAGCTATTTCTTCATGTCTCACGGGGAATCCAACATGCTGTCCATTAGATAAAAAACTGAATCAGATATAAACCGTTAACATTTTCAGGAGAACTGTTACGGAAAAACCAAGTATGAGGGTTCTCCCGAGGACGTGTGCAACGCCATTTCTGATGCACCCGCTGAGGGAGTCAAACTAATGAAGGTTCGTGAACCTTACAACTTTTGTAGAGTTAGTAAAGGCGTTAAACATTCGAATATCCTGATTACTTCTTGTGAGCAAACAATTTCCGAAAGCCTAATCCATCTTAAGCGAATTAAAACCATACGTGAACATTCATAACAACATAATTTATACCAGAACATTATGTTTCACGTGACTCACGTGACTCTAGGATTGAGTTCACGTGCAAATGGAAATTAATGATATTTTCAGTATTTTCAGACATTGTTCTCCTCTGGTTCGACTCACGCGATCGCTCGCAAACTGAGCTCGAGAATGGAGAAAGAGATGGAGAAAAAGTTGAGACCAATCTACTATTTCAACGAATGCGAGCAAGAATAAGATGAAAATCACGTGAACTAATGACAACCCATAGCTGAACTGTAAGATTCAAACCCTACGACCATATTTCCATTCTATTCCTAGTGCTTTTGTCGATCAGATTCAGTTTGAGAGACTAATCAATTGTTTTCATTTATCTCGATGTAATCACAACTTCTTGTTCACATTTTTCATCCATTGAGATAATTTTGTACCGGTTCAATAATTGTCTTAATAACTGCAGAAACCTCAGTAGATCTCATGTTGTCTCGTTGTTTTTCGGTTCGTCAACTAGTATTGTTCTCGAAACATTTGTGATCCTCACTAATCGAGTGTATGTATATATTAACTAGGACCTCTAACCAACCTGGCAATGATTGATATTTGTGTCATCAAACGATAAACAATTAGAGTTACTTGTTTTTTACAATAAAAAAACGTATTCGCAAACTTGACTTTATATACAAAGTCAAACTAAACTGTGAGCGTAACTTGCCGCTTTTGCCGCTTGTTTTGTTTAAGGTGGTCTTGCTCAACAAAAATTGATTGAGTCTCTCGCTCGATATAAACAAGTACTGGTAGATCATTTGTGTTAGGTTGAAATTCTCAGGATAAAAAACGACTGTATTGTGTAATCGTTCACGTAGGAAAGATCATAACTACGGTCTTTTATAGTTGAGAGTGGTATCAGGGTAATTTACGGGTCGGTAGCTCCAAACTAGTCTGAATTAGCAGCAACATTCGGTGAACATGGAGATAAGAAATTAAGCGTCAGTCTGGATAAAAGTGAATCAAAAATGATCAATAACTATTTCATTCACTCATAAATGATAAAAACTAGGTGGTATCATAGAAAACACGGCTCAAATTGACCAAAAAATCATCACACGGATGCAAGATGGGAGAAAACCTGACTCCACTTTCGATTCTTTGTCGTGATAAGCCTAAAGGACATGCACACCCCACAACCGTACCACTTTCGGTGGCGCAGGGCATTCGAAAAAAACTGCATCGAGCATGAAAAGCCGAATTAATGAACACTCGCTTTGAATATTTTTCTAAGATCAAACGTCACATATCACTCTCGGAAATCCTCTCGAAATCATATATTCCTCAACTCTAAGGATGTTTGATGTGATTGAAGTCAAACAAACACGATCAAATCCTCAGTGTATCAAAATCCTATACAATAACTCTGTTCATACCGAGAACTGTACAGGTGTCTTATCAGTAGCCGAAAAATATACACAATTTCAAACAATGACATATTGTTGACTCTTTTAACACTGCACCCCTACTTGTTGATGGCTTCCATCCTGAAGTTCTACGCATGCAACATTCCGGGCCCGGCTATGAAGTTATTTCGAGCTCGATTCCGCTATTTCCCGAGAAAACAATAGTATATGGATGTGACAAAAGTTCTTAAATGGAAAACGAGAAAAAGAGAAACACACCTATAATGATTTGAAAGCCGGTCCGCAGAGAAGATACGAGAACCATAGCAAAAAATGTGGGTTCAATTTCAGCACTACGCGGGGGTCTGGGGGGCACCCCCAGCTAGTGGGTACCGCGGCTGAGAGAACATAATATCTTATGTTCATTTACAGCATTTACAACAGCATACTACATACGTCAAACTGCATACCACAGATTACAGACTACAGACAAGTCTACTGGTAAACGACCGGCTGGTCTGCAAAAACTTCTACCTTTCTCTTATCTGCTACCAGATAGTCAAAAACCGCGATAATCAACAAAAAACCCTGAGCAACTGTTGAAAGAAACTAAAAGAGAAAGTTACTATGAAGTGCCGCTCAAAACCAACCGATATTTTTCCTAGTTCATTCGAACCATTACAGTTTTTCAGTACACCGTACACAGATTTCCACCTGATAAAGCCTGTGCCACGTCCTGTTAAGGTGCCCCGTGGGTGTTCCGATCTGTCACGGTTGATTACAAAAGTTATTTCTGGCTCACCCGTAAGATATGACATTTTCTGTACAGTCCTATCCGGCTGGTTTATCCGATTCCAGTGTTAATCTCTCGCTACGACACCAGCATGGTTCACCAAGACGCGTCTCTAATAAGTGACCTCGATACCGAAAAGCAGAACCGATTACTCTATGTAACTAAGTAACGCATATTTCATATTTCATATTTCATATTTATTTATTTATTCACGTCGCTTCGTTACGAGGCGGTGTTCATCTTACATGTCACAGATCTTCGTAGCAGCAGTTTCTTGTAAGGTCTTGGTCCCTTTCCTTCATAGAAGACTTCATGGTGGACTATCGAATGCTCTCTTGGCATTGATACAGTGACATGCGAATCTTCTTGAAGGGGGGGGGGGGAAGAACTGCGTGTGAACATGCATTCCTGTTGGGAATACGGACCAGCGATTCCCAGCCGCGAGTGGCCCGGGTTTTCAATCTCTTCGTCGTCTGAATCGACTTGTAGACGGGATACCTGAATGGAACACGTAGTGTTAGGATGGTGGAAACAGGGAAACGGAGAGACTCCTCCACTACCAACCAGCCCAGACTAGAGTAGAAAGAAAACGCACGGCACATTAACTCTTAATCTAGAAGTGGCCTTGTGTTGGAGCGGTTTTGTATGATTCACACGTGCGTAGATAGTTGATTACGTCGAGCTCTTACATCATAGCAAACCTAACAGTTTGTGGTTTTAACCTAACGAATAGTTTAAAGTCAGCTGAAAACTGAAGTCGCTGGTGTATAGTGAATGCCAGATTCACAAACTTCGGGTTTTCGCCTGAATCGAACCTGCGAGCAAAACATTCGGAACAGAGCGCATACCACTGCGCTATTTGTACTAGAGCAGAAACAGGCAAAGTTTCGAATCGAGGACATATGTGCGTACACAGCGACAAGTGAGTTATCCGGTACCCTTCCGCCTTTCTGTGGGCAAATACTATACCTGACCCAGAGAGAGATCGCCAACACTATGCTCAAACATAGTAAGTGGGCAAACAATCGCCAGATGGTGTTTATATTTAGATGGTGTTTATACTTTCAGTGGTCATCTGGCGAGTCCTGCTCATATTTGGTATAACTTTGCTAAAATTGAGATCTCTTTCTTGTCACATAGTTGCCAACTGCCTGTGTTTTATAGTTAAAGGAGACCGGAGAGCAACGTGGTTTCTCGAGAGCAACATGGTTTCTTGTTTTCTCTTTCATATTTCAAATACTCACGTCAACTCACGGTGACGATAATATGGGGTACTGTATCAGTATCTTGTCAGTCGCTGAAACCACAAACATTTCCACGCTGTACCTACTTGTTGACAACTTTCATTTCGGAGTCACTTTTCTAATCTGGAACCGAACGTATTTAGATATTGTTTACTAGTTTAGTTCCCACTCTTTGTCCACGCAATCGTTCTGATTGATTTTTACGCACATTTCCATTATCTCTTTTCCTTCACTCTCATTGGTGCTACTTCTTTTTCACTATTTACTTGTTCAGTTACAAATCATTTTGCAAGTCTAATTACAAGTCTAAACTTCACTTCCAGAAAGATGATGTACACTCTTGCCGTTGTGTTCGTTACCGTCTACGCCGCCTCGGCCACACCGCAGATAACTTCTTGCGATCGACTTCTATCTCTGTATAGAGAGATGGTTAGTTCATAAAAAGTCAATATGGTCGTTCAGATTGAGAGTTAGAGAAAAACAGCAACAAAAAAGTATAGTTTGCAGTATTGTGTGGAAAAAAAACAGGACCTTACAAAGACCCAAAGGAACACAACGTAACTACAATTCCAATCTACATCACATGTCAGCGAAAACACAACTTTACTCACGAAATACGAGCTAGAAAAGAGAGTAGATTTCAGCCTCAACTGATCGCAGCGGCCATCGATGACATCTGCCCGGAGCACCTCTCTGCTCAGTGCTCGCTCATCGGAAAATTTCTGCTCGAGGGAACCAGAACCAACATCGCCAAGCTCAGAAAGATGGTCAGTTTCCATGAAATCTCAAACAGAAGTTGATGAGCGACACGAACTCAACGTAGAAAATATTGAGACTATTAGCAAACGGTCTAACATACTGGTTCATGTTTTCAGGGAATATAGTTCAGACAGAAGAATGAAAAATGCACATTCAATATCTTGTGGTGTTTTGATTTCAAACTTATTTCGTATTTTGAATCTTCTATTTGCATGTTTGGTGGGCGTTATCCTCGAAAAATCTCAGCAATGGTTATTCTCGTGAATGTCATGAGAAACGGCAACGAAAATGCATCTCAGAGATTATTCTGAATAGAAAACAGAACTGATTCATATCTAAAAAGCAGATTGCTTACGTCCCAAACTTTCATCTATGTACAAAGAGATTCAATGATGTGGTCGTTTAGTAGCAGAGATCTTTCACATATTTTTTGAAATACACACATTGTTGGTTTTGAATAATGACACAATTGACAGTTAACAAAATGCCGAGATTGCTAAACTACATGACATGGAGAGTGAAACCTGAGTTTATTAGTGAAATACAAGCTATACTCGTTTACCCGCTATTTGACCAGCAATTGTTGTTTCTAAACGAGCAGTAGGTGAACTGATATCTTAGAAGTGTTGTAAGTTTCATTCTCTCAGGAAAACTGCTACCGAAAGACCAAGTACGAGGGCTCATCTAAGCACGTGTGCGACGCCGTTGCTGATGCTCCAGCTGACGGAGTGAAACTCGTCAAGGTTTGTCGACATTTTGGTTACTGTACATCAGAGAAACAGAGTGGAAGGAACTATCACATGAAACCATGAAATAGAAGACGTGAAACACTCAAGTGTGTTTTCTTCAAACATGAACATCAATAAAACTGTTCAAGAGAGATAATCACGTGGCCAATCTAACTATTTTCAACCAGACTGTTGAATGAGAGTGACCACGGTAATAAATATTAGTCACGTTTAGAGTTGAGAAGTGTACACGGAAATCAATAAATCGATACCTGTCCAGAAACTGTTTGCTGTTGGCTCGACGGAGGCTGTCGCCAACCAACTGAGCTCGAGACTCGAGAAGGAGATGGAGAACAAACTGAGACCTATTTCCTCCTTCAACGAATGCGAGCAAGAATGACCTCTTCACGTGAAAAGCACGTGAGAAGCACGTACATCTTGGGCTTCTAGTTTTCGAGAAGCTTTCTGGTTCGAACTATCCGGCATTCTTTAACGCGATACTTATCTCTAAAACTGATATTTCCTACTTATTCGACTTTCATTCATTTTCGAAAAAAATATCACCTTCCTCTAATTCTTCTTATATTGTCTTCTTTCAATCCAGATATGTTTGAGAAAAACAATCTCAAAATTATATTGTCCTTACATTGAGAAAAATGTTTACGGTTCAATATTTGTCTCAAAATTAGATTGTCCTTACATTGAGAAAAATGCTTATGGTTCAATATTTGTCTCAATAACTTCAAAAACCTCTTCTCGTGCATGTTGTCTCGTTTCTTTTTTCTCATGTTCTTAACTAATAGTTTACCCTAACATATTCGACTCTCATTAATCATGTGAATGTATATCGAAACCAGTATTTTCAATCAACATGATACTCATATCCCATATCCGTGTTCGTTCTACTATCTGGGTAATGAATTATTATACTATTTGTGTAATAAATGATTTGATCTACTTTCGTTCACGAGCATGATGTTGAGCTCGCACTCAGTGTGCCCTGGGAACACTTATGAAAGGACCTAGAGTTTTGAAAAAAATATGGTTGTCAGATGAAATTGTCGGAATGAATCGGCAACAATTCAGTATTGAAGTTTTCACATTGTTGATTGGTCTACGTTTTTCTCTTACTTCATGTCATCAGTCGCGTAGCAGCTAAGCAACAAACAACTCATTTCCTGATCTCAATACAGTTCAAAACAGCCCGAAACAAAACCTCTGCTCAAATTGTGTTCCGGTCTCCTTTAATAACTAGTTTTTGGCGTTTTTCGTGAATCAAGCTATAATCTTCGTTGAAACTAAAATGAAATAACGGGAAAGATGAGCATTGTTTCGGATGGAAAGATGAAAAAGACTTATCCGAGCATGTGAAACAAATAACTACGATCATAGTAGCCGTAAACCAATTTTTTTGGATTCTGTTTTTCTTACAAACTATGTAATCGTGTGCTTCAAACAACTTTATCATTGTTTATTGTGGTCCTCGTCTTTTTCACGTGGACTTCACGTGGTACATAAGAATCTCGAGTCATCGTGTGATCTCGTATTTTTCCTGAATCTGTATTGTAGCTCATGCAGTTGAGATTTAAGTGTGATTGCAACAATAGGAGAGTGTGGTTTGATCTCAGTTACTCAATTAAATTTGTTACCAAATCCAGCTCCGATTTCGTACTGTCGACTAATTGAAGTTAAAGAAGGACGATTACGTGCTCCAATCTCGGCGCGTCAGTCCTTTAAACTGCAATACATTTTTCAATTGCAGTTTAAAGGACTGACGCGCCGAGATTGGAGCACGTAATGGTCCTACTTTAAAAACTTGTTTGCAAGAACCCTTTTCAATAACAATAACAGTTTCGACAAATTGGCAAGCCACACGTACCCTGAAAATTGTGAACCTGCAAAAAGGAAAAAAATGGCATCATGGGATTCTAGTAATTTATATGATTCAACATCAGGAGCTCACGAATAGATTATAAGGTGCTGATGAAATTCTCATGAGAAAGTCAATTGAACTTCTCGTGCGATAAAATGGATTGCTACGCCACCAGGTACAATACTATCCAGATCTCCGTCACTGCTATTGACTAGTGTTATTATACGCTCTGACGTGACAGTTGGTCTTTTCTGTACAGTACAACTTTTTGTTGTAGTGTTTTATCTGTTAAACAATGATAGTTTTCACACTAACCTTTCACACTAACCACACTAAACTCCGAAATCTTGTTGGGAAGAGCTCTGCGAAAACGAAGTGCTATTTCCAGTGGTCTATAAACTGAATCAATGCCACTGTTGTTTACTAGGGTTGTTTCAAGCTCTGACGTAGCAGTTGGCCTTCTCTGTACAGTCCAATATAGCTCGTTTATCCGATACCAGTGCTAATTTTCTGCTACGACACCAGCTATAACACCAAGTAGAGTTCTCTACGTAGTGACCTCAACACAGAAGAAACAACAGACTACTATATGTTGTGTACGACGAATGAACTGAGAATTCAAAAGCCAGCTTATATACAGGCGGTTTCGTATGATTCACACGTGCGTAGATAGTTGGTCGAGCTCTTGCGCTGTAGCGACACCTCGCGTAGGGTAAGTTCAACCTGTGCGAGGACATGATCACGTTTTGGTCACATAGTTTTTGACATATACTGTATAGTTAAGATGATCGCAACCCAGACCAGGCGTTGTATCAATTGATTCAACCTTATGAAAAGTCTCATTAACACCTCATGAAGTACTCGTAAATGCTAAATTTTGTAGCATAGCACTCAATAAAATAGCATGAGAGATTTATGAGATATTGCTCATGAGGTAAAGCATGAGGTTCTTGAAAGATTGCTACCGCGCCAGGTGCTCAACAGCTAGTTAAACTTAAAGGTGATAGTTTCATGAGACTGTACTACGGAATTTGCGTTTACGTAACTGGACCTTTGTGAGCAACAATTGATTTGATTTATGCTCTCTTTCTCGCCGCCAAATGCATAGTTATGAGTTATTGTATTTCAATGAAGTTTGTTCTTACTCGCGAACTCGCGAACTTTATCCATCTTTCCATTACTCTAATGAAAGTACATACTGGTGCAGAACTTCAAACCATAAACAGTTAAGATCTGGTGTAAATCGGTTTATCGGCTGTTCGGAACGGAGAGATTAGTTTGATCACGGTCTTAGGGTGGAGCCTCGAACGGTAGGACGGACTCTCCTGGAGGCCGCGGCAAAATCGGAACAACATCCGTTCTCAGTTGAACCACTCCGCTGCCGCGGAGTGGTTGGCTCTCGTACTCTTCCTCCCTCTTTGTCTATCTCTTTTTATCCCTGTCTTCTCCTCTTGGTCTGCGTCTTCTCTACGTCCACACTGTTTTTTCTCTGTCTTCAAAGGTCTTAGGGTGGAGCCTCAAACGGTAGGGCGGACTCTCCTGAGATCGGAACAACATCCGTTCTCAGTTGAACCACTCCGCTGCCGCGGAGTGGTTGGCTATCTCTATCTTACTTTTCCCTTTTCATCATTTCTCTCGGCCTATCTCATTCTCTGCAACTGTCTCCATTTCTTTTGAACGGTAGAGCAGCTGACACAAAACGACTCAATTTTAAAAAAAAGCGACTTAATTTAAAAGTATGGAAGTGTTCCAAGATGGATCATCTCAAGATCATTACTAAGCACATCGCGGAACTACATTCTGCATGTTAGGCCGGACCAATGAACACTTTCGGTTCAGGTATAGCGATCTCTTTAGAATCATATGCTCCCAAAACCTGGAGAATGGTTTGACAAAGAATGTACACCTAGATGAACGCAGTCTACCAAACATATTCAACATCACAGTCTAACAACATCGTATATCTGTGGTTCTGATGACGTTGAGAAGTACTGATCAACCCGTTAGTTGCCCCACAAACAATCTCACAGATCAGAAGCTTGTTGACTCTGAGAACACTGTACACCTACTTGTTGACAACTTTTATGATGACGTTACAACTAATCTGAAACCGAACTTATTTTGGTTGTGTTTACTAGTTTATTCCCCACAGAGTGTTCACGCAACCGTTCTGATTGATTTGTACACCCTCTTTAGAGACGTACAAACTCCCTTCGCCTTCACTTCCAATAATTCTACTCCTATATTTCTATATACGTGTTCAAATACATTTTTGTATACAAGTATAATTACAACTTCCTTTCAGAGAGATGATGTACACTCTTGCCGTTATGTTCGCTACAGTATACGCTGCCTCGGCCAGACCCCAAATAACTTCATGTGATAGACTTCTGTCTATGTATGCAGAAATGGTAAGTCAGATACTGTACGTTATAGTGGAGGGAGAAGGAGATAGAGAGCAAGAAATAAAGAGAAATAATGATAAAAAGACTGAGAAAAAAGATGAGACAAGCTGCAGCATCCTGTGAAGGTGATCACAAACTTGTCAACACGCAGTACCCACACGAATCGACACAACAACAGCAACGAGCACACAGTCACATTTTGTTACAACCGACCACCATAACGTTAAAACCATCTCAATGTTTCAGCCGGAACTTATTGCGGTTGCCGTTGATGATATCTGCCCGGAGGGTTCGGCTGCCCAGTGCTCGCTCATCGGAAAATTCCTGGTTGAGGGAACCAGAACCAACATCGCTAGACTCAGAATGATGGTTAGTCAAACTGATATCGCGTCAATACAACCGTTCGGAAGCAAATTGCTACAATATACTTGGCCTCTGAGCTGTACTCTCTGGAAAAACTTGTCAGAAAACACGACTTCACATGTGAGCGAAGACGCCTATATGTTCTTCGGTCGTATGAGTTGAGGTTCACATATAACTGACTGAGGCTATGATAATCCCGAGTTTGTTACGTGCTGAGCTATTCCTTTACGCTATCTAATACGCTGTAGATGTCCACTACGTTCGAGATAGAAAACTGAACTAGATATAAACCTTTAACATTTTCAGGAAAACTGTTACGGAAAAACCAAGTACGAGGGTTCTCCCAAAGAAGTGTGCAACGCTATTTCGGACGCACCCGCTGAGGGGGTCAAACTCATGAAGGTTCGTGAACCTTACAACTTTTGTAGAGTTAGTAAAGGCGTTAAACATTCGATTATCCTGATTACTTCTTGTGAGCAAACAATTTCCAAAAGCCTAATCCATCTTAAGCAAATCAAAACCATACGTGAAAATTCATAACAACATCATCTATACCAGAACATTATGTTTCACGTGACTCACGTGACTCTAGGATTGAGTTCACGTGCAAATGGTAATCAATAATTAAACGCTTTCCAGACGTTGTTCTCCTCTGGTTCGACTCACGCGATCGCTCGTAAACTGAGCTCGAGAATGGAGAAAGAGATGGAAAAGAAGTTGCGACCAATCTACTATTTCAACGAATGCGAGCAAGAATGAACGGAAAATCACGTGAATGTCACGTGAAACCTTGGAGCTAAACCTGTAGTTCTAACTCATATATTTTGATTATTCTGATTCCATTTAACTGTCAAGACATGTCAACTTTTTGTTCTTCCACCCTCGTGCTCTTCTAACCCGGCAAGTCTTGAAATTAGATAGTTCCTCCATTGAGAAAATTGTGTACGGTTCCATATTTGTCTTAATAACTGCAGAAACCTCATCAGTAGATCTCTCATGCATGTTGTCTTGTTGTATATTTGTATTAAACTACTGAACTCAGAATCCTCACTAAACGTGTGAATGTATATAGCAACAAAACTCTCTGACGAACATAATATCAATAGCAGTGTTTATCATACTATTTGTGTCATTCAACAATACATGGTTCGAGTTACTTCTTTTTTTTCCTAAAAAATACTGTGTTCGCGTTAGTAATCGCGCAATAGAATAGGTTGAATCAAATATGTGCTACAAGCAAAAGAGCGTCTTTAGTTCAGTGTAGGCCCAGGCTTGAGGTCGATCCGAGTCCTCAGCGCATTCTACAGACTTGACGTGTATAACTCGGAAAACTTATCCCCATCTAAAGGTTTGTGACAAGCTCGCGCTTGCCGTGTCTCGGTCAAAAACCTTCGACTTCTTATACACACGCTTTGCGCAGTTTCGTAGATTTTTTTATGGAAAACAATCAGGATAAATAAGTAAGTACTGTACTGTGCAAGCGTCTACGTTTGAGAGAGAGGAATAATAGAGTTCTGTAGTTGGGAGTGGTTACAGGGACATATACGGGTATGGGCGATAGTCTGAAGAAAAACATGAAGTGAACATGGAAATATGGAATGGACATGAGCGTCTGGGGTACAAGACTGGTCTGGACGAAAGAAAATATGAATGAAAGTATAGGATTTGTCAAACCGTTGTGGACACCGTATCATCTATTTTGTATGGTACGGGGTTTGGCGAGCGGCCAGTTCGTCTGCGTATCATTTGATCTACTCACTCTCTCAACTGCTGGCAGCTAATCAACGACCGCTCGCCCCGCATCGCTGAATCAATCGAACCATCTGCTGTCTTTATGGGGGAAATGTCGAGTATATGAGAGCGACCACAAATTTGTTTGCAATCACCCAAAAACCAGAAAAATAGCGATAGTACTGCAATCACAAATCAATTTGACACACAGAGCATTTGAATGATGTGAAGTAAAAAAGAGATTTCGAACCATCGTCCAAATGACGAAATAGTCTCCTGGCAGATGATCAACGACCGCTAGCATCTAGGTGCCCATACGGATCAGCGCTTCTCTAGCTTTATTGGTAAAATGAAGACCATACCACTGGAGAAACATATTTTTAGCTTATTTTCTTTCTCTTTAACAGTTTGTTGGTGGCCTGATTTGAACATTTTTTGAATAACAAAATAATGGTTAGCGGAAATAAACTCTCAGGTATTCTTAAAGAAGACTAAAAGTGAAAGTCACTATAAAAGGCTACTTAAGAACAATTATTATTTGCCTCTATCTGGATACCGGGCACATACTCTTAGCCTGATTTGGCCGGCATGTTCAGGTATTTTACTGATTTCCGATTTCTGTCCTTCTTGTTTACTAGGGTTATTTTAGGCTTTGACGTAACAGTTGGCCTTTTCTGTACAACAGTCTAATATAGCTCGTTTATCCGATTCCAGATACCAGTGATAATCTTTCGCTACGACACCAGCAAGTACACCGAGTGGAGTTCTCTACGTTGTGACCTTAAACCAGAAAAGCAAAACAGCTTGCCATTTGTTACGCACGACAAATGCACTGGAAATCCAGTTTTGCATGAATCACTTTTGCTCGGTTATAAAAATGCGTAAAGGCCGTAGTTTGAATTGAAAACTACCAAACATCATAATCCCCTGGTTTTATCTCTCACACTTCATTTTCCACTCTCTCTTCAACTCTCTATATTCCTCTAACTTCACGCTTCTATCTATATGTTGCTTTCTTAACATTACCCTTCATAAAATATTTCAGCAAAAAGTTATATAACTTCCTTCTCACCATAAAGCAAATTTGTATTCTGCCAACTGATATTTTTTCTGTACACAATTTGTTCAATCTTTGGTCGTATCACCTGGAGGGATTTAATAAGTATTATAGCTAACAGGCAATCTACTTGTTTACGTGGATGCATTAGATAAATTGAAATTGACATAATATTTGTATGAAACGCAAATAGGCGAGATACTTGGAAAGATTATTATAATCAGGATAGCTGAGAGAAAAATCCATTCGGTTTACGTTAGTTTTTTTTTACAATCAGCCGTGGCTCCATATTTGTGTGTCGTGGTTAGCTAATTCTTGTATCTTGACCGTATTTTATGCAAACACCACAAAACAGTACATTTACAGTATGCTTCGGCTTTATGCGAGCAATATATATTTAAAGTGGAGAGAATACATATAATATGGTGCTGTTGAAGACAAACTTATATATACCTATTTTTATCCATTAAACAAGTTGGACGACAATGCACGCCCTGTCTGTTTTGACACGCGTTGCATTATGTTCCCAAACTAGCGTATTCTCTGCCTTCAGTTGAAAAAGACCTGGCACCGTAGCAAAGTCTCCTGAAAAGGTCAGCTCAGAGCTGAACCGTCTGGACACCACCTGACCCAGATTCGTGTCATCCCCACTATGCTTAAACACGGAAGGTTGGCAAGTATGTGGCCAGACTGTGATCAGGTCCTCAATCAGGTTGAGCTCACCACTTTCATGACTTTGCTACCGTGCCTGAGAAGTGTAATTTTGAAAAGGGCCATCTCTATTTTCTATAATTTGAGCTAACTGAGCTTGTCATTCGCGGCATTACTCAATTGAAAAATGTATCTAGAGAAGCTGTCAGCCTAAAACACAGTTTGTCTTACAGAGTGGCCAATTTGCTCCTTAACGTTCGTCGCTCGCAGTTTTCGTGGTCTTGAGGTGGCCGTCCGATGGTCTGTTGGCGTGATGATCTTGTCGAGGCAGTTCGGAGTTATAACCGAACCGTGAGAAGAGGTCGAGTCCGGCCACCCAATATCCGTGGCGAAAAGATATTCCGAGTATGCAGAGATAAAGATATCTGGAGGGCAGTCAAGGAACACAATTTCGCAACGATTTGAAGTACCCCTCAAAATTATACCACTCAAAATTAGACCCATCCTGCACATTCATAAGCACGATTTTGAGTTGTTTTATATATTTTTATTCTGCTCAGCAAACTGTTCTTTGAACACGTTTTTGAAAAATACGAGCTATCTGTTTGAAGTCGAACTTGTGACATTGCGTAATTCAATCCCTTCAACATCATCATCTTGGTAGAATTCAGATGTGTCCATCTCGTTGATGATACAACCTATGTACAAAACAAGTTCACTCCACGTAAGTGACTCATCGAATTTTCTTAAAAACGGGTTCTACACTCTTTTACCGAATTTGCAGTGATTAGCCAAAATATTCTTGTGAGGACGTGAAATTGTTCTTGTAGTGACCGGAGACGTGAGATTCAGAAAGTTCTCTGCTAAAATGTTAACTACCCGGAAATCGTTCAAGATACCACATGAGTAGAGCTTACGCTGTGGCCCGGTTATCATTTTGTCAGGCTGTAATAGTAAAAAAAAGTTTTCTAGAGATTTCAAGATTTATTCATTTACGTCACACTGTTGCAAACGGTTTCACATTTTCGTTTCGATAGATCGTCCGTCATTGCACAATGTCAATAACTCCGTCTCGAACATTGAACGAAAAGAACCTCTTCTCAACAAACGAATGTAACTTTGCTTTGCCAGGATCATTTACTCTCCGCATCCAACCTGTTGGTACTCCGAACTACGTTTTTCGTTAACATAACACCGTTCTGTCGCGAAAATTCTAATGAAACTTCAATATATTCAATAAATGCATTCAACACAATCATGTACTCGAAACATGGTTAAATGGTATTTTTTCAAGTTTTTGCTAGTAGGCTGTTTGAGCTGTTTCGAGGAAGTCCCAGGGTTCGGAGCGCAAAGAAACGATGTTAGGTTCTACATGAATTAGTTGATCTAGTATTCAAGTAGTGTTTTACTAATTAAATTTATTCGTACTGGGTCAGTGGCTTATCTTCTGATGAGGCCTCGACCACTGACCCTAAGACATCGTAAAGGGGGTGAGGCCGAAACGATGTATTTTATTCTAAACTTAGTTAATATTAATTTCATAGATAGTATTTATTACTTTTAATTCATTTAATCATTTGTTTAATAACTTCATCCTAATTAACCTGATTGGTTTTAACCTATTTTTGTTTATTTAATCGCTTCAACCCCGACGAGTTTGAGAGAGTTCACTAAATAGTTTCCCGGAAAATGTTTTAGTACGTAGCAAATAGGATGGAAACAGGCAGGCTACGACAATCGACCAGTTGAGACTCAGTTTCACTTCAAAATTTTACAGCACAAAGTTTTGTGTACATATGCGAAACGTGGAAAGAAATATTTCCATCTTTACATTACCTCGATGAATGAGGCTACTGATATCAAACTTCACACAGTAAACAGTGAAAATCTGGTGCGAATCGTTTTTTGTTGGCTGCTGAGAACGGAGAGATTAGTGCGATCACGGTATTAGGGTGGAGCCTCGAACGGTAGGGCGGACTCTCCTGGAATCGGAACAACATCCCGCCTCAGTTGAACGACTTCGTTGCCGCGGAGTGGTTGGGCTCTCTCTCTTCTCTCCTTCCCCCCTTTCTCTTTTTCTCTTTCTCTCTCTTTTCTCTCTCTCTCTCTCTCTCTTGTCCTGCTTCTATTTTTACACGCTCTCTCTATCTCTCTCTCTCCCTCTGCCTTTCACGGTCTGAGAACAAACCTCCAACGGTGAAGCTGGATTTACCGGAGGCGGAAAATTGTCAGAACAACATTTCAATTGAACACTTTGCGGCCGCAAAGTGGCTGATTCTCTCTCTTTCTCTTTCTCGCTTCTCATTCATTTCTCTTTCTTCCTTTCACCTTCTTCCGTTTTGTGCTCTGCTGCTGGTCGTTGCGCTCACATCAACACATCAAAAATACGAACATGTTTCGAGACGGATCATCTCAAAATTACTTCTGAGTATCAAGCAGAACTGATCCTGCCAGGATATACGGACCATTGTACACTTTCACTTCAAAACTCTTATCGAGATCAGGCGGCGTAACAATTCCCACAAAAGTTCATGAGATCACCTCATGAGCTATTAGCACGAGCTTCTTATGAGATTATATTGATTGCTATGCTACAACATTGAGAGTTCACGAGTAGCTCATGAGGCATCTCATGAGAAACTCATATGAACTTCTCATGAGGTTGGACGGTTTGCTACGCCGCCAGGCACCGTAGCAAAGTCTCCTGAAAAGGTCAGCTCCAAGCTGAACTATCTGGAAACTACCTGAACCAGACTTGGGTCACCCACACTATGCTTAAACACGGGAAGTTGGCAACTATGTGACCATACGATGATTAGGTCTTCAACCAGGGTGAGCTCACTACTTTCACGACGTTGCTACGGTGCCAGATATCAACATTGCTCTCCAACACAGCTTTAAGATAAAATATGCTATATTTGCAATGATGTTTCGATGATAATTGTAGAGCTAGGTGAATTCAACCGAACAACATCGATAGCCCAGTGTATCAATATCAGTTACGTTACGTCCGATTACGTCGATGTTATGTCAGTAGCGGAAACCATAAACAATCCCACACCGTGGCATCATGTTGACTCTAAAATCACTGTACACCTACTTGTTGACAACTTTTATCCCGGAATTACTTTTCTAATCTGGAACCGAAACGTATTTTAATCTTGTTTACTACGTTGCTTCCCACACAGTGTCCACGCAACCGTTCTATTGATGTTTACGCCCATTTCCATTATCTTGTTGACTTTACTTCCAATGGTTGTTCTTGTATGCTCCTATTCACGTGTTCTATCACAACTTCTTCTTGAGGGTAGTTACAATTTCATCTGCAATTACAATTAACTTTATTCCAGAAATAAGATGTACACTCTTGCCGTTCTGTTCGTTACTGTCTACGCTACATCAGCCAAACCGCAAATAACTTCGTGCGATCAACTTTCGTCCATGTATGGAGAAATGGTTAGTTTAAATATTGGTTGGAAGCGACTTTGAAAAATTAACAACGAAACCGAATACAAATTTCATCTATCGGACCTAGACCATCTAAATGTTTCAGCCCGAAATCATCGCAGTTGCCGTTGACGACATCTGCCCGGAGCGCCTCTCTGAGCAGTGCTCGCTCATCGGAAAATTCCTGCTCGAGGGCACCAGAACCAACATCGCCAAGCTCAAAGAAATGGTTAGTTTTTATGAAATCATGTCAATACAGACTTCTGATACCGTATTGAAATGTTAATGTTCATCTTCATCTTTGAGCTGAACCATCGGGTAAAAAAAACGCAGAAAATTCGAACGTTCAACGTGTGTGGTCGGTAGGGAAACATTCCCGATTTACCTTGAGGCTGAATTATCATTTGAATTGTTTTGTACTTTGAACTTTGGAACTGAAAGTTTAGTAGGCGTTATCCTCAGATGGTCTTAGCTTTGGTTTTTCTCGTGAATGTTGTGAGAAACGTAAACGAAAGCAGCACAGATTAATCAGTAGAGATGTTCATTTCAATAACCGACGTGTTTTTGCAGCAACTCTTTATATTTGGATAAGTAAACGACTTAGATCATAGATCAATGAATAAATCTGCCGTAGTGAACTACTTATAATTCCAGAACAGAAAGCATGACATTGCATACGACATTGGAGATTTTAACTTTTCGTTTAAAATGAAACACTGTGGAAGTGCTATAGTTTGGTTTTCAGGAAAACTGTTACGGAAAGACCAAGTACGAGGGTTCTCCCAAGGAAGTGTGCAACGCCATTTCTGGCGCACCCGCTCAGGCAGTCAAACTCATGAAGGTTTGTTAAACTCCCGATTATAGTGGGGGCCAAACTGATAAATTTCTGTCTCTTGCCGGAATCGAACCTGCGAGCAAAATATTGGAAGCAAGGCGCTAACCACTGCGCTGTTAGTGCACATTACCGCCAAGCTTTGGAATTCGAAACATGTGTGCGTACACAGCGGGAAGTAAGATATACAGTACCCTCCCGCCTTTCCATGGGCAACGACTATACTGTAAGTGTTATGGAAGATGTGAAACTTCGAAGTGTCGCAATGTTCACTTTGGTCATGGAAAACTGTACAAAACTGATAGTTCAAATGAAACCACTGCACAATTGTTACTGTCTGTTTCAGAAAAGTCAAGATTCATCAGATCACGTCGAATATACTCTCTAATCGTGAAAATAATCGATATATCAGTTCCAGACCTTGTTCTCCTCTGGGGCAACTGACGTCATCGCCCGCCTACTGAGCTTGAAAATGGAGAAAGAGATGGAGAAGAAGTTGCGACCAATCTTCTCCTTCAACGAATGCAAGCCAGAAAAAAATGTAACCTACGTGAAATGCAAGTGAACATTACGTGAACAGTCCCAGTGATATCTTGTAGCTTCTTGATTTGAATCCCAATCATGAGTGTTTTCGATGTTTTTACGCTCTCAATGTAATATATTTTGCTTATAGTGATTTGATTACAATTTTTGCGGACACATCAACTTGTTCTTATTCCATATACTCCCTTCATTCATAACAATGTGTACAGTTCGATATTCGTGTTAATAACTGCAGAAACCTCATCAGTAGATCTCACGATCTCTTGTATTTATATTTTAAAGTAACCCTTTTTTTTACCTTAACTCATTGTACAATAAATAGTTCGATTCAACTTTCATCGCGGTAAAAATATTTGTTAAACGGAATGTGTTTAATTTAAACTGAAAAGACTTATGAAAGAACTCGAAGTATTTAAAAATTCGTTCGATAGAAGTGCACAAATTTTTTACATGAAATGTAAAAAACAGAATTTTGTGCACATGAGAATTATGGATGAGAAATGAGTCTGGCGCTCACATACCCTATGTATTAGTAAATGTTTTTTGTTACCTAATTAATTACCACCAAAACAAAAAAAAGTCTACCAAAAAGGCGAATTACCAGGAAAAAGTTCTAAGCAACTTTTTCATCTCTCTAAATCCTGCTAAACACCACGCACAGATTGTGTTTTTCCCTGCAACTTCCTACATAATTGCTAAGTTCAAGTAATCTTGAAACCACAAATGGACTCAGGTTTTGGCTTGATGACTTTCAGTAATTATATATTCGAACGTTTTCACGTAAAAGTGCATCTTATGATTGAGGAATATTTGGTTTTTGCACAGTTATTCACATTAGGGTTGTAAATCGAGTTCGAAATTTCGAGTTTTCGAGTTTTCGAGTTTTCGAGTTTTGGGAAATTTCGAGTTTTCGAGTTTTCGAGTTTTCGAGTTTTGGGAAATTTCGAGTTTTCGAGTTTTCGAGTTTTCGAGTTTTGAAAAATTTCGAGTTTTCGAGTTTTCGAGTTTTCGAGTTTTCGAGTTTTGGGAAATTTCGAGTTTTCGAGTTTTGGGAAATTTCGAGTTTTCGAGTTTCGAGTTCGACTCGACTCGAAAATTTTCGAGTTTTTTCGAGTCGAGTCGAGTTTTGAGTATATTTTGGACCCAAAAGATACATTTTTCGAGTCCGAAATTTTGATTTTCGAGTTTTCGCGTTCAAAATTTCGAATTTTCGAGTTTTCGAGTTTTCGAGTTTGGCGAAAAATCGAGTTTTCGAGTTTTCGATTTTTGGAAAATTTCGAGTTTTCGAGTTTTCGAGTTGTCCGAGTTTGGGAAAATTTCGAGTTTTCGAGTTTTCGAGTTTTCGATTTTTGGAAAATTTCGAGTTTTCGAGTTTTCGAGTTGTCCGAGTTTTGGAAAATTTCGAGTTTTCGAGTTTTCGAGTTTTGAGAAATTTCGAGTTTTCGAGTTTCGAGTTCGACTAAACTCGAAAATTTTCGAGTTTTTTCGAGTCGAGTCGAGTTTCGAGTTCGACTTTAACAACCCTAATTCACATCTTGAAGTTATTTCCTGAAGATTCTAAAAATTTTTGAAAATCCTTTCACGTGAGCTTCAACTATATATATCCCTATACTGTTAGTCAATTACACAGTCACGTAAAATATGTTAAACACATCAGAACTCAGAAACGTGCAGTGACGAAGTGCACGATTCCTCATTAGAATGCTAACATCACATGACTATTCAATCGCGCGCAGCGCGAAGCGCTGTGCGAGATTTGTCTTTGGTCCGGCTAATGCGCGCTTTCGTTTTTTTAGTTTCTCCTCAAAAAGGCTGAATGTTGCAAAACAAAGTTTTTATTGATGTACTTGTTTTCTATAGCTAATTCCCTAACCGTGTTTCAAATTTGAGCGAAATCGGTTAAGTTTGAGCCAAGTTATGACCTCATGCGCTTCATCAAGAGCGCCAACTTCCGTCGTGTGTGGGTGGGTGGGTGGGTGTGTGTGTGGGTTGTGACAAGAAAAGTAAACCCAGTTTAAGGGTTTCTACTCAACCGATTCCGTTGAAAGTTGTGGAAGACATGTGATACCTACTCAAACCCTCGCGGAGCAAAACAAATTCAAGAAAAAATAGTTTTTGTCAAAGTCATAGATATTTTTCGAAAAGTATCTGCGTCTCTCCATTTAGCACGCTCTCTCACTCTCTCTGTCCGGTCGACAACTCAATTTGTATTGTAACTTAGAGTAACAATTACCGATTTGCTCGAAAATTGAAATATGATGCCATCGTGACTTTTATTTGAATATGAAGTATTCTATTCCTGACGTCCTTCAGGATTCTGGAGACCGGATGACGTCATTTTTGAAAAGTGCAAAGTTGACGTCACATATATTTTCAAATGATGGTAATATCTTAGAAAGGGTCAATTGACGGTGAAACTCCATCTGAGAGTGATGTATTCTGGGATTCTGGAGACCAGATGACGTCGATTTTGAAAAGTGCAAAGTTGACGTCACATATATCTTTAAACGATGGTAATATCTTAGAAAGGGTCAATTAACGGTGAAACTCAATCTGAGAGTGATGTATTCTGGGATTCTGGAGACCAGGTGACGTCGATTTTGAAAAGTGCAAAGTTGACGTCACATATATCTTTAAACGATGGTAATATCTTAGAAAGGGTCAATTAACGGTGAAACTCAATCTGAGAGTGATGTATTCTGGGATTCTGGAGACCATATGACGTCGATTCTGAAAAGTGCAAAGTTGACGTCACATATATTTTCAAATGCTGAAAATATCTTAAAAATGGTACATTAACGACGAAACTTTATCTAAATATGACTTATTCTGGGAATCAGAAGGCCAGACGACGTCAACTTTTCAAAAATTGACGTGAAATATGTTTTCGAATGCTGAAAGTTTCTTAAAAATGGTCAATTCACGATAAAACCTCATTCAAATATGACGTATTCTGGGATTCTGAAGGGCAGATAAATTAAGTTTTCAGAACTGCAATGTTGACGTCATATTTTTTTCGAATGATGGTAATACTTGACAAGTCATTCATTAAGAAAACAATTTTATCTGCACCGTACAGATCAAACCACATACCTACGGCATGTGTACAAAAAGAGAAAAATTCATGAAAAAGTGGGGGCCCAACGACTGTGAGATTTGTCTTCTGCTGTGCGCCGCTTAGACAGCTACTCTCAAATGGAGCAGCTACTGCTACAAAAACCGGAAAATACTTATATACTCAAGTATAACTGTTCATTACAAACATACAGAAGTCGTAAAATATTTTCTCAAACCTGTAAACTAGAATCTACAAATCACAGATGTTAACTCAACGTAGTCAATTATAGAGTTCCTGGTTTTGTGCACAATGGTTGGTGTTTTTGGTCATTACTTCAATTCTAGGTGCTATAACGTTTGGCATATTATTCAACAGTTGTTCTCTCTTTCGCAGCTGTGACTTGTAGATTCTAGTTTACAGGTTTGAGAAAATATTTTACGACTTTTGTATGTTTGTAATGAACAGTTATACTTGAGTATATAAGTATTTTCCGGTTTTTGTAGCAGTAGCTGCTCCATTTGAGAGTAGCTGTCTAAGCGGCGCACAGCAGAAGACAAATCTCACAGTCGTTGGGCCCCCACTTTTTCATGAATTTATTGCTAATTTGAGAAGAAGAACGAACACAGTTAAATGGAGGGCTGTTGAGTTTTATGGGTATTCCCACTTTACCGTCTTCGCGCTGAACAAACTAGTGGTCGAGTAGCCCTAATGGTAGTGCGCGCCGCACGGGTCTAACGGTCTGAATTCAATTCCAGGTAGGAACAAGTGATGGGTTGGTAGTAGTTGAAACTGGCGCAGTAGGTAAGCATAGTGTCCTAAATCATTCTCGTTTCGGTTTTTGATAATATTTCAAACCACGCTGTTTTGTTGCTGCGCACACATGCTAACAAATGCTCGTTCTCCTCAGTGAGTAAAAGCGAAAGTGAAATTTGTTTTCTATTTCTCATTTGGTTTAAATTTGACCGTGGCAAAACCATTTTTTTGCGCATGGCAGCTTGCACGCACGGTCAAAATATGAGTTTACCATGGTCAAACGTTCTTCGCAGTAAACTCTCACTGCAAACACTTTCCAATGACTGTGTCGGAAACATTCTCTAAAGAAAACTTGGACTATGTCGAAAACTCAGTTTGCAATACAAAATTAAAAGATATTTCAAACTATTAACGAGGATCCTCACTGATGACACCAACGTGAAAAATCCGTGTTCATACTATAGTAGTTTCAGTAGTAAATGCACAAATTAGGCGAACCGTGGGGTTCAAGGGCAAAAAATGGTTTGGCGTAGAGTCGACCCCTCCTCAGGACATGGGTCGTTGCTTTACTGTAACACAACGTTGCATACAGGAATTGTTGCAATACTGCTCTGTTCTGTTCAGTACAGTATTTACAGTAATTTTCCAATCTTATTGAGAAAATGAAATACAGTTATTTTCCAGCGATACAGTTATTAACCGAACATACACGAGCGTGACAAATAAATACAGTACTGCAACAAATGTGCCGTTTGAACGAAATTGTTCGGTTCCTGAACTGTTCCGACTAATGCGATTTTCGTAAAATACAGAGCGTGTTCTAAGTCCCTTTTGAAAATGAAAAAAGTCAAATTTCAACAAATAAACGGTAAATTCCGAGCGAAGTTCGTGCAATTTTTTGTGGTTGCTAAAACCGTGCAATTTTCTCTTCTGTGACAAAAACGACCCCTCTCCTTGACATTTTTGGTTTGGCAAGCCATATCTAACCTAGTGGTTTGTTGACCTTGTGCAGTCCATTGCTTTCCATTGATTTTCTATAACATCAGCGAGTGACCTACCCGTCGTTCTGGGGTGATCTTCCAATAACACTCCTTTCCCTCATAATATCACTTTGCCTGATCGTGAACAGTGACCGCTCTTTTCATCGATTTTTCATGTCGTGTCGTCCAAAAATGCTATCACCTCAAACCCTTTTTCCAAATTCGTTTCATGTTCACTATCTAAACCAACCTTTGCTCCCCACTAGTCAATCTGAACTCTGCCATTTCGATCGTTGTTTTCTCACTTCGTCTACGAGATAATCAAACAAAACAAATTGTGAATTCAATGTTTGATTAGGTCTCCAACTTGTCTTCAAACGTTGCTATTCATCACAGTTTGTGTCAAGATAGTTTAACCCGTCCACTCAAAATACCAATCAATAATGATATTTCGTTCTCTCGTCTAATTGGAATTTTCACTGCTATGAAACCTGTGGTCGTATTTTGATAGCCAAATTCAATTCAAGTTACGATTACTCTTAAATCATTCTGCTAATTGAGCGGAGGTTTGCTGGTTTTACGTATAAATAAGATGAATATCAAAACAAGTGAGGGAGTATTTGGTAGTTAACTATTTGAATTTCTCTCAAATAGCTCCCCCGACTATAGTATGAGAGCGTACAAAATACGGCCACTGATTGTTCCACTTTGACCTCACATGTTCAAATATTCGAGACCCAGCAAAAGGCCGATATTCTCGCCAGACAATTGGCGAGAAACGCGGCCCGAGCTGAGGTCACCGACCAAACTACAAAGCAGCCAAATTATGCTGATGCCAACCTAATCAATTATTTGGAGGCGATCGAACAGTCTAGACAGTATCGCTGTTCACTCCACTGTTGGCCTTTCTCTCCACCATAATTCCTTATCGACATCGAAACCTTCTCTTGACTTCTCTGAAAATCTTTCGAAGCTACTGCTAGGAATATTCCTGAACCAGTTGCTTATAATGTATTGCTCGAACATTTGTCACCTCTCGCCGTATTGAATCTAATGATCAACCTTCCCTGACAGAAGTCGGAGATAGTATTGCCATGTTGCATTCCATAAACATAGCTTGAGACCCCATATAATTCCGTTATAGTGCTTTTCATTGTTTCTGTCAACTGGATTCCCATCTGGCTCAAATCATATATGATGTGTACTTTGATCAGTACCGTTTCTGTTCTTATTTTATCTTTCTTCTTCGACATATTCGCTCTCATCATTTAGTTTATCTGGCAAACAGTGTTTTTCCACACAATTTGTTTTGTTACTGGGAAGCGCGCACAGTTCAAACCTTGTTTTTCTGATTACACCACTTTAATGATGATGATATGTGGTATTGTGCACGTATTTCGTCAGTTGCCGCTAACATCAACAATCCCACACTGTACACCTACTTGTTGACAACCTTCAATCCCAAATTCACTTCTCTAATCTGGAACCAAAACGTATTTTGATCTTGTTTACTAGTTTGTTTCCCACACAGTGTCCACGCAATCGTTTTGACTGATGTTTGAGCCCATTTTCATTATCTCGCTTCCTCCATCAATGGTCTTTCTCGTATGCTCGTATTTACGTGTTCAACTACAACTTTGTTTATAAGTATAATATAGCTTTATTCCAGAAAAATGATGTACACTCTTGCCGTTATGTTCCTCACCGTCTACGCTGCCTCAGCCAAACCGGAGATAACTTCTTGCGATCGACTGATGTGCTTGTATAGAGAAATGGTTGGTTTAGATAACAGTACACGAACGTTTATGTTTTCATATAGTTTACATAATACTATATGTTAACTACTATCGATGCTGCTAAGCTGATAGGTTTGCTCCCCTCACTGTTGCAACACTTTCGTGTTTTTGGTTATCTTTTTTTCAGGTCAATTTGGTGAGTAAAGTAAGTAACTTCGAACCAAAATCGGGTTACCATCAAAAATAACAAGAAAAACGAGTTTTAGGCCAAATTTGAGCCTATTCTGTTTTTGGTTTCAGTTACTTTTAGGTTACCACCAAAGTAACCTGAAAAAAGATTACCAAAAAAGAGTGAGGTTAACTAAAACGGGTAAAGGTCACCTAAAGGGCGGGTTAGATATAGAAATCACCGTTTCTATCATCTGAACGCAATCAAGTGATAGAGAGCGGGACCTTTTGAACGACAGGTGAAGAAAAATAGAGGCAGCAGAATCGTGTGGCAAAAAAACGACCTGATGACGAATTAGGAAGAAAATTCTGGAACTAATGTGCAATCAAAGGTCTCCGTGAATACATCTCATGGTCAGAACATGCATACGAGTATAATACAGGGAATCTGAACCATCTGAATGTTTCAGCCCGGAATCATCGCCGTCGCTGTAAATGATATCTGCCCGAAGCACCTCTCTACCAAGTGCTCGCTCATCGGAAAATTCCTGCTCGAGGGAACCAGAACCAACATAGTCAAGCTTAGAGAAATGGTTGGTTCTCATGGAATCACGAGCAAATAAGAGCTTGAAAACGATACATTAACTATCTTCGAGATCAGTAATGTTTCGGTTTCAGAGTTGTCTTGAAGTTTGAATCTTCAAATTGCATTTTGGTGGGCGTGGGTGGGTTTTTGAACATATACAATTCGAGAAGCTTCATTTGTTTTCATTTTCTCTTATTTCAGGAACACTGTTCCGAAAAGAACAAGTACAAGGGTTCTCCCAAGGACGTGTGCACCGCCATTGCTGATGCTTTAGTTGACGAAGTGAAACTAGTCAAGGTTTGTCGACATTTTGGTTACTGTTAATTAGATAAGCAAAGTAGAATAAGGAGTTTCAATTTTCAATTTTCAATGTTTCAATTTTTTTCTCAAGTTTTATTCGTCACATCGCAATGTTACACAGTGGTGGTCCTTGACCGATCTTCAAATCTGCTTATCTCTGCATGCTGTGAGATATTCGTGGCCACGAATACGCGACGTGCGGCAACGACCTCTTAGGGCTTCTCGGATTGTAAGAATTTGTTTGCACAGCGGTTCACAACGGATGAAAGTGAGCCTAGTATACACTTTACGCTGGAGTGACATTCGTTGTAGTTATCGGTTTTGTGAACCGTTGTGCAAAAGAATGTACTGCTCTATTTTTGTTGCAAACTCATTCAGTTCCAAGTATTGTCTTTTGTCTTGTTTCAGGAGAACTGTGACGAAAAGACCAAGTGCGAGAGTTCTCCCAAACGCAATGACGTGTGCGCTGCCGTTGCTGATGCTCCAGCTGACGGAGTTAAGCTTGCCAAGGTTTGTTGACATTTTGGTTACTGTAGTTTGAATCAGCATCGTGAATAATACAATAGACTGAAAGGTGTTCACGTTAAAAAAGGCATGTTTTCTCCTCGATTCTCGACTCGATTGTTTTTTCTTCTGCTGTAATCATCAGATGTACGCAATGATGATTTTCTAACTATTTGTCAGCAACCAAAAGTCAATTGAATAACCACGAAATATGAATATTCCTTACGTTTCACGTGGTCAATAAAGAGTCGATCACATTAACAAAATCAATAAATCGATACCTGTTCAGCAAATATTTGCTACTGGTTCGACGAAGGCTGTCGCCAACAAACTGAGCTCGAGACTCGAGAAAGAAATGGGAGATGAAGTTGAGACCAATCTACTTCTACAACGAATGCGAGCAAGAATGAACTAGAAATCACGTGAAAATCACGTGAAACCGTCCCAATTATTTTGCGTAGCTGCACTTGTAGTTATTGACAAGTGATCCGGCTCGAACTCCTTATTAACTTTTTATTTAGCGTAATTTCGAAACAATTAATCTTGAAAACTCACCTACTTTGTTCATCTCGATTTGATTGATAACTTTTGAGGACATATCATAATCAACAACTATCTTGTATAACTGACCCGGCAATGTATAGCGCTGTTTTTCACGGTTCTAATATAAATGTTCCAAATGAACCCCATTAGATCTCTCAAATGTATGCTATCATTGCCCTTCACTAGGGTTCTTGTTCACTGTCTTATTCCTACTACACAAGTGTGTATCATCTATGATCTCGAACCATCTTAATAGTGATATCAATGTTCCTATTGTTCGTCTCATTAACAATAAATGATTCAGTTTGTTCGTTTGTTTGCTTATGAATGTAATGACCGAACTGAAAAAAAATGTCTCAGAATTGAAGAGATTGTAGGCCTGCTTTTATTTATATTCAATGCGGAGAAGCCACTGTTCACATCATTCTCCTCCCACAGTACAAGTTTGATTCTTCAAAATTACAACTAGCGCAAACTTCGACTGTCTCGGAAACATTAGCGAACTAACGTTCTTATAGTGGATCGGTAATAATGCGAAACTCCCTAACTTTGAAAACTGGCCACCTATTCTACGCGTTCGAAATATCTTTCATATTATCTCGAAGAACCGGATACAATAAGTTAATCGCAATATGCGCAGTGCGAAACTGCAAAAAAGGTTCGTGTGTGGCTTTGAGCAAGAATTAGCTTCGAAGTTATCAGAAAAGTTTCTTTTTTAAATTGGCACATGTGCTATTAGGGTAAATAATGCATTTTAGGGTACGGAACATAACAAGATAAAATACTCATCGATGAGAAATTATTGATGAACCATGTGAATCGATGCAATCAGGTCAGTACGAGCTGAGTTTGTAGCTCTACTTTACACACTGGAATGCTGCAAATTTTAGTGAATTACGAAATTTTTCAAAACAACATAAACCACAATGATGATTTGGTCAGTAATTATACATATATGTGTTATGTGCAGCGATAAGCTGTACAGCGTTCAGTTTAATATTATAGTGTAACTTTGGTTTTTTTTCAGGCGGCGTAACGATCCCTCCAATCTCACGAGAAGATCATATGAGTTTCTCATGAGATACCTCATGAGCTACTCGTGAATTCTCGAGGTTGTAGCATATCAATCAATAGAATCTCATGATAAGCTCATGCGAACAACTCATGAGGTATCTCATTAGATTTTTGAGGGATTGCTACGCCGCCAGGCCCGCCGAAACGGTGGTATACAACAGTTCCGAGCGTTTTATTGAAAACTTCTCGAGATAGGGAGTTTTGCATCATTTTCGATCCACTATGAACACGTTCGAAAATGTTTCGGTAACATTCAAAGCTTGCACGAACAGTTGATGTAGAATTCAATGAATTTGTATTGTGGTAGTTTTAGGAAAAGCATCTTCTCTGCGAGAAATTTCAATATGTCATCGCGGTCTTCAATGATCTTTCAAACGTTCGTTACGTTCATCTATAATGTTCAGAAATGCAGAAAAATCGAACAAAATGAACAAAATGAACCATTTATTAAGAATTACACGAATAATATGAACACTGATATCGATATAATGATGGCTCGAGATCTTAGCTGATACACACTTAAGTCGTGAGGAAAAGACAATGTCTAACAAAAGCACTAGGGGAGTACAACGATAAACTACATTTGCAAGATCTACTAATGAGGTTACTTACAGAAATTAGTAGCGCTGAAAGTGTTTTCTAACCATTTGCACCCTCTTAACGGGGCAAATCTAAGCGCAAACTACACTTTTCTCAAGTTTTTATACACTACCGGGTAGGTTGGACGATAGTTGTTTATGATATGTCATTAAAAGTTGTCAATCGAATCGAAGTAAACAGAATACGTGAGTTATCAAGGTTAAACGTTTTGAACACGCGAAATAACGGGTTGAAGTGAAGTTCAAACCGGACCACTTGTAAATGAGTTCACAAATGCAGCTACGAGTAACTAATGTGACGTTTTCACGTGCTTTTCACGTAATTTCTAGTTCATTCTTGCTCGCATTCGTTGTAGAAGTAGATTGGTCTCAACTTCTTCTCCATCTCCTTCTCGAGTCTCGAGCTCAGTTGGTTGGCAACAGCCTCCGTCGAACCAGCAGCAAACAACACCTGAAAAGAATAAATTTATTGACTTTGTGTACACGCTATCACTTGAAATGTGAAAAACATACACTTCCCAATTACCATGGTCACTTAGTTGACTCTTGATTGGATAAAAATATTTAGATCGAGGAAAATACTAGAATAGTTTATTTGTGATTGAGGCACGTGGCCCACACTCGATTAAACACGTGATTATCTGACGCTGGAGTGTTTCACGTCTTAGTCTGTAGTGTAATCTACGGTGTTTTACTACTATACAGTATTCGAAATGACAACAAACCTTTACGAGCTTGACTCCGTCCGCTGGAGCATCAGCAACGGCGTCGCACACGTCCTTGGGAGATCCCTCGTACTTGGTCTTCCCGTAACAGTTTTCCTGAAATCAGAAACATGATAATTATTAGAACTTGTGAACTCCTAAAGTTTTTCACAATAACAAATAAATTTTGAATAAAAATAGGAGTATATCCTGGTTGTTATAGAAGACCGTTGAAGAATCTCTGCTACTAAACGGCAACATCATTGAATCTTTATGTACATAGATGATTGCTTAGGACGTAAACAAACTTGCTGTTGAGATATGAATCTTTTCTGTTTTCTAATCAAATTAATCTATGAGGTGCATTTTTGTTGACGTTTCGCATGACATTTACGAGAATAAACACTGCTAAGACCTTTCAAGGATAACGCCCACCAAAAATGTAATCTGAAGATTCAAAGTACGGAAACCGAAACACTACTGATTCTTAAGATAGTGAATGGGTGGTTTCCTAACTTTATTTTCTCCGTGATTTCATGAAACTAACCATCTTTCTGAGCTTGGCGATGTTGGTTCTGGTTCCCTCGAGCAGGAATTTTCCGATGAGCGAGCACTGGGCAGAGAGGTGCTCCGGGCAGATGTCATCAACGGCGACTGCGATTATTTCGGGCTGAAACATTCAGATGATTTCGGTTCTCTGCATTTGTACTTGTATACAAGTTGTGAACATCAGAAGCCCTTTGATTGTACATTATTATTGAAGTGTCACTTTCTCCCTTTACTAAGACTTCATAAAGTCTTATTCGTTCACATACACGATACTATAGCCTGTGTCCTCTTTCACTTGTCCTTTTCAATGTCTTGTTCTCTATCACGTCAAACCATTACTTCAATGAGTATGGATTGAATTGTTATACAGACTGACCATTTCTCCATACAAGAACAGAAGTCGATCGCACGAAGTGATCTGCGGTCTAGCTGAGGCAGCGTAGACGGTAACGAACATAACGGCAAGAGTGTACATCATCTTTCTGGAATAAAGTTTCATTATACTTGTGCACAAAGTTGTAGTTTTACACGTTAAAGGAATATAAGAGCAGAACCATTATGAGTGAAAGCAATGCGATAATGAATATGAAAATGGGCGTGCACATCAATCAAAACGGTTGCGTGGACACTGTGTGGGAAATAAACTAGTAAACAAGATCAAAATACGTTTCGGTTCCAGCCTAGAGGAGTGACACCAAGATGAAAGTTATCAACAATTAGGTGTACAGTGTGGGATTGTTTGTGCTTTCGGCAACTGACGAGATAGTGATACAGTAACCCATCTCATCGACATCCGTGTGTATTTAAAGTAATCAAAGTTTTGAACTTTGCGCTCTTCTTTACACGTGATGAATTACGTGTTAACACGTTATTTTGAACTGTGTAACATGTAACTTTCGATTGTGGTATCATTAACATTGTTGTTCAAATTCCATGATCTAAATGACCTTGACATCATTGGAACTACCGTATCCGATGTTTTTAAGAACATATATATGTATATATAAGCTACACCGAACGGACTAACGTGATCAAAAAGAGATGAGTGATTGATATATGCATAAAAAACTGCAATCATAGATTATCTAGCGAAATAAGATTGGATTTAGCGCCATACTGTAACGAAATCTCAACCGAATCTCAATCTATGTAGTTATTAATGTGTTAACTACGTTCAAACTTCGCTGGTAGTGAAGTAGATTCTTGGGAAGTGCCTGAGTTTACCTCTATGTTTCTCCCGTTGAACTCGACTCTTGGGTTCCTATTTGGCATGCTGTCAATATGTTAGAATAACCCGGTCGATTGCTCTACATGCCGTTGTATTCATTTTATGAGAGGATTGCGCAGCATTCCTATTCAGAGTTATAAGGAGAAAATAGATAAGAGATAATAAGAGGACAAACCATACCGTAGCCGCGCAGATGTTTGACTGAGGTAAGATGCTGTTTAGAATTGGAAGCAACTCTCAGAAGAGGCCGATCAAGAGAGAGAAGGCAGAGAGGAAAAGAAGGGGATGGGTAGTGAGAGAGCGTGAAAGAAGAAGAGAGATCGAGAGCAAGAGGAGCAGAGAGACCCAACCACTCCGCGGCAACGAAGTTGTTCGACTGAGGCGGGATGTTGTTCCGATTTCAGGAGAGTCCGCCCTACCGTTTGAGGCTTCACCCTGAGACCGTGATCACACTAATCTCTCCGTTCTCAGCAGCAAATAAACCGATTTACACCAGATTTTCACCGTTTTTTGTGTGAAGTTTGATATCAGTAGCCCCATTAATTGAGGTAATGGAACGGTAAAAAAATGTTCGCGAGCCAAAGTCTGTTACTCCAACTGGGAGATCGAGGAAAAAACTAAATGTTTCTCACACAGAAGCAAAATCTGTACATCACTACTGTGAAAAGACTACCTCGAGCTAAACTATCTGCTCAGCGCTGGATATACGTTGCAATCACCTATAGAATGGTTGAACATGAACAGGTGACAACTCTGTTATCAGAATGTGATCAGGTCCTCGATTGAACTGAATTGAATCAAATTGATATCGTTGAGCTTACTATTTGCATGACTTCGCTACGCTGCAAGAGCTCCACTTTGTTACCAGCAATCTACGCACACGTGATTCATACAAATCTTGTAAGTCGGACTCTGGATTGACAGTAAGCAGTTTCGCTTTCACGAGATGACTACGTAGAGAGCTCCATTTGGTGTACCACGCTGGTGTCGTCGCTGAAGATTATCACTGGTATCGGATGAACTAGCTATATTGACTGTACAGAAAGCCACCATTCACGTCAGAGCTCAAAATAACCCTAGTAAACAAGAGTGACAGGAATCCAGTGGTTTGAAGATCGCCCAAAATCCAACCTTGCAATCGGGAAGCTCCAAGAGCTCTTAACGAGGTGTCATAAAAGATTTTTGAGAGAAAAAAATGTTCGGCAGAAAAAAAAACCAGATGATGAGAACAACAATGTCGAAGCAGCCAGGTGAAGGACCAATGGCAGCGGTAGCTACCAAACTACACATCAGGTATGTTAAAGCCACATGGGGATCGAGTTGATAAAAAATATCAAAAGAACTATAACGGAATCTTATGGGGTCTCAACTGAGCTATTAGAGCACCTAATAGAATCGAAGACATGTGTGCGTACACAGCTGAAAGTGATATTTACAGTACCCTCTCGCTTTTCTGTTGGCGACGACTGTAATTGAGCAATACATAATCAGAACCTGGTTCAGAAATATTAGTAGCAGTATGTTCGAAAGAAACATTTTCTGAAAAATCAAGAGCATGTGATGATGTAGATAGTGTATATTGATGGAGAGAAACTTTAACAGTGGAGTAGACATGCATTTTTTTTAGGATTTTCGATCATCTTCATATAAACTGTTAGGTTGGCATCCGCGGGATTTGGCTGAGTTGTAGTTTGGTCGGTGACAATGTTCCGGGTTCTCGAATTTTCGAACATGTAAAGTTGAAGCAGAAAAATCAGGTTGCATAGCAGAGAGATCAATCAGACGAAGAAACAACATGCCGTCTTTGATAGAGACTTTTATAGTCGTTGCCAACGGAAAGGAGGGAGGGTACTGTATATCTCGCTTTCCGCTGTGTACGCACACATGTCTTCGATTTTGAAGCTCACCCGTTATGTGTTCTAATAGCGGAGTGGTTAGCGCTTTGCTACGAATCTTTTGCTCGCTGGTTCAATTACGGCGAGAGACAGAAATTTATAAATTTGGCACTCACTATACTCCAGGTCAGTTGTCATCGGTAAGGAGTTCCGTTGGCAATTTTTCCAGAGTTAAGATCTTTCTCGATTTATTGTTAAAAAATATTGTTTTTGACAAAATCGAAGTCGAAGTCGTTCCAAAGTTTATATGTGTACTGTGGGAGTCTCAATGAAAACTATGTACACTGTAGCTTCTGCGAGCAGAGAAAATGCAATATAACATTTTATATACGCTTTCACGATCTTTTCATTCTAACATTTGTTCAGTTCATTTATTTTATCCAGAAGCGGACACAAATCGAACAAAATGAATCATTTATTGTGAATGACACAAATAATATGAACACTGATATCACTATAATGATGGTTCGAGATCTTAGCTGATATACACTTATGTCACTTATGTCGTGAGGAAAAGACAAAGTCTAACAAAAACACTAGTGAAGCACAATGATAGAACACATTTGAGAGATCTACTAATGAGGTTACTTCATTTGAAACATTTACATTAGAACCGTACAAAAAATTATAGCGCTGAAAGCGTTTTGTAACCATTCGCACTCTCTTGACGGGGAAAGCTATGCGCAAACTACATTGTTCTTAAACTTCTATACATTGCCGGGTCAGTTATACAAGACGATATGTCCTCAAAAGTTGTTAATCGAATCGAAATAAGCAAATAATGTGAGTTTTCAAGATTGGGTTGATATGGAGATCGAGACAGACTACTTGTTAATAACTTTAAGTGCATCTACAACGTATCACTGTGATGCTTCATGTGATTTTCACGTGGTTTCTAGTTCATTCTTGCTCGCATTCGTTGAAGAAGTAGATAGGTCTCAACTTCTTCTCCATCTCCTTCTCGAGTCTCGAGCTCAGTTGGTTGGCGACAGCCTCCGTTGAACCAGCAGCGAACAGCAGCTGAACAGGTATCGATTTATTGATTTTCGATATACGTGATTACGTCAATGTGACGAATTGATTATTGGTTGATTACAATTAGTTATTGAACAGATTCAGTTGATGTGTTCATCAAAAAAGACATGTGAGTGTTCGAAACCTTCTGTAACATCTACAGTAACCGAAATGTGAACAAACCTTGACGAGTTTGACTCCGTCAGCGGGAGCATCAGCAACGGCGTCGCACACGTCTTTGGGAGAACCCTCGTACTTGGTCTTTCCGTAGCAGTTTTCCTGAAATAAGTAAACTAATACTTATTCGAACTTCTTTATTTGAACTTGAAACATCCTAGAAGTGTCTATTGTGGGTGACCAATGTGAAGAAATAGCTCATTAGGTTTTTAAGGAGTATATTCTAGTTGTTATAGAAGACCGTTGAAGGATCTCTGCTACTAAACGGCAACATCATTGAATCTTTTTGTACATAGATGATTGCTTAGGACGTGAACAAACTTGCTGTTGAGATATGAATCTTTTCTGTTTTCTAATCAAATTAATCTATGAGGTGCATTTTTGTTGACGTTTCGCATGACATTTACGAGAATAAACACTGCTAAGACCTTTCAAGGATAACGCCCACCAAAAATGTAATCTGAAGATTCAAAGTACGGAAACCGAAACACTACTGATTCATAAGATAGTGAATGGGTGGTTTCCTAACTTTATTTTCTCCGTGATTTCATGAAACTAACCATCTTTCTGAGCTTGGCGATGTTGGTTCTGGTTCCCTCGAGCAGGAATTTTCCGATGAGCGAGCACTGGGCAGAGAGGTGCTCCGGGCAGATGTCATCAACGGCGACTGCGATTATTTCGGGCTGAAACATTCAGATGATTTCGGTTCTCTGCATTTGTACTTGTATACAAGTTGTGAACATCAGAAGCCCTTTGATTGTACATTATTATTGAAGTGTCACTTTCTCCCTTTACTAAGACTTCATAAAGTCTTATTCGTTCACATACACGATACTATAGCCTGTGTCCTCTTTCACTTGTCCTTTTCAATGTCTTGTTCTCTATCACGTCAAACCATTACTTCAATGAGTATGGATTGAACTGATATACAAACTAACCATTTCTCCATACAAGAACAGAAGTCGATCGCACGAAGTGATCTGCGGTCTAGCTGAGGCAGCGTAGACAGTAACGAACATAACGGCAAGAGTATACATCATATTTCTGGAATAAAGTTGTAATAATATTTGTAAATGAAGTCGTAGTTTTACACGTTAAAGGAGTATAAGAGCAGAACCATTATGAGTGAAAGCAATGCGATAATGAATATGAAAATGGGCGTGCACATCAATCAAAACGGTTGCGTGGACACTGTGTGGGAAATAAACTAGTAAACAAGATCAAAATACGTTTCGGTTCCAGCCTAGAGGAGTGACACCAAGATAAAAGTTATCAACAATTAGGTGTACAGTGTGGGATTGTTTGTGCTTTCGGCAACTGACGAGATAGTGATACAGTAACCCTTCTCATCGACATCCGTGTGTATTTGGAGTAAACAAGGTTTGGAACTTTGCGCTCTTCTTTACACGTGATGAATTGCGTGTTAACACGTTATTTTGCACTGTGTAACATGTAACTTTCGATTGTGGTATCATTAACATTGTTGTTCAAATTCCATGATCTAAATGACCTTGACATCATTGGAACTACCGTATCCGATGTTTTTAAGAACATATATGTGTATATATAAGCTACACCGAACGGACTAACGTGATCAAAAAGAGATGAGTGATTTATAAATGCATAAAAAACTGCAATCATAGATTATCTAGCGAAATATGATTGGGTTTAGCGCCATACTGTAACGAAATCTCAACAGAATCTCAATCTATCTAGTTATTAATGTGTTAACTACGTCCAAACTTCGCTGGTAGTGATGTAGATTCTTGGGAAGTGCGTGAGTTTACGTTTCTCCCGTTGAACTCGACTGTTGGGTTCCTATTTGGCATGCTGTCAATATGTTAGAATAACCCGGTCGATTGCTCTACATGCCGTTGTATTCATTCTATGAGAGGATTGCGCAGCATTCCTATTCAGAGTTATAAGGAGAAAATATATGAGAGATAATAAGAGGACAAACCATACCGTAGCCGCGCAGATGTTTGACTGAGGTAAGATGCTGTTTAGAATTGGAAGCAACTCTCAGAAGAGGCCGGTCAAGAGAGAGAAGGCAGAGAGGAAAAGAAGGGGATGGGTAGTGAGAGAGCGTGAAAGAAGAAGAGAGATTGAGAGCAAGAGGAGCAGAGAGACCCAACCACTCCGCGGCAACGAAGTTGTTCGACTGAGGCGGGATGTTGTTCCGATTTCAGGAGAGTCCGCCCTACCGTTTGAGGCTTCACCCTGAGACCGTGATCACACTAATCTCTCCGTTCTCAGCAGCAAATAAACCGATTTACACCAGATTTTCACCGTTTATTGTGTGAAGTTTGATATCAGTAGCCCCATTAATTGAGGTAATGGAACGGTAGAAAAATGTTCGCGAGCCAAAGTCTGTTACTCCAACTGGGAGATCGAGGAAAAAACCAAATGTTCCTCACATAGAAGCAAAATCTGTATATCACTACTGTGAAAAGATTACCTCGAGCTAAACTATCTGCTCAGCGCTGGATATACGTTGCAATCACCTATGGAATGGTTGAACATGAACAGGTGACAACTTTGTTATCAGAATGTGATCAGGTCCTCGATTGAACTGAATTGAATCAAATTGATATCGTTGAGCTTACTATTTGCATGACTTCGCTACGCTGCAATAGCTCCACTTTGTTACCAGCCATCTACGCACACGTGATTCATACAAATCTTGTAAGTCGGACTCTGGATTGACAGTAAGCAGTTTCGCTTTCACGAGATTACTACGTAGAGAGCTCCATTTGGTGTACCACGCTGGTGTCGTCGCTGAAGATTATCACCGGTATCGGATGAACTAGCTATATTGACTGTACAGAAAAGACCACCATTCACGTCAGAGCCCAAAATAACCCTAGTAAACAAGAGTGACAGGAATCCAGTGGTTTGAAGATCGCCCAAAATCCAACCTTGCAATCGGGAAGCTCCAAAAGCTATTAACGAGCTGTCATAGAAGATTTGTGAGAGAAAAAAAACAATGTTCGGCAGAAAAAAAACCAGATGATGAGAACAACAATGTCGAAGCAACCAGGTGAAGGACCAATGGCAGCGGTAGTTACCAAACTACACATCAGGTATGTTAAAGCCACATGGGGATCAAGTTGATAAAAAATATCAAAAGAACTATAACGGAATCTTATGGGGTCTCAAGTGAACTATTAGAGCACCTATTGGAATCGAAGACATTGCGTACACAGCGGAGAGTGAGATTTACAGTACCCTCTCGCTTTTCTGTTGGCGACGACTGTAATTGAGCAATACATAATCAGAACCTGGTTCAGAAATATTAGTAGCAGTATGTTCGAAAGAAAAATTTTCCGAAAAATCAAGAGCATGTGATGATGTAGATAGTGTATATTGATGGAGAGAAACTTTAACAGTGGAGTAGACATGCATTTTTTTTAGGATTTTCGATCATCTTCATATAAACTGTTAGGTTGGCATCCGCGGGATTTGGCTGAGTTGTAGTTTGGTCGGTGACAATGTTCCGGTTTCTCGAATTTTCGAACATGTAAAGTTGAAGCAGAAAAATCAGGTTGCATAGCAGAGAGATCAATCAGACGAAGAAACAACATGCCGTCTTTGATAGAGACTTTTATAGTCGTTGCCAACGGAAAGGCGGGAGGGTACTGTATATCTCGCTTTCCGCTGTGTACGCACACATGTCTTCGATTTTGAAGCTCACCCGTTATGTGTTCTAATAGCGCAGTGGTTAGCGCTTTGCTACGAATCTTTTGCTCGCTGGTTCAATTACGGCGAGAGACAGAAATTTATAAATTTGGCACTCACTATACTCCAGGTCAGTTGTCATCGGTAAGGAGTTCCGTTGGCAATTTTTCCAGAGTTAAGATCTTTCTCGATTTATTGTTAAAAAATATTGTTTTTGACAAAATCGAAGTCGAAGTCGTTCCAAAGTTTATATGTGTACTGTGGGAGTCTCAATGAAAACTATGTACACTGTAGCTTCTGCGAGCAGAGAGAATTCAATATAACATTTTATATACGCTTTCACGATCTTTTCATTCTAACATTTGTTCAGTTCATTTATTTTATCCAGAAGCGGACACAAATCGAACAAAATGAATCATTTATTGTGAATGACACAAATAATATGAACACTGATATCACTATAATGATGGTTCGAGATCTTAGCTGATATACACTTCTGTCACTTATGTCGTGAGGAAAAGACAAAGTCTAACAAAAACACTAGTGAAGTACAATGATAGAACACATTTGAGAGATCTACTAATGAGGTTACTTCATTTGAAACATTTACATTAGAACCGTACAAAAAATTATAGCGCTGAAAGCGTTTTGTAACCATTCGCACTCTCTTGACGGGGGAAAGCTATGCGCAAACTACATTGTTCTTAAACTTCTATACATTGCCGGGTCAGTTATACAATACGATATGTCCTCAAAAGTTGTTAATCGAATCGAAATAAGCAAATAATGTGAGTTTTCAAGATTGGGTTGATATGGAGTTCGAGACAGACTACTTGTTAATAACTTTAAGTGCATCTACAACGTATCATTGTGATGCTTCATGTGATTTTCACGTGGTTTCTAGTTCATTCTTGCTCGCATTCGTTGAAGAAGTAGATAGGTCTCAACTTCTTCTCCATCTCCTTCTCGAGTCTCGAGCTCAGTTGGTTGGCGACAGCCTCCGTTGAACCAGCAGCGAACAGCAGCTGAACAGGTATCGATTTATTGATTTTCGATATACGTGATTACATCAATGTGACGAATTGATTATTGGTTGATTACAATTAGTTATTGAACAGATTCAGTTGATGTGTTCATCAAAAAAGACATGTGAGTGTTCGAAACCTTCTGTAACATCTACAGTAACCGAAATGTGAACAAACCTTGACGAGTTTGACTCCGTCAGCGGGAGCATCAGCAACGGCGTCGCACACGTCTTTGGGAGAACCCTCGTACTTGGTCTTTCCGTAGCAGTTTTCCTGAAATAAGTAAACTAATACTTATTCGAACTTCTTTATTTGAACTTGAAACATCCTAGAAGTGTCTATTGTGGGTGACCAATGTGAAGAAATAGCTCATTAGGTTTCTAAGGAGTGTAATCTAGTTGTTATAGAAGACCGTTGAAGGATCTCTGCTACTAAACGGCAACACCATTGAGTTCTTTGTACATTGGTGATTGTTGAGGACGTAAACAATGTTGCTGTCAAGATACAAATCTTTTTTGTTTTCTATCCAAATTAATCTCTGAGGTGCATTTTTGTTGACGTTTCGCATGACATTTACGAGAATAACCACTGCTAAGACCTTCCTAAGATAACGCCCACCAAACATGTAATCTGAAGATTCAAAGTACGAAACAACTTTGCGATCGAAACATTACTGATCCCGAAGATAAATTTTAACTTCCAACCCCTTACTTGCTCGTGATTTCATGAAAACTAACCATCTTTCTGAGCTTGGCGATGTTGGTTCTGGTTCCCTCGAGCAGGAATTTTCCGATGAGCGAGCACTGGGCAGAGAGGTGCTCCGGGCAGATGTCGTCAACGGCGACAGCGATGATTTCAGGCTGAAACATTCAGATGGTTTTGATCTCCTCTCTCACTTTTCTCGTTAGCAATTCTGAGCATTAGTTGTAATCTCTAAGACATTTGAATGTACATTAATATTGAAGTTTCACTCTATTCTTTTCTAAGTCTCATCGCATCGTATCGCATCGTTCACACACGATACCGCAGCAACGCAGCATGTATTTTCTCTTACTTGTCTCTATCTCAATGGCTTGTTCTCTTTAACTACAATCATAACCTATTATATAAACTAACCATTTCTCCATACAAGAACAGAAGTCGATCGCACGAAGTGATCTGCGGTCTAGCTGAGGCAGCGTAGACAGTAAAGAACATAACGGCAAGAGTGTACATCATCTTTCTGGAATAAAGTTGTAATAATATTTGTAAATGAAGTTGTAGTTCTACACGTTAAAGGAATATAAGAACAGAACCATTATGAGTGAAAGCAATGAGATAATGAATATGAAAATGGGCGTGCACATCAATCAAAACGGTTGCGTGGACACTGTGTGGGAAATAAACTAGTAAACAAGATCAAAATACGTTTTGGTTCCAGATTAGAGAAGTGAGTTCAAGATGAAAGTTGTCAACAAGTAGGTGTACAGTGTGGGATTGTTCATGTTTACGGCAACTGACGAAATACTGATACAGTAACCCATTACATCGGTACACCACTAGTGTTACCGTGTGTATTAGGAGTAAACAAGGTTTTGAACTTTGCGCTCTATCTAACACGTGATGAATTGCGTGTTAACACGTCATGTTGCACTGTGTTACGTGAGACTCTACATTTTGTTCTCACGAGGTAAGAGCACGTGTAACATTGAATGAATTATCATGTAGCTCCCCATTGTTGTTCAGTTCCCGTGATCTAAATGACCTCGGCATCACTGGAACTACCGTATGCGATGTTGTAATATTGGGTTGTTCACCATGTTGGTTGAATCAATTCCTAGTTGATGGTATAGATGTAACTACTTCTGCGCCAAAAAGGTTCATTAAACCAGCTTGAGAATGCATCTTGTTGTACTTAGAGGTTATCTCAAGATGATCCGCTTACGGAACTATATGTCCTCTATATAAGCCTACACCAAATGGACAAACGTGATCAAAAAGAGATAAGTGATTGATATGCAAAAAAGACTGCAGTCATAGATTATCTAGCGGAATATGACTGGGTTTAGTGCTAAACTGCCATACCGTATCTCTGCAAGATCTGATAGGAACGTCGTTTATCTCTTGCCAGTAGTAAGAAAGGTTCTAGTCGTTTAACTCAACTCTCGAGTTACTATGCTGCATGCTACCAGTACGTTAGAGTAACCTGGTCGGTTGCACTACATGCCGTTGTGTTCATTCGATAAAAGGATGGCGCAACATTCCTAGTGATAAGGTATAGGAAGGAGAGAAACGATGGTGAGAGAGAGCCAACCATACCGTAGACGCGCAGATGTTTTACTGAGGCAAGATGCTGTTCGGAATTGGAAGCACTCTCAGAAAAAGGCGGTCTAGAGAGGGGACTGCAGAGAGCAAAAAGAAATATAGAGAGTTAAAGAGAAAAAAAAGAAATAGAGATCGGAAGAAGGGAAGAGCCCCAACCACTCCGCGGCAGCAAAGTTGTTCGAGTGAGGAGGGATGTTGTTCCGAGATAGAATCAACTCTCAGAAGAGGCCGGCCTAGAGAGAGAGGGGAAGAGGGGAAGAGGGGAAAAAAAGAGATGGAGAGTTAGAGAGAGAGAGAAAAGAGCAAGATAAGAGCAGAGATACAACCACTCCGCGGCAGCAAAGTTGTTCGACTGAGGAGGGATGTTGTTCCGATTTCAGGAGAGTCCGCCCTACCGTTCGAGGCTCCACCCTAAGACCGTGAACGCACTAATCTCTCCGTTCTCAGCAGCAAATAAATCAATTTACACCAGATTTCAACTGTTCACAGTGTAAAGTTCTTCACCAGTAGCCTGTTCCATTAGGGTAATGAGACATTGACGAAACACACTAACCCAAACCCATTACTTCTGATTTGCTGCTGCTTCAACTGGGAATACATTGAGAAAACCAATAGTTGCAAATATCAGTCTCCCGAAATAAAAAAAATAAAAAATAAAAAAATCTGCTCAGCACCTGGCCTAGGTTACGATCACTGACGCTATACATAGACAAGTGACAGCTTCGTTATCAGAATGTGATCAATTTCACGATTAGGTTGAGCTCACCACTTGCATGATTTCGTAACGGTGCAAGAGCTCTGCTTTGGTACTGACAATCTACGTATGTGTGATTCATACAAAACCGCTTGTAAGCCGGCCTCTGGATTGTCAGTTCATTCGTCGTGCGCAATATACAGTGAGCTGTTTTTCTTTTTTAAGGTGACTACGTGGAGAACCCCACTTGGTGCACCACGCTGCTGTTGTCGCCGAAGCTTATCACTGGTATCCGATAAACGAGCTATATTGTACTGTACAGAAAAGGCTAACTGGGACGTCAGAGCCGAGAATAACCCTAGTAAGCAACCGTGACAGGAATCCAGGGGCTTAAAGATCGCAGAGAATCAAACCTTTCAATCGGGAAGCTCCAGAAGCTATTAACAAGGTGTCATAGAATATTTATAGGAGAAAAAACACTGTTTGACCTTTAGAACGAGATGATGAGATCAAGAATGTCAAAGAAAGAAGGTAGATGGAAATTTCATTTCTTTCACAGAAGCTAGAGTCGAAGATGTATACCATGCCAGTAACCAACGAGTTCCGTAGATAGAAACTACGTTGGATCCTTGCTCTCAGCTACAATGTGAACTATAGTCCCTAATAATGAGAATAAATGGCGAGTAGGCAGCGTGAGATTCGACTTACGTCAAAGGGCAATAAAACACAGGGTTCAGAACTTAGAATGGATCATAGATCTTTGACTTTTAGTTTCTAGCCAAGCTAGAAACATACTAGAACTACTGGAATAAGTAACATTTTGCAACTTGAGAGGATTACTGGAGTCTTGCAATTGAAAGAAATGAAAAAAAGCTTGGAAATCCAAAATTTGTTCTAAACGGTGGTAGGATTTCCTACCTTAAATACCCTTAATGCACACGTTTCACGTAACCATGTATTTGACTAGCAGTATAAAATATGCGACTTGAGTCCAAAAGTGCAATTGGGAGTGATTCTCATTGACTATAGACCAGCTTATTTGCTCATAATACGTCAGACGGGGTTAGGTCTCAGATTACCATTATGCAGCCGTGTAAATGATGGGCTATTTCCGGGGTATTAAAAACAGTGGGAAATTATTGGTGTTTCCCATGTTCTAAAATTTCATCAGGATTAGGTTGTAAACTAACAGAACTCAATACGAGTTGAAGTAGGGTTTGTGTGTGATTTCTCATCTCCTTAGAAATGATACACGTTGACACTATCAATCAAAATTTCCGAGTTCAAAGTTCTGAGAGCAGGATAAACGCTCGGAGTGGTACTTCTCCAGAACCTGACGATCAGAATGGAGTTTCATATAACTATACTCATAGAAACCACGACCCCCTTAGCTACAAAGTAGATGAAAACCACGTGTAGATCCTACGTTTTCAGACTTTGATAGACTTGAGAAAAAAACACACTACAGTATACTCTGCTAAACGAGTAAAGTTTCACACTATGTATTGGACTCGCAGAACAGGATTTGAACTTTCTTTCTCATTCTAACAGCTTGAGAAAATGATCATCAGGCTACATTGTAAGCTCGGCTCACGTGGTGTCTTGTAAACATATCTCGCACTCTTTTTCCGGGTCTCACTATTCTAGGATTAGTTTTTGAATCATAATCTCACGTCACTGCGAATTCTGAATTGAAAGTGCAATACCTGTTTTTGAGAAAATTCGATGATTCACCTGGCTTTTTTTCCAAAGATTGTATCGCCAAAGATATGGACACCTCTTAAATTCACTAAGCTGATGTCGTTAGTAGGCTTGAACTACGCAATGTCACAGGTTCGATTTCAAATACAGAGATCGACTTTTGCGAACGAGTGTTCAAAGAACAGTTCGCTAAACAAATCCGGAATCTTTAAAATATATATAAATGGTCACTTTGTGGTTAAAGTCCACGTAGTACAGCTTCCAGAAAAAAGTGAATACAAAGTTGGAATCCACTCAAAAAAGAACGTAAGCTGATTGCGTTACAGTCAAAGTGTTCATTAGCGTATTTACAGCTTTGTACTATGAAAATTGTCCTAACTTGATAACTAAGTGAAATGTTTCTCTCCAACTTTAAATTTTTCTGGCAACTCAGCATATGTGAAAACGGTGTTCTGTCGACTTCAATTTATCTAATGCCTCTAACGTAAACGTAAACAAGGCGACAGATATAATGCATACAATATCCGTGATATACGACCAAGTATTGAGCCACTAATGGGAGAAAAACATAGTTTGGAGGAGACAACTATGAATTTGTTCGAGGTGATTTGTAGTTTGTTCGATTGTTATGTTATGAAAGGCCAAGGCTGAGAGAGACACGAAAAGGGAAGAGGGAGAGAGAAAGAAAGGCAAAGACCTCGTGTAATTTTTTGATGTAACATTCCAACTTTACTATAGTTTTCAATGTTTTTCAACCTCGTCTTTTTTATATGCAATCTATCTATATTCACAATCGTTGGTATTCTCAGTATGAATGAGTGAATTATGTTTATTATTATTAGTCCCAGAGCTTACGGTAGTTGTCATGTAAACAATGAATGAATTAAATTAAAGAAGCCTTAGCACATGCACACATACGTAACATGTATCACATAATTGTTTACAGTTTGTGCGCTGGCACCTGATTTGATTTGCACAACTCAGCAGAGCAGTAAATCACGGGTTTCCATGATACCCGATTATGCTATGTATTCTAAATTAAGCAAATACGACACGTATCAGTGTATACTGTACACTAAGGTAGCAGTTTGCAGTAAATGAATGCGAAAGTGTACAGTGTATCTATAGTTTGCAGTAAATGAATGCGAAAGTGTACAGTGTATCTATAGTTATGCTGTTGAGGGCTGGAGATCAAAGTTGTTTAAAGAAAAACCAAGTCTCTACTGCCGGTAAATATTCTTGAAGTGTGCCTCAACTTTTCCAAAAAAAAACTAGGTTCCGGCATATAACTGATTTGAATAAAACTAGTGGAAAACGTGAACACGAACTGAAATTGTGTGAAACGGGGTGACGAACTTTTACAATTGGAGCGCCACAACTACAAATGTGGCCACTCTTTCTTCTTCTTTTGCGGTTGGAGACGAAATTTAACCGAGAGGACCGTTTTCGGGTTTTTGTGGCTTACCCGGCTATATTGACCGCGAACCGTATTAGCCGCTGAACGGCTTCTTTACACATTTGATTTGGTGACCAATTCTCACGCGACTATTTGTCCTCTCAGCTCCATTTCGAGACAATTCTCTGAGATGAGTCGCGTTCTACTCCTCCTGCTGGTCAGTTACTTTTACTGTTTTTGTTTCAAAACATCACGTAAAACACGTGTAACGCATGAAACTATGCACTCTATGTACAGTAAAGATTGCTTCTGTGAACTCATTATGCTGGTCAGTTACTGTCACTCACGTTTTTCTGATTCAGGAATTAGCGATGTACGTGAAGCACGTTAAACTGTTCACACGACCGTTTCACGTTCCGACAATTCACGTCACAGCTTAGGCCTTCTTGTGAGGAAATGTAAAAGTCACGAATTTGAGATCTGTTTACGTGGGCAAAATGCATGACAAATACTGAGCCGTTTTCAAATTTATGAGTTTTGACTCACTTCCGAAATCACAAATTCTAAACCGCTTTTGAAAATGACAAATTTGCGCCAATTGTAGCTACACGCACTATACAGTGACATCAACTGTTGACAGCTACAAAGGCGCCCTAAGCTGATAGGGTTTCTCTAAACCACTTTCCAAAATGACAAATTTCCTCCATAATACTATGTAGTTCCACGCACTTTACACTATGATAGCTGTTGACAGCTACAAAAGCACTATAAGCTGATAGGGTTTCTCTAAACCACTTCCCAAAATGACAAATGTTCTGTAGTTACAATCACTGTACCGTTACATCAGCTGTTGACAGCTACAGAAGCTGCTAAGCTGATAGGTTTGTCCCCCTCACTGCTACCGCACTTCCGTGTTTCAACAGCTTATAGGACTCATGATTGGAACCAAAGAGTGGGAATAGAACCCCGCGGTTTTCGACTTATCTGGCAGATTAGCTACTGCTTCTGTTGCCACTCTGTGCAACTACTTAATCAGGCAATCCCAGTTTTTCCGCGAATGTGATTGTGAGCTGGACTAAGTATTTGTTGTGCCACAGATTAACCGCCTTGCGATGACATGATTAGATGTAGGAAGCACAGATTGTGCAACTCACAAACACGGACGAGATGAAGATGAAACTGGAAACCAGATTAGAATTTGCATTTGCATTTGCATTTTCACGTTTTTCACATTTCAAGCGGTGTACATTTGTGAGAGGAAAAGCTTTAGCTGATTAGTACCTACTCGAGTTACAGAATAACTTTGGCCGAAGTTTGGTTTTTGTGAGACTCAAATGGGAGATATGACTCCTATGCTCACTACACGCTGAGTTTGTCACAAAATTTGCAGGGACCAGAGTATATTCTCATTATTGAACCATAGAGTAAATCACTTTGATAATTACAAGTTATTGGACACCTAACATGAATGTATTCTGTGATCTGCAAAAATCGTAAACAATTCCGAATTTCTGTAAGCTTCGGATGAAGCACAGTTCGAATTTTTGGTTTCTGAACGTAGCACCAAAGATTTGTGAACGGTGCTATATTTCGAGTTATCTGGCTCGTAAGGGACTTGAACTCAACCTAAGTGTGCGGCAGATGCAACCGCTAACCATTCAACCAACTATAAAATAATGAGAAGCGCGTTATTGCTATAAATTGAGATATACAGCATTCATTCTGGCGACCGGTAGCGTAAGTCACCTTTTGTTATATTAAAAAACACGCGTCATTTGAGTATTTGTGCAGCGAAAATACCTGAAAAATAAAATAGGAGTAAACAATATTTGTGTAACTGACGAGTAGAATCCCATGACGCGCATCTAATTGCACATGCCACCTGGTATAGTGTGATCAACAAACAACTAGTAGTGAGATAAATCTGGAGATGGGTTGGGTTAGGAGCATAGTAGTGGTGTTTTTCAAAATTAAAGCTTGAACAACTCGAGAAACTTGAGTATCGGAGCCCCTGTTGAGCAACTGAACCTTTCTGGACTTTTTCTTTATGAACAACATCTCAGCTTAAACGGTGTACTAATCTGCCCAAAACCTGCGAGATCTAGTAGCAACTATCTTACAGCTTTTTTTCTCAATAATGGTCTGGTAGTATGGTTAGATAGAAGATAGGATCTGCGAGATATGTTAGGTATGCTATAGGATTTGTCAAACCGTTGTGGACACCGTACCATCGATTTTGTGTGGGGTGGGGTTTGGCCAGCGGCCAGTTCGTCTGCGTATGTCTTTATGGGGAAAATGGCGACTATACTCACAAGTTATCTAATGAGATGAACTTACGATATATTCCTAGAGTACTAGCAAGCCGGGTGAATTGTAGAAGTTATACGAATAAAAAACACATGCCGCGGCCAGCTTTGCCTATGAGTCATAACTTAGAGTGTAAACAAATTGCGAGTGATTGACTGGTTTTCTACAACACAGAAAACAATGACACATCGACCGAATGTCATGTTTGTGTAACTTTTCTTACTACTGTAAAAGTAGAAGTCAAAACATGAGTGAAACTTTTCTTTGCCTGAAAAGTGCTATAGCGAGAAGAGTAAATGGTTGTGATAGCTTCAACTGGAAATTTTCCGATCTTGTGCGAAAAATTATTCTTGAGCGCGCTCTCATTTTTGTCTCATTTTAACTTCTTTTCTATTTCTGGATATGTAATTTGGATGTGCTCATACATCATCACATGCAGAATTCAGGAAAACATAACTTTCCTTCTAGCTTGATCAGAGTGGGTGCTTTTTCTCAATTCTCCCACTAACAAAAAACTACGAAGCCAATTAGCTGAGCTCATCAGAGGCTAAAGAACATAGTTGTATCCCGTGAGAGTTGTCAACATTGACGTAGATGATATTCCAGATCTAGGTTTGATCTCGGGTGGTCTTAGGCGTTATTTCAGAAGAACATTGAAGTGAAACTTCAAAGCTAAACCTATGAGCCTATCTTTTTCAACCACAATAGTCAATATAGGGCTCGTGCTGCGATACTGTAACTCAGAATCGTCAGATGCGTTAGCCAATCTTAGGGGCTCATGGGAAGTTCCCGCGACGATTCTCACTAGACGTTCGGAAACATGTAATGACGCTCCCACTGTGATTTGATAGATCTTGCTTGACACGTACCAGGTAGTATTTCTAAAACGTCACACTGTACAACTAGCGATTTCCGATCCGATGCTGGCTTATACACCTCCTCGAGATTATGTGATTATGATTGTGTACAGATTATATTGATACGAGGTGCATGTATTTCTCAGGATTGTAGCTAGCGGATAAGTTTGTTATTCAAACTCGCCCACTACTATGTTTTGGTCAATTCCGAGGAATGGGCGAGGGAAATAAACGAATTGTGTGCAAATAATGAGTTTGTTTAAGAAAATGATCGCAAGAAAGTTTCACAGAATGTTCGAGAGTCGCTGTTCAGGAGTAACTTTATGGTAGGATTGAGACGTGATTGAGCTCCACCACTTCGCTACTGCGCTGACAATTTAAATGGCGAATGGTTTACGGCGTTAGTGAAATACACTGCCTTTCTCAGTCGTTGAAGTGATTAAGTTTTGATCTTTATATGTGACTTCGGAGAGGCCAGAGTGTTGACAACATCCTTTACTCACAGTTGCTCAACATTGGACAACCTCTTCTATACGATTGGTTAATTCACGCCTGTCATCATGGTAACAAATATTACAGTAGTAAAACGTGAGTCTTTAAGAAAGAAGAGAAGCAATAAAAACGTTGTTCCTTGCTCTAGCGCCTGGATTTTATAGCCGAATACCTTCCGAGATTCGTCATTTTTCGCCAAACTCCCTCGGTTGTTGATTGTTTGTCAGGCGTGCCACAGAACAACATCAAATTGACCCCCCACCTGAGTTGTTTGTGCAGAACAAGTGTGGGCAGCACGATGTCAGTCACACCATTACTTAATGGCATTTCTAGTTTTCAAAAAGATTGTTGACGCAATTTTGCAGCGATTCACGAGAGTTGAAACGATGCTCACATAGAAGATATATGAATGCATTAAATTGTGTATAGGATGTACAAGTAAACTTGCTCGTCAAGTAACTGCACGTTTACGAGCTAGACAATTGGTTACATGGTACGTTTTAGTGAGTTCACGTTGATGCACATATTTTAATGTACGGGTATCGTTAGATATCAACTCGCGGGCTACACGCCAGCTCCTATTATCCGAAATACTAATCTAGTGTGCTGTTTTGAAACTGATGAGATAACCATCGCAAAATAAAAACGATTGTTGAAGATGAAGGGTATCAGGTTATTTCAACGTTAGAACGAACGAGACGACTATACCGCTGCTGAGGACGATGAAACGAAATGATTTGAATTTTGAGCCAGCTCAGTAGTATATATAACACAACCTAATTGGACTGACGCGCTTCAAGCCCCGCGGGAGCACAACCTTTGCGCGCAATCTGACATTTACTTCCCCACGGCAACGTTACAGGAAATTTACGATTAATGACGGTAGTGACACAATTTCTCTCCAAGCAATAAGTCACAAATATCATCAATAACTTCAGGCTCAAACTGGACTTTCCACAGGGATTTAGAGAAGTGCAGGCTAATGTTTGAGTTGTTAAACTTATTTTGAGATAATGAATTGGAAGAATGAGCCGGATGAACCCAAACGGACTTCTATTTCGAAACTGTGAACGCGAGCGGTTAATCGAGCTAGATAATGATAGAATTATGGCCAGAAAGATCGGAGGACTGATATCAACGTTTTTCATTTAATAGTTCACGCAAAAATGAGGGTAAGAAGTTGTTATGAACATTTTTTTCCGTTTTCCGAGCCGACCGCAATGTGACTGTGCACCAAACAAATGACAAACGAGTCGCGCGCAAAACTGTTTTGCTCCGAAACCATGTGCGATGACCGTATAGTACATGACCTTTCCCACGTTTCGAACAACGTAAACACACAAAAAATTGTTTGCCACAATGTGACCGCGAAAACCGGTTGAATCAGGGAAGTGAGGAATGAATGGGTTTTTGTTGTAATATATCTATTTTGGGTTGTTACGGAATGTGGGTGGTTAGAAATGCATGAGATTTGTGAGTGCATTTCTTTACAACAGAACAACATCATGATAAAAACGTATTTCATGTGCACTTTTCCCAGAATAAAATCATAGAACGGGTGAATGAATTTATAAATTACACTCTCAGTTCGGTGGTTCTCTAAAATTAACGTGTGAATAGCGTGACGTACAATACGTAAAGATGTTCAACTCTCGTGTGAAAACCCCGTAGTCTCTCCCCACTGTTGGGATTCAAACGTTAAGAAGCAGCCTATTAGAGCACTGCCAGTTGGTTTGAGAACTGTGAACGATATTGGAATACCTTCTGTTTCTAAAGTCGGTCGAATGACCACAAACGTAGCCACACACGTTATATATAGGCCCAATAGAAGTTCGCCGCATACAAAAAAAACGTCGAGGTTGTCACAAGTCTATGGTTTGTAGCAGTGTTGCGCACATGACGAAAATTACGAGATCTATAGATAGCCGAAGACTTACGTCAGCAAAAAACTAGGATAGAACTATATGAAGTAACGTATGAATAAAAGAAGGAACATACTGTTCATTTCTATTTATTGTTTGTACCCACTCATATACTAGTTCCGGTACTCAACCTAGTACTGGGGTATATAACCAGGACGTTCTCGCTATACGTCATAAACCTTTTCGACACAACTGCGCCTGAGCTGACTAAATTTATCCATCTGTTGAAACACTCGGGTAAAAGCGTGACAATCATTTCGTGCCGAGAGAAACTTACCGTAGTTTTTGGTCGAGCTGAGACGCATGGCACTATCAAAGAATGTGTCACGGTTTCGACCAGAGTCGACGTATCTTCAAACAACCGGGAATCTTCAGTTAATTCAGAACAAACATGACTTGCGTGCAATTCTCGGTCTGGGAGTGTATGCGTTTTCAAATCGAGAACATGATTGTACTACGTTTCATTCGTGCACAAGGTCTTATCAGATCACAAAATCAAACAAAGTCATAAGTTTGAAGATCAGATCGCGTAATTCCACACTACGATTAATGAGGCATTAATGATGATTAAACATTTGGTAATAACTGTAAAAAGTAGACAGATGTTGGCATCTCATACCCATCTCATAATCACTTTTCATCCAAGAAAGAGGTAAAGGTGTAATTGGAATACTTAAAAAATTATGAATAGCACATGTAAAAGTCCGCCACGGACAATTCAAATGTGTAATCACGTGCTTTATTCGTCACGTTCTTTTTTTTTACAGAATACATCTCGATAATTTTTGAACAAGTTCAAACTAACAATCGTGATTAATCAAGTTTATTCTGATTAAATCATCGTCATACAATTGATGAAATTAACATCAATCTTTGTATGACATCGGGTCTTTTCTCGCCAACGTAATAAACAAATCATCGTTTCAGCCCACGCGCATATTATTCTGGTTTACGACTGGGAATTACAGCTCATCTCACGGGGGATTGGGATAGTTTTCTTAGAAAGTCTCTATTTTTGTTTATTGAAGCATTTTCAGGCTTCCGCGTCATGTATCCTGGGACAGATGGATTGGTGTGAGTATTGGGCCAGAATGGGGAAACAGGTAAAGTTGTCACGTACAACGTACATTCACGTGAAATTTAGAAATATGAATAAAAATAGCATGTGTGCTTGGAAACTGTACGGTTCTACGGAAACTGTACGGGTAATTGCACGGTTCCAGGGACTACGGTGTTACTAGGTTCATCATGACTGAATTGCTCTGAAACATCTAAGAACGAAACATTCAGATTACCTTGTGATAATCAACTGAAACCTGCCCGAACATCTAACAATTGTCTGGGTGTTAGTATGCACATTTCTTATTTGGTTTAATCCTAGTTTTTACATAGATATTTCAAGGTGGACAGTTCTACCTATGCAACTGAGACGTTATGGTTATAGTCATACCTACACGAGGTTTTTTTTTCTGTGTTTATGTGCATGTTTAGGACAGTCGACCCGAGTGCAGGGGATTCGAGCTTGGGAAAACCAACCACAAATCTATTCACCAAGCTCCGGCGAGATCTCGGAATGCTGCAGGTTGGTCGAATGGACGTTTTCACTAAACTCGAAACCACCCCCACCAAATTGTCACAACACTTTGGAGCGAAATATTATTCGCGACTAATTAGAGAGGAGAATAACGTCAGTTTTCAGTATTTTCCAATACGTCACAGCCTGATGAAAATAGAAAACCAATTGGCCAAAGAGGAATCGTACTTGTTGTTTATGAAATTTGAAATTTTCATGAATAGAAAATTAGAGACTAGCGTGGAACTACTGTAGAATGAAAGCAGATATGCAATGCGCAAAGATCGGAAAATCTCGAACGTCGTTCTGCAAATCTGAATCATCGTGAACCACGTATAGTTCTCGCCATTCACACTGAGACTTCGGCAATGTGCCAATGAAATTTCGAAGGATTATATTTCATAGAAATGACAGGTTTAATGTGCAAAATTTTCATACACGTACTGTAACAAGGGTTGACTGCCGCTCAGAAATTTTTTTAGTGTTTTGGAAAACATTAACGTGATGAAAAACCGCCTGGAAGTTTTGTTGACACGTTGCCGAAGTCTCAGTGGGAGCGATTGGAAAAATATGATCGTTTCACGAGTACTCTCGGAACTTCCTCCATACTCATTACACCGTTACGCAGATCGAACCACGACTTTCCTCAGCAAAAAAGCCTGTAATGATTCGAAGATCCTACCAAAATAGTTTAATGATAGAGAAGACTTTAACGTATATACAACTTCATGACGTGAGAATATATAGCGTATCGATCAAACAACAAAAGTTACGAGCAGCAATTCTCACGTGACGTGTAGAAACATAGCGCTAGCGTGGGTTTCGTACGGCAGTTATGGAAATAGACTAATGATCTCAAACAGAGGGTATCATTTGTTTTGTGACGAAGGGGATCGTTCTATTTGTATATCTTACATTTCTTTATTGAGAGCTAAAAGTTTCAAACTAAGCTGGTCGTGATATGATTGAAGACTTGATAAAATTCGGACGAACTGGATGGATAATCTCAATACATTCTATCCTAGAATTTGTCATTATTGACTCTTTTCGAATCAGTATCCAACATTGTCATCTAAGCGATGCAAGCGCGAGGTATCACTACTTCAACATTGTTCGGAGTGAAAGGTTATCTTGAATTCATGTAATACGTTAGGCAGGTTCTCAGTGAGGTTGATCAGAAAACTGTATTACTTCGCCGGTTAATTATTTGCTTTATTTCAATTAACATCTTGTTTAGGATAAATCAATCATATAAATTATAACCCTATTGAATCGCATGTCAAACTTTGTGCAACTTCGTGCTTTACATACATTTTCCCTCGATGTCTTCCTTTTCCCAATCGGACTGCCTCATTTGTTTTTAAATGTGGAAAATCATGTGGTGAATCGCAAAATAACCAATCACTCAATGAACTTTGACAGAGTCCGAATAAAGTTCCCAGGCTGTTCTACATTTTCATTTCAAAACTTGAAGCATCTGAAAGCGTTTCTTACAAAATGATGATAACAATGTTTCATACCCATCTGAAACGGTGTACTCCGTATATCTATTCAGCAATGGTTAGGTTTTAGAAGGTCTGGGAGACCATTACTACTGAGCCCAAACTCATCAGCAATGGACGTAACGGTTGGATGTGTATAGTTTGTTCCACTCACTTATAACCCTCTACAGTATGCCTAAACTCTCAGGTCAAGGTTTGGTATGCGCTTTCTGATTTTTCCAAGTTTGGGTTATATCTTCTGCAGCTTTATTACTAGAAACTCTAAAAGATTAAAACCAAAACAATGAATTGTTAATTAGAGAAAGCCATCTGAATATTTAACGAATTACTGAGGCAGGACATTGATTGGTGACACAGGGTATAAATGATCTGTACAACTTTGTGACGTCGCTAACAGGATATAGTGGGTGCCAAATTTATAAATTTATGTCTCACACCGGAATCGAACCTGCGAGCAGAAGATTCGTAGCGACTTGCTAAACACTGCGCTATTAGAGTACGGAATGGACATGTTTTGGCATAGAAGACATGAGTGCGTACACAGCGGAAAGTGAGATATACACTACCCTCCCGCCATTTCGTTGGCGGCGACTGTAGATTAGGCTGCACCTGTAATTGCAATCACCCTTGTATATAGTTTCATCCGTTTCACTGTAATCCGCTAATGCTAAAATGCGATTGCTTGATTGAACTCCAATTTGAGTGTTAGTTAAAACTCGTCATTTTTTAATAACTATTATGCTATTTCAGGTAATCCATGATCGCATATGAATTCTTTAAGGAACTCCACCAATCACACATTTGAAATCTCCAATAATTGCAAAGAGTTCAATCTCGTTTTGTGCAAATCAAGAATTTGCAAAACATATTTTCTTCCATGCCATCCGTAGAGTGTTATATGTTTATCATCCAAACCCAAAGCAATTTCCTTCTGAATGTGAATAAATTGGTGGAAACGCGTAATAATTTAGTAAGAATGAAAACAACCGTGGGAAATGTTGAAATCCAATCATAATAGTAATTTGTATAACTGTGGACGTCAGCTATAGTTTTGTAAACAAGTTTTCGTAAACAACACTTTCCTGTAAAAGCAAAACCAATTTCCTGCTGCATGTGAATAAGTTGGTGGAAACGCGTGATACTTGCCTGAGAATGGAAACAATCGTGATAATATGTGAATTTGAAATTACAATAACAAATTATGTAACCGACGACGTCAACGGTAGTATTGCAAACAAGTTCTCCAAAAAAAAATTTCCCGTAAAAACAGAATGTAATTTCCTGCTGCATGTGAATAAATTGGTGGAAACGCGTGATACTTGCCTTCTTGCCTGAGAATGAAAACACTCGTAATAATTTGTGAATACTAAATAACAATAACAATGCTAGGAATTGTCCACGTCAAATTGACAATTATTCGAAAACAAGTTTTTTTAATAATGTAATGAGGGACTTCTGCCTCCGTATAGATTGTTAAAAATGCGTTTTTATGAACTCTGGGATATTTTGGAATTTTCAGATAAAATGCACTATGCGGGAAAAACAGTTCATCAAATTCGGACCATGCTTCGAAAAGCTGAATTCTAGTATCACAGAGTACGCGCTTAATGAAATAAAGGGGAACATTGATTTTACCCCCCCCCCCTCCTACTTCTGAATTCGTAATGCTTTTGGGAAATTGTAGTTCACCGTGAGATATACAGTACCCTCCCGCCTTTCGGTTGGCGACGACTATACTACCTTTTCCGATTTATCAACGAAAAGAAATATCTTGATTGATCGAGTTGAACATGACGCGCTGAGATTGAACAACTATTGAGAAAACTATTTTATACCACATTCTTGGAATGAAAAATCATCTCATCACACAATGATCAGATTACAACCAGGATTAGTTCTGCATCACGTTTTCTTCGTTAAATCATAGATCGTCAGCGCAAAGCTCAAATGGCAAGATAATCTAATAAGCCTCATCGAGGGCTTCGATATCATCATTTTCCATTAATAGTACGCTTACGGTCCTCCTATTCTCGTGAGACAGCTGCAAAGTTGCAAAAAAACGATACCAGAAATAAGTAATTCAAAAGTACGAGTTATTTGGGGGAAAATCAGTCAGAACTAAAAATAACCAATTCGCTTTTATTGAATTTAAAAAATAGAGAAAGGTTAAGACTTTTTTTTTGACTGTTGAACTGTTTCGGTATTGAAGATTATCACCAACCTAAATGAAGGACGATTATGTGGACCAATCCCGATGCATCGGTCCTTTAAACTGTAATTGAAAAATGTATTGCAGTTTAAAGGACTGAAGCTTTGCGATTGGACCACATAATCGTCCTTCTTTAATGATTTTTGCTCTTGGGTTACTCATTCTGGCTGCAAAAACGCTGATGAACACAGGCGTCACAATTTTTTGCAATTACGAGTTATTTTGAGACAGAAAAACAAGTAGCAAAAACTGTGATTACACCCAGTAACATCTCGATCACAAATAAGTTGTTTATCAAGCCGATAATATCAACTTGCGAATAATCTAAGTTCCTGGTATTACTGCTGGATACTATTACGTAAAACGTGAATGAATAAATATGTGAAATATGTGAAATATGTGAAAACGTACAGTATTTTCGAGAACGGATATTATTTTTGGTGCTTCTTAGAAAGGTAAGATTGCTCTGCAGAGAATGGGGTTAATTTACTGACACAAAAGTCAAAATAGCTGAATACTAGATGATATACCTACGCCAGGGTAGTAACTTCAACCTATCATTAACATGTAGTTCGCAACATGTGGCAATTTTCTGAACAAAGAATACCAACATTCGAAGGTAGCTGAAAATGTAGAAATACGAATTGTTAACGTTCATAATCATCATTTCACGATGAAAACCTCAAATATGAACTGAAGTGGAAGACAATAACATTTGTATTTTTAAGTGAAAGCGAACTAGAACACAAAAATTCAGTGATCCATCGTGGATAGGCTGAAACGGGCGGTTTGATCCATTTCTACCGTGTGATCCCAAAATTTCTCATTTTCAGATAAAATGTGTCCTACGAACGAAGTGTTGGGATGTCGGGAGTGTGACTTGACGTGCAGTAACCTGACTATGAAGTGTGAACAGGTTGTCAATTTTGTTTTTGATATTCAAAAAAGATAAATTGTATGCCATGCTAGAAATGTGAATGTTTTGTAGTATAACTATCCTATAGTGTGTGATCAAATCTGTAGTTTGGTTTTCGTACTCAGCAGATATATCAAATAACAACTAAAACAGTAATATCGAACTACAAACACAGCAGATGGTGTGTTTAGTGCGAAATGAAAAACATCAAGAACAGAAACATGCTTGCTAGAATATTTTCGAACTGCGTCTCTTTTAAGATACACCGTTTCTGAACTATCAAATGCAAAATTGAGGTCATGCGAAACACAACGGGAGACACCGAATGAATCATAACGCGGGGATAATCAAACATTCTGGTTTTGTTCATGTTATTTTTTTTCATATTTTCTGGTTTTAGAAAGGATGTACGAAACAGTGCGTGTGTCGGACGGGTTTCGCACGAAACGCAACAAATTCTTGCGTAAACTCGAAAATGTGCGCGGAGAGCAATGAAGATTCAATGGTCGTGCGAAGTGAGGCTCATTAAAAGTCAAAATTCAACACATTTTTTGAACCCGTCGTATGCGACATATCGAGTGCTGAATATTATGGTTCAATCAAAACTTCACCTAAAAAATATATATAAGTGTTTGAACACATGAACGTACGCCGCCTCGACGTGTTTTAATAAGTACAAACACGTAGAAGCACTGCATAATTCGATACTTGAACGAACCTAAACTGTTTCCTTAATATTCTTGAGGTAATCGCACACGGTTTTTGAGGTATTTTTACCGCGCCAGATATTTTCAAATGGAATCGACTAGTATTTCAATATTACAATATCAATTAAACGCATTAGTGTATTTGACCTATTTTTGTATTTGATCTAATTATTTTTTTACAGATGTGAAGAGAATGTTCCCACTTCTTCTGAAAGACATGTGGAAGGCGATGTTCGGAATGTTCCGAGGAGCTGCGACAGAGAGAAATAATAGGACAGAAATTATTGGATAACTATAAGAAAAGTTTTTGAAACTTTTTTCTTCTCTCACGTTGCTTGTATTATAGCTCACATCATTCGTACTAAGACTCTTACAGTACACACTTCATCTTTTCCAGAACTTTGTTTAGTATTTTGGAACATTAATTCAATAGAGAATTGGAATAAAATTTGAACATTGAAATTTACCCTAGAAATCTTTTCAACGAGCCGCGTTTCAACTGCATACTGTAGTGGGCTCAGTCGGGATAGAAACACATGAACAGTAATTTGTGAAACTCACTGATCGACCTTTGTATTCTAACCGATGAAATAGCGTAAAAATCTTCTAAAGCTCAAATTCAGTTTATGTGTGTTTGTAAATGTGAGAAGTGTATGTTATGTTAACAGAACCTACTTATTGTCGTTTTGTTTGTGGTGTGAAGAAGAATACATAATACATTTTTAATAGTACCCTTGACATCATTTAAGTTATGTTCTGATCAATTAAAATGCATCCAATGTGACCAAACTTGAGTTTTAGTTCGATGAGGAACACATCATTATATTCGAATTACACCCAAGTGCTGAACTATATTATTGAGGAATAAAACTGAACTTGAACGCGATAACATTCTTAATAGAAACTTATTCAGAAGACACTCCAGAATCTTACTGTCATAGCTCGCGTTCGTTTCAATGTCAAAAAGTTTCAATGTGTACAATAAAATGCAAATCAAAAGACGCAGAAAGGTATGAAGGTTCCGAGATGTTCTAACAAAGAATAATTATGATAAACACCTCATGAGCTATATCGGCAGTCATAACTTTTCACGGTTCGCTGCTCAGGTAAGTGAATAGTTCCTCGAATTTGAGCAGGTTGACGTAATCGATAACTTGTCAGAAGGTTTGACGTCAATTTGCCTTGTTATTGATTATTTTTTGTGAGAAAAACGTATGAAAAAGTAGCGATGTGTTGAGTACAATTCTACCAATTGAAAGGTTGATCATGTATCTCAATGTTTCTTATATCAGAAATTTCTTTTCTAGTCTAGCATTTTATGTTTATTTCACTTTTTTTGAACCAAAATGAGTTTTTCAGTCCCAAATTCTACTATCTATCTACTCACCGCCGGTCGTGGCGTTCGGTCATGTGCTGATAGCAGCAAACAGATACAGCGCAATCAGGTTTCCAGTTCGTTACAAGAAGGTACTGTATCTTTAAGATTGTTGAATTGTTTTATTTGGAAAGACACAATTATTGCTTCTACTCTATTTATGCTAAAACGTGGCAGTAAATACTATGTGACCATGAGATCAGGACCGCATTCGGTTTCAGACCTGGTCAACTTTAAAGAAGATCGGACACCAAAAATCAATTTTACATATTTTCCAGCACACCTCAGGAGCTGAGAAAAACGTATATAAAACTGGAAAACAAAATTGTGACTTACCTAGTATTACAGACAAAGGCTGGAAATTAGCATAGCGCGCTATAAAACCAGACATCGCAGATGGATCAAGTTAGATCGCTGTACAATATCTCAGTGGTGCAGATCGTTCCTCAGCATTGTTTGATTATTGTCTGATTTGTAAATATGAGTACGCGTTCAGATCTGGAGAACTCGTACTATTCTTCTCAGTTGGTGTGCGGCGTGGATAGTTCCAGTTTTCTATATCTACCCCATTTATTGTCTGACCGGTGGATACACGTTGCTTGTAAAATCAGGACTCGGTTGTTTTTTATTCATCGGTTTTTCTTAAATTTACTATGAGAGAATGTGCTATGAGTAAAATTGATCATATCTGACCGGGAATTCGAATGTTCAGACACATAGCAAGAATGATTCTTAGAAATGTAGTGTTCCTATATTAATATTCCAGGTGAATGTGTATACGGACATGGTGACTGCTGTAATCATCTGCACTACTTGTATCTACTTTTACGGCTACGCAATCATCAACTCAAACATAGACAGGGTTAGCTTCCGAATTTTGTATGAAAAAATCTCGAAGCACTGGAAAATAATTGAAGGAAGCCGTAAAAACCTGGTACAGTGTGTGTAGCCCAATCCGAAACTCACTCACTTGTTTTAAACACCGATTCTCGAGTTTTCGAGTGAACAATGTAAAATAGATTGATTGTGTTATCATTCGATTGAGTTTGTTTTCTACGCCGAGCCATGTTGACATTGATATGCTAAGTTTATTTTCGAGTTTTCACAACTCCTTGCGCATTTGGATTCCACCTGAACGCTTTCGTTTGTTTGGTAATTTATATACTTTCTTTTGCTTTATTTCCAAATAATCCAATAACAGAGTGTGGAAGTAAAACTTCTCATCTGTGCTACCGTTTCCTCGCTTCCATTACCTCTAGAAGTCATACGTTTTGTTGTCTATTATATAGCACAATTCTACAACTGGTCTTGCATGGATTTTGTTGGGTACGACGCTTGGTTGAAGCATGTGATTCACAAACAAAAAAGGGAAGAAAAGAGGTTGCAGCATTTTGGTGCAGAAAAAATCAATTCACGGCAGACAATTCCAGGAAAAAAAGTGACGACAATTGTGTAGAAAAACGGCAGAAAAACACTGCTGCTTGCTACTGGCCTGCTGAGTTTGTTGTTTGATCACGCTGGATGCTGAAGCATTTTGAACGTGTTGCTGTATTTTTGGGAAACCACTCTTATTGTTAGACAAAAACCTCGAAACCGATTCTGCTATAACTTTATTTCCACACTTCTAACTTTACAGGGTATTTTCCGATGCTCTGAGCTTCGTTCTACAAGTTGTCGTTCCTCTATCCCTAAACTCTTCTCTACGCCATATTGTTTTCTTTCGCAAACAAAAGCATGCTTCTGCCACCGTCTGCCCAATGCAAAACTGACGCGTCCATTACTTCAGATACACTTTTACAAAATGTATAATAAAATATAATTCATAATCACATGTATGTCATTCAATTATTGGAAGCTATTTACTTTATTTCGAGAATAAAAATTGGAGCGTAGCGACTTGGTTGGCGTGTTACTCTATGTGAATCGATGCAAATGATTTTTTTACCGTGATCAAATCTATAAAGCAGGACATAAAACAAATCTATAAAGCAGGACATAAAGCTTCTGATATTCTGATCTTGAACTAAACGTTTCTAGAACGTTTGAGAATGCTCGAAAAATATATTACCTGAACGTTTAAAAAATACTACTCAATGAGCAATGAGAAGATAACATGAGAGAATGAAGGTAGATCAAAGTTACACAGATGCGCAGATCGATGTGCAGAGGTCACGTCACACAAATAGTAGTGTGATGTCCACAACGGTCGAATTTCCATATTACTCATCTTGACTTTAGCAGCAATAGTCAATGAGCAATGGTGTTGGTGGTGTCAAGTATCATTCCAGAAATAGCGAGTGAGTAGAGCCGTGTTGTTTGTGGAATATATATTTCCAACACGTTCATGTACTCGACACATAGTACATACATGAACTACTGTATCACATTGTGTTCTCTCAATATCTTGCTTCACATGCTTTTTGGACGAGGAAGGGCCAAGGTTCAGAGCGCAAAGAAACAATGATAGAATTAACGTGAAATTGTGGTTGACAACAACACAGAAACACGCAGGTAACAGAAATAAAGCACTAGATGTGGATCGAGAGAAAATAGGTGGAAAATTGATCTTTGTTCGGTAGTTCCGTACTCTGGTATTCTAGCTCGATCCACGGCAAATCGAAAGTTCAAAATTAAGGCATTAGGGCGCGGATGACAATCAAACTACAACTTTAACCCCACGAACCTGTCAGAAAATTGATGCCAGGTGGAATCAGAACAGCCTCAATTGTGAAATAAGCTAAAAGTGAGATCGTACTCAGAGTTTGGTAGTACTCTAGTGCGTGATGAATATTCATACGTTTGGCGTGATTCCATGAGGTCTGCAACTGTAGTTTCATGAGTTGAACACCTCAAATTCACGGTGTTCCTCGTTCCACAAGTTCATAATGCATGTTGTTTTAGATTCTGCGAAGTCATAGATTAGTGTTCAATGTATGTTCGGCATGGAGCACTTTTCTCTGCAGAAAAGGAAAACATCATCACGGTACTACTTAAAATGCATTCTTATTATCTTTATGCGCATAATACTCCAAATACAAAACAAGAATGACGTTAATTCGAAATGCATGACTTGTACTTTCTCTACGCGGGCCAAACAATGATCATTTTGCATGAAATAGAAAAGCAGGGATCGGACTGTGAAAATAAAGATTGGTGTTTTCTGATGACAATCCAAAAGTGATGTTTCTCTTTTCATAAGCAGGCTTCCACGAGGTTCCACTTTTCGGGAAAAAAAAACTTATGGAACTTAACAATGAATTGCATCTGCGGTAGAGAGGTGAAGCAGTCTATCGGCCCTTGCAGCATCGACATTGAGCCTACACAGTGTCAACCAATCGAACTCGTAAAGGCGGGAGGGTACTCTATATCTCAATTTTGGCTGTGCACGGACTTGTCCGCTATGTACTCTCGTAGCGCAAAGGTTTGCGGTCAGCTAGGAATTTTTTGCTCGCAGGTTCGATTCCAGTGAGAGACAAACATTTATAAATTTGGAACCTCCTATATACGTAGTCACCAATGTGGACTCGATCGTTTGTTGGTTTTAGTAGATGATACATCAAGCTGTGTTGAACTCTAATTTAGGCTTCGTTTTTATGTTTCAGTTTGTCACAACATATTAGCTTTTCATGAAGTTCAAGTTGTTTCATTCTGTCGTAACGTAGAATCATACACAAGTCAGCGGGTTTTATAAAAATAAATTTTTTCGTGCAAAAACTTCGCGCCCGTTTGCAGCGGGTGCAGAACCGTTGATCATTGCATTTATCGGAACTGTCTGTCTATGTTTGTTTATAGGGAAATTTTATGAATATTAATAGGTCAATTTGCAAATGCACCATGAATCATCCATGCGCTGTAAATGTTTCGGCCTATGAGGTGTTCACGGCAACCTTCCATAAAATAAGTGCACGAAAAAGACACGTGAAACGTGAAATGTAAAGTTTACGTCACATCACTTAGCAATTGTCTAGCAGTTTAGTGCATGCTTCAGCAGTGTCGAACGATTTTGTCCTTTTTTCCCATACCTTTATGCAATGATCACTGATATTTTTGAAGTGGCTCTTCGGCAAGAAAGAAGCCTCAGCCGCCACCTTTATTTGCGCACTGTGCCCTACACCACTTGAAGAGTGATAAATTTTCGCCTATCAGGTGCGGGCGTAATCTTCTCTGACAAATACCTCGATATATATTCTGTTCTCATCGGATATCTCGTGAGTAAGGCTCTGAGATATCTAGCTGACGGCGTAACAATCCGTCGAGCAATATAAGTCTATATGATTTCGAGCTACTCGTGAACTCTAGTGTTGTAGTATAGCAATCAATAGAATCTCACGAGAAGAAGCGCTAGTAATGTCGAAATCTCATGAGGTACCTCGTGAATGTAGCTCACGAGAGATCATTATATCCCCCCTGCTCTTAACGTTGTTGGAAATGAACTTTTTGTGGGGTCACAAAGCCACCTTCGCTATAATTCCGAGCAAGAATTTCGTCTGAAACCTATCAGAAGATCGGCCGGGAAAGAGAATGCTGTAGCGCTCTATCTGGTATGTACTATCTTAATTAAATAATTCATTCATCTTTGTGAAGCTCAAAGCCAGCTTGGAGCAAATGAAAATAAGCTCCTATGAATTTATACAAACTAGAAGAACAAGTGAAAGAAAGAATCGGAAAGTGGTACGTTTCACATCATTAGAAGTTAACTGCGTTATCACGTAAAAATAGCTTTCTAATGAAGCATCGTACACTTTCTCATTACACGTTTCTGAATTCTGCTGTGTTAAAATTGTTCCACGTGACTCTGCAATTTACTAACAGTATATTCCAGTTGCTAGTAGTTTGTGAGTACACATTCTTGTACTATTGTTTTTCTTAAAATATAATGATCCAAATTACAATGTGACGTACTTCAGGGAAAAATATCCCGAGGTAATTATAATTTGCAAATTTTTCTCCAAATTACACTTGGAATTTAGTTCCGGGTTTCAAATTCAATTTTGACCACAATGGCTCTGCGTGTTCGAGCTAATTAAATTGTTTGTTTACCGCGAGTTTTTTGACTCACGACCGCAAAACACCAGAATCAAACTACAAACACATACATCAACGGTGTATACCTAACTCTATCCATAATAACATAAATAGTTTATAACAAGAAAGTACGTAACAATTGAATCTCACAAATATATTTTTGATTTATAATATGAGACCAATCAATAGTGACTAAGTTTATCCCATTCATTTTTATCTATCTTTTGTTTTCATTCTTTAATGTACCATTTCACAGTACATTCCTTTTTCTCAGAGCAACATCTAAACATCTCGCAAAATTCAAATCAGTTCAGACCCATATTATGAATATTCTTTCAAAACCAGGCTGTTATGAAGTGTGTTGCTCTATTCCACTTTTTTGTAGTTTGATGGCGTCACGTCAAACTTCGTGAAATTGTTTATTTCGGTGATCAAACTCACATTACTTCTCCTACAGCAACCCCTTAACCTCCTAATATAATCTAAGTTTAAGAATATCTTCCATGTTCATGTATTCTAGTATATATCCAGAAGATTCTGTCACATCCTATCCTAATTCATCGGCAAATATACTTATGGGGTTAATCAGGATCTTCCGTCTTTCGAATTTGCACGTAGCCCAGTAAACTCAAATGAATTCGTCAAGTCCAAAGCTATGATGATGAACCTTCTGTTTTTAGGTAAAAGTCAACATCAAATTTTTCGGGAAAAGTATCAGCCGAAAGCTGATCGAATTATATGTTCAGAATTCAGTCCCCTTCTCGAATCTCGACGTCTATTTTTACTCCCACGGCAAACCGCAAAATCTTGCAGTTTTTGCAAAAAAATGCTTCATATTTCTACCAAAAACTCTGAATTATATGTATGCCGCCTCATATCATGAACACAATATGACGAAATTGAACTATTCGAACAAATGTTCCGAATTTTGCAACAGATGTGCAAGATTGTGAGGCGTTAACAATGCCCACATGTGTGCGAGACTTGTTTTTCAATTGTTCTTTTCTGGAGCGATGAGGAACTTGGTTATTTCTGCTGAACAAACCAGTACTTCTTACTCTCTCGAATGGTGGTTATGTATGGTGATGCAATACTATTCATCGTACATAATCGAAACTCGGCAATCACACTTTTTTGATATATGGTTTTCTGGCCTTCTAATCTGTCACCACTTGATCCTCATCAGTTACAAATTGCAGAGAAGTAAGATCGTTTTACTACTAGCGTGTTTTCGTGTTCGTCCAGAAAACCGAATAAGTTGTTTTCATCAGTTTTCTCTCCAGGAGTTAATGAACCTAGATTGGGTTTTCATCCGGAGCGCAACTTGAGAAAGTCACGTTTCTTTTATCGATTTTGTTTCGTCACACGTTTACACTTCTGAACCTTGATTTCGTGTCAAGTACACAAACCTCGTTAAAAAAAATCTAAATCATGTTTTTCATTCAACTCTGACTTGTTGTTCACTTACTTCACGTATCTGGTCTCTCACTTTCTCCTCTCTCTCGCTTCTCGCCCTTTTTTGATTTCATTATGTAGAAATAATTACTTAACTATATAATCCAAATTGATGGCTAGCGGGTTCTCCTGATGAGGCTCGACCGCTAGCCAGTGTAGTTTCGTAGCGAATCAGAGCCGAAACGTACTACACTTGTTTAAAATATAGCTAACTTTATACATTATATAGTATTTACTCTCACCTATTTTTTAGTTAAGCGTTTTTATATAAATAGTAATTTAACATAAGCCCTGACATAGTACACGTTTTCATTAATTTCTCTCAATTATCGTTTTCCGTAGTGTTTCGCTCAATTACATACACTTCTTCTCAATTTGTTGTGTTTATACTGAATAAGTGTCGAAGAATTTTCAAATAGCCAGGCGCAATAGCAATCTCTCGTGAACCTCATGAACAAAATAACAGTAACTTGATTCTATTAATGACAATGCTACATGTCCAGAAGCTCGCAGGTAGTCATGATATGTTCAAGAGTTTCTCATAAGGAACATAATATGAACTTGTCATGAGGTTGGAAAGATTGCTTGCTACGTTGCCAGTTTTCTCCAGTGTTGCTCCAATTCGTTTCCTTGCCCCCCCCCCCCTCTCCCTTCTTCTATCTCTCCCATTCTCTTTCTCCTCTCTTGCTATGCTCTGTCTTTTTCTTTTTGTGCCTCTAAATAAGTGTCTAAGGATGTTTCCAGAAGGCCAGGTTTTTCTAGTCTTGCTCCAATTCGTTTGGTAAGTGAGTTGATAGCGTTCGCCCACCCATGATCGAATTATGGTGTGGACGTGTCCAATCCTATGAGTTATACTCGTGGCCAAACTTATATTGCGTTTTTCTAATGTTTTAGTTTTACTACAATAAAACTTTAGTTTAATTTGAATAGGTTGTATTTTGAAGGCTTTACGGGCTTGCATTAGCTTCAGAGTCCACGAATTCAGAGTCCACTATTCATAGACAAGGTCTAAATCATTGTTTCGCGGTTTTCAAAAATAATTCCATTACTCATTGTGTCAGTGTTTTAATTTGTTATGTTCGACAGACAGTTACTATCAAAACACTTCAGTGTCTTTCTAATAGTTTACAGACGCACTCATTCTCATAAAACGCGAATATAATTGCGGAACAGGTTAAGTAAAGACATCAATGTTGTTTTCCTTTGTTTTGAGGTCCTTCCACAGTATATTTGTGACGTGTATGCTGTATTTATCGAGGGTTTCGGTCACGTTTTCCAGTACTGTGTGAATTATTGTAAATTTCGTTCACGTCAAGCTTCAAATTTTACAACTTAGATACCGAACTTGCAGTTCGTTCAAAATCTCGTCATTGCTGGCGGCGTACAATCCATATTATCTCATGAGGTTTATATAATTTTACATGAGACTGTCATGGTTACCTCATGAGCTACTCACGAACTCCAGAGGTTGTAGCAAAGTAATCAATTGATTTATAAGACATTTCTCATAAGGTATCCAGGAAGATATTGCTCATGAGATATCTCATGAGAAATATCAGAGATTTCTACCGCTGCTGTTATTTTCCCCGTCTCCCGCGAGTCTAACTAAATTTCCCACACTTTTCTCCAGGGGAGAAAGCCGCATCTGATAGGGTAGCCAACCGCTGCAAGAACAACCAAAACAACTAGACAACTAGACAACTAGGCAAACGTAATGTTTGGTCGAATGCGCACTCTGCAAAAAATATGTAGGTCTCGTCATTCCCATGGAGACTTTGGCAGCCTGCCAATGAAATTTCTGTTGAATGTTACTCAGAGAAGACATAGGTTTTCTGTGTAGTATTTATCCAACAGTTGAGTATGGGTGAATAATCGCTTGGAAAATGTTTTTTATACATTCTTTCAAATCTTTGTTTGAGTACCAAAAACTGTAGATGTTCTACTAGGGAAAGCAAATGAGGCAGCCTCTATAAAATCTGATTGCCTGAATATGAACTTGGAGACCAAAAACGTACAATCGGGATAAACTGTCAAAAAGTTGGTGAGCTTTTTTAAAGTTTCACAATGCCTTCACTATTATAGTTCGTACAAACCTTACCGTTTACTTCATGTGAATTCAGAGTGAAATGGTGTATTTATGCTGTGGTTGAAGAGCAAACTCTAAGTCAAACTTGACTCTCCAATTTGGTAAATTATAGTTCTTGGTAGATTGTTTCGATAACTTTGATTGATTTCGGCAGTTCCAGACATGTTTACTGCCATGAGAGTGGAGTTTCTGTTGGCTGTATGCTATTTCAGTCTGAGCTTTTATTTTTCGTCGATCTTCAATCTATTTCGTCATTGAGTACACACTCCGCGACAGATTATTGCGTTTATGTTAATGTTTTGCAACTGCTCAGTAAAAATTCAAAACCCAAAACTTTTATTGAGAAACTTTCTGTTAGATACACTTCCTTCATTGTTCATATAAGACGACGAATTTCAAACTTTTCACAAAATTCGGCTTTTTTACAGATTTACAACACTTTCTGTGAAACAAATATAGAGGCTACAATTTAAGAGGAAAACCCGATTTGAGGCATTTCTTCAAATTTTCTATGAGGACAGCGTGTTTGGTACTCATAGAGAATAGCAATTGAAATTATCAATAAGAGAAACTCATATGGAAAATTCGTATTGAGATTTTCCATTATGAATAATTTCAATTGAAATTTTCCATTATGAATAATTTCAATTGAAATATTTCATAACCTGAATAAACAAATGTAGTTTCACCTTTAACTATGAATAATTTCAATACGGAATATTCATAGTTTATATTAGCGAAGTATGTGAACAAAATATTCCGTGAAAGGATTCGAACCTGCGACCTCAGTTTTGTAGTCCGACTCACTAGCCGCTGCGCTATTGTGACACATTTCTTTGGAGAGATAGGAAACGTCATATACCGGTCAATGCGGCATCAATTCTTCGGTATAACTATGCGCAGTTGTCTGCCCTGATTTGTGCTCTCGTGGCGCAGTGGTAGAGTGCTGGTAGAGTGCCACTTAATAACCACAAGGTCGCAGGTTCGATTCCGGTGGTTACAAGTTTTGCTGCGATCCACTGATTACCATAGAAAATTTCAATTGGAATTCTCTATTATGGATATTTCCTATTGAAAATATCTATAGTAAAAATTTCAATTGAAAATTTCAATGGTTCGAACAATGAATATTTCATATTGAAATTCTCTATGTATTTCCAGATTTGGCCCGATGGCGTGAAATCTGCCGATATTGTTAGAATGGGGTACAATTTCACAGAAAATCGCGTGAAACAGGAGAAACCCGATTTTTCTATTTACTTCACAGAAAAAGCTGTAAATCTCTGAAAAAGCCAGATTTTGTGAAAAGTTTGAAATTGGTCGTCTTATATCATTAATAGCTATAATTCTTTACCTTCCTGTAATAGGAAATTTCGATGACATTCATGTAACTATAACTGACTAGAAGTTTCGTAATCATATTGTAGCGTTCTGGGTAGGACTGAAAATAAAACTACACAGCGGTTCAATTATCGGAACTCTCGAGAACTTTGAGGTTTGTGTCTTTCTGTAGAAAACTATTAGCTACGATAATTGTTGCGCATGAGTTGAATCTTGTGATTATCAAGCTCTGTGCTTTTCTGTAGCATATATTGTTGACTACAGCTCTCATTCATGAGTTTTGATCTGCTTTGGAGAGAATCCAATTTAGCGCAAGGATATATATGTAATTAGCGCACTTAGCGCGCCTTCTTTCTAGCTACGCGCGATATCATCATAACCTAACTATACTCTTAGTCAGTGTTTTTCTCTAGGGCTGCAGAAGGTTGCAGTCAGCTTCTATCTAGGCGACGAACTTGTGTCATACTTTTTTCTCGAAGAGTATCTAAAAACACGATATGTTTTTGTAGGTTCAACGGTGCGTGTCCATGAATAACTTAGAATGGCTATATTATTCACGAAAGATTCTGGCTGGTCACGTTTTAAGTGAACATGTAAACTACTTTTCCAACACGTAGATTTTCAGCTCCCGTTATTTTCATGATTTCACAATTATTTTGCCCAATTTGGTTGCTCAAACAATAAAGAAACCGTTCCGCTATAATCTGAGTTACACGAAATATTTAAAAAGCTCAAAAAAGTTTCTCAATAGAAAAACACCATAAAAACTTTCGGCTTGAAAATTTGTAAAATTTGCATAACATCAAGCAATAAAAAAGAGGACATGAACATTTTAACTGTGACGCAACTTGACTTGCTTCATTTATGTCCAGACTAATTTTCATTTTTCAGTCTCTAATTGTGTTGTCGTATATGATAGAAAATTTTAAAAATGTTTTTGTACTTCTATAGGCTATTTTAGGCATACCCTGTACGCAACCCCCCTATCGGTGTCATTACGCGAGTCGTTTTTTTGAGAAAACGAAGCAAGATAGAGATACAAAAGTATATATTTTTGATAATGGTTTCTCATTCGCCAAAAGGTCAGATTGTTAACTCATAAGTCAAAATTAGAGAGGGACGGATTCATTAAACTAGGTGAAAGGGTCGAACTTGAGTTCAAAATTTGGAATTCAAAATGAGATCGCGTCAGAATACGGCCAGTGGCATGATTGCTTATATCTTTCATCCCACAACTTCCTTTTTTTGCAAGTAGCGATCTCCGTTTCAATCTGGCGAAACTCGATACGCCTGCACTTAACAATTAGCGAACATTTCGCAAACACATCGAAGATCTTTGTGGTTTCTTGCCTGAAATTATATCATTGGCGCGTGTTGTCACGATTTCACGCCTTCGGCGTCTGAGAAGCCGGTAATTTCACTAGCAGACGATTTGTGATGCGCAGTGTCTGCCATATTGTTGTCATAAAAGTAGCAGGAGGCTTCAAATTAGCCGCCCACTATTTGAACATCAGTTACATTTTCGGGCCGGGTACCAATCCCTTGTACACCTTATGAGACCATCTCATGAGGTTTAGTTCATTTCTGGAACTTCTGGTAATATCCTATCCATTTCAAGATCCCAAAAATGAAAGTTGTTGATGTTCCCGGCATTCGGGGACATGTAAATAATACTTTAATGAGATTATGTAAACTTCTCAAAGACTCTTCATTCTGCGTTGTAGTATGCAATGAAGTATCTCGAGAAATTTGTGTGATGATGTTGATGAGGTTCTTTTGAAAGTTTTGACGTATGTCTCTTCGCTAATTGAAACACCTCAGCAATGTTTGCATTAACGTATTCTGAGAGTGTGAGAACACGCATAACCTCTGCGTATCTCTAAAGTACATGCTCTCTCATCTTCCGACTCTCCGGTAACACTATCTCATTAGCGCCAACTGTTCAGAGGTGCGAAGTAAGCATGCAAAACGTGAAAAAAACGCTAATGGGTTTTCAATTTCGTACTTTAATCTCTCATTCGCACTTGTGGTAGTATTCATGATAATCATCTTTATATAAAAAAAGTTCACATTCAGCTAGTGAAAAAAACTGTTTGCCCTCACCTTGGCTTAGACAAATCATGTGTAGATAAAAGTTGAAAAAGAGAAAATTTTCGTTTCTCAGTTCACTTTCCGAAGTTTGTTCATTGTCTAGATAAGTAATGTAGTTGCAGTTAAACCATTATGCTTCAAAGCATTTGGGGGTGCAAGACAGTTTTTTCACCTTGCGCCAATAATTTCTCTTCAATATTGTTTGCGGCGTGAATCGCGAATGAAATACGCTTGATTGTGCTTATTGGTTGCTGCAACGAAAAAAACGAGGGCATTATACTCCGTTCAGGATGAATTGAAACGTAGCTATACTGCTCTTAGTGAGATTGATCAACCAGGATGCATTTTGCTTCTCAGCTTAGTGTGTTTTATGTTTACATTATAAATTTCATTTTAACTTTTTTTCAAAATTAAATTTACGCTGTGAACTTTGTTTTAACATTCACTCTTTCACTGTAACATTGAGAAAAACGAGGGATACTCCGTTCAGGATGAATTATACTAGAAGTACATTGAATATTCACGTGAAGTTAGTATTCTAATGAGGCATCGTGCACTTTTGCACGTTCCCGAGTTCCGCTGTGTTGATCATGTTTCACGTGACTGTGCAGTTGACTAACAGTATAAAACGTAGCTATATAGTGCTCTTAGTTGAATTGAACAACAAGGATGCATTTCGCGTTTCAGCTCATACTCCAGGTATATCGAACAGTCACATGAAGTTAGCATTCTAATGATGCGTAGTGCACTTTGTCGTTCGTTGCACGTTTCTGAGTTCTAGGTTCAACATGTTTCACACTGTGCAATTGCCTAACAGTATAGTCAAGTCAATATCAGCACTCTATTGATTCTCACTGTAACGTTCTCTCCAAATTGCAACGTACACTGCAAACGTTCCCTCGTCACTGTAACGTTTTCGCCCGAATGGTAACCTAACTCAATCAGTTTGAGTTCCGCCTATGTAATCTGATTAAGTGGATTACGGATCAACCGATCGCTATAAAAACACCTCTAAACTAATTGATGGTGTAGATGTATAACAGTAAACAGTTCATGAAAGTTAGTTGTTCTACCAAAGGCCGTATGCTACGGTTTCCCAATGTCAATGATCACTATTTGACCTGCTTTTCATTGAGTACTCTATAGGGTTCGCACCTTCTGGAGCAAGTTCATACGGTGTATGTGGCTCTATCCCACTATGCTCGTCGTTCGATATTGTTGATTTTCAGTCCAAATTAATAAATTTTCACGTGTTTGATCCAAAATGAGAACGACTAACGGGTTATTCTCTATTGTTTTTCGCTCTCAGACTGGGGTACCTTTTAGCGAAATAGTGAGATGGATAGAGACGCAGGATAGGAACTGAGCCTCGGTGTGTTGCTGCATACGAATTTTGTTTTCTCTTTAAGAATAGCTTTAAAATGAATCAAAGTTGTTTTTAACCTAACGTCAACGTGTGTTCCATCCACTAAATCTTTCTAGACAATCATAAAGGTCTGTCTAATCCCAACTGCATTGCATTGACATTCGAAAAAGTCGCAGACAGCGTCATTGTCATCTTAACGATACTTCAGTAGTTAGATTATCTTCTTTTTACCTCTCGTCTGGAAAACGTGCCCAAGTGTGTATGCAAAATAGTGTTGCAGTGTTGTAGAAGTGTTGGCAGAAAATGCTCACGCGTATTTCATATAGTTTTCTAACTAACTGCTCTGTGTGCTGTGTTATTGCGCACAAACAATTTTGCAAACCACGCTCTTGGTAAATAGGCTACTTTCCATCTCTGCTCTGATTTCCGTCAAAACATACGCAGGAAAACAAGTGTGTTAATACCAAAAAGTCATCCTTAATCAAGACGTTTTACGACGCTCCCCCCTGCTTTTTGTGCAAAGAATGCTTCATTACCTCCCGTCTGATCACGCCCGAATAGCGGAAATTAAACCGACTTGGGTTCAGAAACCAAAAGGTACTATTTCATTCTCCTATTCCAAATTTCACGTAACTGTTCGAGATTCCACGTAAAAATTCGAGATTTCACGTTAGTATTCTGAAATTCACGTTTTGAGATTTCTCCGTAATAGATTGATAATGTAGGTAGATAGGAGAAGAAAAACGCGTAACTCTTTTCTCTGTTTTATCATGATAGAAGACTTTTTCCCGCTAGTATTCTATCTCACCCGTCAGATAAATACTGCTTGCATACGTGATTCTCAGAAATGTCTCAACTTTCGATCTTTCACAGGTCACACGACCACATATTTTGATTGAGGTAATTACTACAATTGACGTACCATGTGCGTTTTCGTCTGAACTTGAAGAACTCTCACTTTAGTAGCTGTTTCTTTTTCCAATTGATTTTCTCGTTCGCTTTTTCATTGTTCTCATCTTGATCTCACGTAACAGTTGGTAACAATCGTATATTTATCATTTACTCTAATTGTATTGTAACTTCACATTGTAAAATGTTATTGCCTTTTTGAACAGAACATTTCCAGTGTCAAAAATGGATGGCAATATTCACATGTTCTTTTTCACGATAATCGTGACAATGTTCACTGCGTTGGGTCTTTTTGGGAATGTGAACATCGTTGTTGCTGCTTTCCGCTCGAAGAGAGCAGATGTGATGCGCACCAAAATAGGTGAGTTTTGGATTTGAGGTCGCAACCACAGAGAAAACAACTGGCCTAGAGTTGACCAGTTCTCAATGAAAGTCGTTCTGCAATAGTTCTTGATAAACAATACATATTTTTCTCTCAAAACACCGAGTATGAGCCATCGACTCATGTAGTTTCGTACTTTTTCATTTCAATCTACAATCCCGTAATGGAAAACGACTGCGTTTTCTGCAAGACGGCCACTTTTGGTTAACATTTCCGGAAAATCTTTCTAACTTCTCTCTCTTTTTTGTTAACAATAAACCAGCGTAAATATATTCAGGCCTGCTAATGACAGTCACCACTGTTCTGCACACTGTGTGCCTTCTCTCCGAGTTCATTAACCTGTTCGATCACTGGAGGTGAGCTATTCTGATCTGAAAGGTGCTTTAAATACGCTAATTAGAATATTATGATTGTGAGCAGGAGTATTATATGATGGTTACACTGTGAAATACTTCCTAATCTCAAACTTGCTGCTGAGAAGTACCAAGTTAGAAGTAACTTTTCTAATTCTTTTCGGTTCACTGACAAATAAGTGTTATAATTCATTATTCTTCATTTCGATCCGATAGTGTGAGGGCCCCAAATTTGGGTAAAAGAAGGTTTTCGTTCACACATCTTACTCTACCCGAAATTACCTTATCAATCAAAGCCAAACAGTTTATCTAACGATTATGGAGATGGAAAAAAAAACTAGTTTTTTATATTTTGTACCAAAAAACCTATTTGATTCTAGATTCAAACCGATGCCACGAGACGCCTGTTTCAACAAGATTTTCATCTACCTCTTCGCAGTCATAATGCAGTCGGGAATGTTTCTGTCAATGAGCCTCGACCTTCTATTTTCAGTAGGAATACCTATAAGGTAGACATATTTCTGCTAAAACGCATAGTCACGTGAAAAACGAGAGGAATGCACCACACATAAATTTACCACTTTACCAAAGTGTTCCTCTGCTTAGTCACATTTTACGTGAATACGTTGTTAGCACAGTAAAAAAGTTGAGAATACTCTGTAGGTGAGAATTTATGATTGCAAGTTTGAGACACCACTGAACAAAGCTTATTTCTACTAAAACTGAGTTGTATACGTAAGATATTTACATATTTCTCAAACTTGATTGACAATTACACCGGGGTAATTAAATATTCTCGATAGAAAGTGTTCAATGATGCAGTACACGAAGTGTGTTGTAGCACATGAACTTCGAACTGAATGTCACGTGTACGTTCTAATTGCTGACATATGGTGGAAGGGAGACGTAAACACCAATTTGACCGAAGCTCTCTGAACTCGAGATCAAGAGATCGAAAATATAAACGAAGAGTTAGGCATTGCAACGTATGACTAGTTTTAATTTGTAGGCGCAAACTTATCAGTTACGAGATCAATACTGAAGTTGAAACAGTGTCGATATAGAGACTGAGAAAAAAACTACCATGTTGAGTTCACAATTTACAACTTTATTTGACAAGTAGTTGTATTCAGACAAAGGGTCGAGCCGAAGCGTGTCTTCTTGATCATAACACCATTTATCATAGTAGTCACAACTTCCAACATGAACACTATTTTTTGAACAAACAGTTTATTGTTCTAATATGATTGTTCTTGTAATTATTATATTTGCAGACACCGAGTCTGGCCGAAACGTGCCTACGTAATCCTCATGAGCATACCCCCATTCATCATAGCAGTAGTCACCACTTTTCTCTGTTACCTGGTGGTTGACAACAAAACAATCTACATGTGCTGCCTTCCTACAGGTATGCTTCACATCGAATACTGTGAAACTGAACCACCGAAACGTCACCAATAATCTTACCACCTTGTGGTTGAACCAATAAAACTGACAATGTCTTAAAACTAATGGTTGGTAAAGTGTAAATTTGGTGAACATATGTAGAATAACAAACTGAAGCATCTGTAAAATAACAAATTGAATTCTCATTCCCTGATTTCCTCTAATTTCAATACTCTCCAGTGATACCACAGCCCTACGTCTCTTACGTTGGATACTCTTTGTTACTGACCAACATTGCGTCTGTGTGGGTTGCAATATGTGCAGTGGTGCAGGTTACCAGAAGAGGTATGTTTTTCAACTAGAACTTGCTTCAAACACCATGTACCCCACAAAAGAACGACAACAAGAACGACCGAAAAACACACATTATCCAGGTTCAAAAGGGAGAGAGAAACAGAGAGAGAGAGAGAGAGAGAGAGAGAGAAAGAGAGAGAGAGAGAGAAAGAGAAAGAAAGAGAGAGGAAACTCATAACTGCAATCTGCAGCTGAGCAAACAAAATGTTTACGGTTCACGTACACGTAGGTTGTTAATTGTTGAAGGAATGAACTGTGTTCACGATTTTTGATCTTCATTGACACAAGCAGTACCTCTCTGATTTATAGCATCAGCGCTGAAGTCATCGCATATACGCAGCTCTGGCTCGAGTTCTTCAAGTGAGAAAAAGGTAAGTTCTGTCACAGTGATAACAATCTTTTGCAGCCTGCAAAGCACTATGACTATGAATATAACATTTTCACCGCTTTCTTAAAACCAGAAATACAGAGCGCAGCAGTTTTCTTTGCGAGAAGGTAATCATCACTATAACAAGGGTTACATTTTTTCCATAACATTAAATAAATCAAAAATGACTCACATAAAATTGAGAGAAGTGACATTATTCATTGTACGAGATCATTTGCAAAACACAGTGCCGATACGTTCCATTACGAAAATCATGAAGATTTGTACTGTTGATTTTATACCTTGTTGTAGAACAGAAAAATAATACTTCTTTACAACTATTTCAAAAATGGAAGGCTTAAAGAAACCGTTCCGCTATAATTAACGTTTCATGAAAATTTTAAAAAGCTCAAAAAAGCTTCTTAAAGGGGGGCAGAATTGAATGTTCAAATGATAGGAAAAATTGAGACAACTCGGTCTATACCAATACCTTTTTGAGATTCTAACTATGAAGGCTCTATTTTTGTAATTTAGTTAAATTTTCCCCTAGGTCAGACACGCAGAGGGAGTTTCGGGTGGCGCCAAAAAAGCGACGTTGTAGTTTGATTCTCACACAGCAAAGTCCAGTCAATATTTCATTTAAGAATTAGGTGACTATGATAGCGAAAATTATTCAATTTTTGAAAATAATGTCGTAAGACATTTCATTATGTCTAAATCAACACAACTGAGAACATTGTATGTGAACGATAAAAACAATATAACAGCCACTCGTTTCGGAACGAACTTGGTGACTTCTACTTCAAAGAAACGTGCAAGTGTCATGTTTTGACCATATTCCAAGAATATTATATACAATATTTACTAATCACAAACTAATCATGACAAAATTGCCAAAATAGGAACACGAAATATTCCTACATACATAAATCTGTGGCCAGATTCTTATTTACAACCACATGAAAATACACTAGCGAATAATAAAATAAGAACAAGCGGCTGCAATCAGCTGTCTAAAAAGTTATAACACAACGTCAAATAGAGTTTTTTGATAGAAATTGTACTTTTAGAAGTAATTTTTTTTGTTTCGGTTGCCCATTACGTTCACAATGATACCATTGTGACATCGATAACACTCATATCACATATATCCGAAATAGATAAACGAAATATTGGACGTTAGGCACACACGATTCATCCACTGAATCAGATGGAAACACCCTGGAATACAAACACTCGTCACTTACTATTGGAGTTCATTCGAGACAGCGTGCAGTAGTATCACGTGATGAAACAGACTATATACCCAGCCTTGTACTGATGTCAAAAACTTGGTTTATGAGAAATAGTAGTGAAAACAAGAAGTGAAACAAGAGAAATTGAGCTGGTTTGTGGAAAGGAGCCTTCTCTCCCTGACTAACTGGGTCTTTCAGTGAGGTGGACGTTACACTAAGCAAGACTATTATACTAAAAGTAACCCGTTTTCTTCCAAACCGTGAAACTTCATACCTTCCTGTTTTTTTCTTCAAGCGATTAAGAAAATCCCTTTAGAACTACAACATCGCAGTGGGAAGACATCTGACTTCAAACCTGAAATGAAATTCTGACTATTATTTGACTACAAGATACATAAGGTTTGACTATTCCCCACGAATCCTTTTTTGACGTTGTGATTGTTCGTCAATAGAGGTAATTAGAGAGCAGCGATCGATCTTACTCGGCGTTAGGGGAGATGTATACGGTGATCAAAACATTGGGTAATACGTAATACACGTACTACTCAGCGAAGGTTCGATCTCAGACTGAAGAATGAATAGATCCCGAAAACCAGCCAAAAAGCATTTCACCCGGAGGGTGGTCAAACACCTATAAGCTTGGACTAGTTCACGAAAAAGAACCCGGTATTCAATGAAAACGTGAAAATGAATTTCACTCGTTTATGTTGCAAAGTTGGACATACCAACTTTACAAAGTTGGAAAGTCCAACTTTGCAACATAAACGAGTGAAATGTAAATGTCCCAATATTGCTCTGAAAGACCTTTTCCCCCTTTTCTCTGGCTAATCGTTCAACATTATTGGGAAATCGCTTTTCAGAGCCGCATTGGCAGATTTGCTGGAAGTTCAGTTTTCAATAATGAAAAATACAAAATTTAATAACATATAAAGCTCCTTTTCCACTGTCCATTTATCAACAAATGAAGAAAACATAATATACAAACTAACCTGATAGCGACAAGGATAAACGGAGGTACTCCTAACACCAGCCGACCCAGTGAGCAGTACAGCTAACAGAGCGATAGACCATCATGTTCATCCAATAAAAACGACCTCAAAAACGCTTGAATCAGTAATTTCAGCAATACAGTCTATAAAATCACAACTCGTTGTTGACTTTATAAAGCGAAAAAGTATGCGTGAATTCTGAAAAAGACAAAGAACTAGATAAAATCAAGTAATAATTATACAACCTTCCCCATCTCGCCAGTCGTCCGGAAGAGAAAATCCAGAAATACTGTGCAGAGATGAACAAACATTGGCGATAAACATCACGTCTGAAAAATACGGTATTTAAACAGTATTCGTTTTTCACAGGAACTACAAACAAAATCTTTATCACATAACCGGTTACTTGACCGTTATTTTGATAACCTTAGTAAGGAATCGGGTATTCTAAAACAAATCCGATTACCATTTGCCTACCACATACACACTGCTAAACATATCACTTTTTGTCTTTTCAACAAAGCGTGCACATCTCAGTAAACAGTAAAAGTAAAGTTGTGAGTTGTCCGAATAGCAAAAACAATTCGAAAAAAAAGGCTACTTTTCGGCCAAAAACGAGAAAATTTGTGAATTCTTGATGGAAAATCATTCATTTTCGCTATAAACGGACTCCTTGTTACAATAGTCGAACCTTAGTTATGTATGATACATACATCTGCTTCTGGAAAAATGCTAAAAAAGCATACAAATTTTCTGAACCCCGTACTATTCGAACTATAGATATCTAGTATAAAGTATGAGATTAGGTTAAAAATACAGTTGTAAATTGACTTACTCTTTGCACAATAGCCAGTTCCTTTTCCTGATTTTCCTCCTTTCATTTAGTACCAACGTCCAACCAAACACAAAAAAGTTAATTGGTGAGGGAATGTGAAACCTGAATAGAGTTGCATATTCTCACAATAAAGTAACGATAACATTCGTTACGCTACAAAGACTAATAATTTGACATTCGCTACAAAGACTAATAATTTGACTGACAGATTTACCACCACAGTTCCCTACTGCATAACCATGGTTCAGAAGTGAACGAATAGTAATCAGCGCACTTCCCTACGGTTTGACCGTTCACGTTCTCCACAAAGGAAGCAGTTTGAGATTCTTGTTATGTCTTTGTTTTCTCTCTCCAGAAAACGGCGTTATTCTCAACAAGACAGTTAGACAATGGATAAGGACTGTTGAGTTTTCGATTTCCCAAAAAAATACGTATTTTATCTATATGTTCAGCATGGATACACTCTTAAAATAAAGGAGGTATGAAAAAGTCACACGTGAATTAAAAACTAACCAAAACAGGTGGAAGAAAAGCGAAGGTACTTGGATCACGAAATCACAAGCCGATCCATAAATACCGAATTTGGTAAGATTCCATATGAGGAGACCTGAAAATAGCGCAAGAATCAGTATTATAAATGATACATTGGAAAAATAATAGAACGCAAAGAACAAAACGACAAACGGAAAACAAGATAAAAAATTTAAGAATGAGATGACAGGCTGAATGAGTATGAAATTCCCATAATTACGAGATTACGAGACAGACCGGTCGTTAGTCAGTCATCACAACAAAACTTGATCTATGAACACACATTTTGTCCAACTCACGTATGCTGATTTATTATAACAAACGGGGAAAATCGAGAAGAACTGGTTCGTAAAATTTCTATGAAAAGTTGAACATCGAAAAACCGACCGGTTTTCGTTAGACACCGGTTTTTCAATGTACACAACAAGCAAAGTAACTAAGTTCTTTCCTACACTACATCTAACATGAACGAAACAGTAAATAACAATGAAATATAAAAAAAGAGACGAAATTTAAACAATCGACGGAGATTTTCAAATTGCATCGACTGCCAATTATTATTGACTGCGTGCGCCCCACTCTGCCGCCTTTCGTCTGCTGCCTTTTAGTGGTTTGCATTAGAGCGCGTATTCTGTATTGAGCATTCAATTCTGCGCCCCTTTAATGTCTTCCCATAGACCATGAAAAAACTTTCTGATTGCAAATTTGTTAAATTTGCATAACATCAATCAATAAAGAAGGGGTCCTGAACATTTTCACTGTGACGCAACTTGACTTGGTTCATTTACTTCCACATTTATTTTTATTTTGTAGTCTCTAATTATGTAGTCGTATGTGGTAGAGTGTTTTGAAATCATTTTTACACTTCTATAGGCTATTTTGAGCATACCCCGTACGCAACCCCCCTATCGGTGGGTGTCATTACGTAAGCCGCTTTTCTGAGAAAAAGAAGCAAGATAAGGATATAAAAGTATATATTTTTGATAATGGTTTTTCATTTGCCGTAGGGTCAGATTGTTAACTCGAAAGTCAAAATTAAAGCGGGACGGATTCTTTAAGCCTTAACTTTTCCAGATCGCTCACAAAATGGTGAGCATAGTGTCCGTTTTCATTGGCTCGTGGTTCGTCTGCGTGCTGGTTGTCCACGTACTGACCGTGTATAATATTGGAGGCCGATGGAATGATAGCATCAAGATATACGTGGTTGGTACATTTCATGATTTTACAGAACTTTCTAATTTTCTCTTTCTCTCTATGACTATACAAAATTGTCTATCTTCCTTTTTCTCTCTATACTAATAATTCAAAAAAAAGTAGCCACGTACCACCACGTACCAGCAGACATCACAGTCTGCAAACATGTAATTTTCATGTGCACGAAACGTTTAGCTTCTTGATAGATTCATCACTTAGCTATACAATGTAGTTCTAACATGGTTGTTTCACTCGTTATTGTGTATCTGACTGCTGAAATAGTAAAGTCTCTGAAGAATAATTGTAGAAATGACTCGGCGTTTACAATTAGTTCAGCTGGGTTTGGCACATTTTGTTGTAGAATAATTTCCGTTTTCTAGTTGTTTTCTTGCAGGTGGTGCTCGCATTCATCACGTACTCCAAGACGTACTACGTGTTGTACTTCCGGTTCCCCCGGTACCGCCGCGTGTACCGGGAACAACTTCACTGGCTGGCCGGAGGAAAACTCTTCAAAAAAGACTGGACCGACAAAACGAACTCGAAAACTATTCTGAGAAACGATACACTAGATTTGGATAGTTCGTTCAGAAAGAATAACGAGGAGGTTTTTGTGTGATTTTGTTCGGTAAAAGTGTTATAAAGAGCGAATTGTGATCTATAGTAGTATCTACTAAACAGCTAGCCAAATGTGCAGTCACGTGAAACATGTGAAGTACATTTGAATTCGAAAAAGTGCAACGATAAAGTGCACTACGGCTGATTCTTGCACGTTAAACGTAACTTTCGCTCACCTCGTAGTATACGTGATATTTTAATGGCATGTTTCATATCACAACCTCAGCAGAACGTTCTCGAGTTGTTAAACTAGTGTATTTTTTCACTGATTCCATGATTCTTTTTGGGACTTCTGATTGCATGACGCATACATTTTGTTACAATTCGACATTACATTAATGGCGTGTGCTAGATAGTTCATTTGATCTCCACTATGTTGTACATACAGTTATTACATGGGTACTCGTTAATAAAGTTGTTGTCTTTTCTGTTCGAACTACAAGTCGTTGATTTCTAAAAACTACCAGATTTTGAGGGCTCATATTTCTCAAAATAGAATGAATGTCAGACTCCAGAGGACATGCGTGATACCTAATCCAGAAAAACTAGTATGCTATACTGTCAATCAATCGCACAATCACGTGAAACATGTGAAACACAGCATAACTCTGAAACGTGCAATGACAAATTACACGATGCCTCATTAGAATGCTAATTTATGTGACTATACAATTTACTTCTAGTATAACCTATTTATTTGGCGGTTTCAAATTAGTCTATTTCGCGGCAGTTCAGTCGGAAAACAAACATTATCCTCCAAATGGAAATTAGGTTTCGGCATCACATTTCATTGATATTCACGTTAGTAGGACATTATCCTATGAAAGTGATCTTTGTTGTATTGATTCATTGATTCAACGAAAAAAAAGTTCGAACTAACTTATTTTTGAATTAATCTCGCTGTGTTTTTTGAATGAAAGTATACGAAAACTGTCACGGTCCTCCCTAGTACCCTATAAAAGACGCGTGAAAGATAACTCTGTTAGCGGTTTCAGCGTATAGTGGCTGCCAAATTCATAAATTTCTGTCTATCGTCGGAATCGAACCTGCGAGCAAACGATTCGAACGAGGGGGCGAACCACTGCGCTATTAGAGAACATACCCGGTGAGCTTTGGAATCGAAGACACTCGTGCGTGCACAGCGGAAAGTGAGATATACAGTATCCTTCCGCCTTTCCGTTGGCGACGACTATAAATGACTAATTGAGGAGGAGTTGTGTGGCTCTGACCAAACTACAAATCCATGTCGTCAACTCTTATAACAGTTTTTCCCGTACTTCCTTATGATTGAAGTGTGACATAATGACAATCTTCGATGTCAAAAAGTTCAGAATGTTCCTCGTTTCCATAAATTGAGAAAAACATTTGTGTTTGCTTTGCTTCAGACCCTTCAATTAAACCGGAAATGACATAGACAGCAATTGCCCTTTGTCTATTCGGACTTTTTTTTATGGAAACGTAACTTATCGATTTTACTTATCGAAGTTTTCGAGTACAATTTTTATGAGAACAACATAGTCGTTAATTTACATCACTTGTTTTCGAAATTGCAAAATATCAAAGTTTTCAAGGCGAAACAGTTTTCAGAAGGCAAACTAAGTGAGAGCAAGGATTGTGTGGTTTTACGCAGTTCAGTGTCAGAACAGAATTAATCAAAAGTAAATATAATACTTATTAAGATTCCTACATGGAGTTCAATGCGAACCTCTACATATTTTCTGCACTGGTAACGTGTTTCACCATCGTTGGGTTGTTTGGAAATGTGAATACTATTCTAGTTATTCTTAGAAAGAAACATTCAAAGAAGGTTAGAACGAAAATAGGTGAGTTTTTAGTCCATAGCTTTCAACTATGAAAAAGTGAGTTTATTTAGTTTTGGCTCTAGGTACGTGTATTAGTTATGTAATATAATTTCAGGTTACATTATATTCGTGATTTCTGTTCTTCACAGCATTTGCCTTATATGCGAGTTCATCAGTTTGATCTTTCATTGGAGGTTAGTTCATTTTTCCTGAGAAAACAGCTGATTTACTCAATCTGAACTCATAACATCAGAAAATGCTTTGCATGGATTGCTTGCTGCTCTCTCATTTTTTGCAGAATCTTCACAAATCAAATAAACTGTATTAAAAAAAATATTCGTCTTGAGCACACGCTCATTAATGAGACTAAACGATCTTCAAGTTCCAAAAAGGTATATAGTTCATAGTCTTAATATTCAATAGTATGTTATATATAGTTTTAATAGTTTTAATATTCAATAGTATTTAATAGTATGTTAGCAACTCTGCTTGAGAATTCTTCCAGAGCCTCTCCGGTGCCAAGATTCGTTTGCTTCAAGTTTATGTCGGTATATTTATTCGTTGTTTTGATGCAGTCGGGCATGACGCCAATGTTAACTGTCGACTTTTGTATATCCATAGCTATTCCGTTAAGGTAGGCTGATTTTTTCAATTTTTTTCATAAAGTGTAAGTTAGTTTTTCATGGTTTCGAGGTCTCATTTGTAATTGGTATTCTTGCATTGAAGTAGAGGTGGTGGTGATCTACGTTCTCAACTCTGCCGTCTTTGCAGATTGTAGTTTGATCAGCCGTTTCATGATCTGCAATTCAATTATGTTTTTTTTTTCAAATTTTGGTTTATTGCAGACATCGTGTGTGGTCCAATCTTTCTTACGCGTTCTACATGTGCCTTCCATCTTTTCTGATGGCTTCTACAATTATTGTCATTTGTTATTTGAACTTAGAAAACGACAACCTGTACACCTGTTTCCTACCACTCGGTGAGTTTTATCGATGACAGTTTCCCAAATATAAGTGGTTTGTTTTGTTAAGTTAAAAAGAGACAACATAGTGATAACATAACACACTGTTTTCGAAAAATTGACCACAACGAGTGTGTGCGTTCACTGATCTCAATGAACGCCAGTTCACCAATTTTGAATGAGAATGAACGAGATCAAACTACGAATACGGCAGAATCGGGGAAAAAGAGCATAGATTTGCTTCGGAAAGAACGGAACCTTTGTATTTTCAGTCGTACCTAAAACGGTGAACAGTCTGATAGTGTATGGAATGCTGCTACTCAACGTGGGCATATTGTTTATTGTGACCGCGGCTATTCTCATCGTTTTCAAAACAGGTGACCACATTTTGTTCGTAAAAATGTTCACGCTTTGTTCAGAGCTTATTGAACAATATTACTTCACAATGAAATATCTCTCTTAGAGGTGTTTTGTAAGCTAGCTATTTAACCAACTTTGAATAATGTTCGCTGGACTCATTTTTGTCAGCTTCATGTAGTTTTGTCGTTGACTAGTGAAATAAACAGAGCAAACTGTCCACTTGAGCCGTTTACTGTCACTCATTTCAGAGTCAAAACGCGGTATTTGGCTAAACAGCAGCAACAGTCTACAAGCATCACGACAGAAAAGGGTATGCATACAACCACAAAGATGATCAGAAAAGATTCTTAAAGGGACCGTTCCTCTTTAATTTGGGGGTTTGAGCTGATTATTCGATACTGTTAACATTAAAAAACCACGACCAATCATCTAGGTCTTGACGTCCTATTTTGCTCCGTGTTCTCGAAAATGCGGCGCGACCACGCGCACGTACATACACCGCCGAGTTCACCTACGTACAAAATTTTCAAAATGTCTATAAAAATACCGAACCATATTCAAAACATAGCCAAAATTACCACAATCAAAGCTGTGAAAGAAGATTTGTAGATATCATGAAAACAACAAAGCAGTAAGAGATCAAGAATTGCTGCACTACATTAACCCAAATTCTGTTTGCTTCAAATTTGCTCCGAAATAATGTGGTTTTCTGCACTTTCTGTATGTAACGTGTAAAACGTTCATCTCAAAACAGAATAAATGACTTTTTTTCATTTTTCAAAATCTACTTACATTGCACAATATAGAGGTACGGTCCCTTTAAATACATTTTTTTTTGTATTTTTTTTATATAACTCCATTCGGTTCGAAACAAATTTTTGGATCAACACGACACTTAAAAACGTAGCTCCAGGAGCCCAAATGCGAACAAACAACAGACTACACGTGTATGTTGTTCAATTTCTACCAATAAAAACCCACACCCAATAAATCACATTTTTCAGATTCTGAAAGAAGTTGCCATTATGTACTGTATGTTTTTCTGTTCTTGGTTCACGTTTGTGATTGTGTTCTGGATTATGGTCACCTATCATTTGGGCGGCAATTGGATCGACGGGCCACGGATATATACGGTAAGGTAGTTTAATATTTTATTTGATACGCTCGCGGCGCGCTAAATGGAAAAAAATACATTTAAAAAATATACATGGACAGAAATGCCCACAAGGATGTATGAGTTTGCCTTTTGTATAGCAAAACAATCACAACATACAATAAGTGACTGAACCTTTGTAGTTTGATCATGGTTCACACCGTGACTCTAAGAAGCAACGGGCGCAAACTACAAACACGGCGTGAAGCACTGCATAGGCCTGTTTTGGAAGTCACAAATCCTACTCAGGTGAAAAGTCAAGTGACTATTAGCCCCTAAAAGGGGAATTTCGGGTGATTTCGCAAACGCGGGCCCAAAAGGCCCTAAAAGGGCAGCGATTTCGATATCGACCTAGCTTTTTTTTCATTGTTTTTGATTGTGATTTCAACTATGTTGCACTAATACATGTTTTTTTCACATTTCTTGAGTATATACACAAGGGTGAGCAAGACAAACATATTTGATTCAGTTTTCGAGACGAAAAATGTCACCCTATGCGCTCCTAGTAGGCCCTAATAGGATGATTTCGGCCACGGAAATCGCGGGCCTAAAAGGAACTTTTTAGGCCCGTGACTTTTCACCTATGTATATGTTCAAATATCTCGAAGTACCCGTTCAAACTAGAGCATTTTCCAATATATTCTTTCAGAACCTGTTTGCACTTTTGACCTACTCGCAAGGATATTATGTGGTCTACCTGCGATATCCGAAATATAGAAGAATTTTGAAGGAGCAATTGAATTGGATCAGCTGTGGACTCGTTTTCAACGACCACGACTTAGAACAAACCAAATCTGTTCTCATCGTTAAGAAAAGTAGTGCCATACAATTTTCACCTGTATGAAAATCTTATGAAAATCGTTTGTCGTTTATGAAAATCGTTTTTCGATGACTGTAATAGTTGGTTGGATAGTAAATATTATTACTCGATATGGTTTTCCTTCCATCGTGCTTATTTTGAGTGGACATTTTCTCTAAATAATGGTCCATGAGGCCGCGAAAGTGCTAAGACAGTCTGCGTCTCCCTGACCTGCAAACTATCTCGTCAGGAACGCTACGAAAATTGTTGGATCTGAATTGTCTGAGTGAAAACTTCATGATACATTGGTCGCGTTCCGTAGGATTCCAGGCAGTTTTTCACTATTTAAAAAATTTCAAACTGAATTCAAACTTCTGAAGGTAGCTCAGCCCCACACATCGTAAGTTGGAATGCTGCCAAAGTCCTAGCGGGACTGACCAGACTATATTAGTCGTGAGATTTTGTGCAAGATGTGATCTTAGGGTGTTATGATAAATTGCTACCGCGCCCAATAAATTGCTCTAATCGAATACATCAGTCTATAAAACAACGACAGAATATGGACACACTCAATTCTTCTACTCAAATATTGCACCCAACTAACAAACCAACTTCCGCTAGATGTATATTGAAATATTAAGTCTTATTAGCTTCCCGATGTGATCTGTCAACCCAGTAGAAGTTGAAGTTTTTTTTCTATTTTAGTTCCACTTGTGTGAGCATTAATGATTCGTATAGCTCACACGTCTCTGACATATTAACCAATGTATGAATCCTGTACAGAACATCAATATTTTTTACAACAAATTTGGTTTACATAATATTCAGAAATTTCATTGCTCAAACACCAATTCATTCCGTATTTCAAAGCGACTTAGCTAGAAGGAATTTCGATTACCTGAGTACGTATGCTAGAAGATCCTGGCACCTTCATCCCATCCTGCGTCTTTTGCTCTGTCGCACTATTTCTCGCCTCTGGCATCCCGGCGGGATGTAAGAGCAGAGAAATAGCGTATGTCTGAGGAGACGCAGGATGGGACGAAGGTGCCGGGATCTTCTAGCATACGTACGCTGAACCTATCAATAAGCCACGCCCCATCGTCACTCACTTTAAACTTACACAATAATATAACTTTTGAAGACAGTACACATTAATCGTAGTTCATTATTCATTTATGTGAAAACTGCATGATGAAGAGCTTTATGTGTGTTTATTGAAGGCCTTTTCTTTAAAGGTGGTCTGACAGAAACCTAATCTCGTACTATGCGCTTCACGGTTAATTCATTCGCTCCAATGCGAATGCGCGACAAAACCTACTTGATTGCTGTTGTGTACATCATTCAATCACAAATCATTAGTGGAGGTTCGGCAATTTTCTTTTTGAGGCGCATTCGCGTTGGAGCAAATTAATTAACCGTGGAGCGCAAGGCACGAGAATTGGTTCCTGTCAGGCCATCTTTAAGTCCCCCACGTAGTCTTTGGCGAACACGTGTCTGAACTTCGTGGATGGAATAGCGTTCAGCTTCAGCTGAATATGTTTGTGGTTTTGGGCAATTTGAACGGGAATATCATATTACATCACGCACAAGGTACGGATTATGACGGTTCATAATAGATGGAGAGATAGAGAGGCAGAGAGCTAGAGAACAAAAAAAGATGCTTGCGTGCAAAAAGGTCAAAAGTCTATTTCTAGAACAACGCCTCTGATTTTCTCACCACTACCCATCTAATAGCCCTGCACACGTGATTTTATAATTAGACTCCGAGTGGGCGCCATCTTTTGAGGACTTGTAAATAGTGAATATTCAGCCGAAACTGCCCGGAAGTAGCAGTTTAATAGCCTCCGTTCCTCACTCTACTTGAAGATTCTGATAACTTTCTTCTTCTACAAACTAAATTGTATTTATTCTGTTGTATTCAGCACTGATCGAATGTCTTTCTGTCTTTTCAAACCAAGCTAATCATAAAAACTTGTTTAAAGGAACCGTACCTGTATAATGTGCAATGTAGGTAATTTTTGAAAAATGAAAAAGTCATTTATTCTGTTTTGAGATGAGAGCTCATACAGAGACTTCAGAAAATCACATTATTACGGAGCAAAACAGAAGCCAACACGATTCGGGTTAATGTAATGCAGCAATCCTTACTCTATCACTGCTTTGTAGTTTTCATGATATTTACAAATCTTTCTCCAAAGATTTCATATTGGTAATTTTTGCCATGTTTTGAATATGGTTTTGAAATTTATGGACATTTTGAAAATGTTGTACGTGGGTGAACTCGGCGGTGTAAGTACGTGCGCGTGGTCGCGCCGCATTTTCGTGAACACGGAGCAAGACAGGAAGTTTACACCTATATGGATAAGTTTGGTTTTTTAATGTGATCAATATCGACTAATCAGCTCAAACCTCCAAATCAAAGAGGAACGGTCCCTTTAACTTGATTCAACTTTCTGCCCCACTAGATGTATGTAGAACTTGTTCTCTTCTCGCTCTTCTCAAAACATCAAAACACGCGTATAGATGTATCCCGATTCTGATGTGTTTGTAGTTTGATCTCCTTGGGTCTATTGGATCGAAATACGTTCTTTGTGGAGTCTATCGGTATTAAACTACAACGACATTTGGTCACCCGTTCAACTGCTGTTCGAATGTTGAGTCACGGTCATATGTGAACCTTCTCAGAATCTGAAAACGTGCAATAATAAAGTAAAAAAGCTAATGTTCCTTGACATTTTATATGACTGCTTAATTTACTTCAATTATAATACATGTATCCACTATACAGCTTCACACGGTTCGAACACTCATTCGAACCAAACCCGCCCCGAGTGCCATTGTTGTACTGCTGTTTGCAATCCCCGGTAGTTTTTAGCCTCTGGAATAGCACAAATCTTGAGATCAAAGCGCCGGTGTGTTTACTTTGGTTAAGAAATGTAAAATCTAAACAGAAAACAACACGAATGCGTTTTTTCGTATATGACTTGTCGATAAATTTTTCTCGTCTCTGTTACTATTCATTGAATGGCACAAGGCTTGAAAAGATCGTTGACTAGAACTCAAGGATATTCAGATCATTATTTACGATTTCAAGAAAAACCAACGTAACTTAAACGCACTGAAAGTTTCGTTTTCGTACTGTAGACGTCTCAGTAGGATCGATAAACGCTTTAAATTGGTTGAAAATTGGAAGTTATATATTTTTGAAAACGGTCAACCCAAAGTATACTTGTCGTGCGCATAAAATGAGTTATACTCTTTACTTTATTAATATAGGTACTCGACTTTATTTGGACTATTTTACTTGAATTTTTTTCTAGCTAAATATTTGGTTTGTATCTATTGTGATGTGTCCTTTACACCGCTCTGAGTACGTATGCTAGAAGATCCCGGCACCTTCATCCCATCCTGCGTCTCCTCAAACATACACTATTACTCTGCTCCTACATCCCGCCGGGATGTAAGAGACGAGAAATAATGAGGCAGAGCGAGAGACGCAGGATGGGATAATATATATTACAAGATTTATTGACGTATAATATTTGGTATGATCACTGCGAATCAACTATCAAGATATGCTTTTGCTTCGTGAAAGCTCTAATTTGTTTCGTGATAAATTCGAGATTCACGAAGCAAAAACATGTTGATAGTTAATGAGCACGGATTATAATGAAGGTGCCAATCTCTTCTAGCATACGTACTCAGCTCATTCAGTGTACATTGCTCATATATGAAAGCTTGGGCTACCTCTTAGTAGACAAGTTATGAAAAATAATGAAAGGGAGCACTATTTCTTTTTCCACATGATATTCACACGTACTAATAGTGGGACTACTCACAATTTGATAGTGACTTACATTAACTTTATCATATCATTCATTTACTAAACATTCAACTTTAAATACATTAATTCATCCCTTACTCCGTAATTGTTCACTTAATAGTGAGATTTCCTCGATTATAGCCAGATAAAGTATCTGTTCGCAATTCCATTATCCATGCTATTTGCAGCTAGCGCACATAGTGACGTGACCGATTAGCAAATTTTTTCGGCCAGTTTCCCACGTTCGCTGCTCTGCTTACAGAAAAGATGTGAACTTCTTATACTTTTCTCACATTGTCCTCAAGCGTGCGTGACAGATGAAATTACAATATCTAATCTATCATCTCAGCAGAACAACTTGTAAGTTTGCAAAGAAAACGATTAACGTTCAACATAGACTCTTTCAAATAATTTAGTAAGGAGGATTAATATAATCTTTTCCATCGCTAAGTGGACTCATAATCTTTCCAGTTTGTGGATTTTAAACTATCTAGTATTATATTTAATTGAAACAGAAATGTTTTTGTCACGAAGATTCAGGAAGATATTAGTAAATTTCACTAAGCACTTTAACTCCTGATACTATCTAGTATAATTTTTTAGAACGAAAACTTCGATTTTACTGAGAGGGAAAATTCACTCGTTCGAAGAATGGTACAGAACCGGCCCAGACCACGAACATTTCTGACAAATTGAACCGGTTCAGAAACGCCCTTGAAATTCAATATTCACACTGTAGGAGTTCACGTGCGTGTGAAATAGAGTATATATCCAGAAACGCGAGCCTATGCAAATAACGATTCCATGGAAAACAATGTACTTGGGCAGTCAATAACATTCTGAATAGGCTTGTTTGTCGGTTTCAACCAGAAATCCACTATGATCCGGTTTTTTTCGTTTTCTGATTTATATCTGTAGTCTGATGTTGCACAGCCTTTCCCGTTAACTTGTGTATCTATCGATATTAAATTTTCTATTTTCGTTTTTCTTTCACATTTCCCGGTTGCGTATATAATATTTAGCAACATTACTGACATAAATCGTGGTAAAACCAACTCATCATGTTCAACAACCAGGAGTTAGCTCTGTGACCATGTTTCAATACAAAACTGTGAACAAATTGAATAATTTACCCTTGTTCTATTGCTTCTGGAACATGAATGAGGAAAACGTTGTACTCTGTAGTTTCATTTTCTCATTGCTCAAATATCGATGGTCAATATTGTGTTTTTGTCGCAATTATAAACTAGGTTCAAGTTAAGCTAATATATATAATTTCTCTAGGATAACTTCTGGATATGTTTCTCAATCATTGTTCCTCAAAAGTTTCGATTAACTCCCGAACTTTCAGATAAGTTATCTGATGACGTCAGATTTGAACTCTGCAATATTTTCGTCGTTGGTGGTCGTTTTTACTGTCCTAGGCCTTTTTGGAAATTTGAATATAATAATTGCGGCCATTCGCAACAAACACGAGAATGCAATGAGAACAAAGATCGGTGAGTGGTTATGAATTCAAGACTAAAGAAAAAATGAAAACATATGTTTTTATTGTTTCTTTTTGCACTGTATGCTGTAAATCTTCTATTTAACCCCTTCCCCCACCATCATGACTTTTCCTCACATATTGCTGCAAATGTAGTTCTGTAATTTTTAAAACTACGGCGTGTTTGCAAACACACATGATACACATAAACTATGCTATGAACCCAACTTTACTCATTGTCTAGTTCTTCTACTTTTCACTTGTCTTTCAGCGCTGATGGTAGTGTTCACCACCGTTCTACAAACAATATGTATACTATGTGAATTTGTCAACTTATTCAATACATCGAGGTGACTTATATTGGTTCTTTTTGTGTATTCAAAATGGCTGAGAAATATAATTATAATACATTCAGAATACACTCATCATACTGTATAGTGCATCTTGTAAACAGTGTATTAAACTAGGAAAAGTGACGATAAATGCATTTCTCATTGGTTCAATCAAGCTGGTGGGCAAGAACTCCTCTCACTGGCGAAAAAATATGATTTTTGAACGTTTATAATATGTTGGGTTTTGTTAAACTCAGTTTATTATGTTTTATCAGTCTGTTTTTCATTACTTTATTTCACTTTCAGGTTTGATGCTGTTCCCCGAAGTATTTGTTTCCAGTACATGTCCATCTACCTACTCGCACTTTTGATGCAGACCTCAATGTTTCTGGTCATGAGTATCGATCTCCTTCTGTCTATCACATTACCCTTCAGGTATTTTAACATTCAAGATTACAAGATTTATTCATTCACTTCATATTGTTGCAATATGGTGTTCTTTTACGGCCACATAGTTATCATTGTCTCTGCACATTCGCAATATCTCTCCGCCTCGGACTTTTGGGATGTTTTCAGGACGTTTTATAGAAAAAAATGGTTGTCTAGCTAGATTTACACTATTTTTTCGGTATTTTCAACAGATTTTCTAAAAAAAGAGAAAAGGAAAAACATGGTTTTTTGCCGGCATCTGTTGGTGTGAGTCATAAAAAAATTGGTCATGACCGTGCCTCATGATGAGGGTTCTATAGTTCGCACATTCCCCAACTGGACTTGGGCAGCTTGCCAATGAAATTTCAAGGCAGTTTTTTTTACATGTTGAAATACTTCAAAACAATAGAAAGTTATGTGAAGGGTTCTTTCCGTTTGGTATAACTCGTATTCAAGGAAACTTTCTGTAAGATATGTGTTTTCTCTAAATAACAGTCTTCCAAAGTGTTTGGCACGCTGCCAACGAGTCCAGTTGGGAAATGTGAGCACTATATAAGAATGAGCAATCAAGACAAGTCGTGATTGCATGCGGAATAACTTGACCTAACTCGTGATAGTGATAAATTTAGTTTCGTTTCAACTACCTCACAAACTTATTATTCACACGTTAATAGTTGAAGGTCAAAGGCCTTGGTTTTTTTCAGGAAACGGCGACGCTCAGAAAGATACTAAAAAATGAGACATGTGAATTTCGGGCAGTAAGAAAAGTTTAATACAGAGTGTGACCGAATATTCGTTGTTTGATCTCTACCGACGCCGTAATTCACGATATTCGACCAGAAAGAAACGGGATCAAACTAGAAACAATACGGGATAAGACAATCTACACCGTATTGTTTCCTACTGAAACAAGAATCACATCTCGATTTATTTATACTGCTAGGCAATGTTAAACACATCAGAACTGAGAAACGTGTGATGAAACAGTGCACGATTTCTCATTAGAATGCGAACTTTACGTGACTATTAAATTTTCTTTTAGTATATGTGGCGCATTCGCTGACCTCACCTTTCATTTTCCAGGCACCGTATTTGGTCGAACCGTAGATATGTCGCATCTATGTGTCTGTTCTCTTTTTTCATCTCTTCGTTCATCGTTTTCGTTTGTTCGCTGAACATGGATGACGAGATAATCGGAATGTGCTGCATACCTCTGAGTAAGTTACCTTTGGTCTAGTTTCCTCAAAAACATAATAAATAGATGTTTATCTGACCTCCCCAACGTTTAGCCCACTGAAGTCGATTTGATGTACTACTTCCTGAAGCATTTTAGATGAAGATGAACTTTCGTCGCGAATGGAAATATGAATTGAATTTCTATTGGGAGATGCTGAGAAATACAATGTTCATACATTTAATGTAACACGTTTCTGAAAGTTTCATTATTTAGTGCTACCTCCGACGTTGTTGCATTCTGTGGGGTACGGTCTTCTACTGGCTATTTTCATTTCTGCCTGTTTGGTCGCCGTCGGACTAGTACTGGTGATCAGGCGAGGTATAGTCCTCATGAATCTTACCTGAACTTGTTCAGTAGATAGTTAGACATATCGTTTGAGGGAAAGATGGGAAACACGGTCGATTCATGTAGTTCGATTTCGGTGCGTGTTTGACTTATAAAGTTGAGCCGTTTTGTACCAATATGTTCATGAAATGATACTTATTGATTTCATTAGTATGAGTAGCTTAACTTTGCTTTAGCATGGCTTATAGGTTCTACACTGAGAGCGAGTCGAATTCTCGCTGTTTCGAAGCGATCGGCCGAGAATAAGGTGTGTTTCAGAATAAAATTCTGATTAAACAAAGTCAAACCTCAAAATCTTCCGTGCACATGAAATACAATTAGAAACATTTGCTTTATTTTCTATTTTTCGTCTCGTTTCTTTTATTCGAGTAATGAACTCACCAGTTTATTCGGTATACATTGGAATTTTATAGTGTTTGAGTGAGACCAATTGTCTGGTTCCAGATTTCTAGATAAAGGGAAACAGCTTCTTTGGAACACACTTTTTCCAGAAGTTTCATAACGATCCATCTGTTTCCAGATTTTGCAAAAGCTGTTGACCACAGCTATTCTGTACATTGGTCCCTGGTGTTTTTGCGTACTCTTTGTTTTAATCCTCAGATGTCTGAATATCGGAGGAAAATGGAACGAGAACGCCAAATTATACATTGTAAGTGATTATTCCATCTTAATTTAATGATTTGGATTCAATGGGATGATGAAGTTAAATAACAGAAAGGTTTCATCTTCATGCAAGTCTATTCAAATTATATCAAAGTTTTATAAAATGTTGATAAGTGGTTCTCAGAGAATTTTCCGAGAAAACTTGTCATCACAACTTCCGGCCACTCAATATGCCGAGTAGGTTGTCAGTGAACCGGGACAGCTTGAAAAATGTATGGGAAAGAGGAAATCCACTTGAAACCAAATTACATTTTGAGAGTCATCATTCCATGTTTTCGTATCGGGCGGAGGAAAAAAAGCTGAAATGGTACATGTAGGTGGGATCTAGTGTGATTGTAGTTTGATTCACTCTGGAATACTCTGATGTGTAACTCCAAATAGAAGTACCCGTATAATTATTGATTTCAGTACGTTGCTGCACTGGTGACCTACTCGCAGAGCTACTACCTCGGTTACATTCGTTTCCGGAAACAACGGAAAGTTTTCCTGGAGCAACTCAACTGGCTCAGTTTTGGATATTTCTTCACAAAATACAAAGAAATCGGCACAACGGAAGAGATTTCGAAAATCCAACCGAGTTGTTATGTAAATCATTGCAAATCACAGTCTCTGGACGAGATTGTGTTCCTCACTCTGAACAAATAAATCGTTGTTGTTTTATCATTGCTTTTTACTGTTGAAATTTTGAAACTTGCCATGCATTTTGAAGGCGAGCTCATCAGAACATTTTATGACTCTTGAACCCATGATGTAAAGAACTTCAAATTTTCAAAAAGTTTCCAACGAAAAAATGAGTTACAATAAAAACTTTTCGAGTTTTTCAGGAGTACTTGATTTAATAGTGATTCAAAGTTGTATTCATTAACAAAATGAAGAGCATGGACGTGTTTGTCTTATGAAAGAAAACAGTTACCCTACTCAACTAAGCCCACTGCTATCACTTTGTTCAACTGATAAAGAAGATTAACACTTCCATCCGTACATTGTTATAGACTATTTCTTCTTGAAATTTTGTTTCTCTCAATAAACTTCATTATTCTCCTGTCACGGCTCGCTTTCCTGAGAAGTGAATCGTTACTAAAAATCGAGTTACTGTCGTGACGAAGAAGACCTAGAATAATCTAATGTGTGCAGAAATATTAAATTGTGACAAATAGTTTGTTCTAACATTTAAGAAGTTACAGGTTAGAATTCTATGTTATTAAATATTCCAAATTCTATTTATGCATTCCTTGTCTCTTTTTTCACCGTGATCGGTCTTTTTGGAAACGTCAATCTGATTGTGGCTGCGTCGAGGAAAAAACATGCAAAAGTCATGAGAACCAAGATAGGTGGGTGAAGAGTATCCAAAAAGTCACTAACATGAAAAATAGACATATTTACGTTAACAAATATGCATTGTGAGTTCATGGGGATGCCAAAACGAAAACCATATAATCGAGACACATTGAGATGTACAGAACACTACTTTTTGTTCCACAACCAATTGAATTGAAGAACATACTCTAAGCTCAAGAGGGGTTTTCAATATTAAACCTATAGAAAACTGTATTTCAAAGTCACGTTTTAAGGTTTGATGGTGGTATTTACCACGTGTGTTCAAACTATATGCATTCTCTACGAGTTCGGAGGCCTATTTCAAAACTGGTTGTGAGTGAAGTTATTGTTTGTTTTGGATGTTTTCGGTAGTTTCATGATTGAATCTCTACATAATATCAAAAAAACGACACTTTATGAACCACAGCATAAGCGATTGGTTAGTACTAAATGATTTTGTTACATATTTCTAAAAAAGGAATTTTTCCTGGCGAAAACAACAGTTTTGTCCGTTTTGAGTTGGTTGTTTACAACTATTTTCCAGAACTTTGCCTGTAAAACGTACTGTGTGTTTCTACTACACTTTACCCTATTTGTTGGCCATTTTGGTGCAAAACTGTATGTTTTGCGCAATGAGCCTGGACATGCTGCTATCGATCACGGTGCCATTTCGGTACGTCGTCAAACACCACAGCAGCCATACCTCGGAAACTAAATCCGAAAATCTAATACTAATCTCAGAACGAAACCCGAAAAGATAGAGTGGTTAGTACTGAAGACTTCCCTCACTCCGTCATAGGTTCGAACCCCCTCCCCCTGATAACATGTTTATAAAAACTATGTCGCATTACAGTTAGATGAATGTGCCCAGTAAAAGATGAACTCAAAAAGCGTTTTGACCCTGATTCAAGACGATTTTTGGGCTCTTTCTCAGAGGGTTGGTTTTTTCTCAGAGAGTTAGTTTCACTGTTTTCCTACAGTCATCACGTGTGGAAAACTCAAAAGTACGTGGGATTGATGTGTTTCTGTTCCTTCATCATTTCTTCGATCGTTTTGGTTGCGTGTTTCTTCAATATCAACGACGACATCGTGGAGGAGTGCACACTTCCAGCGGGTGAGATCATAAACCTGATGAGATCATCTAATGAGGTCTTCTAACCAACTTCTAATGAGAGTATATTGAATACTTGGCTACAACATTAAATTAAATTTCAGATGTTTTCCAACAAATGTTTTGCAGAAGGGGAGTTGATTAGGACAAATCATGAAAATTTCAGTTATTTGTGTTTTTTCAATGTTTTGTGAATGTCTTCCGTTTCAGCGATCCCCCGTCTTTTCATGCAGTTTGTTGGCTATGCCTTACTGGTCACAATAGATGGTTGTATTTTGAGTGTGATCATTGCAATGATATTAGTTCTGCGAAGAGGTGCGTTGAGGAAGTTTTGGTTATCACTCACTTTACGTGTAATCACCATTTGAAGTTTGATGTGGAATAGCTTCATTGGCGAGGACTGTCGTTTCTAGATGTTTTTTGCTTCATGTTTATTTCGTTTCAGACTCAAACGGACTTCGATCATCTAAGAAATGGAAAACTACGAAATGTTGCACTCCTGAGCGGGTGGTGAGTTTTTTGAGTTCGGTTTTCGTTAAGAAATAAAAAAATTGGTGTTTTCCAAACGTTTTCGTTCCAGATGTTAACATGAAAATATGGTAATAGCAGGTACGGGAACAAAACAACTTCTTCTCGGTTCGGACCTCTAGTTTGAGTTCAATAGTATATGGAATAGATGGTAATACGATTTAATTTCAAGGCTATCCGCAAATTGCTTTCTATGGTGCTTTTATACTTTGGTCCTTGGTGTTTTTCTATTTGTCTGATTGTTTTGATGACTCAATGTAATGTTGGTGGAAAGTGGTCTGATTGGCCAAAGAATATTGTGGTGAGTTAGTTTTACTTCACGGTTATGGAAGTGAAAGTTGTGGGAAAGACAATTTTTTTTGTGTTGACACTTTCTTCATTTCTGAATAGCTCTTTCTACTTCGACGGATAAACGCCAACAGTCCGTGAACTTATATGTGGTTGATGTATTAACCGATCTACCAATGTACACGTTTGACAATAGTGTTTGTTGGAATGATACAAACACGTTTAGAATTCACGTGGGACAATCACGCGTTTCCATTGTCTTGAACGTGAAATGGTGTATGTTTGCTACTGAACAAACAATCAAACACAATATTTTATCATCTCTGTTTTTTTCAGAGCGTACTGCCAATGCTAACCTACTCACAAACGTACTACATGAACTACTTCCGTCTGCCTGCCCAGCGAAAAGTCTTTCGGGAACAACTGAATTTGTTGACATTTGGCAAATACTTTAGAGAAATGGAATCTGACGTGAAAACGGTTCAACAACATAGGCTGCTGGTCGCGCCACTGATTCGAAGTCGAATCAGCCAGATCGTAATGACGTTTTGATGTTTTTGTTTTTGTTTGTTGTTTTGGTTGAAGTTGCTATTTTTTGTTGTGTTGGCACACACATCTGATATCATGTTCGAGAGTATGAATAACACAAATATATATCATCAGTTGTTTTCTATTACCTTTTGAATGAATAATTCAGAGGGTGCTAATTATCAAGATATTGTTCGGCTGCTCTCCTTTCATCAGCCACCTCGTGTGAAAAAATGATGTATTTGTTTAGCTGAGTTTGTAGTGCTCATTATTAATGCTATTTGGACTTCTTATGGGTCACGTTGTCCTGCGCGACTGTATCGAGTTTATTGTACTTTGTGAACTGATGCCTTTTTCAGGCTCTGAAAACGGCGATTGTGCCGAAACGTCGCTACAATAAATATTCCATCATACTACCTCGTGTACGGTTCAACTACAAAATCAAACCATATACACAACAATGCCGAGGTTCAAAGAGAGCAGGACTTGGACAATATCAAGATATTGCTAAATTAGTGTTCCATCCTGCCAAAGTCGTCAAAACACAGAATCGGAAATCTCATACCCTTCCAATAAACCAATGAAAACCGATATGGCCTCATTCCATCTCATTGCCTCGTAATTTTCTCTTCATGAGTGGGTGACGATTAAGCTTAAACACATTGAGCCGATGTCTCTTAGTAAAAACTGTATTCTCCAAACTTTCACAAAGATAATTTATTCACATAAACCACCCATTGTGACACTTTGAACTTGTTGTTGATGTTCAAACTCGAGTTATAGGTTGTAGCTCAATGCCTTTGAGCTTATATTCGTCACCCACTCTCTTCATTTGGTGAGCAAGTGTCTCACTATTTATAGATAATTGAGTAAATCACAAAAATGAGAAGTTTTCCGATAACGTATATTTATATTTTCAATCAAATAATTTGCACTTTTTCTGCCATATTTTTATTTTTCATTCTAGTTACCATCAAACACCCCTCAAACAATTCAATCAGTATCAGAAACTCAAAAACAAAGCGGTAACGTAGATTTTATCGAATCCATTATATCGACTTTTTAAAACTTTTTTATAAAACCATTATACCGATTTTATATCTAGAAAAGGTATAAGGAACATTCTAGTTGGCCATCAATAAATGCATCGATATGTGTTTTGGTATTTCGAAACAACAAAATATGTCCCAATCTACTAAGCCTACTGAGATGATATTTTATTCAACTGATAATGAAAACCAACACTTCCATTCTTACATCACTCAAGACTATCTCTTCTATTGACATTTTACAAAGTCTTACTCTTATAATGGAAGTTCTTAGATTTTCAAAATTTTCTACTCGTCGTACAACGTAAAAAAAAGATTGATAAATTGCAGGTCAGAGGTCGAAACTGATCATGTCATTCAATATTCCGAACGCTATTTGTGTGTTTCTGATCTCCTTCTTCACTATACTCGGTCTTTTTGGTAATGGAAATCTGGCTGTGGCTGTGTCAAGGAAAAAACATGCAAAAGAAATGAGAACCAAGATAGGTAGGAAACCAAGACAATTCAAATAAAATGAATAGATGTGAACTTTAAAAAGGAGAAAAACCGTAGGTAATATCCTCTATATAAAACAGGATTTAAACTGGTTCGGTAGTGAAGCACTGGGAGATTATGTTCGGCGTGAAATTTCTCTCTTAAAGGGGGGCTGCATTGAATGCCGAATTTGGCTAACGGCGTTAGCCGAAAAGGCACGAGAGTCAAAGAAGTGCGCGCAATCAATATTCATTCACTCCGAATCATCCTCTGCGTCCCTGACAGTATGGAAAAAATTAGTGAAATTTTGAAAACAGAGCTTTGAATTGGACATTCTAGTAAGAAAAGACCATCTATCGAATTGTCTCAGTTCGATCTTTCATTTGAAACATCAGTGCAGCCCCCCCCCCCCCCCCTTTAAACACACAAAGAGCAAACTACAAAAGAGAAATCGTAGAAACGTCTTCACCTGCCCTTCGCTGAGCGAAACCTGTGGAAAACTGAAATACAGATAAGATTAAATATTGTGAAAATGAGTTGGAGTAGTTTTCAGTATTGATGATGACGTTTACCACGAGTCTTCAGTCCCTATGCATTCTGTACGAGTTCGGAGGTCTATTTCAAAATTGGTTGTGAGTTGAATTATAATGTTTATCATTCGATGTCAGCTCAAGTGTCACAGACCAAACTATAGAATATTTGTGTTATTCGAAACCGAGCAGATAGAAAAAATGAATCAAAAATATTCTGAATGCAGAAACCGCGCTGCTCTTTCATTCTGCCGATACGCAAGGCTTACGAAATAGCACGCAAAGTGAGATACGCAGAAATGAATCAACGGCCCGGGACTAGACAGTATCAAAAAAGGACGACTATGTTGACCAAACGCTTCAGTCTCCGAACGCTTCGGTCCTTTAAACTGAATACGTGTTTCAGTTGCAGTTTAAAGGACCGATGCGTCGGGATTGGTCCACATAATCGTTCTACTTTAATATGGTTTCATACCATGTCGAGGTTCTTTTGTATTTCTGTCTTCCAGATCATTGCCCGTGAAACGTTCTGTGTGTTTCTACTACTCCGCCCCTTATTTGCTGTCTAGTTTGATGCAGAACTGTATGTTTTTTGCCGTAAGCTTGGATATGCTCCTGTCTATCACAGTACCATTTCGGTTAGTTTTTTGATCGGTTACATTCTCAACACTTCACATTTCTGGCAACCCACACAATGAAGTAAAAACAAAGATCTTGAACGAGTAATTTCGTAAACGTTTACTTTGAACAGCCTGAGAGCTGTACAAGAAAAACCAGTAAAAGAACATTTTTCGACGTTAGGGAACGGTTACAGAACAAAATGGTGCTCGTTATCCTTTTTTTTTATTTTGTAATCCAACCAACTGTTTCACAGTCACCACGTTTGGTCAACCCGAAGGTATGTGGGGTCGATGTGTTTTGCGTCCTTTTTGATTTCTTCGATCGTTTTGATTGCGTGCTACTTTGGCATGAACGACGACGTTTTAGACGAGTGCACACTTCCCGTAGGTGAGTCAAAAGTAATAGTAGAATATTAAATTGTAACATGAAACGTGAAGATCATCAATGCACACGTGTAATCGAGTAAGTGTTATGAATAAAGATATAAGAATAATGACGAAAGAACAACGATCAAAGTTTGTTAGAGATTTGTAACAATAATATAATATGGGACTTTCTGTGAATTGTTCTAAAGTATTTCAGTGATCCCTACTATTTTTATTCAGTACATTGGCTATTTCTTCCTTTTCACAATTGTTGGTTGTATTTCGACCGTGCTAATTGGAATGTGCATAGTGCTGCGACAAGGTAAAACTGTGTTTATCGCTTCCAACGCTACTATAGTCGTCGCTTACAGAAAGGCGAGGGTGTACTGTATATCTCACTTCGCGCTGTGTAAGAACACATATATTAGATTCGTTCACGCCACTGGAATAACCCCAGTTGGTATAGTGGTTAGCGTTCACACCTCCAAAACTTTTGAACCCGGTTCGAGTCTCACATGAGGCGGGTATTTTATAAATTCGGCACGCACTATACAGCTTCAATCGTGTGTCTCCTTGTAAGGTTATCTCACGAGATAAAATGTTAAACTATACTTCTCGCCTCAGAAATTGTTACAACTCGTCTGCAACAATTTGAAAGCACCGTCACAATGTTTACCATTATATTAAAAATTCCACCAGAGATTTCAACGAGGAAAAACTCAATTCGTTATTTAGGGTCGAAATCTCCACGATCTTCGAAGAGAGAACAGTCTGCAAAGTTCTCCTCTCCGGGACGGAAGGTTGGTTTCCGAACTTCGTTCAATGAATGATATTGAGATATGGCAACGCGTTAGACCTGAAGATATATTAACAAAACTCAGTTTCACAAAAATTTGAAAAAAAAAGGTTTTTTTTCATTTGTTCGATATTGTATCTGCCTAATCCCGGTGTGGCACCAGGAAAAACTCATTCAAAAATAAAACTCATTACTCAAAAACTCATTGAGAATTAAACCTCATTAACTTATTTTTAGTCAGAATTTCAAAAATGCCACAAAAATAGGGAGTTGATAACTGCTTTTCTCAACCATTATATACTTAATGAGATTTGTTTCGTAATGAGTTATACTCTAATGAGTTTTATTTCTGAATGAGTTATTCTGGTTGCCTCCCGGTGTAATGGCGTTTAAAATATCATTTTAGGCTCTCGGCCGACTGCTGTCCTCGGTTACTGTATACATTGGTCCTTGGTGTATTTCTATATGTATGATTCTTTTGATGACCAAATATGACGTCGGTGGTAAATGGACTGATTGGCCGAAAAGAATTGTGGTGAGCATATTATTCTAGGAGATCCATGAAAATTCACGTTATAATCACGCAATGCGAAGACAAATAGCCTCACAGTTGAAGTGCTTGAAACGTGCTGCTTTCAAAGCCTAACATGAGCATTAGGGTGTAAGATAAAAGTAATGTAGTCTACTCAATTGTTGGTTATAGAATGGAAGAGAATTCTATTCGCGATCAAACACGTGACTTTCCACATAATACGTGGCACCACCAGAGTTACGCGTTACGCGCACATGATATTACATGTAATTTAACAGTGCTGGACAAGGTGGTTGTTTTTTGTCATGTTCATAGGAGTTAGGGAATCTTTAATGAAATTACTTTCCAGACCGTTCTACCGATGATAACCTATTCACAAACATTCTACATGGGCTACTTTCGCCTACCAGTCCAGCGAAAAGTTTTCCGTGAACAACTGAATTTGTTGACGTTCGGAAAATATTTCAAGGAAACCGAGTCAGACGTGAAAACGGTGCTTCAACAAAAATTTCTAATCACACCGACGAGTCCCGGTCGGAATAGTCAGATTGTTGTGGAATTTTGATGTTTTCATGGTTTTTTTGTGTTTTGATGGAATTTTTCGATTGCATTTTGTTGTGATGGCACATAGTAAGATGAATGAAGTTATTCCTGAGACGTGTTGTGTGATTTTTTGTTTGCTGAAATGATCAAAACGTTCGGTACCTATTTCTTGTATCCCGGTGTGACACTGTTTCACATTTACGTCAGTCATCTCAGAAACTAGGCATTTTTTTTGTTTCTGATACCTCAATTTTTGCTATGTTTTCCCTATGTTCTATTCCCTGGTAATCTATTCCTTGCTAACAGAAATAGTTGATTGTTATCAGCTCTATAGCTACCGTTGCTAGGCAAATTGTGATCTCGGATTAGGAATTGTTTTGATGGTCAGAACACAACATCAAGAACGTGTGTACGTGAGCTCCTTAAAAAAGCTAAATCACCAAGAATAATGGATTGCTAGCGATCCCTCAGAAACCTCATGAGATACCTCATGAGCAATATCTCACTAACTTCACATGAAATTCTATTGATTGCTATGCTTGAACATTAGCATTTCACGAGTAGCTCATGAGGTGTTCATGGGTCATTTGAGTTTCTGATGAGGTTCAGAGGATTGCTACGCCGCATGATACACATCGGAAACACAAAGTTGCCTTGCAACGTTAATATTCTTCATCTTTTACCGTTATTAACATTTCTCTCCGCGTTGCGGAAACCAAGTGATGTTACAATAGGTAACGTCACGTGCTGAGTTGCTAAAAACTTTTATTAAGGTTCAATGTAGTGTTTCTCTCGTTTTGGAAAATGTACTAAGGGAGTGCTTCACGTTTCTGATATTTCTTTCATACATGCGATGTTACTACGTGAAAACGTGTTAAGTTGCCATGGAACTGTATTGGAGTCGAGTGTGTTTTTCATCTGTCTAACATGCACTTCATGTTTTTGATCTTTTCTGTATCTAACGCACTCTAGGTGGGTGTGATTCCCAATATACGTGTACATTGAGAATAACCCGGTTCTGCACGTAGCCATATAAGGAACTTAATTTCTGTTGCCAAGGAAATTGGTTCCAGTCTATTTATTCTCTACATACAGATTTAATGAACAACAAGCGTCACCATTCATGAAATTAGTACAACGTACAGCGAATGTTCTCGAACAGGATTTTTTATATCGAATGTGCCGCATTTATGAATTTTCGTCTCCCGCCGGAATCGAATAACCACTACGGTAAGAGAGCGCATAACCGATTAGCTCTGGAATCGAACATGTGTGTCCGTACACAGCGGAAATTGAGATATACAAAACCCTTCCGCCTTTCCGTTGGCGACGACTATAGTCAAAATCAGTCCAATGTGTAATTCTTGTGGTTAAGATTCGGTATCCCATGTATGACCTTATTTTCGGATTTTTTTAGCAGGGATAAAGGTACATGAGGTTCACAATTTATATTTTACATACACCTAATTTGTACACGTCTAAACTTCGTAAATTCAATGCACAATCAAAATATTCTAGCGGAACTTGCCATGAAAAGGAAATGAGCAACTAAAAAGAGACGTTTATTATAAACGTTACTGTTCACACTGATGGATATTTGATCTACTTGCCAAACTTCAGGATCTGTCGTGAGAAAGTTCTCTGAAATGCATTGGGTGGAAAGGCGGAAAACATTCATGATGAGGTGAACATTGAATAAGGGTCAAATCTATAGAAACACTCCAATTTTTTTCTGGTTGAGCAATTTGAAAATCGACTCCTCAAGTTGATTAGCCGGTTGACCCAGAATGGTTGTTAATGTGGGTTTCATTACTGTATGTTAAAAGTACTACACAGCTGAAATAATTGCTGTGATAGATTACAGTCATGTTCATTATTATTGATATATATATATATATATATATATATATATATATATATATATATATATATATATATATATATATATATATATATATATTATAATTATTATTAATTATCATTGTTATTACAGCAGTAGTTCAACTCACCAGCGCCCTGACGTCTTCCGAGGTAGAATGAACTCCCTTCGAGCCAATCAAACGGAGAGATCTTCTCAGCTTCTGAATGAAACATTGATTCAACATTCAGGAAGGAGTCACTCACTTAAAGCACTAAGAAGTTTGATATTGGAACGTTTTTGTTTTCGTCTTTTTTCATATCGCGTAAAATTTGCCCATATCGCGTAAAATTTGCCTTTTCTATGTAACTTTCTGATTTTTCTTCACGAAGTTTCAACCTTGCTAACAGTTGTCGTGATCTTCACATGAGTGTGATTAGGAGTGAGCAGATTACCCAAGAATTCAATAAACATGATTTGTCTATCAAAAATCATGTTAGTCCTCAACACTATAGGCCATGGGGAAAAAAGGTAAATGTATGGTAGGGTGGGGGGCTAAAGTTAAATGTCGACATTGTATAATCACCCCATAGAGGTGGGGGGGGGGGGTGACAGTAACACAGGACTTATTTTGATTAGTTTTGTTGATCAAACGCAGCCGGGGTGTACTGCGTTCCAAGTTGGTTAGCTGTACTCATTGGATGTTGACTGTTACTCCATTTATTCGTTCATTTAAATTATAGAACAAATAAAAATTACATTCAACATCGGTTCAACCATTAAATACCTTCTGCTTTCTCGTTTCGTTTTCGTTCAGAAACGAATTGCTAACGTGGCGAGCTCTTGTCGCCGATGTGGCCTGAATTTTCACACTCTTAGAAATGTCGGCAGTAACCGATCGGTTACTTTTCATGTTTGTATTAGTTTCATGGCGTGCATCAAAGTGGTTTTTCTCTACATCCTCTTCCAGTCCATGTGGTTATAACGGTTAGATCGCATGAAGTTCATACTTTCTACGCGTATTAGATACAACCTGTCGCAACGAGCTATTCTCCGGACTATGTAAGTCATGAATGAGTTCGGACAAACAACATTGACAATTACAGTTCAGTTACATCGTAGAAAGCAATGAATGAAAACAGAATACCACTTTACTCAAACGCTTTCGCTGGATTGTGAGAACCGTGAGCGTCAACATCTTGATAAATACCAGTACATATGGAAAAAAGTTGGGTACGTCTAATGAAATTAGAAAGTCAGTATTCTTTCATAATGTATATTCTATAATAGTATATAATATAGGCAAATATAATATATAATATAGGCACTCGTGACTCACTGATGGGTTGGTGTTTTCGTCATTAGTAGACGGGGTCTGGTCGCCGACAGCAAAAACATCTTCCACAATAGTCTAAATATTGTTCTACTCTGTATACTTACAAATATTGTAGATAACACTATACCAAAACATTGGTCTCATCGTAGAAGATGATGCTGAGATGTGAAGGTCAGCAGTTAGGTAGAGCTACTTCAGGGTGACCTGCGGACACCAGAAACTACAATGATAAACAAGTTATGACGGGCATTTCATCCTGTAGATGATTTCGGAGCAAAACAGATTTTTATGAGAATTTCGCATGAACTTATCAGTTTCAGGTGAAATTCTTATGAGAAAAATAAGTCCGTTTCATTGTGCAACACCACTTAAAGAGTTTGGTGTGGTGCTTGCTATGTCCATGGTTTATAGGTTCCACATCAGTAGAACAAATTTCGACAATGCATATGATTCATTAGAATTTGATTTTTAGGAATTTTAGGAACTCAATGGCGATTAAAAGGCTATTACACGCTAACTGGGAGTTACGATTGAAATTGAGTGATATATAAAGAAAAAACGTCGTAACGGTTTTGACAAAAAATATCTACCTTTATACAAGTGGCCACCTCGGCTATCAAATCCGTGTGTGTCTCCGTGGAGTGCATTTCCGCGGCATTTATGCAGGTACCGATTACTTCTTGAAGAAACTCAGCCACGCTTGAATATCTAAAAGGACACGTGAAAAGAAAATTCTACGTGAAACACGAAAAAACGCAAAACACGTCAATTTTGAAAAACACCTTGTTTTTCTATATTCATACTTTGAGAGTCTTAGAAGGACTGAAAGAGGCTAAGTCTCACCTTGTATGAGGATACATATCGAAATTTCGCACGGCGGCTTGCTCCATTGGCTCTCCTGAATAAATTCATATTGGGTTCGTTCTTCAAAAAATCAAGTCTCTATCTTCCCGTGTTTGTAGTTTGATCAAGTTGCTCCCCGATCAGAACTCGTGATATATAACCTGGATCCAGTTCAAACTACAACTCAGCTTTGGCCCACCCCCGATACACAGGGTGTATGTAGTTCGATGAAAATCATTATGATCTATAGGATATTTCCATGATTACTATTCTCCTATGAAAACAGGTACAATCACCGTTCAATGGTACTAATCATCAATCATTACGAGCGCGTAACAGGATCACAATACTCTTTTCATCATCGCAATGTTTCTTTTTTCATTTCTCAAATCGGAGTGCCACATCCAACAATGTGAAAAGTCACGTGTTGAATCGCGAATAATATTATTCTATTCTATTATGAGCTATCAGGATGACCGGATTTCAGTTGTAGTCTGCTTTCACGTTATACGTACGCTTGGAACGCTTTCCGATCAGACTACAACACAGAAGAACGGAAAAAAGTGCCCGAGTCGGTCCGTTTGGCCATAAGCGATTTTCTGTAGATTCTGGCCTCATAAAAATGTTAATCGACAACAAATATAAATAATGTCAGTGTAGAGATTCGAACTCAGGTAGTGCGCTTCCTTCCCTACTTGACCAGTGATCGTATTTTGTAAGCTCAAATAGCCGGGCAAGTTATTTGAGCAAAATTTCATCACCCGAATTCTAATTCAGGCTACGATTATCTCACTGTATTTTCAGCTAACTAAGCGCGTGTCTGCTAGTTTTATTAATGAACAAGATAAATATCAAAACAAGTAAGTGAATAGTATGTAGTGCACTATTTGAATTTTGCTCAAATAGCTTACCCGGCTGTTTGAGCTTACAAAATACGGCCACAAGCACATTTTGAGGAGTTTAGACGGCGCCACACGTGCGCTGCCCGTGAAAAGATTGCTTTCGGTTTCTGAGACAAAGCTTACTAACCGAATTAGGAACGCAGTTTATGTATTTTACACATCAACATAGTGTTTATTATTGAAATGTTCAATAAGCAAGTACTTGATTTCAATTTTATTATTTCCAATGTTTTTTCATTATTTTCTTCAGAAATATAGAAAAGGAATTTGTATAAAAACAAATGTGAAGTGAGAGACAATTAGCTTTTGAGATTAGCTGCATGGCATATAGAAAAGGAGGACAATAACTATAGAGGGAAATGAAAAATATAATCTCGCAATTTTTATAATCATCCCAACACATTGATTCAGAAAAAATCGTAAGTGCTCGACCTTTGAAAATTTTCCGCTCACACTGAAAATGAATCTCCAACAAAAGTCAACTACTCCGTTCCCTTGAGAGTTTTGATTGAGAGGTGATAAATTGTCATATTTGGACGTTTCATCGAATGTTTGTTTGCTGCAAGTTCTTTTTCAGTAGAAAACCAAAATGTTTTTGCCTCATGACAATTGCGAAATTAGATTTTTCATTCTCCTCTTGAGTGTTGTTTTCATCAAAAATTCATCAAAATTCTCTATTCTATATTTTACATGTTAACCTTGTCACGTTTTTTAGTAGCAGAAAGTATTTAATGTTCTCAGTTTATCTATCTCCGTGCCATCGATTTGAGCGAGAAAAACTAGGCAACTTGATTAAAGGAGACCGGAGAGCAACATTGTTTCTCGTAAAGCTGCTGTTTCCTACTTTTGATTGGACGCGTTGCGTGTCACGCGGCATTGTCAGGTGAATGTCACGTGTACTGATCGAACTAATATTTTATCGTACTAATAAAACCCAATGCGAGTTACTTGTGCTTCTGATCTCAATACCGTTTAGAGCAGCCCGAAACAAAACCTCTGCTCAAGTTGTGTTCCGGTCTCATTCAATCAGTGCAACGTAAGCGATTGAGGGCCGGCCCAGCGTTTATTGGAGCTAATGACGCATTACTCGATGTATAAGGAGCCACAGGAAACTAATCAGTACTTTTTCCGTTGAGTGCAGTATACTAGTACTGTATCCTAATTTAAGTTATGAAAATAAAGTTGGCATGATTAGATTTAAGACATGGTTCTTTCAGAATTTTTTTACTAGGTTTTTCAAATTAGGCCCAGCGAAATTTTTTTTTGGTCAGATAGTGTAATGGAAGAAGCCTGAGAGTTGCGTGAGGGCACGGCATTTCTTTTTTCACTTCTAATACCACGAGTTTAGCTTGATACACTTCATATTACAGCGGATCAGCAAATTATGTAGAAGATGACGTAAAGTTGTCACATGATGTATCTAAAGAGCTGGAGGTAATCAGCTCTAATAATACTGATAATTCTCTACCTACACAATTAGTCTGCATGAATATATTGGTTCCTACGAACCAACAAGTTACCTATTTATTATATTAGTTATAATGAGAATCTCATGATCCATGTGTATTCATCGAGAGGCTTACTGTAACGTAAACAGAGTTGTACTTTGATTTGCATACACATACATGTAGTAAGATCATACTATATGTACTTAATAACAAGAGGTCATGTACAGTATGGCGCTCACTCATTCCAAAACAAGCAAGTACGATTTTCCGTCCTCTATATAGTTCACACCATTCCTACTGAGACTCCTACAGTAACCATGCAAAATTTCCGAAGGCTGTTGTGAAGCTGAAAACGTAGTTCATGGAAAATGCTCTCGTATGTTTACTCTACCTGAGAAGGATAATGGGGTACGAAAATTCTCAACTTCTACGATCAAAATCAAGTGAGCAAAACGGCTTGGAAGTTTCGAAATCTTACTGTAGAAGTTTCAGTAGGAATGGAAAAGACTAGACCCTGCTCTGTTTCTTGTTAGGTTCTGTTGTGTCTCGGTCAGAATTTATGAAAAACGGGCACGTATCAAGCTCAAAATACAACGGTGATTCCGTCATTTCTTGTAAAAGTCAGAATTCAATTTCCATAACCTATCTTGTATAGAGTAAAGCTTTTACCACCGAAACCATGGAGAGTTGAGAAAAAGAGAGGTAACGAGATGTTCTCAAAATTTTCGTCCAAAATGTGTATGTATGTTTAAAGAGTGACAAAACCTACTTTGAGATTGTGCGCGACTCCTGGTGAGGTAGTGATTTTTTCTGGGTGCCATTCGAACTGAAAATAAGATATTTAACTTTATCATTTTCGGAAAGAAAGTTTATCAGAAACACAGTAGAAGCGGGTGAACAAGTCGTACGTGTACTTTGATGTGAAAACGTAACAAATGTTTGGAATTGATTCGAACGTCTTTTTTAGGGGCCTTTCAACTGAACTTAGTCATGCCTTTTAGATCGCTTCGGGTCCGACGAGCTTCGAAAACGGAAAGGAGAACATAAGCGATAAAAAGAGAGAGAAAGAGATATAGAGAAAAAGTAAGAGTCAGAGAGTGGACAAGAAGAAGAGAATGAGATGAACCTTATTTTCTAGAAGCACTCATCCAGGATGATGGAAAATGAATGAGTTAGAAATGCAGAATTTTTTTTTTATTCAAATGCACCGTTTGAGAGATTTCGGCCGCTAAGTCTAGTTCTGAGCACTCAAGGCGCGGAGTGTTGAATATTACAAATGGCCCAATAAATAGTATTGCCACCCCCGTGAGCTTAGTAAGATTGCTGATTGAGAAAGCCATCTGGTAATCTTTTCTGCGTTAACCACTATAACGAATGCCTTTTAGCTGCAAAAACTGAAGCAAATCTCGTAACTACAGTATGCGAACGGCTGGTGGTGATGTTCTATATGGATAAACACAATTTTCTACTCATTTTTCCGAGAAACATATTGAATAATCAGTTTTTTTTTCTTCAGAAAACTAATTCCTTCACAACTTCAATTTAAATCGTTTTTTCAACCAGCCCATTCAAAAACTAACTTTGAATATCAAGTAGGAAAGAAAAATGACAAAACAAGAAGACTGAAAACAACGAATACAAAACCTACAGCATCCTTGAAGTTGATAATCGTTTTTCATGACCAAAAGTTAATATGGTGGTCAAGTGAAACGTGAAAAAACGTGACTGTGGCTAGCCATTCAACTAGCAGTCTTCTGAGATTTACTAAACGGCAACCTACTATTGGAACTAGAAAAACACTCAGTCCCGACTGACAAGTTTTCGATCTGCACTCTCTTAGTAACATAAGCGAATAACTGAATAATTTATCAATAACACTGTGGGCGGAGTTTTTGCTCAAACGGCTTCTATAGGGCAAACTTACCAATCAAAAAACTTCAGCTTTCGTTACTTTGATCTCATACTAATTGAAGACAAAGTGCGAACTCATCACTCAGAAAAAAGTTAATTTTACTAATTTGCTTTTCTTAAATTAGAAAATTAAGAAGAAGAAGAAAAGAAAAGATTTAAGATAAAATGTTCGCATTACTTGTACATTACATAATTTTCGCATTACTTTCGCATTACATACACGATACACGATACAATTACGGTACACATCCCTTTATCCAAGTGACCTCAGGTTCTCAAAAAGCGTTGATAAATTTTTTCTTAAATTAGAAAATACACAAGTAATGCGAAAATTTATCAACGCTTTTTTAGAACCTGAAGTCACTTGGATAAAGGGATGTGTAGCGTAATTGTATCGTGTATGTAGTCTGACAAAGCGAAGTAAAGTTTGGTAAGTGGAAAGATCAACCTGAAACTTTAGTAAAATACTACATGAAATTCATTTTTGCGCTGAACTATTTGGGTTATCCCGGTTCTGCTTTCCATACTTTACTTGAAAATTAGGAGTTCACATTCTTGCCACAATGCCAACTTTCCGTTTATAAGAAGGGTGTAGGTGATATTCTAAGTCAGGTGGTAACCATTTAAAATGTTAGTCAATCGCAGAGTCACGTGGTGCATGTTAAACACAGCAGGACTGCAATGAAAAAGTGCACGATGCCTCATTAGAATGCTAACTTTGCTTGACTGGTCGATTTGCTTCTCAGCTCTAAGGTGACTTTTTAATAAGAACTTTCCGCGGTGCCACGTTATCACGAAAATACGCTCCTCTTTGGGAATAGTGGAAAACTAGGCTACGGTAGATTATTTAATCACTGAAAAAAAGTGAATATCTCGAAAAATATGCATATAGGTTCTGTTAGCGACTATGATCACGTGCTACACCTAATATGTCAGGTGAACAACAATAATATTTTGCATTAGAAGCAGATCGAGAGAACAGAATATACTGGAATGGAGTGAATAACATGTATTTCGTAATAAGACGGTGAATTTAGTTTCTCGAAAGCAGAAACCAAACCGAACTGCAGCGATCACTAGGGGAATATACTCAGAATAACATATCGCTTTTTAACAAGTTACTTTTCTCAAGGATATCAATAGTAGCTAACTAGAAACATGCGCATTGTACGGAATTCGAGCCAACGATCAGAAGATTGGCGAGATATAGCGTTTTTCAGAGCATTCAATTAGTAGGAACAAGTTGGAAAGTCTGCAGCAAAGTTGACTGGGCGGAGACTTGTGGGTGGTATACATGTATAGCTGACAGTTACAGTATCCGGTTCACATTATTCCTAGTAGAACGCCAACATCTAACTGTGCGATGACTGCTTTCTAATACACCCTTTTTCGAAAACATTATCTGACAACCTCTGTAATAGGAAATCGGAAACTAATGTGGAAGTTATTAACATTTTCAACAACATTTAAGTGATAAAGAACTATACCTCCCTAGCTTCTCTTTTCGCGATGATGTTGTTTGTCCCCACAGTGCATCAGGTGTTCTCCGCCAAACTACAAACTACGGAATGCATATTGATTGCGCGCGCTTCTCTGACTTTCGTGCCTTTTTGGCTAACACCGTTAGCCATATTCGGCATCCAATTCAGCCCCCCCCCCTCCCCTTTAATTGCAATCTAAGCAGTACTTTTAAAGAAATACTAAGAAACTGTGCGATCAAACTACAAGCATGTGATCAAACGCGAAATGATTCTCTAAGAACGCTGAAAACACACGTGCACGGGGCCTAAACGCTGGCAGCACTTCTTCAAACCAGCCGGAGGCATTCAATAATGTTAATCGACGTGATTGTGGGAGATGAATATCAAACACGTTAGATTATCCTTTGACTTAGATATAAGCTATAGCCGGATTTTCGATGGCTTGCGTACTGTAGCCATAAATCTCTTTTGAAACTAGACTCAGTGAAAAATGAACATATCGATTAGTTTCATTACTCTGTGCGGGTTAACTGTTGACACGAATATGATAGCAGTCCATGACGAACCTCAGGAGACTCCATGAGCGATATAGTTCGTTTCACCCATCGATAGCAGTCAGCCATGCTGGCCGAGCGCACCCTACATTGCAGGCGACTGATCCTTCAGCTTGCCAGTCTTTTCATTGCGAATAAAAATTCAAAAAGTGGTCATTTTAAGATTTTCGCCAATTTTTTGTTTTCAAAAGGTCACCACCGAATCGGGGAGTAATTTAAAGAACTTTTGTGCGATAAAATGAGCATTGAAAAACGGCCTGAAAAGGTGGTTGGACATCACTGTTTCTAGTTTTGCCCATCATGTTCCGATGGCCGTCTGCTCGTGGGCGTCGCGCCACCTATCGCCGCTGAGTTCAATACCCAGCTGGTGCACAATTTTGATTAGGCTGATCGCTGTTGGAAATTTTCTAACACAATTGACCACGCCCACTAAAATCTACTGTAACTGGCTGCTATCGATGGTTGAAACGAACTATACCTCCCCAAATTCTAGTAATTTCGTATCGTCTACAACTTTGAATGGCGGGTAGTTCACGAGGTGTTTATGACCTTGTTCATGAGATGTGATTTTTTCCAGAAGTGACAGATCATGCTACCGCTCTAGACCAGTAAACTCACTCCCGCAAACGAGTAAAACTGTAATCATCTGAGCGGAACCTGTGAGACTAAACTAGATCAATGAGCCTCACTCACAAAGTATGTCATGAGATTACCTCACGGGTGGATGGTGTTATAGTCTTAAATTTACCAAAAAAGGCAGTGTACGACCGACTTGATTGCGCGATGCGTAGCGAGCGGCTACTGATTATTCGCCAACAGAGAATTCTCTAGTGTATAGATCAATGATACGCAGAAGCGGTGGCAGGTCGCCAGAGCACAAAATAGATGGTACGCGATACACGATGCTTTGATAATGTCTATAACGCGCTGAATGAACTCAGGTACACCCGGTAACCGTAAAAGGGACACGAAATGTTCATCGATCTTTATTATTTAGTCCCCCAGCGTTAAAACAAGATGTACAACAATCCACAGATTGTACAATGTGGTGGTTACGAGGTGGGGTAGAGTGGATAACATATTCAGGGATTTTGGTATTTGCCGTGGGCTCCGACAAGGAAATAGCAGTTCAGGAACATAAAACTCTGAACGCTCAAAGTGCATGAGCGTGGGAGAATTACACAATCGGAGTCGCACTACGAGCAACGGAACAAGAAACTCACAAAGTTAGAAAGTAGTCTGGCCTATTGCAGTAGATGTTCTGCCTTGTGGATCTCTAGATAAATTTACAAACTCCAATATTGAGGTTGAGAGAAAGAGAGAGAGAGACAGAGACAGAGAGAGAGGGGAGAGAGATTTTACATACCAATTGAGTGTTCTCAATATTGTTGTTACAGTCTGAATGCACCCTGGACGAATCGTCTCCTGATGTCAATATACATACATACCATCAAACAATAACAATACTCCCCTGAGCTCCCCTTTTGATTTTTTCGCCTCCACATTTTTGTCTAATACTTTTTTCCTATAATTGAATCACGATTCAATAAATATTCTTATTCTTATATCGTGACCACAGGTGGTCCACTACATACGAGGACAACAGTAATCGTAAATGTATTGGTTTAATATTCTATGAAAAGACAAAAAGTGAAAATTGAACTTACAGTATGATATTTTACTGAATACATGTCGAGTATAATCGATACTTAGTTACCGAGTTGGGTTCGACATTCAAACGTGAGTCTTGTTTTTTTGGGGTATGAACTTATAGTAAAAAACGGTACTTGTCGAACATTAACCGATTTGTAAAGCAGAAAAGAGGAAAATACAAAACTATTAGTTACAGTTTGTTCACAACATCCAATACACGGGTTTCATTCCCACTGAATACACTATTTGCCTGTGCATACACCTTTGAAATTATGAACGCCTGCATTTGACTTGAAACCAACTTATTTTATCAGAGATAAATTTCTGATCATGGAAGTTAAACTCATGAAACTCTAGAAATTGTATAATCCAAGGAAGGATCAGAGAAACTGGTGTACGTATGCTTGAATATCTAGACACATGATCCCACCCTGCGTCTCTCACCCTGCGCGCTAAGTTAGCTGGACTTGGTGAAATGAAATGAATCAGAACACGCAGGTGAGATCCAACAGTATTTCTAAAAACGGCCTCCAAGTCAAATTAATGATACCCAACAGTTTTTTTCTTAAAGAAGAAACCAACCTATATTGTAGCGAAATATACTGTCCCTCTCTTAATTCACACTCATGTCTTGTTTTAGAAGGACCATTAAGGAGATTCACCGCTACCGGTTTTCAGAAATGCAGAGTATCTTATGAGTCTTACACGGATAGATTGAGCATTTTGAACGAAAGAACATTCTATTTCAGACGTGCTAAATTTGACTTGTTACAGGCTTACAAAATAAGGACGGGCCTATCCCAGCTTCCCATCGTTCCATGGAAAAACAGTAACTTTCCGAGGGATAGGCATCGTCTCATTTTATGCGATAAAATCCGTGATACTAATTGGTTCTTTCCGAGAGTGTTAAAAATGTGGAATTCAATAAGTAAGGATATTGGACAATTGAAAAGTATTGAGCAATTTAAGACGTATTTGGATGTTATTGACATTGCCGTCCTATTCCAACATGTTCCATTTTCACTGCAATAGTTTAGATGCGAGTCAACTGAAATGCTAAAAAGCTCCCCATGACCTGAAGATGGAAGAGTTATGCTTCCATCCCTTTGGGGTTAGTGCATTTTGAGATAATAGTTGAGAGTTGAAAATACTTGAGTAACGGTTTGATATTGTCTTTGACTCACTTTCCGATCTTGGTAATACAAGTTAGAAATATGAGTTGTGAACAAAAACAGGAGAAACCTATACTGATAGTTCTACACATGAACGAGCCAGTTACCTGAAGTGGAACGAGCCAGTACCCTAAGGTGCAACGAGCTACTCTAGGAACGATGACTAACCTAAGCCTAAGCCTTTCTAACAGACAAACTAAATTCGAAAAAATAGTATGTAAAAAAGTTGATTGGGAAAACAAGTACTATCACCAGGTATCAGCTGCTAAAACCTTGTGATAATATGCTCCATCCACGCTTTCTCTGTCATTTGAGAGTGGTGACCCAGTTAACCAGAAAAGTGCGGCTGGATCCACAGATTTTTGGCTCGCTCGCCACTAATTGCTTTTCAGGGTGGCTCTCTCGAAAATTCGTGGATGGAGCGCATCTCCCAAATCATTATAGCAGCTCGAATCTAACTCTCTGTCCAAGTCGGAATTTTATTTAACAACCGCAATACGATAAAAGTATGAAAACACAATCCCAAATAGTTGCAACACGATTAATGAAATGCGAATCGATCCACATACTTTCCTTAACCTTCATATAAACAATTTTAGTGACTAGACAGACTATTATCGCAACACGGATCGTACTACACGTCAAATATGGGAAGTGTTTGTGTCTTGTATTTCGTCCACTTGTAATGTTAATCACTGGGATAATGATGTTTGTGGTTGTGAAGTAGTACAAGACATACAATGTAAAACTCATTGATTCGTATAGTAAGCTAATACACTGCTGCTGTTAACACTATTGAACCTCGTTTCGGTAATGGCATATTGGATATAGTTCACATCATTCCTACTGAGACTTCTACCGTGAATATTTTAAATTTCCAATGACTATTTTTCGAAGCGAACTCGAAAGTCATTGAAAGTGTACTCGAATACTCATTCTCTTAGAGAATCGAATGTGAAAATCTTGAACGTTTCGAAAACTTTCACATAACTCCAACGGACCACAACTGTTTAACTGTATGAATCTCTGGAATAAAAAGAATATAACCAATACATTCATTTAGATGCCACTTCAATTTTTTTCACGTTTTTTAACGTTTCACGTGTTTGTGCTGTGAAAACGTTAATGAAACGAAGTAGTAACTGCCAAACTGCTACTGAGCTCACATCAAAATATTCGAACCTGAAATCTGTGTGAGGCTCGCATACCACAATTTATAGCTCATCATCTAATGAAGTGAAAATTGTGGAGAGATGTATCAAAAGAGCGAAATCTAATCAAAAATATATTGCTCTTAGCACAATTTGTGTGCATGAATAGATTAGATCTCAACAACCATCAAAATGTTCAAAAAGGACAATTGATAGAATTACTATTTTTCCCTAACTTTTTTTTAAATGTGTGTTTTAAGGGCGATAAAAACGTACTTTGAGGATGTGCGCGACTTCTGGTGAAGTAGTGATATTTTCTGGGTGCCATGCGAACTGAAAACAAGAATAATTTTCATTTTTTTCGAATAAAAAGTCTATAGAAAATACAGTAGATATAACGGGTGAACATTTCTCCCATGTAGTTTGTTGTGACAACAAGCACTGGAATTTCTTAAAACCCAACCAATCCAATTGTTAGATTCAACTTCAAAGCAGAGAATCTTCTGTAGATGTTCAGAAATATTGTCGCCTCCTCGAACAAACTTTGAGAAGAATAGATAAACTGCGATCAATAAATTGTGACGGAAACACATGTGGAACGTATTCTACAGAGTCTTACGCAAGATAGAGAGGGAAAGTAAAAATAAAAGGATGAAGAGAGAGACAAAACAGAGAGCGTAACCCGATAGAAAATAAATATTTCAGAATTGCAATTATGGAAATGCACAACTCGGAAGATTGTGTCCGCTAAACCGGGTACCGAGCATCTTAACGAAAAATGTTGATTATTACAAATGAACCAATATCTATTATCGCCCACCCCCGTCCGATTAGTAGGATTTCTTGTTTGTAAAGCCATCTGTATATCTTTTAAGCGGTAACTACTATAACAAATGTCTTTCAGCAGCAAAACCTGAAGCGAATCTCGCAGCACGGCAGAACTTAAGACCTACAGTATACCGTCTTCTGGTGGACCACCACTTAGTACATGGTGTTATGGGGTCGAACAGAGTAACAAAACTTTAATAGTAACATAAAGTTATTTTTGTTGACGAAAATGCCTTGCCAATTGTTATTGCAGCGGCCTAGACGATAGACGTTCAGGCCAGAGAGACGCAAACTGTCTCAATCTCTCTGCGGTCTCATTGACCTGCGTGCTCTCTCGTTTCTTAGGCTATCTGATCGCATACAATTGACGCCAATAAATCTAAACGTGCTGTTCTTTGACCTTCTACCAAACGTGAATAAAGTGAAGATTATACCTACCAGCTGAGCGAGCTGCACCGTATCTGAGGTGTTATGGCACATACCGTTTTGTTCCGAGAACGATTAAAAACAAAAAGAAGCGAATCAAGCCATCCTGTCAAGAAGAACAGTCTACGCGTCTGGAAGAGGCTTCATGCTGTCTCTTAAATGGGTTAAACACCCCGATCACTCTGCAACAAACAGTTACATACCTACTGCATGCTTGTTGTATCAACACTTCACACATATTGACACATGTTAGAGTTACTCTATAGCCAATAAATACAATGGGTTTGAACCCGAGAAGTTTAAGATTATAAGACTTGACATTATTCAATTTTATTTAAACATAATTCTATTGAACTAAAACAACTCAATTTTCTACGAGACATATTTCGGCATATCGTCTCTGATGCCAAATCGAGGTGACTATGAACATCGTTCGAGTTTAAAAGTAAAGATTCATCAAAGGCTTGTCTTTTTCTCGAATTCACTATCATGAAACGTCAAGTCAACTGTCAGTTGAAAAGTCAAGACTCGAGCCCTGCAAACCTATATACTGAATGTATATGTTTACCCTCTAGTGTGACTCTAAACAGACTGTTATCACGAAACGGATAGTATTAGCGAAAAACACGAATGTGTAAAATGTTTGTATCCTGTATTTCGTATACTTGTAATGCTAATCACTGGGATAATGATGTGTACAGTTATGAAATACTGTGAAACATACAATGAAAGAACCATTGATTCGTATAGTATGCTTATACCCTCCAGCACACTGTTGAATGTTGTTTTCCGTCAGAAGATTGATACATCTCTTTATACTTCTTTTCCGTTTTTACCCTGGTCTTTTCACCTGTCACGAGACTTATGTTTTATGTTCTAGCACACACATACATTTCTACCAAACTGTTAGAGAATACCGTGATTACTCGACAGAAGAATTTTTCTACAAACATATCAGATAACTATGACTTTTTTTACTAGGACACGTTTTGATCACGTGGTACGAGAGAGTAAAATGAGAGCGATACAATTATCAATCCACTCAAATCTCCTAAGCTTTTTTTTTTTGAAAACGTTAATGACATCGAGCAGGAACTGTCAATTTGTTACTGAACTAACATGGAACAGATATGGTTGATGCCCCATGTTACAGTAGTACCTGCAAAAACTGATCTTCTCAATTATTGCAGATGAACCTAAGTATAGCCTTTGTGCAAACTACGTAGATTGCTACTTCCGAAAATTTGAGCTGTCTCATAAATAGCTGAACTCATGAGCTTTATTAGAATACCAATAATATTTTATAAATAATGAAGAAATGTGCTTTTTCGCCACGAAAATGAGAAGGAAGAAATCGTTGAAAGTTACAATTCGAATATTTTCGAACCAAATACTTTTTTGGTGTCGCACTAACCTCTAACTGGTGCTGTTCTAGAATCACTAATCAACAAGCTCGAAACAAGCTTGAACATATTTTTTTGCAGTGTTCAGCTACTTATCGCTGAAAAACACGAGCTTTTCAGAAACTTCCAGTAATTGAATGTGCTTCTAGCGAACATTGACATTTGAGAACATAACATTTTCCTTGTGTTCTCAATTATATTTTCGAATATTGCAGAAAATACAGATGATCCTGATTTCTGATAATTCTTGAGTTGATAGAAGCAGGAAAATTAGTGGTAAATGCTATAGCCAGTGAATTATTTCGATTTCATGCAGGGTGAGGACTTCTGGATAGAGTGGCGCCACATTTCACATCACCACTTCCACCAGAAGGATGGGGTGAGGCCAAAGATAAAGAGGTCGGAGGCCGTATGTATCAACCCTTGATTACTTATTTTAAGTCCTGGTCAGTTGAACAAAACACCAGAGCACGAAACCGAACTGGGCAAAAATATTGAACAATGGCAGATTGCGCAACCCATAAATTCCTTCTTACCATCATGCGACTCTTCATGCCCTGTTGTGCGACCCTTGTATCTCAGCAGGACGACTGGAGAGATTAGATCGATCGGCCGGAAGTTCTTCAATGCCGCTCAACATCTTGCCCGGTTCGTATCCAGAGCGGGTGCCAATCAGAGGCTGACCGGAACAGCCGAGTTTGGCTAAGATCAACTCTTATTCGTGTTTGATGCAGTTCGCAAGACTCCTCTACTATAGGAGGTGCCAAATCTATAAATTTTGTCTGCCGCAAGAATTGAACCTGAGAGCAAGAGATTCGTAGCTGAGCGCTAACCTTTGCGCGAAAAGAGTATATAGCGGACAATCGTTGAAATCGAAGACATGTGTTCGTACAATTGAGATACACACTGAGATACACACTATTTTCCCGCCTTCTCGTTGGCGAGGACTATGAATGGTCATTCATAAATGCCGCAGAGAAAGACAGAAGGATCATCAACAAATCCAGATTGTTTGTTAGCCGCCAGCGCTCGGTTGAATTGAGTGATGGTGTGAAAAGTTCCGTGTACAGGGCGTAACTTCACGTGCTGGCGGTAGCAACCCCTCAACCGATGAAAGGTTCAGATAAACTTTCTTGTAAGGAGTTTTTGAACATTCGCGAACCACTCGGTCGGTACAGCGCACCTTCTCTTGTTCAAATAAAATTCTACAATGATTATGTCTATCAAGCTTATGAAACATTCAATATTTGTAGTGTGGAACCCTACGTATCCAATTTCTATTAACGATTGAATCCTACTATGATCCAGTAGTGGCGTCAGGGTTTTGTTCATCTTGAGGGTCGAGAAGAGTTGGACTGACAACTTTCACTGAGCAAATACAAAACTCGTTCTGGACAAACCAGCCGAAAAAAGAGAGAAGATTGACATGTTTTGAAGGTGACTCAAACCTAACAGAGCAGTACCGTTACCTGAATGTCAATCACATATCGAATTTGTATTGCTAAATAAAGAGAAGATTTCACTACGTCTGGGCTAATAACACATGGCCAACTGTAAATACCATAGATAAATTATCACTCTTTTGTGTATACGTGTTGTTTCGGTTCTCCAACTTTTTACCGGAAATCTTCCGAGTCTAGAAAACTATTGCAGGTAATAACACAGCGATTATACAGCGGTATTTGTACGACCATAATACCGGCAGCTTCACAACATAATATGAAATAGACAGCGGGAAGATAACGAACTAACACAAGGTGCTGAGAGCACAGAAAAGAATCTGGGAAATAGGACCGTTTTCAGACAGGCAGTTCGCCCACACTGCAACGATCCGAATGCTCAAAGAAACTACTGTCACAAGCGGTATCATCCGGTACCCCCTCAATAAGCTTCTTGTAACTATGCTTAACTTGATGACTCCACGCACAAGTTCATTATCCACCTAAGTCGTTTTTGACGTCTACACGGGTATTTAGATGGTTGCGGTAGACCGTAAATAGCTTTCAAAGCAGATCAAAAAGTATGTCGTAGCACTTGAATGCCGCGCTTTTTGATGTCTGACACAATCCCGTGATATCCCATAATCTCTTCTCTCTTAGTTTAATCATATTTGTATTAGGTGAGGTGTGTAAAATTGTAGATAATGGCTAGAACAAGCGAATGAGCATTAACATAATTTAGAGGCGAAAGCTCAATCATAAGGTCCGGCACAGTCTAGCGTACATATAGAATTCGCTCTTCTGAAAATAGGCTTACCTGGCTGTATTTGTATCTTGATTATGGTGCTTTTTGGTCAAAACTTGTGAGCAGACGACTCGCATCGAGATCGAACAACAACAAAGATTATATAATCCCATATAAACGAAAGTTGGTGAACTGCCTCAGGGAATTCCATCAACACCCACACCTTTTTGGTCGGTCACTTTAGGCAGGATAATTCGGACCAAACAAATCAGTACAACACGTCATCAAATATTGATTCTCAAGTCAATCCTACTCACGACCCGGCAGCGATCACAGCATTCTGCGAATAAAACTATCTGTTCATAAAATTTCCAGTTTTAATTTTATTGGTACCTCATCTCTCGGTCAGAGATGAAGAAATTTGTTTTATTTTTCCGGATAAAGAAATACGATTCTCCATGAACAAAGAAACATACGAAGAAAAAAGATTTACCGAGTATGTTTGCGTTTTGACAGCAACTGGGGAAAATAAAAACAGATCTTTCCGAGATTTGATCAAACAAAATATTTTCTTGGCTGTAGGCGCAGCTATTTCACGAAGCTATTTCAAAAAGTTAAAATCCGTTTTTTCACCAATAATGAGTTTCATGATATTTACATTAGATTTCAACATGGAAGTGTCCACCATAAACGTACCTCAACTTCTACACTTCTGTCACAGCAAAAGCTCTGTTTCATCTTTTTGGAATGTTTCGCGGCGATTGTTTAGATCAGATTCACCGCGTGAAAATTCAAACAAAAGGTTCCAAACTATCAAAACCTGTGCTTCCAGTGGCTCAAAACCCCGCCAACAAATGTATCCTAGAAAAATCGGAGTGGTGGCCAAAAAAATTCAAGAACATAGTATTTGTGTCATCCAGGTTCAAAATGTAATTACTTGACTTTCAAAGGTTTTTCTGGGCGTCAACAACTATGACTAGAACAACGTCAGTAAGTGTTGTTTGCCTTAAAATAGAATTGTTAAAAGATTTCATAGTGCTGTCAGCTGATATTAGTAGCCAAATCCATGCGATTCCACGTAATGAAAGTCGACTAAGAAGATGCGTCCGATGACAATCTCTCTATTCCCTAAGTTGCTTACTTATAAGAAAGAAGAGATGATCCGTGATGTGGAAAATTCTCAAGATGGACAAGACCTGAAAACATTGACACAAAACAGGGTGAAACAGGGTGCCACAAACCAAATCATTCTTATTATTTTGGTCGACTACCACTTTCACACCTTTTATCTCGAAAATATGAGGTGAATAATAGCAATATCAATTGTATGTGTTTGTTCTGTGTAGAACCTTTCATCATGTCCGTTCCAAAGGATTTTGCAAATACACAATATGTAAGTATAAAACCAGACCATTAAATAAAAGTGTCATTCTTCTTTCAATTTTCAAATGGTCAGGTTTTATATCATCTCATAAGTTCAACACCAATATATTGAACTGACGAGCTGGGATTCAGATGCTCAGTTTTTTTCTATAACAACGGCTATTTCATGTTGTTCAGTTCATCTTTGTTGTATGCAAAAGTTTCGAATAAACTCATCAAACATCTCTGGCACTTGTTAAGTCATTGGCATCATTTTCTTCATAAATTTAGTTTTGGTTGCAACCTTCAAGACAATCCATAGTGTCACGTCACCTTTAAAGTGGTTGTGGAGATTAACTCTTGAAGAAGTGATGTACTAAGTATGTTTACGGTAGACGCTTACCATAACACCTAGCTTATTTATGCATTTGCTATGGGGATCAGCTTGAGTTGAGCCGATACCTTTCAAGTGAAAGACACTCGGCACTGATTGTGGAGAAGTGAAGAGGATCAACTTTTGCAAATTCAAGATATATTTTTCAGTGTTCAGGAATAATACCACCAAAACAATATCTCAACTTCAGAGACTCAAACCTAACAGAGCAGTACCGTTACATGAATATCAATCACATATCGAATTTGTATTGCTAAATAAAGAGAAGATTTCACTACGTCTGGGCTAATAACACATGGCCAACTGCAGATACCAGAGATTTATTATCACTCTTTTGTGTATAAGTGTTGTTTCGGTTCTCCAACTTTTTACCGGAAATCTTCCGAGTCTAGAAAACTATTGCAGGTAATAATACAGCGATTGTACAGCGGTATTTGTACGAGCATAATACCGGCAGCTTCACAACATAATATAAAATAGACAGCGATGCGGGAAGACAACGAACAAACACAAGGTGCTGAGAGCACAGAAAAGAATCTGGGAAATAGGACCGTTTTCAGACAGGCAGTTCGCCCACACTGCAACGATCCGAATGCTCAAAGAAACTACTGTCACAAGCGGTATCATCCGGTACCCCCTCAATAAGCTTCTTGTAACTGTACTTAACTTGATTACTCCACGCACAAGTTCATTATCCACATAAGTCGTTTTTGACGTCTACACGGGTATTTAGATGGTTGCGATAGACCGTAAATGGCTTTCAAAGCAGATCAAAAAGTATGTCGTAGCACTTGAATGCCGCGCTTTTTGATGTCTAACACAATCCCGTAATATCCCATAATCTCTTCTCTCTTAGTTTAATCATATTTGTATTAGGTGAGGTGCGTAAAATTGTAGATAATTAGTATAAAAACGAGTGTAAAGAAAGTGAAGATTAGTTTTGGATAAACATGTACAAGAAATATAAAAGAAGTCTAATAAAAATATTTTGAGGAAACGTCTAATCTCGCTCGGTTTAAAAATTCAAAAAAAGGATACCGAGTTTTTTGCTACCGGAAGAAAACTTCTGACTGCGACTCACAATAATCCAGCTTATACTCCGTTGTTTTCAAGAGAAGCGAGATTAGCATTTTCCTCAAAATATTTTTATTAGATTTTTTTTATATTTCTTGTACATGTTTATCCAAAACTAATCTTTACTTTCTTTACACTCGTTTTTTATACTAATTGAACTCTTTTTCTATGGTTACGAAGTAACGGTCATTTTTGATAAAAATTATATTTTTGAACAATAATCAACAAGGAATTTTATGTTTTTCTATTGGAGTTTTAAACCGCGCCGTAGTTCAGAACGTTTGTCCTTACTTTATATTTGGCTTACTTGGTGTGTGTGTGTGTCTGAAGCAAATGCCTGCACTTTTGGTCGAAAAAACTGAGGAAACTGAGGAAAATGCACTTTTAACTGAAATTGAATGGAACGCGTGAGCGAACGTGAGCGAGATGCATTTCATTTTTATTCCCAATGGATACGCAGGCGGTAGTGCTTTGATTTTCGGCTATAAAGTTTTGCTATTGGTTGGTTGTAAATACTTATTAATGGAGGCTGCAATGTATGAAAAAGGTAAGAATAGATGTTTAACACTCTCTATATTGTTTCTGTCAACCTAGGTGTACGTTCTATGTGTGAATGTGCTCTTTAATGTTGATTTTTCTCAATTTCTACCTTTTTCGGTTTTTTCTGCGGTGTATTTAAAGGTAGAGGTGAGATAGTGGGAGAGGAAGAATAGAGAGAGAGAGAGAGAGAGAGAGAAATAGGGAAAAAGAGAGACAAAAAGAGAATTAGGAACAGTATGGTGAGGCGAGAGTAATGCTGTGAGTTGTCACTTTTCATATTCTTTCTCGGTACCCTGCCACCTACATACGGTACGTATGATACGCTCTCTATGCCGATCTTTACTGTTCATGTGTTTACAGTATCTATTATTCGATGTAGTTCGGTCACACTGTTAATGTTGAGTCATAGAGCAATATGCAGGGGGAAAAGAAAGAGGGGATGGAGTGAGTGAGAAAGAAAGAAAGCGAAGAATTGTTCCCATGTCAGCTGTCTGTGTGAGCCCCACTGTCCCCATTTTCGCTGTCTATGTGAGCCCCACTGTCCCCTTTTTCGCTGTCTATGTGAGCCCCACTGTCCCCTTTTTCGCTGTCTGTGTGAGCCCCACTGTCCCCATTTTCGGTGTCTATGTGAGCCCCACTGTCCCCATTTTCGTTGTCTATGTGAGCCCCACTGTTCCCATTTTCGCTGTCTATGTGAGCCACACTGTCCCCATTTTCGGTGTCTTTGTGAGCTCCACTGTTCCCATTTTCACTGTCTATGTGAGCCTCACCGTTCCCATTTTTGCTGTTCATGTGAGCCCCACTGTCTCCATTTTCGCTGTTCATGTGGGCCCCACTGTCCCGTGTTTCACTAGCGTAAGACAGAGAGAGAAGAGAAGTAAGAGAGAAAAAGAAAGAGAGGAAGAGCGAGAGAGAGAAGGAGGTTCTACTGTCTATGTAAGCCCTACTGTTTCCCTTTCACTGTCTATGTGAGCCCCACACCCACTGCTCCTATTGCCGCTGTCCATGTGAGCCAAACTGTTTCCTTTTGAATCACTACTGTTCCCATTTTTATTCATATTCATCATATCATATTCATTAAAGCAAGTGCATCTTAACTTGGTAGACGAGTTTCACGTAATCACGGTTAACAGGAATGGCTTAACAGGTAAGAAAATGGGTATAAAAGCGCGACAGGAAGGGGGAGAGCCATTTGAACGCTCTGTTCGCCCCGAGAATGCCCTGGACTGGAACTGCTGCAGTGGACTGGGCTGATGATGATGTCCTGCGGTAGGAGCCACTTGGGCTCCCTACCTGCTGGATCTCGAGAGTAAGAGAAATCAAGAATAAACTCTACGCGTCAGAAATAGTAGACAAAAATGTTTTTTTATTGTGTTGTTCTCGCGTTCTGCTGTTTAAAAACTAATTGTTGTTGCGCTCTGCTCCCTAATTCAAAGAAAGATCTCGCGCTCAATGTCAGATACAGGTCTCGCGCTCTATTATAGAAAGAGTTGATGCGCCCTACGTTAGAGAGATATTCCGCGCCCTATGTTAGAGAGAGGTTTCGCGCCCTATGTTAAAAAAAGATCTCACGCTCTGTGTTAGAGATAGTTCTCGCGCTCTATGTTAGAGAGATATTGCGCGCCCTATGTTAGAGAGAGAGCTCCCGCGCCCTATGTTAGAGAGAGGTTTCGCGCCCTATGTTAAAAAGAGATCTAACGCTCTGTGTTAGAGATAGTTCTCGCGCTCTATGTTAGAGAGATATCGCGCGCCCTATGTTAGAGAGAGAGGATTCGCGCCCTATGTTAAAAAGAGATCTCACGCTCTGTGTTAGAGATAGTTCTCGCGCTCTATGTTAGAGAGATATCGCGCGCCCTATGTTAGAGAGAGAGGATTCGCGCCCTATGTTAAAAAGAGATCTCACGCTCTGTGTTAGAGATAGTTCTCGCGCTCTATGTTAGAGAGATATCGCGCGCCCTATGTTAGAGAGAGGTTTCGCGCCCTATGTTAAAAAGAGATCTCACGCTCTGTGTTAGAGATAGTTCTCGCGCTCTATGTTAGAGAGATCTCCCGCGCCCTATGTTAGAGAGAGAGGATTCGCGCCCTATGTTAAAAAGAGATCTCACGCTCTGTGTTAGAGATAGTTCTCGCGCTCTATGTTAGAGAGATATTCCGCGCCCTATGTTAGAGAGAGGTTTCGCGCCCTATGTTAAAAAGAGATCTAACGCTCTGTGTTAGAGATAGTTCTCGCGCTCTATGTTAGAGAGATATCGCGCGCCCTATGTTAGAGAGAGAGATCTCCCGCGCCCTATGTTAGAGAGAGGTTTCGCGCCCTATGTTAAAAAGAGATCTAACGCTCTGTGTTAGAGATAGTTCTCGCGCTCTATGTTAGAGAGATATCGCGCGCCCTATGTTAGAGAGAGAGATCTCCCGCGCCCTATGTTAGAGAGAGAGGATTCGCGCCCTATGTTAAAAAGAGATCTCACGCTCTGTGTTAGAGATAGTTCTCGCGCTCTATGTTAGAGAGATATCGCGCGCCCTATGTTAGAGAGAGAGATCTCCCGCGCCCTATGTTAGAGAGAGAGGATTCGCGCCCTATGTTAAAAAGAGATCTCACGCTCTGTGTTAGAGATAGTTCTCGCGCTCTATGTTAGAGAGATATCGCGCGCCCTATGTTAGAGAGAGAGCTCCCGCGTCCTATGTTAGCGAGAGCTCTCGCGCCCCATGTTAGGGAGAGCTCCCGCACCCCAGAAAAATGTTCGGGTTCTGTGTTACAAAATTGTCTGTTCCTTCTTTCTCATCCTCTCTTGAGTTTGGCAAATGGAGTGAAGGTGAAACTAAATATCTCTGGAAGCTCTCACCAGCCCGGAATAAAAACAAGGGAGGCGGAGGCGGCTTTAGCCGCCGGCGACCTACCTTGTGTAGTTGTAACCTCGTTGAAGTGATAGCAAATTTTGTGCTCCAGGCAGGAATCGAACCTCCGTTCGCCGTGCGTAAATAAAGCTTTTATCCAATCCGCCATTCATACATGTGAATAGGAATGAAAACCAAGCTGTACCCGCCTGTCATGAGATCTCCATTGGAAAAATGATTCCTACTACACGTTTAACTCTTCTTTCATTTTTATTTTCACAAAACCGGTCTATCCATAATTTTTGCGGTACCATTTTCGGTCGTCTCACACGTAATATTCAAATTTACGACACACCTGAAAAATACGTATACCTCAACTTTTTTATGGCTTTCTAACAGTGTAAGAAATTTCGGAATAAGTTGATTTTAAGCAAAACTATGCCCAGATTTGAGGAGGCGCACACTTTTGTCGCCGCCGCCGCCGCCGCCGCCGCCCCGCACGGAAGCCATTTCTGCGGGACGTTGGGTCCTCTAACTCCTCTCAACAAATTTTTTCTTGGAACGTGAACTCAATTTCTTGTAGACGTGTTGCCCTTCAGTAATTCATGCAAATATCTAGGGAAATTGCCGACGTACTTTGAAGAAAACTGTAATAAACTGTTTTGTAATGTCTGCAGACCTTTGAACAAAAACTAATCTGCGCAGCGCTCCGCGCTGCGCCCGATGGCTAGGACAAGCGAATGAGCATTGACATAATTTAGAGGCGAAAGCTCAATCATAAGGTCCGGCACAGTCTAGCGTACATATAGAATTCGCTCTCCTCAAAATAGGCTTACCCGGCTGTATTTGTATCTTGATTATGGTGCTTCTTGGTCAAAACTTGTGAGCAGACGACTCGAATCGAGATCGAACAACAACAAAGATTATATAATCCCATATAAACAAAAGTTGGTGAACTGCCTCAGGGAATTCCATCAACACCCACACCTTTTTGATCGGTCACTTTAGGCAGGATAATCCGGACCGAACAAATCAGTACAACACTTCATCAAATATTGATTCTCAAGTCAATCCTAGTCACGACCCGGCAGCGATCACAGCATTCTGCGAATAAAACTATCTGTTCATAAAATTTCCAGTTTTAATTTTATTGGTACCTCATCTCTCGGTCAGAGATGAAGAAATTTGTTTTATTTTTCCGGATAAAGAAATACGATTCTCCATGAACAAAGAAACATACGAAGAAAAAAGATTTACCGAGTATGTTTGCGTTTTGACAGCAACTGGGGAAAATAAAAACAGATCTTTCCGAGATTTGATCAAACAAAATATTTTCTTGGCTGTAGGCGCAGCTATTTCACGAAGCTATTTCAAAAAGTTAAAATCCATTGTTTCACCAATAATGAGTTTCATGATATTTACATTAGATTTCAACATGGAAGTGTCCACCATAAACGTACCTCAACTTCTACACTTCTGTCACAGCAAAAGCTCTGTTTCATCTTTTTGGAATGTTTCGCGGCGATTGTTTAGATCAGATTCACCGCGTGAAAATTCAAACAAAAAGGTTCCAAACTATCAAAACCTGTGCTTCCAGTGGCTCAAAACCCCGCCAAAAAATGTATCCTAGAAAAATCGGAGTGGTGGCCAAAAAAATTCAAGAACATAGAATTTGTGTCATCCAGGTTCAAAAGGTAATTACTTAATTTTCAAAGGTCTTTCTGGGCGTCAACAACTATGACTAGACCAACGTCAGTAAGTGTTGTTTGCCTTAAAATAGAATTGTTAAAAGATTTCATAGTGCTCTCAGCTGATATTAGTAGCCAAATCCATGCGATTCCACGTAATGAAAGTCGACTAAGAAGATGCGTCCGATGACATTCTCTCTATTCCCTAAGTTGCTTACTTATAAGAAAGAAGAGATGATCCGTGATGTGGAAAATTCTCAAGATGGACAAGAACTGAAAACATTGACACAAAACAGGGTAAAACAGGGTGCCACAAACCAAATTATTCTTATTTTTTTGGTCGACTACCACTTTCACACCTTTTCTCTTGAAAAGATGAGGTGAATAATAGCAATATCAATTGTATGTGTTTGTTCTGTGTAGAACCTTTTATCATGTCCGTTCCAAAATATTTTGCAAATACACAATATGTAAGTATAAAACCAGACCATTAAATAAAAGTGTCATTCTTCTTTCAATTTTCAAATGGTCAGGTTTTATATCATCTCATCAGTTCAACACCGATGTATTGAACTGATGAGCTGGGATTCAAATGCTCAGTTTTTTTCTATAACAACGGCTATTTCATGTTGTTCAGTCCATCTTTGTTGTATGCAAAAGTTTCGAATAAACTCATCAAACATCTCTGGCACTTGTTAAGTCATTGGCATCATTTTCTTCATAAATTTAGTTTTGGTTGCAACCTTCAAGACAATCCATAGTGTCACGTCACCTTTAAAGTGGTTGTGGAGATTAACTCTTGAAGAAGTGATGTACTAAGTATGTTTACGGTAGACGCTTACCATAACACCTAGCTTATTTATGCATTTGCTATGGGGATCAGCTTGAGTTGAGCCGATACCTTTCAAGTGAAAGACACTCGGCACTAATTGTGGAAAAGTGAAGAGGATCAACTTTTGCAAATTCAAGATATATTGTTCAGTAAAAATACCACCAAAACAATATCTCAACTTCAGAGTTAAAGGAACATAGTGCATGTTGTTTCGCTTCGCTTGAAGCACAATTGCTTCCTAATTTATCATTCTCACGCGTAATTCATCATTTTCGATGTACACGCACGTTTACAAAAATTGTGAGCAGTTTATTCAACGAACGCAATCAACTGTCATGATGACATGGCTGAAATAACTCTACAAACTCTTGTTTAGGTGCGGGACAGACAGTCGAAAACAGAGTAGTCATGCTAGAACAACCCGGCTCCTTCACCTCATCATAGGCCGTATTCATGAACGACCCGGCCGTTTTATCTCAACCTGCGTCTCTTCAAACATACGCTGTTTCTCTGCTCTAACATCCGGCCGGGATAAGAGTCTTGCGAAATAGTGTGCTAAAGCGAGAGACGCAGGATGGGTTGAAGGTGCCGGGATCTTCTAGCATACTACTCACTTTGTTTTGCGCACTGTGTTACGATACTCGTATCCCAACAGGTTGTGAGAGTCAGAGTGGACATAGAGCGTGGGTTCAGAGTCGCAAGATGAAATGAAAAAAAAAACCGGGGCGTTCCTGAATACCACTGTATTGCAACTTCTTTCCTTGCACAAGTGACAAAATTTTCAGTGGCCGAATGAGACGCAGGACAGTACCTTTACAGATTCGGATGTTAGCGGAGCCACATTCGAGAAGTCCGACGACAATTTTCCTTCCATGAAAAATAATAGCTGGTTGTGATGTGGATTTCCTGAACCCTGCTGGAAGACCGCGACAGGGATGGAGTATGAAGTTGGGAAATCGGCTGAACGAAACTATACGAGGACCGTCAAAGACGACATGTACGCTTGCGTGATGCGTTGTACCGATGTTGACTCTCGAATAAATAGTCTGTTTCACGCAACAATCTCGTCTACAGTAAGATTGTAAAACTTCTCAGTAAATTTTTCTAACATTGTAGGTAGTTTCAATAGTTTAAACTTCGTGATTTCGTTTTTTAGATTCGTTATTAGTAGCAAACAATGAATAATACAGGTCTGCTGGTTGGTTAGATAAATGCCCTTGAATTATTGAAAGATTACTGTACAAAGCTATCGAATAGTGAAACTGAGTATACCCCTGTGTAGTGTTCTATCGTATTGTAATGTGTGTACAATAATATTCCAATAAAAATACGAAAACATTTTTGAACTGTTTTCTGTGAATTAATTCCTCCCCTCCCCTCCCCCCCCAATAATTTCAGTTCGAAACCTGTTCGAGTATTCTTTCCGCCTTCACCATGGCAACAGTTTTACCTTGTTATATCAGGGTAACAATAACAATAATGGAGCAACTCAATTGTTACGTCACAACTCATAACCTTTTCGTTGTTTTGAAAATCTACCATTTTATAGAAATCGCTGTATTCGAAACAATCATATACGGTTACAATGTTAAAATTATACAATATAATGTTACAATGGAATGCAATACAATGTTACAATGTTACAATGTTACAATGCAATACAATGTTAGTTGCCGCATCCCACTGTGTTTGTAGTTAGATCACGTTGATTTTTGGTCGGAAATGGTGAACTGTGGCTTGTATCGAGTTCCAACTACAACGAGGATTCGGGCATTTTCGATACTTGCCCAATGCAAAAAAGACGAACACAGTATAGTGAGTGCCAACTTTATAACTTTATGTTATTTTCATCAAGTTGAACTAAACGTTTTGTGATAATACTGTAAGAGTGTCAGTAAGAATGAAAAGGACTAGGATAAAATAATAATGAAAATATGTATTGTAATATAGCATATTCACGAATTCTGATTGTTATTGCACGGTTGATTGCACGGATTGGAAATCTGACGGACTTCACACGTTCTAGGTCACAATGCCATTGACTACTAATATATTAGAAAATAATCAACAGTAAGTTAAGATAACATGAATTAGATTTATTAATCAGGAGGATTGTATATGCGTGAAACATACTGATAAAGAAAAAAGAAAGAAATTCATGCCTTTTTTCTTCTATGAAAGAATGTTTAGTGCATCGTTTTGCCTCCGAATCTCGCCGATGCAGTTATAGTTCTTGGTTGAGGCATCGGTCCCTCAATTAATGTCGAACTAGTAAGAAAAACAACTTTATTTTCAAATGTTATGTTTAAAGCGCATGAACACTGAGTACATTTATGGTTCACAGAGATATAGATCTTTGATAGTAACTCGTGGGCGAATTATGCGCGAATTATGACTACATAAAAAACACAAACAACGAGTTAACTTCTTACCTAATTTTATATTTATTTTGGTCGCAATTAGTGTAATCTTACAAAACCACTTCGATGTATTTTTGAGCACTTTCGATGACGAGTCTAATTTTGCACGTAAACGCACATTTCTTAACGAAATTTAACCAGCCTTTATTTCAAGAAAGTGCGGGTATTCTTCTTATCATACGAAAACGTCATCACTCGCGAAAAACTCCCGTAAGAGATTTCTCAAACATAATTATTTTCCAATCCTTCTTGAACTTTTCGGAATACCTCTGCAAATAAGTTTTTGAACGAGTATGATTCAAAAATCACTTTCTTTGCAGTATTTCAGTCGTTTTTGAGTCATAGAATAAGTGCACATTGGCAACTTTTCACCTTAATTTAATTATTTGCCCCTCTTTATTTGATTGCACCCATGTGATAACGTAAACTGCAGGCGCTAGCAAATTTTTGCTAACAGATTAATTAATTTTAACTTATCATGAACATTAATGAACCCGGTTCTAAGTTGGTGTTGCTGATGTTCTATTTTCAAATGTCTTTCTGGGAAGTTATTCAACTGTGATTACTTGATTCCAATTGAACGGTAATAGAGCTTCTGACATACTACGTTTCTGATATACTTGAACACTTTCACTCCAAATGTGGTTTCATACATTTTCACTACTTCACATCAGATTATTCTCATCATCTCAATTTGTGTGTTCAAATTTTTGTTCGTATATTGACTTTTATAGGGTGATTTTATGATCACCAATGATTATGTATGACCTACACTTTTAGTTTGAAAATACAGCAATGCAGTGATTTACTATAAATATGAGATATCGAAAACTAGATCGCAAATTATTCCCCGAATTAACCTATTCGAAAACGTGGTTGTTTCATCTCTTATCGCCCTTTTAGCCTTCGAATGTGCAATAACCTTCTTTGTGTACTTTCGCCGTCCAAATTTATTGCACAGCTGCTCGGAAATATCCTAATAAGGACCTCTAAAATGACGTCTTCTGGGCTATATTTGACCTATTCCTATTGAAGGTACTAAAGTCTAACTTTCAAAAAAGGGCAATTTCCACTCATTTGTGTGAACAACACTTGGTCAACTATCATCTTTACATGCTATTTTGAGCGCTCGTACTGTCCGGACAACGAAAACCGTCCGAAAATGCCATGAAATGAGAAGTGAACATTTATTATGGCTGCGAAATAATCGTTTCAATAAAAAGGCGGAAAAATAGTAACAAACTCATAATGTGAATGAACAACCACTCAAGAACCTCATTACCACTTCGGTAGCACTTTGTCTATGACTGTAGTTTGCATCCTGCTCATGTTTTCTCAGTTAATTATTGAGTCAATCAATCAGATCTTACGTTACTGTAAGCTACGGGTCCCGATTTTCGTGAGCTGGCTTCCAGTCCAACCTGAAACGGATATTTATTTTTACTTTCGGACCCTTTATATATTTCATGTTACTGTGCTTTGTGTTGACTCAATGTGTCCTTTCGAAGGCTTTCGGTTCGTGAGTGATTGGTTGTACTAGGTGTTTTGTTCGTCGAATTTGTCGCCGCGTGGTTCGGTTACTGTAACTGACGAACTTGTATAACTTCGTTGTCGAACTATGTAATAACTTTGTTGAATACAATAATTGCAATCGTGTGTGCTATACAAGAATTACTTCACCTTCTAATCGGTTAGGAACTAATATGGGATCATAACATTCCGATTTCTGGTTGAATAGTCCACGAGTAACTAGCTTCACTGCAGTGGTGTTTCAGAATGCTGTCATCGAAAACGTTTGAATTGTACTGTAAACGTCAGAGGTCACATTAGAAATTGTTTGATTTATACATCTAAGTAAGTAAGTATAAAATCTGTGAAACAATGTTTCGTTGCTCTACCAGAGACAAGTGAACTTTGCAAACTAGTGTTGAAAGTTAGAGACGCTCTAATGTGAGATTCGAATACACATGCATGTAGCTTCAGATCAGTTCTCAGTTGCCGAATAAAATTCATTCTCAAACAACCTCGAGAACATTTGAGGATTTCACAATCACAATAACAGAAATAGGTGATTCGTATGAAGAACACCTGGGACCCATTGCTGTTTGGTCATTTGAGACGGTATTTTAGGACATTTTCTGACACATATGATGTTGGGAATTGTGAATCACGGAATAGTGCATGAAAACGTGGTGTGCTGACAGTGCCTCAATAATCAGAGAATTCGGGGAGCTGGGTGGGGTAAACTGTTAGAGGTGTCCGTCGAACGTTTGAAAAACGATTTCGAAGTTCAGTTTCAGATATTTTTCTATGTTTTTGCACCAAGCAATGATATGAAACATGATCAGTTCTGAGGTAGAGGCGAAACGTATCATTTTCTAGACTCTTCTTCTCTCTTCTTCTCCTAGTTTGTGTCATTTTCCTTGAGCTTATCTTTATTTCCCTACAATAATTATGTGTTTTGTGTTGCTAATCAGAAGTGTGGTTTCTCCGTTCAGAATGAGAAATGAGTTTTGCAACTGTTCAACCCTTGAACGGCATCTCAAACTTTAATAAAACAGTTCTAAACTGTTATTTTCTTCTGCAAACCCTGGTTACAATCTTGCCGAAGGCCATATCGGACAGACGTCCTAATCTCTTTTCACCCTTTCTACAAACGCTTATTCTAATGATGCAAATGTCAGAAGGTACACCTGTTCAATGAATATAAGAACAGATTAATGTTGTAAGTATCAGTAATAGTTTTGATCCTCGCGAACCCGCTTGGTTCAATCAAATGATTTTTCTGTCGTTACTTTTTTTGTTTATCTTAATCTCGCACAGACTTTCTTGCAGAATGCTGTTAATATTTCGAAGTAATGCTTCCTGGAGAGGACGCTACTTGAGATAACGAGTGCTTGGTACCGCGTTATTGTTAAGAAACATAATTACATTGCAAATTACTTTGAGTTTCTAGAAAACATAGTGAGAACTTGGTGCATACTATAAGAGTAGAAATGACAGGAACAACACCACAGTGGTTTTAACCAGCAAGCTCTCCATAGATGGAGAATATAGTACAGACTCCCCCCCCCCCCCCCCCCCCCTGTTCACTCGGTTTGCGTTCTTATCGTGCCTATTTTTGACTCAGATTCAAGTGCCTGAGATTCTCTCACGATCGGACATTTGATTTTTGCACGAGGTTCCATCGATCTTCATGTTATACAGTAGTCAAATTGGGTAGCTCGCTATTTCATTCATTCTCTAGCAGTTTTGTTTGGAACAAGGTTTTTTCGAAGCATGATACTATTAGATGTGGGCGCATGTCGAAATGCAAGAAAACACGGTCATTCTGTTCCGGTTTGTCTGTAGTTTGGTCAGAGGACGTTTCCGTCTCGTTCGAAAGTTGCGCTGTTTTTAAGAATCACAATACAACTTAACCATGGTCGTTCGCTATAAATATTACGGTATAGGTTACACCCCTCTCTTGCCGCAGCTGAATTACGAGACATTTACATTAAGGCTGACAGTTCAGCACCAATTTGTTCATAGAAAATAACAATGTCGGTTAATTTCCGTGAAAGTTTCTCACGTTCACACACACCTAGATGAATAGAGCAAACTTGTCCGACATTGAAAGAAACACTTGGACTCCACGTAGGTGACGTAGGACTGACATACACAATGTCGGCAGAGAGAAATAGAGAGAGAGGGAAGAGATAGGAAGAAATATATGGAGAGATAGAGAGAGAGGGAGAGGAGAGAGAGAAAAATGATAGAGAGATATTATCAAAAACCCAATTATGTGTCCAACTTTAACGTATTTATTCTCAGCCTCGACTCGTTGAAACCAGTTTATTTACATTGCCGCCCATCGTGCGTCTCTATTGCCCTAGAATTAAAGAGCATCGCGAGATGGGAATCTAGTTGCTCGCGAATAGAGCCTACAATTCCAGAGCAACAGCCTTCTCTGATTCTACAGGAACTTCTACAGTACTACTACAAGTTCTATTGACAATTAAAGGCTATACAGCTACCAATGTACGGCAAGTCCATTGAGCTATAGTCTTCTGCAATACTACGGGTGATCCTACGGTCTGACTACAGTTGCGTTAACATGTAAAATTTCTCATGGGCTTTTTTGTATGCGTCTGGCGATAGCGCTTTTATGTCGCTCTTGCCTTTTCGCTCAGATGTCGTTGTACATGTATTTGAAGCATAAACGCTCGGATTTTTCTAATTTTCGCGCGAAGTTGTGAAATTCCCAGAACTTCGTTACTCAGTTTGTATTCCCTCGGCTTATAAGTGTTGTTCATCAGCGGATGTACTGGCACGTGATTGTTCAAAAAATACTCTATTCCTAGAAGAAATCGGGTTTATTGTACAATCGTCCCCCCCTTGAGCCGAAATAGGTTGAAATTCGACCCGTAGTACAATCACCCCCCACCCCGAGGGGGGTTATTGTACAACGTCCTTCTTTACTGCAGGTTTGGATTGAGTGGGGGGCGATTGTTAAACAGGTCCGGGGTTGTACTATTACCCCCCATTTTGTATTGTGGGGGGTGATTGTTAAACGTCGATATTGTACAATTACCCCCCATTTATAATCACCCCCCACTTACAATCACCCCCCTCTCTATAGGGAATCGTATTGGGAGGGGGGTGATAGTACTACGGGGGGGACTTAAGGTGAGGGGGGGGGGGCAATTGTACAATTTTCCCAAGAAATCAAGTAATCTGTACAAGCTGTTTTTTTATTATTCTGAGAAAAAATACCGAAGATCTTATTCCGCGGATACAAATGCAGCATTTCTTTCCTACAATCCTGTGTACCTAGTACCTAGAGAAGTTTTCTAATATAGTAATTTTGTCTTTCATGTACTAATCCTGTGTACCTAGTACCTAGAAAAATTTCCCAGTATGTCAATTTCGCCTTTCATAAATTCTCTCAAAATTCTAATTGTGTCAATATTCGTTATTTTTTTCACATATCTTTTTCACGTCATGTTTAGGTTCTCAGATCTACGAGCTAAACTCGTTTACTCTGAAGTGATCTCAAAAACCAGATTAGCCTCAGGCTAAGCGCTCAGTCTACATATGTTTGTTCTGAGATATTTAAAACAATGCATTACGTCTGTCGAATATGTTTACACTTAATGGATTTAATCAAACTTTTTGTAGTGGCAAGTACAAATTGTGTGGTTGTTGTGTTTTACTTAATTACGTCTGTGTCAGAGTAACTTGTTCATACTGTAACACTGGCAATCGGTAAAGTCTCATGTAAATTTCATGTAAACGTATGAACCTGCATTTCATTTTCAATTTTTTCACAATTGCTTTCATCTTTTGCATGGAGAGTGGATCAGCATAAAAAAGTCTCAAAGTTTTGAGTTTGTTTGTCGTCAATATCTCCTCTATAATTTTGAGTCGAGTCGGGTAATTGCGAGCTCTGCTAATTGATACATAGCAGTGTCGCCTATCATTTGCATGTCAGCCTTTCCCTTTTTGAGAGAATTTGATTAGGCCGGATGAACGTTGATGTTTTCGTCCCTAGAGTAATGACCAAACTCAAAATATTTCTGAGGTTTTTGCATCGTGAGGCCCACGTAGCACGTTACAACAGACTTGAGGAAAGAGTGTGAAGTGAAAATTTTCCCACTTGGGTGGTTTTTGTGCAAACTTGAAAACGACAATAACGCGTAAGCAACAGCACTTACCACATTTACACGGAGATTCGCATAAATTGTCACGTCGCTAACCGTATCTCAAACTTGAAAACATAAAAGAATTGACATGTGTAAAAAGTGTTTTAGTTGTCTAATCCCAATTTTGTTCTGAGAAAGATTGAATTTATGTGTTCCAAAACAGAATTCATCATTTGGTCAAAAGATTTGCGAGGTAACCCTGAGGACAGTTTGGCTCATAAAAGACTTGATTGGTAACCGATTTCCCCTTTTTCTTCTTGTTGCAACTGTGAAAGGACACCAAAATTTCAAGATTTCAATATTTATTCATTCACAACACCATATTGTTACAATATGGTGTTCCTTTATGGCCATCCAGGTATCTCGATCTCTGCACATTCTCAATATCTCTTCGCCTCGGACATTGAGCGGACAGACACGACCTCTACAATACTAGTACAATATTAAAACCGTTTCTTGAGCTTTGTTGTTTTTAAATCGAACCAAATCACAGAGAAACGCTTTCACTTCCAAAAACCACGCGATGGACAGAGCGTTCTCAGAGTTGTTTGGCCTGCTTGGAGGAGCTTCAATTTTTTTGCAGCCGGCGTGACACTAGTGGGAATGTTTGTTTTCTACACAGTGAGAAAACGGTTATGGTAGTAGATTTTCATCAATGTTTCCGTGTTTCTGTGTCATATCTGGATATCACTATTCTCAACTATAGATTAATATTGTGTCATTTTTGCTAATTACACCATCAACCTCTAATGTGGAACATGCGGCAAGGTACTTTATGCATGCTGATACACTACATCAAGCATACTAATCTTGACAACTCGTTTGACTAATTTGAATAAGTTTGAACATGTTCAGTGATACATTTAAATTTTCAAATTCAAAAATATTCTTTCGTTTTCGTAGTCTCCGTTTGTAGTTTAATATCAGCTATTTGAATCCCTATATTCTGCTGTGTTTTGAGCAGTCAGACCAGAACTCAAACCGTTATTAAAAGCTCTTTTCTGAGATCGTAAAGTATGAACTCTGTGAATGTAGAGGATGAAGTAGGAGTAAATGGTGCTAATAAAGTGACTAACCTCTCCTCTTCCCGTAAATCATTAGGCTTCACTTCATGGCCTAAGAAGTACACATCTAGAGCAGTTTTTCTGACGTAATGTCAGACGAACGCAACATTCGGGAAAATATACTTTTTCCATCCATTTCGGGAACTAAATGTCGTGCTCGAATGCTATATATATGTGTTCACGTTTACGACTGAATCGCGCGCAGCGCGAAGCGCTGTGCGAGATTTGTCTTTGGTCCGGCTAATGCGCGCCTCCGTTTTTTAGTTTACCCGCAAAAAGGCCCAAACGTGCAAATCAAGACTTTTTATGATTTGTTGATTTTTCATGGCATATGTACAAGCTATGTTCAAAATTTGAACAAAATTGATTAAGTTTGAGCCGCGTTATGACGTTTTGCGCTTCATGCAGACCGCCAACTTCCGCCGTGTGTGTGTGTGTGTGTGTGTGTGTGTGTGTGTGTGTGTGTGTGTGTGTGTGTGTGTGTGTGTGTGTGTGTGTGTGTGTGTGTGTGTGTGTGTGTGTGTGTGTGTGTGTGTGTGTGTGTGTGTGTGTGTGTGTGTGTGTGTGTGTGTGTGTGTGTGTGTGTGTGTGTGTGTGTGTGTGTGTGTGTGTGTGTGTGTGTGTGTGTGTGTGTGTGTGTGTGTGTGTGTGTGTGTGTGTGTGTGTGTGTGTGTGTGTGTGTGTGTGTGTGTGTGTGTGTGTGTGTGTGTGTGTGTGTGTGTGTGTGTGTGTGTGTGTGTGTGTGTGTGTGTGTGTGTGTGTGTGTGTGTGTGTGTGTGTGTGTGTGTGTGTGTGTGTGTGTGTGTGTGTGTGTGTGTGTGTGTGTGTGTGTGTGTGTGTGTGTGTGTGTGTGTGTGTGTGTGTGTGTGTGTGTGTGTGTGTGTGTGTGTGTGTGTGTGTGTGTGTGTGTGTGTGTGTGTGTGTGTGTGTGTGTGTGTGTGTGTGTGTGTGTGTGTGTGTGTGTGTGTGTGTGTGTGTGTGTGTGTGTGTGTGTGTGTGTGTGTGTGTGTGTGTGTGTGTGTGTGTGTGTGTGTGTGTGTGTGTGTGTGTGTGTGTGTGTGTGTGTGTGTGTGTGTGTGTGTGTGTGTGTGTGTGTGTGTGTGTGTGTGTGTGTGTGTGTGTGTGTGTGTGTGTGTGTGTGTGTGTGTGTGTGTGTGTGTGTGTGTGTTAACGCACTTCTGGGAAATTTTTATGTGTGAACCGATTTGACTGAAAATTTGGGACACGATAGATATCCCACTCAAACCATGGGGGCGCAAACTTTTTTTCGAAAAAAATTATTTTTCATCAAGTTATAGGTCTTTGAAAATGTCTCTGCGTCTCTTCATTTCGTGCACTCTCTCGCCCTCTCTGTCGGGGTAAATCAAATTGCGTTATAACTCAGCTCAGTCCTAACCAATTCAAGTAAAATTTGAAGTATGATACCACGACATGAACTGACATCGATTTAGATGTAAGTCTTCTACTGATGACGTCATCGAGGATTCTGGAGCTCGGATGACGTCATTTTTGAAAAGTGCAAAGTTGACGTCACATATATTTTCAAATGATGGTAATATCTTAGAAAGGGTCAATTAGCGGTGAAACTCAATCTAAGAGTAACGTATTCTGGGATTCTGGAGACCAGATGACGTCATTTTTGAAAAGTGCAAAGTTGACGTCACATATATTTTCAAATGCTGAAAATATCTTAAAAATGGTATATTAACGATAAAACTTCATCTAAATATGACTTATTCTGGAATTCAGGAGGCCAGATGACGTCAACTTTTAAGAAAATTGACGTGAAATATGTTTTCGAATGCTGAAAGTTTCTTAAAAATGGTCAATTCACGATGAAACTTCATTCAAACATGACGTATTCTGGGATTTTGAAGGGCATATGAAGTAAGTTGTCAGAAGTGCAATGCTGATGTCATATTTTCTTCGAATGATGGTAATACTTGACAAGTGGTCAATTGAGAAAACAATTTTACCACCGTACAGATCAAACCACCTCTCTACATACCTACGGCATGTATACAAAAATAGAAAAATTCATGAAAAAGTGGGAACCCAACGACTGTGAGATTTGTCTTCTGCTGTGCGCCCCTTAGACAACTACTCTCAAATGGAGCAGCCACTGCTACAAAAACCGAAAAATACTAATATACTCAAGAATAACTGTTCATTACAAACATACAAAAGTCGTAAAATATTTTCTCAAACCTGTTAACTAGAATCTACAATACACAGATGTTAACTCAAAGTACTCAATTATAGAGTTCCTGGTTTTGTGCACAATGGTTGGCATTTTTTGTCATTACTTCAATTCTAGGTGCTATAACGTTTGTCATATTATTCAACAGTTGTTCTCTCTTTCGCAGCTGTGACTTGTAGATTCTAGTTAACAGGTTTGAGAAAATATTTTACGACTTTTGTATGTTTGTAATGAACAGTTATTCTTGAGTATATTAGTATTTTTCGGTTTTTGTAGCAGTGGCTGCTCCATTTGAGAGTAGTTGTCTAAGGGGCGCACAGCAGAAGACAAATCTCACAGTCGTTGGGTTCCCACTTTTTCATGAATCTGCGCTTACGTTTAACTATCCACTTAGTAGAATATAACCGAGAATGCACTAAGGTCAAACTACAAATAAAGTGGAAGGTTTTTTATTTTCCTAGAATACCTTTATAATATAATCCCGAGTTTGCTTTATCTAATTGATAATCGTAAATTCTTAAAGACAAACCGCGTAACCGCTTCAACTTTATTTCCTTGTTTTTAGGTTTTTCGTCCATGTTGTAAATGTCTCATTCATAGAACACATTCAAATTACTATGCTTTGTATGATGTTTACAGACTGTGATATAACATTTTCTCCAAACTGTCTTCGAAAACAGCATTTAACTCCCATCCAACTTTTCGAAACTAAAAATTTTTAAAACGCGAATGCGAAGATCATAATATGATACATGTCTTTCTCTTGTTTTGTTATTCTCTCAGTATCTGGTGCTAACTCCTTCCATCTCTCCTTTCTATCTCTCTTTCCTTTTTCTTCCTTTATCTCGCTCTATCATAGTCGTCTTCCATAGCAAAATACTTAAGTTTTCAATCTTGCGTGCACAAACTTCAATTATTGTTGTCTCAGCGTGAGTGGTAATGGTTTGGAGCACATGTTGGTATTTCATTTCGCGCGCAGCGCGAAGCGCTGCGTGTGAGTTGTGTTTGGTTTGGCCATTGCGCACCCATTTTTGGCTTTCAAACCACGAAAGTCTTCAAATAAAACACTTTTTTTCGGAATTTAACAAGAGAGAGAGCTAGAGATCTATTATATACATGTTGTGTGAAAAAATTCGGGAAATCGGTCAAGTTTGAAAAAATAGTTATGCTGTCGTGTCGTTATGAATTTTTCCGTTGTCCCTCGTCCCTCGTCCCTCGTCCGATGTCCGCATAGAAAATTATTTTTTCAACTACTGGGCCGATTCGGCTAAAATTTGGCACACATGTGTAAACCCCAAAGTTAGCGCGGCCCCAGAAGTTTGATGATGTCACGTTTCGTTGGCGCTGGCGCCAGATGGCGCCAAAAGCTAGAAAATATGTGTTCCCATAAGTTAAAATGTTCGAAATTTCGCACAGATGTCATACAAGTAGGTTCAACCTGGTTTCCACAACATGGGGCCATTATTATCAAATGGCGCCAAACGTGTCGCCTATTGGCGCCAAATGAGAACGACGCTAGCAAAGTAGGGTAACGACCGGATTCGTTCACAGAGGTCAGAGCTATACATTTAGTTGACAAGCGTAATGAGTATCCACATTTCTTTGACATTTGGCGCCAAAAAGCCGGTTTATCCGCCAATTGGCGCCAAAATTGAAAATATTGTTTCCGAACAAAAAATCGTCGGAAACTGTGCTGCTAGTTGGTCAAAATCGTTCGTTCCGGTTCTTTTTCACCAATTGGAGTAACATGTATGATTTTTGGCGTCAAATAAGTATAGGCGTTGTACTGTAATAACTCAGATTTTTCACAAAGCTCAGATTTTCATGGAATAGGTGAAAAAGTACGGTTTTGTGGTTTTCACAAGTTTCGCTAAATTTTAGAGGTCAATTGGCGCCAAAAACAATTTGAAAATCAGGATCACACCGTTTGAGCACTCAAAACTTCGCCCAGTAATCAGGATGTTTGATAGTCACTAATTTTCGAATTTCATTCTGATTGTTCTAGTCAATGAGTGATTGTACTAGTACAACTAGCAAAAAGAGAACAATTAGTAAAAAGTGGGGGACCAGGAAGTGTGTGAGCTCTGTTCGGTTTCACCGTTTTCAGCAAAAAGTGAACAATACGAGGTAGAGAGTGTGCAACAAAAATAGAACAATACATAGGTTTGTACAACGGTTCATAGAAAACATTTATTACACAAATCCTGATTTTAGCGTGAGTGTATGATTGGTTTAACGTACGTACGTTGTGAACCGTTGTGCAAACCTATGTATTGTTCTATTTTTGTTGCACACTCTCTACCTCGTATTGTTCACTTTTTGCCTAAAACGGTGAAACCGAACAGAACTCACACACTTCCTGGTCCCCCCACTTTTTACTAATTTTATATGGAATGGTGAAGTGCCTAAGGCGCCACCCACCACTCAAAGGGTCACACGTTCGATCCCCACCACTGCCAAACCAATGTATCTTCCGCGGGCGATAAATTGTGAGTAGAATATTCATGAGAAGAAGCCTCTGGTGCACCTTAGCCGAATGGGAATGGAAGGCCAAATTTAGTCTGCCTTAAAAGTTCTGTGTGGAACTTTGAAGAACAGGGGTAACTTTTTTCAAATTTCTGTAAGCGGTATAGGTTTTTAAACAGTAGACATAAATTCAATTGATAATTGAATGACGAGGAATACCCAAGTGACAAGGAATTATTCTATTCTTAGAGAAGTGTATGCCACGTCATGGTGGGACTACTTCATTGAAGTTTTCCACTTCTCTGAGCAAACTATACTCCGGATTATCGTATTAATATTTAACTGACATAATTGGGGATCCGTTAAATTTGCAAATCTCTTGAGAGTTAGAAGTATGAGCAACTTGAACTATTGAGTTCAAAAATGCGCACATCTCAAGAAAGATGGTTTCGTTTCTGTAGTTGATTCAGTACAAAGTCAGGGTTCTGTCCAGCAGTTCGTTCACTGAGTTGAAACAATCGCAAAAAAATGAGTTTTATGTTCTGCATTGTAACAGAACGTATGTCGTAGAGAAAGTGAGATTCAACCGAAATATTGCACCTCAACTGATTTCTGCTTCTCCACCTTGCTCAGGTTTTACATATTCAAACCACTAGAAACACGTTTCAACACTTTTCTCCCCTTCAAAGAGACCACGTTTTCTGACGTAAAAAAACGCTTTTCTGCTGTCTGCATACTTTTTGACGTTGGCCTCTCCTTCAAAGGAACCATGTTTTCTTACGTTAACAAAAGACATTATTCGTCTCTCAGCACACTCTTTAACGTTCTCCTTCTTTAAAGGAAACACGTTTTCTAACGTAGAAAAAGCTTTTTGTCTGCACACGTCTTAACGTTTACTTCCCCTTTAAAGGAACCACGTTGTCTTACATCAGCAAATTACATTTTCTGCTCTCTGCACACTTTTTAACGTTTTCCTCTCTCTAACGGGACCACGTTTTCTTACGTCAAAAAGACGTTTGTTCGCTCTCATCTTTCATTAGCGGAAAAGTTAATCAAAGCCTAGAGGCGGGCAGAATATGACACACATACACACAGGCGAATCGCCAATTAGATATCTCATTATTTCACTTCCCCGCTGTCTCCATGCGACGCCTCAGACACCGCGACGCTCCGGGAAGCGTCTTTTGAGGGCGTGGCTTAGTTTCAATGTTGCTGTTTATTGAATCGTGCGACGCTTCAAATAGCTAATTTTAGGGGCGTGGCTTAGTTTCAATGTTTGTGTTTTATTGGATCTTGCGACGCTTCGCAAGGGTACTTTTGAGGGCGTGGCTTAGTTTGGTGGTTTCTATTTCTCTTTCGAATCGCTAGCGATGTGTGACGCTGAAACTAGAATCTTTTCAACAACTCGAGTGTAAGCTCGGTTTTGTTTTTGCAATGAGTGTGTGTGAAAGGCTGTATAAGAGTTCAGGAAACGAGTAGTGTTTGAAAGATAGAGAGCACTTGCAAGGCGCGTTCCCATATTTCTACTTTCTACTGTATCTGTTTCTCTCTATTTCTCTTTGTTTCTCTCTCTATTTCTCTTTGTTTCTCTCTCTATCTCACTTGCTCTCTCCAATGTACAGAATCATACGCTGTGCACAAAACTAGATACTTTTCATAAAGGTTTACGCTCAATTTATTCGCATTCTTCTGGCTAACTACCATAATTGTGTTAATTTGTGGATTATCTTTCAGTTCGTTATATAGGGGTCGCTCTCTCCAAAAAGTCAATACGGTGTATGCTGGCCTTTCCCTCAGTGTTTCTAGTTTGATCCCGTTGCTTCCGGTCAAAATTTGTAAAACATGGCGTGTGTCGAATTCAATCCATAGCGACGATTTGGTAACTCCCAAGAGTCTACTTTTAACTCGAGGTTTTGTATATTTAGTTTTTCTCTATTTGTTTTTCTCCTCTGAGAAATCAGTTTTTATAGTTTAGGTACATTTCAACAGCCCATCTCTCTAGAGCTCCTATTTGAGCTCATTTAACATTCACAGCATGTTGCATTCATGAAAGGACACATCGTCTCAATTATAAAACATCGTTCTCAGTCCATCAACTTTGTACTTTGAACTCCGAAAACAAGTTGTTTCCCGATGTTCTTCACAGGTATATTACATACGTGGTGACATCCATTGAAGAAGGCCGGTTATGTGGTCCAATCCCAACGCTTCAGTCCATTGCAGTTTAAAGGACCAATGACTCGGAATTGGTCCACATAATCGTCCTGATTCAACCAGTTTTAATAACTTAAAGAAACCGTTCCGCTATAATTTGAGTTTCACGAAAACATCAAGCAATAAAGAAGAGGACATGAACATTTTCACTGTGACGCAACTTGACTTGGTTTATTTACATCCAGATTTATTTCCATTTTTTAGTCCCTAATTGTCTATTCGTATGTGATTGAGTGTTTTGATATTATTTTCGCACTTCTATATGCAATTTTGAGCATACCCCGTACGCAACTCCCCTATCGGTGTCATTACGTAAGCCGCTTTTTTGAGAAAACGAAGCAAGATAGGGATATAAAAGTATATATTTTTGATAGTGGTTTTTCATTTTCCATAGGGTCAGACTGTTAACTCAAAAGTCAAAATTAAAGCGGGACAGAGACGGGACAAAAACCAGTTCTAGTTTCGGTGATTATCGAGTTTTTCGATAAAAAGTGGTTTTCCAATGTTTCTTACCATATTGGCATTGAAGTCGATTTTGAATATTCACCAATACAGGGTCCTCAGAAATTTGTTTGATTACTGATATTTTTCAGTCATAACTTAAAATTATGCGTTAATGTATGGTATGCTCATTTCGTTTTAATCAGTTTGGATTCGACACGCAATGGACATATGAAAACTTGATTGTTTGCTTAATCACTTGTTTGTGTCAGAACTGAACTGATTGAACTTCGTATGCTTGGTATTTCGAATTCAAAGCCAATATGAACTTCATCTTCTTTTATTTGTCACTGACTCTTTCGACACGCCTACAGCATCTCGAAAACTATGAAGTGCTCCATTTGATACCAATCATCATGCATTTTCTGAAACTATATTCGTTATTGTTGCGTTGGCGATGATGGGAGTATAATGAATTTGCTTTAGGCCTTTATCTGATTGCTTGCGTTGGCGAGAATATTATATATTCACATACCAATGTTTCAATCCTTTTCGATATAACATCGTATGAAATGTGAACTGTAAACCATTCAAAACCTTATGTTTATTCTCAATTATTTCTCTAAATTCATAGCGAGACTTTTGCGTACATTGCACGACATTGGAACCACACGAAGTACGCCATATTGTGTTCGCTTACACGTGCGGAGCGAAAAAGACAGTTGAACAAGTACCGGGTTATCTGAAAATAACGTAGCGCCACGTCAGACTTGAAATCTGGTCGCAGACTACAATTACAATTTCATTTAGAAAACTGTAAGTAGTTAGTTATGGCGGAAATAATGTGCTACGCGAAGTGGTAGCACATCATGTGGCACTTTTAGCAGTGCTTATTTGAAATTATGCGAAAACCTGTCTCAATCGGGTGGTTATTCGAACTATACATATTAGCAGTTTTTAAATCTCTCCGTAATATGAAAATGTATACAGGAGAAGTTCACGTGAAGTTCGCATGAAGTTTGCGTGATCTTTTCATTTTATGAATACCTCATTAACATTTCTTGAGATGCATACGGATGAGCACTAAAATTATCTCGATTTCCATATTTCACGTATTACTACGTCAAACACTTGAACATTGGTCCTATTGAAAAAGTTTGTAGTTTTTTAATGAGCAGAGAAAACGAGAAATCATTGTTTGCTCTTTGCTTACGCTTCTCATTACGTTCTTATGTATGAAACCTCAATGGTATGATATAAAAAATTTCGCTTCGATCCTTTTTTTGTTTTTCATTAGGGCTCATTCGAGTGAAATATTAAGAGCGATATGGGAAAACAAGGAGTTTCACTCATCATAGATGCGCGAGTAATGTTTTGAATAATTCGCCTCGTCAGCCGGATACGAATACGAAATACTAAAATTCCCGTTGAAAGAAGCCGCCGGGACGAATTCATTGAAAAATTTCTGTTATAATTTGTCCTCATTCAGAACGCATTCTAAAAATTAGAATGTGCTCTGAATTTGATTGCATACAATTTGAGAAAGTTGTTCTGGCTTTTCTGTGAGTGAAACGTGCAATTCGTGAAGAAATGAAATACTGTTGCAACCCGTCCACCTTAAGAACGCCAGGAGGGATTTGCATCCGCGACATACGAACTGGAGGCACTGTGCTAACCATCGTTCATATTTTCATATTCGTTCCTGTACAGATAAAAAAAAACTCGGAAGTCATGTAAGTACAATCAGATTGCATTCCACGCTCGTACACAGCGTAGAAGTCTGAAGATCAACCATGAGTCACAGTCTCACTTTGACACACATTTTTTTCTCTTTCCTCAATAAAAATACAAATATTGTATATGAACTTGGTGTGCGTCAATCCTGTCTTGGCAACCTGTCGCCTTAATCAGAAATCTCTGTTCATAACAATTACTAATCTCGGCGTTTCGCGACTACGATCTATTTTGTAACTAAACGTATCTGTGTTTACGTGGACTTAAACTTATGATGAGGTATTTGTGAGACCTGATCATTCTGACATGAAAAACACCACTTTTGTACCACTGTACGTCTACGTAGAACTGATTGGACTACAGAATAGGGTACCCAGTTCGCCACGCACGATCTCAAACCACAAGTAAAAATTATTCATTTTAATGTTTTTTGAGCTGATTGAAGTTTTCCATTTTCTCATAATTCTGTAGTCAAATATTCTATCAAACAATACAAGGACTGATCGACGTGTTGAAGGGTGTGAAAAGGAACTACAATATTCCCACGCCAAAGTGTGACCTATTGTAAAAACCTGGAAAACAATTACTTTCAAACTTCCTCAATGGAGCAAGTTAATCAGTGTAGTTTTTCTTCAAACACAGACTGTGTATCAGACATGTGTCGGCGTTTTTAGGTGCTGAAAACGGACAAAACTTCTCATTGGTTGTTGTTTTCAATTTCCGTAGCCTACCTTAATCGACTTGAAGGAATACTTTTGTTCAAGAGATTACGTCTATGGTAGACGCGAAACGTACTACTTTTATTCTTTTTTCTCTTAACTGTTCTTTCACACTGTAACTATATCAAATTTTAGGTGTCATTCCTATTCGGATAAACACGAGCTATGAAAGCACACAGATGCTTTTTGTAGACGGTTTTTCGTTCAAGATAAGTTCAAACTCCAGTTAGTTCAGATCCCTATCTAATATCTACAACTAATTCCATGGTTTAAATGAGACCTTATCATTCCATCTGCCAAAATACCCCACATAGAGACAGACAGGTGCACCTGAGACTAGTTCTGCTGAATCTCAGGTAGACAACGTCATGCCGTCATTCAGTTTGATACTTCCGTTCCATTTTTTTTCACCAGCTGATTGCCGATTTTGCTCCGTCAATAGGATAGTTATGCACTCTTGTAAGCGTGCGGCCGTTTCTGTACAGAGTGTATTTCCGTATCTCTGTGTTTTTAGTTTGACCCCGTTGCTTTCCAATTGAAATTCGTAAATTATGGAGTGAATCGAAATCGAACTACAACAAAGCTCTTCTCATACCTACACTCTCTGAACTTTGAGCAATCAACCTGAAAAAAAAATAGCTGGCCTCGATATACATTGTGAATTGCGAGAAACGGTACATCAGAACTGATCATAGAATAATGTGCATACTGTGTTCATACATTTTTCTGTGTATGTGTATCTGCTCAGCGAAGTTATTCAGGTGTACTTCATATTTGACTGGTGTAGAAAAGTATACCTGATCTCTATGACTGAGTTTCTGTTTTTAACATAACACACTTTAAAATCACCGGACTGTATGAAATTTGTATGGAGTGGGGGTATCGAGTACAAATTACTGTCTTTAAACGTAGACAAAGTGTTGGAGTCAGTTCAGTACAGCTTGAATATTATAATCAGTTAGTACGAAAACACTTTCTCTCTCTATCTCCATGTCTCATCCTGTCTTTTTCTCTCTCTTTCTCTCCTTTGTTCTCTCTCATCCTAGTTTTCTCCGTTTCTCCAACTCTTTCTGTTCATTTATTTCGATCTATCTCTCACTCTATCTCTCAGTCTAAGATGTCTCTGCTGTTTTTCGCTCGTTTGATTCGCTGCTATGTGTTCCCGCTCATTATAATTTTCTGTGGTTTTCTTCACTAGATACTTACTTCCTGATTCACAATAAGATTTCGTCTCTAGAAAATTTCCACCACTCGGTGAATTCTATAATTAACCAGGGTTTTTTGTAACGTAACCAATTCTTGGTAACCTCTTTCTCGGGTTACCTCAGTAGGTAGCCGGTTGGTTATCTAACATGAGAAACCGCCTACCCGTTTTCCTGACGCCAAATTTTACCTTTCTGTGAGATAACCTGAAAAAAGGATTACCAAAAGGTTGGGTTACCGAAAAACCCGGTTATATATAATTACTCGCTTCAAAGACAAGGATGTTTATACTAAAAGTGTTTTGTCGATTAGTCGATTCTAATTTGCAAACCTCTGTTCAATCAAGTTGATTCTCAGCTATAGTACTGAACAGAGAAAAATTAACGCTATTCAGGCTCAACTTACCGCGAACTTAGAACGTGGGAACTTCTCAGCTTTTTTCCAGTACAATTAGAACTTGCCGTAGTAACCTATCATATCACAAGAATCAACCCAGACAGAACGTATATAGTTCTTGCCCAGAGGTTAGTTGAAGAGTACGGTGTGTTTCGCTTTTTGCTGTGTACTGCTTTGAAACAGATCTCTTCAACTAGGTATCTGCGGTGTGCCATTAGAGTTTTTACGTTCTGAGGTGGATTCTTCTCAGAACTACCTTTTACCACTAAGTACATTTACCAGAAACCTTATTATGTAAGCTAACATAATTTTTATCTATTTTCTCATACCCATTCTTTTCATGTACATCACATTTAATCTCAATGACCTTATTCTTCTGAGTGCACGATTTTCAGCAATCTTTTACTGCGATGCACTTGTTCTTCTACACCTTTTTATGTTTTAATGTTAGTTTGCTGCAGTGTTCTACTGATTAAATTATTTTAATCATTATGATATGATACGGTTCACTTCCCTCGGGTAGAGCGTGTTAGGAAAACATCATGGGAATCAGTTTAATCAGCATGAGATGAGGCAGAAAGTGCAACTATATATCATTTATCTTCCGAAAATTTGCTCTTCTCCTCATTGTCTCTTATAAGTTTTACTGTGCTCAAATGTAGTAAACTATTTATATTGTTTATTCATTAAACCAGATATACGTAGTTTCTGTGTCTTCACTTACCTGTACGTTCTCAATTTCACGTCACTCTATAACTTTACTATAGATGAACGTCACTTTAGATCTATATTGAAAAATGATGTCATATTTTGTTCTGCCTGAACGTCACCATTCATAAATGTCATCTCACGTTTCTTGTCACGTCGCTCTGTTACTACACGATTCTCACAATACATTTTCATTTTTTGCTCTGTTCTTTTGTAGTGCTTCTTTTGTAGGTCATAACTTGATGCGTTTCTCAAAAGACATCAGTGTGAATGCTTTGGGTAGTCTATGTTATATGAATGCTAGAACCTATATTCTACAGTACTTTCTCTGTTTACATTTTGGTTTGGTTTCAAATTCATTATTGATCGCTAAACGTTCCAGTCATGGGTTTGTGTCAAAGCGAGGAGGAGAAATTGGTGGGCGAGAAGAGCAAAAACATCGACAAACAGATCAAACTACAACAGACTACCGAGGAACGGACAGTCAAACTACTTCTGCTTGGTAAGTTTTACTAGAAGTAAACTGAGTAGTCACGTGAAGCTAGCATTCTAATAAGGAATCGTGCACGTGGTTATTGCACGTCCCTGAGTTCCGCTGTGTTTAACATGTTCCACAAGATTTCAAGATTTCAAGATTTATTCATTCACTTCATATTGTTACAATATGGTGTTCCTTTATGGCCATCCAAGTATCTCGGTCTCTGCACATTCTCAATATCTCTTCGCCTCGGACAACGGACAGACACGACCTCTTCTCATTGCACGGTTGAAACTTTGTACGGCCAGCACCAATTCATCTCTCCATCGAACCACGGGACGCCCACTGCTTCGGATTCTATCAAATGGGCGCCATTCTGTCACAATCAACGACCATCGATCTCGATTCATCTGGGAGATTCTGGAACAAAAAGAGAATTTGAGTTTTGTGGCCTCAAGGACTACATCCTTCAACCCAGTGATTCCACGCAAGGTGGCACAAGGAAGGCGATCTTGCAATTTCACGTTTAACATGGCACGTTCCATCTTGCGCTGCACGACACGGAGACGATCTTTGTTCCCATTCGATAATGCCCAGGACTCGGCACCATACAGGAGACGCGGCATGATAACAGCATGGAAGATTTTCCTTTTCATACTCATCGGGAAACTGGGAGTCTTCAAAATTGTTCGATATTCGTTGAATCCAAACCAAGCGGACGATATTCTTCGGTTCCACGTGACTGTGCAATTGACTAAGAGTATATCCAGTTGCATTTTCTTTCTTTTTTTGCGAACTAGTTCATTCATTACCTAGCTTGCGTGATATATTCTCTGTCAAACACAGTTTAGATCCACGCGCCATACATTTACAATTTCAAATATGAAACACACAGTTTGCCGTTCTCTCATTTTGCCCTCAATAGTTCTAAAATGTTGACCCCTGATCAGCCAACGTACGTTTTTACACGTTCACACGTTTTGTCAGTTTTGACATCAACCTAATATGCTGTCTCTACTGTTTACCCTTTTGCGACATTTTTGAGTTGTCATGGTAACATTACAATGTCAGTTCTACCTCTCATTGAAAAGAACATTCAGGGTTATTGCACATGACGAAAGATTTGGAAAATGACGTGTAGATACATTATAGCTTGTGAATCTTACAATGGTTGTAACTTGAGGTTTGATACACTTATGTAGTCAACGAAGTGTCAGTAAAACATCCGTGCATTGTTCAATAACACAAAAAGGCCAGAACAAACATATTTGCCACGAAGTTTTTAAGTGTTACCTGGCCGACTCTTCGGTCTGCGACGAATGTCTTTTACTGAAGTTGTACTGCGTCATATTTGTTTGAGAGCACATGTGTGCAAACTTCTACACTTCTCACTTCGAAAAAAAGTCTCAAAGAAGCGTCCAAACTCCAAACACAGCAGAAAATTGTGTACACCATCCCAAAAAACCACGTGTGTTCATTCCGATTTTCTCAGGTGCGGGAGAATGTGGAAAAAGTACAGTATTGAAACAGATGCGGATACTGCACAACAAGGGATTTTCCCAGGAAGAGCTGGAAGCTCAGAAAAAGGTGGGAAAAGTTTTATGACGTATGGTTCGAGATATCCAAAAATCCGTGGATGCATGACTTGTATATCGTTGTTAGCACGTGGAAACGTTGACGTATCGTTCTCACGCTATCACGTTCTGCGTGAATTTTTTTTCCTACAAAAACGTCATTGGAAATGGCCTCATAGATTGAACTTTCTAAACACGATTGTAGGTCCCGCTTAACGTAGATTAAACAGAAGACACTCCTTTTCTGAGATTAGTAGCTTGTAGATTGGTTGTGCTAGATCTCCAAATGAAAACTCAAACAACTCATGATTCAAAGAGTTGCCTTCGATGCTACAAATTGTATGCAATTGAGAAAAATTGCAAGTATGCCACTGTTTGGTGCAATTACTATAATTATAAACTCAAGTACAATTTTTCGCTTCTCTGAGGTGGTCTGATAAAACTAATGATACCGTACCCGTTTTTTTGAGAGTGTTCCTTTTTCGGTTAAGCTACAAAAATGAAAAATCGAAGAACTCACGATTCCACGAATTTTACCCAACCCTTTATAAGTTACGTTCGGTTTTATATACTGTGATCTCATGTAATTGGAAAAAAGTTAAAAGTATGATTATTGTGTGCAATTAGTATAATTAGCGAAAAACTTATGATGATATAAAATATTGCTGCTTTCAGGTGGTCTATAATAACACGGTTAGCGCCATGGGAGCGCTGCTGAAGGCTATGCAGAAGTACAATGTCACATTCACCGATCACGCCAGGGAGGTGAGCAAACAATCGATGTTCAGGTTACAAAAATTCGAAGGAGAGACTTCTATGCAACTACCGGTTTGACACAGGGAAAAACTGTTAGGTTCTCTGTGCTTCTTATCAATGTTCAACCGCAAGACTGCGGTTTTCTTATAGTCTCCACTGATACTTTGAGGTCTACTAAAGTATTTATTGAAAAATTTTGTTTACTTCAGAGACTCATTGTTCTACCACGAGTCTGAGATCTGACCAATTTCAAAACGTTTACCAGGTTTCCAGTCGTTCTCAGATGTTTTTGTGGCACAAGGTTCTGCAGTTGTTATACCACCGTTGCAAATAGTTCAAAACACAAACACATATCACAACTCCATTCCCGTTAATCACCGAATGTGTACATTATCGCATTTATGAACGTGTGGCGCGAAAATCAAGTAGTCTTTGGGTTTTGGAACGGGTAGAACTTTGGTTGGGTTGCCAGGGTTTCCACAAGGTTTGCAGACAAAATAGGTTAACTATGAGGGGTTAATATATGAAATATCAGTAATGAAAAATTTCATGAGAGATTCTCACCATCATTCAATCATTCACATAGAAAGTTCATGAGCAGTGCATGAGCTACTCGAGACCTTTGGTTGTTGTGGCATAACATTCGATAATGTTTCAACACGTTTTTTCAATATCCAGTGTACCTTTCAGATAAGTACAAACTGTGACACATTCATGTCAGATATTTGCAGATGGACGCTCGAGTCATCTTGGACTGTGTAAAGCAGGGCAAAGAGTCGGACCCCTTCACTCCGGAGCTCACCGTGGCATTGAAGGTAAGTACGGCATTGTTGGTTGCTCGAGTAAAATATTCTTTCTCAACTAGTATCTTGTTTTGATACCTGTAGTGTAGTCTGCGAGCCTATAGAACGTTCGGAGGTCTCGAACTTCTATTCGAACTTTGGAACTCGAAATTTGATCATTTGGTTTTCAATAACTGAGTCAATGTTTGGTTTTCAATAACTGAGTTAATTTAAACTCAATGTTACAGAATCTTTGGAAAGACAAGGCTGTACAAAACATATATGAAGAAAAACGCCTCGAATGTCATCTTCACGAAAGCAGTCGATAGTGAGTTCTGAACATTTTTAACGAGTTTTTCAACAGTAGGTCGCTTTTATGGACAAGATTTTGACATGTTCCGCTTTTCTGTGTGAACTGGGTTTTTGACAGTGAAATTTCTACTGTGCAAGCCCCAAAAAACTACAAATCTAGTGTAAACAGTTCTCTTCTGATGAAAATTTCTACACTTGACTATGTTGTGTTTCAAAACACCTTCCAAATTAAAAATATAATATCTCGACCGTATAAAAAATCGCGCCAATGTATAATTATATCGTGAACGTTGCCTTTTCCAAGAAGTACAATCCTTGTGTTTCCAGTTTTTTCGAGAGCGTTGATCGGATTTCCCAGGATGGCTACGTTGTCACAGAACAGGACATTCTACTAACTCGTATTAAGACCACGGGGATCGTCGAAGTCAACTTTATTATCAAGAAAGTACACTTTCGGTTAGTCACTTTCAAAAACTTGGCTCTAAATGATAATCTGTTCTGTTCGATTACTTATGAAAACCTCGCTTTCGGATTTTTCGGAGCACTACTCTTATTGAAATATCAAGGTACAAACCAACACTGCTCAATAGTTCACTGTTTACATAAAGTTTCATGTCAATTAAAACTTCAATCAACTGGTATACCTGGTAATGGGTGTGATCCCGTTAAAACTCTCGTGGGATTACAATATTTCGTAGAATAATGGCAGGAAGTGTCCTGGAGAAAGTGACATTCTTGGGAAGAGGGGCTTTGCACGCATAGATCAAATAGTTTTTAGTACATAACTCCAAAGACAATCATTCCTACGTGAATCGGACATAACTCAGAAAATCTCCTTTCTCCTTCTGTAGCCCGCTGAGTATACATTTATATGATACTGACTAGAATAATTTTCACAACTTCTCAGCGTTTTCGACGTGGGTGGTCAGCGGTCGGAGCGAAAGAAGTGGATTCATTGCTTCGAGGACGTGAACGCCATCATTTTCATAGCCGCCATTTCAGAATACGACGAAGTTTTGTTTGAGGATGAGTCCACGGTGAGTAATGCTCACTTTCTCAGAAATTCAACCAAATACGTTCTTTCTGAAAAACCATAGTCAAATGACACAAATATCACCATCTGCAACTGTAGGTCAAAACAATTATGTACTTTTGACGAAAAGTGCTATTGGACTTAATTTGAAGTGCTTCGTAGCCAAAAAGGGTTGAAACAACTCTTGCTGATTACCAATCACTGATTGGAAGTCTCTCATGCGTTTGCAATAACCACCCATACTACAGTATAGTCAGTCAAGTAAGGCGCGTTCGTAATCTTCAGCGAGTACACTAGATGTCAATTGAATGGTCACGTGAAGGTGGTATTCTTATGAGGCATCGTGCACTTTGTCATTACACGTTTCTGAGTTCTGCTGTGTTTGACATGTTTCACGTGACTGTACAATTGACTAACAGTATAACAGGTTTCGAATGTTGCCCTATCACACTGTGATTCAATAACTTTTGATCAAATTTCGTAACTTAAAGAGCGCTCATTGAGATCGAACTACGACAGAGATTAGGGTATAGTCTGTTTCACCAATCGATGACTTTCTACAGTAATCTGTCGAACATTCATGGGCATTTATCTAACCAACAAACATAATTTCAGATTTACTGTTTTCTCTGCTTGTAGTAACCAATGTAAAAAACAAAATCGCGAAGTTTAAGCTATTTAAAACACCTACAGGATGTTGAAAATTCACTTAAAGTTTAATTTTCTTACTGTAGAGAGCTATTGTTGCGTGAAACAGACTATACTACCTACAATCAGTTAAAAACCACTCCCATGTTGGAAGAGTTCATGAAATTTTGTGCGAGTTGTGATCCAGCTGATCGTGTTTCTACCTCCCTGAACGAGCGAAATGATCAGAAATAAATCAGAAAAACACGTGTGTTTCTGGGAAAGTAATCAGTGTCGAATTGTTTTCCGCCGAGACGGTTGCGTAATAATGAGTTCCGCGTATTTTCTATTTAGCAGACGGTGTTCATTAGCGTATTTGTGCTATGTGAAAGAAATCGGGATATTTACAGACTAAATTTCTTGTGACAAAGATCTTTTAAACGTGAGGATTCAGAATGGATCAAGGGTACTTTGATTTTTTAGTTTCTGGGAAACTAATCAAAGTCAATTTTCATGTCATGTCGTTAATGAACCACGGCATATTGTGGAAAAGTATGAATCTTACCACCTCGTGTCGGGTTCAATGATCAAAACCACCCATCATAAACAAATAAAACAACCAAATATAAACAAAAAAGCATTAAGAATGTCATTGTATGCCGAGTTTTGTGTATTTCCCCTTCAGAAAGTGCTTACTTTCTACCTTTTCAGAATCGAATGAAAGAGTCCTTGCGGCTGTTCGAGTCAATTTGCAACAGTCGATGGTTCATCAACACGTCCATCATCCTTTTCCTCAACAAAAAGGACTTGTTCTTGGAAAAAATCAAGCGAGTCTCCATCAAAATTGCCTTTGATGAGTATCAAGGTGAATCATAGCGAGTAGAGCTCATGAGAAGGTCCGCAGAAAAAAAAACGTAGTAATCGAACGTGGTTCCAGACACTCCTGATTTTAAATCTAGTTATAGGTTATTGGCAGCGTGCCAATAAATAAAGTCTAGTTTCCCGATGCTAGTCTTTTTTCTCCGAGAAAAAGGGGTTCTTTATCCGTATTCCACCCTGTAGAGCGCAACACTCGTGTAAACGTACGTTTGTTCTCTATAAAACTCTGAAATGTCATTGGCGTTCTGCCAAAGTCTTACTATGCACGATGAGAACTGTAGAAAGATCAAGTCCGAACAAGTGAACCTATTATATCTAAACGATGTATACAAGTCTGCAACATTTGTGCTAAATACCCCTTGTCCCTGATTATAGGTACAAGTTACGTCTTCCGTTATGCAATCAAATCTAATGACACTACGTAACCAAACTTTCGCATACTACCATTTTCTTTAAATAACATCCCAACGATTTTATTGGATTACGATTAATGCCATTTGATTCATTCAGTAAAGTTTGAGAAGTATACCAAGTGTAATCGTGAACGAAGTTCCTGTAATAAAAGTATTCAATAACGCCCTCCTGGGAGCAATTTTCCATTGAAATATTGAGTTAAAGTTGAGTGGGTAAATCAAAAAATAGAAGCGCGGTTGATTGGAATTATATACAAGTTGTCTTGCCTGCTGACGTTCGAAGTGTTGTTACAACGAAACTCTAATCAAAGTTTGAAACCAGTACGCAAAACCACTTATTTCTCGGACATCCTGACAAAAAGATGTAGATTCACTCAAAGCTAACTGATTTTGCGAGAAACGTTTGACAATCAAAACATATTTTTCCAAAACAAACTATAATTAACTGTTTGCAGGACCTCAAACCTATGAAGACTCCGTGAAATACATCAAAACGAGGTTCGAAATTCTCAACGCAAACCCGAAAAAGACTATATTTGCCCACGAAACGTGTGCAACCGACACGGATCAAGTGCAAAAGATTTTGGATTCCGTGATTTCAATGATAATTCAACAAAATCTACATAAAAGTGGTTTGTATTGAAACACTCTTTATATTATTTGTGTTATTGTATTGTTAGAAAGCATAGCGTCTTAGATCTCACATCACAATAGATGATAATTCTAGACAAACCAAGTTATCAATCGTGTTTCAATGTACTTTTTGTTCAAATCTATTGTCCATGTAAAATTATGATTTATTGATGCTTTGAAGAAAACTGCGAAGGGTCTCATTTATTCGTAGTATGGTCTTTAATCTTTCTACGTGAACTTGATAATATACACTAAATTTAAAAAAGAAATGAAGCTCACGTTGATCATTATAAGTAGTCACATTTATTCAGTTTTTGCATGCAAATAAACTTTTGCACATTTTGCGCTGAACGCTCAGATATAAGAATGAATTATACCACTCAATGTGCAAGTAGGATCAACAGAACTTCAAACTGTTCAGCCGACCCTACAAAACTTGTGCAAACTTGTTGATGAAGCCCAAATGTGTACAAAACAACATTTGTAAGAGATTGCTGAGTCTTTTAGTTTGATTCTTGATGGTTTGATCGTTGATGCGCGTTCTCTGAGTCTAATCAGACAGTACGTGCCGAAATCGATATTGGCAGCGCACCAAGTGGGCGTGGCTTAAACCAAAACGCCACCTCAAGAGGAAAATGAACGCTTTCATTCTAGTTGGAACGGCGCTCTATCAGAGTGATCGTTAGCTTGGATGAAAGACGGTCTTGCGTCTCAATCTTTGCGTTCTAACCTCTAACTGTATTTGATTAAGAAGAATCGAATACACACTGGTCATCTACTGATGAGAACCGCCAGTGATAGCATATAGAGTGTTAAAGGTTCGAAATGCTAAGATGAGATCCGCGAGTTATTCGAGATCAAAGTCATCTAATAAACATACTCACATTCAAGAATTGGAGTTGTGTAATTTCACAATTACCTATCTGTCGTCATCGGTAATCGATATCTAGGATCTCTTGTTCCGAAGAGAGAAAGGATTTGAGTAGTGGTAGAACTACAATAGAATCACTAGCTGGGAAAAGGATGTTGACTACGCGCTCTAAAGTAGACAACAGTCATGCCTTTCTAGTAGTCCGTCAAGGGATTATTTACCCAGCTACAATAAAAGAAGTTTCTACAATTTGACATGGGGGCCGAACCACTTACTGGTCCAGATAGTTTCTTCGAATGTTTGAGTACGAAGTTGTTTTTGACAGAATCGGTCTGGCGATTTCAAAACAACATCGGGAATAGTCTGTATTCTTCGATTGTCACTCCAATGCACGCATTGTCTAGGGTGCACAGCAATGGTTTGACTATGCTATTAAATTCCAATTGCGAAGTATCGAGATGATTTTTGCCACGGTCTAGCTGGAACAAATTTCAATTGATCAAGGAAATCTAGGTATTTTGACTTTTTTGCATCGAAGTAATGGGTCAGCCTACGATTTTGCTTCTCTTTTCGAAATCTGTCCAGGGATTCGTATGGAAATAATCAAAGATAGTCTTATATCTTTAAGAAGCTTGCGATGTACACGGTCATCAGTGTGCAATGATTCTGATTTTTCAGAAAACCCTAAGTTGGCAAATACGAGGTTTCCGGTCTTAAAGAAATTCTCTGTCAACTAATTTACTCTTCAGTGAAATGAACACTAGTTGAAAACAAGATGTTTCCGCTCGTGGAAGAGACTCTTGGTTGGTTGGTCAAGCAAAATAGTTTGTCTTTGCTATTACCTAAATGGTATAGAGCATTAGTCGGTATGGTGCAGCTCAGAACCACGACCGGAAAGTTGGATGAGGTAGCAGAGTAGGCCCATACCAATGGCGTGAGTTGTTGAGAGGCAAGGGGCTTGTCAATGTGTGCGCACATTCACCATGCTTGGGACTCGGACATTGTGTACGCAGATTTTTCGATGGTCTTGGTATCACATTATTTTGGCTTGACAAGGAGGTGTCAGTGTTCAGTGTTTGAGAACGCACAGTGTGAGTGCTGGTTCGAAAGGGGGGAGATGTGAAGAGAGGGTAATGTTACGCAAGTGGAATTGCTTGAAAGAAGGAGGGGCATGTAAGAGATTGCTGAGTCTTTTAGTTTGATTCTTGATGGTTTGATCGTTGATGCGCGTTCTCTGAGTCTAATCAGACAGTACGTGCCGAAATCGATATTGGCAGCGCACCAAGTGGGCGTGGCTTAAACCAAAACGCCACCTCAAGAGGAAAATGAACGCTTTCATTCTAGTTGGAACGGCGCTCTATCAGAGTGATCGTTAGCTTGGATGAAAGACGGTCTTGCGTCTCAATCTTTGCGTTCTAACCTCTAACTGTATTTGATTAAGAAGAATCGAATACACACTGGTCATCTACTGATGAGAACCGCCAGTGATAGCATATAGAGTGTTAAAGGTTCGAAATGCTAAGATGAGATCCGCGAGTTATTCGAGATCAAAGTCATCTAATAAACATACTCACATTCAAGAATTGGAGTTGTGTAATTTCACAATTACCTATCTGTCGTCATCGGTAATCGATATCTAGGATCTCTTGTTCCGAAGAGAGAAAGGATTTGAGTAGTGGTAGAACTACAATAGAATCACTAGCTGGGAAAAGGATGTTGACTACGCGCTCTAAAGTAGACAACAGTCATGCCTTTCTAGTAGTCCGTCAAGGGATTATTTACCCAGCTACAATAAAAGAAGTTTCTACAATTTGACACATTTCCATTTTACTCACATCGTATTCTGTATCAGTTTTTTCTCACTGCTGGTCGTGTATTTCTTTAATTATTTACGAATCATTGTGAATGTTCTTACGTTGAAGTTTTATTTTTCCGATACAAAATTGATCACTGTTCCCTGTTCTATATTGTTTTCGGGTGCTCACAACTCGAACTATTTCAAATACTTGTATTGGTTGAATGAATCTATAAAATATGTTGTTCTGTTAATTTCACAAAAAAAATTAAACTTTGAAATGATGGTCCAGAGTACAGAAAATTGAATGTGAAGAGAAATTGTCCTACATAGACAATGTTTCAGGAGTAGCGCCCAAGAATACCGGTACTTGCGCGCTAGAACACCGCAATGACCGATTTGACACATAGGTTGTCGCGCTATTCTTGGGTGCAAGTACCGGTATTGTTCGGCGCAACTAGCGCTTTCCGGTAGCACCGCTTTTTGGAATACAGCCATACGAAAATTTGCTCGCTACCAAAATTTTATTCATATGAATGAAGAAACATTGAATTACAATCAAACATATTCGTATGTTCCCATATAATACAAACATGTATACGAAAAAACCATAAACTTGAAAACAAGTTAAAAACATAGCACAACTATAACTAAATAGTCGTAAGTAAAGAGAAAGTGAATCACTATTAACATGATGGTAGGAACATAAAATCGACATTTACATTACCTGATCTACAGAAAAGAGATAATATATGAATGGATGATACAATAATTGATAAACATCCTCAAAAAACCTCTCTGTTTTTGAATGAGTATTCTTCCTCAAAAAAACAAATATCTAGAGAGTGGATCATCATTAAATTTCTCAGAGAACCAAAAATTATACAATTCAGCTATTTAACGAAACCTTTATAATTCGAAGAAGTAAAACTACTTTGAAAACGTTTCTGTTGTACTTTATAAAACCTAACAACTAACAAGTGAAACTCTCAGACGATTCTCGAGAAATAACTGTACCAACTTATGTTTCATGTCGGCTATCTAACTGACGAGTGATTTGAGATTGAAGAGATGCAGACGACGTCTTGTGTCTGCGTACAAGTAGAAATATTTCCGGTTGATCTTCATGAATATTGATCTGAAATTTATACTTACACTCAAACAGAAGAAAGAGTTCTTACTTACACCTCTATATACAACAGAACAACACGGAAATTCTTTCAAAGTGTTGCATAATAATTATGACAATGTAATAAATAGCTCTAAAAATACGAAAATTAAACAGATCAAAACTCATTCTATCTCGAACCGAACACACGAAAAGAAGATTCTGAACCAATCTATCAATTTTACTAACGTTTAAAGTAACCACTTACAAAATAGGAGAAAAAAAAACTAAGAGAACACCCGACCGACGAGCGGTTGCGCAGTCGAGAAGTGGAGGGCGGTTTGAAAACAATTTTTCATCAATCAATAACATATCGGGCGGTACTCGCGCTCGCAGGGCCTCCTGCCCGGCGGGTTATTCCAGTGAGCAAGTACCGGTATTGTCGCGCGCAAGTACCGATTTTTGCTATTGTCCTGCGCTACTACCGACTCATTGCCTGAGTACTGTTTTTTGGGCCAATACCGTGGTTGGTTTCGAAACATGTATAAAATGTATTATTAGTTGCATTCAGGGTACTAAGTTACACAAAAGACGCATTGAACGATTTAAAGGTATTTAATTGTAGATCAATAAACTGCTGACCAGCATTTAAAACATTATTGATGACCTACTCGCCATCAACTGTGTTTCCGTTGTTTTGTTATTAGTGAATCACAAGAACGCTAATCCAAAAGGTGACTGCATTTAACCAGAATGAAAACAATCCAATGATCGATATGTATGAGATTGTAGATAAACCAATCAAATAATTAACTGCTGACCAACTATGAACACAAGATTGATGTTCACTCGTTATTTATAATTTTTGCCGACTTTGGTAGGTGTAACATTGTGATGTGACGAAAAAAACTTGAACTTGAAACTTGAAACTTGGTAGATGATAAGACAGCATATTTTTAAAATGTTACTCATACTAAACTGAATGAAAACTATCAAACTGTTAAACCAATCAATTAACTCGCATCAACAGTTTCGTCCCTTCGCGAAAGGAAGGTATTATATATTAGCGGCACCACAGTATCAGATCAATTTTTAGAACTATAGATTGACAGAACGAATCAGAAAGGATGTAAGTTTATTGATTTTGAGTACCGGGATAGATAATCAAAATAGGATTAATTATGACTTCACACAAGTAACAGTCAATTAACTGATCAACTATGAAAACATGATTTATCGAACGTTTACTGAATTTCGTATATCATAAGACTAACAGTTGCATTGATCGATATAAAAGTATGAAGTTGTAGATAAACGAATCAATTAACTGCTGATTAACTATGAAACATGATTGATCTCCCGTTCGAAGTTGACATCACGTGAAACGTGTTAAACGCATCGGTGTTCAAAACATGCATAAATGAGGTGCATGAAGTGCACAAGTATGATACAATACGTATAATTGTAGATTAACCAATCAATTAACTATGAAAACATTATTGATGACCTACTCGCGTCAACAGTTTCGCCCCGCAAAAGAAAGTGCGACAGTTTCTCTGCTTGCGTATTGATTTCAACTGAGAGAGATCGTTTCGCGCAGTCCATCGTACAATAAATAATCCGATTCCACCCAACATCATTTCTAGTCGTCTTACAACTGCATCCATAAATGATTGTTGATCAATAGCTGATTGTCATCAATGGTAGTTTTATGCCCAACTATTTGTTTCTAACATTTTTGCTAGTTGGTTCTCCTATCTACAGCGCTATTTTGGGGCTCAGTTTGGATTCCCCAACATCATTTCTAGTCATCTCACAACTGCATCCATAAATGACGCGGTTGTTGTGTTCAGTAGCTGAATATTATAAATATTCATTTTATTACATTTTAAAGTTATCCAAGGTCATTTCACTCTTGTTTTTATGGTGATTCCCCAACATCATTCCCAGTCATCTTACAACTGCAGTCATAAATGACATACATTCGTTGTATTCATCAATATTTTCTGATTATGTTTGTGTTTCTACGTTTAAATTGCCTTGTAGTAAAATATTTTTTCACGTCAAACGTGGAGAATCCGAATGCATTTGAAAAACAAATGATACAGAATTACTAGGGTTTAAGTTAATTTCATGTCTCCATTACAAAATTCAGTGATTCAATCGGTTTCAAACTTCAATTTCACAACAGTGGAAACCTCACCTAAGCCAAAGCTTTCCCAGAATCAATTCTAATCATCTTATAACTGCGTTCATAAACGATTGTTGTTCAATAGTTGATTGTTATCAATGATAATTTTGATGCTTTTTCATGTAAAGTGTGGACGATCTTCGAAAACGTTTCGTACAAGTTTCCTATATCTGAATGGGTTTGTCATTTCATCGTCACAATCACCTACGATTCACTAAGATTATTGCCAGTCATCTCACAACTGATATCATAATTGTTTAATAGTTTCGTCAATACTAATTGTAATCAAGACAAAAACTGTTCAATTTGTCTGTCTGAACATTTTGAAAGTGGTGATGATCATTTCATAACAACTTATTTTGCACTTTCGAACCATGTGTTTTTCTTGTTCTAATACACCTCATTTTTCTGCATTTTTTCAAGATTTGTGAGCGTCTATTGAGACATACACATCCTGAATTTTCATCCTTCTGTTTATTGTGTTGTATTCTACTACACTCTACCATATTCTGAAACTTCAGGTGCCTGTCCCATTCTACCCATGGTCAGGACTGGGATTGATTTCTAGACTCTATCAACTAATGAAACCCAATGTTTATTCCACTACTCCTATGTATATTCGTCCTACCTACCCGGGCTACGGTATTCTCATCCTCTTACAAGTCCTGTAAAGACCAATGTGCTGAGAAGAATTTGGTGAGTTGGTTTTGTAAAGAATTTCCTAATATCACTTTCAATGTTTTTTTTGTTGTTCCCACATTATGACAGCCACATCTAACTATTGGGATGCTATAGTGGGTGCCAAATTTATAAATTTATGTTTCTTTCCGGAATCGAACCTGCGAGCAAAAGGTTCGTAGCAGGGCGCTTGCCATTGCGGTATTAAAGCACATATTCCGCAAGCTTTGAAATCAAAGACAAGTTTGCGTACACAGCGGAAAGTAAGATATACAGTACCCTCCCGCCTTTTCGTTGGCAACGACTATAGCTGTTTTTGGTTGGCGCAGTTCTGGTATGTTGCAATTGGTGCCTCGTGATGGTCTTGGGTTTTCCTTGCCCTGAAAACTTGATTGATAAAAATGATTTCCGGTTGACTGATGAGTCATTAAAAATAGGATTCAGCAAATCATCAAATCGTAACATTTCTCAATAACTCAATGCAAATTTGATCGGGCAATTTGAATATGAGTCGAAAAACTGTACTGTACGAGCAATGAAAAAATAGTATTGGACGGCATTTTATTTACGTTTCACGTTACCATTATCTGTGAAACACATATAACGTATTGATGGTTGAAAGTTCACATTCCCAGTTTATTATCACACATCTCTGCCCGTGAACTATCCTACTCGGATATTGAACTATCATACACTACCATACATGAAGGTTGAGAACTAACATGCATAACATCTTATTTACGTTTTTTACGTTACATTATATTATGAAACATGCATTTCATAATATATTGATGGTTGAAAGTTCACATTCCTGTCCTATTATCACGCATGTCTGCTGTTCCGACTATGTTATCCAAATGATAAATCACATTCGAATAGTGCGCGCCCAAATATCGAATTGATGTTAAAGGTGGACAGCATTACGGGACTCAGATAAGGATAGTTATAGCAAAAGTCAGGGAAAAACGTGAATACCGCCTGATTGAAACTTTGTGTAGAACTTCAAAAAATGACAACAACTATTTCATACTCGTCATTGAGCAGAAACTTTCAACAATTCAAGAGAATAACAGTGAAGCGGACTGTGGTTTATTTCGGAGTTTTAGTGAAATATTTTGTCGTCTTGCATGCCGTTCACTTGTTGTCTTCCACAACTAGAAAAAAACATGTTTTGGTCTACTTTGTTGATAAAAGGTATTGGCAGCTAGTTTGCCTAGTATGTTCTGTTCCTGAAAAGAGTCTAGAGTGTTACGATTTCTGATTTGGAGTTATAACAGACCACTGCTCTTAAACTATTTGGCAAACGGCAATTGTCTTCACATGTTTGAACTGAAAAAAAGCGACTAAACTGATACATTTGCAACTATGACAAACAGAACAGCATCTAGAGGTCTGTGTTCTCATAACCTGCGTCTCTCTAGTTGCCATGATATTTCGCTAAATGCAAGTAGGATTTCTCTGACCCATGCCAACACCTTGGGTGTCATTCGAGAGAGACTACCAAAATGGTATATTGGCAAAAGTTCGAAAGCACACACTTTCGCCACCCCTCTCCTCCTACTAACTTATCATTTAGAACACTATTGATAATGATAATAAATATAAGAGAGAGAGAGAAAAAGTGAGAGAATACAAAATTTAAAAAAATTGTAAGTTTGCCTGCGCAAACCGACTAGTTTGCCTATTACAAACCTTAGTTACCTAGGCATTTCGAGCAATTATCGATCCATATGCCGAATGGGATGCTCTCATCGGTAGATGACCCAAGCCAGTTATTCCTAATGAAATTATTTAAGTTATTGAATGTATATACTAAAGTAAGAATCTACGGACAAAATTTCAGAATTTGTTTTGTGTTATATTTTTAATAACATTGTTAATACTTCTCAGGCGTTTCCACTCGCTCGCGCCGCCCTCGCCTGGCCACAAAATGATCTCAAAGTATGTGGATACGACTGCAGAGTTGCATCGGTGAGTTACAGTACTTTACTAGAAAATAATGAAATAACGTGAAACCTGTGGATTTTCCAACCTTCACCCTGATATTCAAATGTACCCACGTGTAAACAACGCTTTTTGATGAAACCTTCCGTTGCGTGTTGGCTTTTTAACGCTCGATCAACTTGATTTCCGGCCGCTCAAAATTGAAGTCAAAATTAGGTCGCCCTCGATCGCCAAGAACCATTTCATATCTAGTGAAGCTCGCCTGGGAAACTCACTTTGTTGGACCAGATAGTATTGTTAATTTTCAGTGTCAACACGGTTGCAACGATCTGGACGAGACTGAATCGAAATGCGTAACCAGATGTGCAGAGGTGAGTTTTTCCATGTTTGAATGGAAACTTTCAATCATTCTTCTTTTATTAGCGATATTAAGCAAAACTTGACCTCATTTCTAGGAAAACATTCTATTCGAGAGCTGTAAACAAGGTTGTCATGCTGTGGAGCAGGCTTTCATTGTGCAAATGCAAGGTGGGTGTGAGAAACAATATTTGATACTGGGAAACTTACAAATTTTGATCGCACATTATCAATGGAATCTAGATGAATTTGTATAAATACAAGTTTCCTCTTTTATTTCATTTTTCATCCTTGTTCTCAGACGACGTCCTAATTTGTTGTTATCAATGTGGTCCCACATCCAACTACGAAACCGTTTGTACTTTGTTATTCGCAGTTTTGTTTGGTTACCGGCCTCACTTTCAATCAATCGTCTATAGTCGTCGCCAACGGAAAGGCGGGAGGGTACTGTATACCTCACTTTCGGCTGTGTACGCACACGTGTCCTCGATTTCAAGACAAGCCCGTTATGTTCTATAATAGCGCAGTGGTTAGCGGCCTGCTACAAATTATTTGCCCCCAGGTTCGATTCACGTGAGCGACAGAAATTTATAAATTTGGCACCCACTATGAACCTTTCGAGCCCAAACCCAGGCCACTCTCAGTCATCGCTGTGTTTTGTAGTCTGATCAACGCTCTCTCGTGAGTAGGTACCTTTCTATTTGACATACAATCGTTAGAGATTCGTTCTGCCATAGAGACTTCTATCAATTTAGTTAAATAGTAAGTGACCAAACTATCGTTATAGCTTGATCTCGGTATATGCGACATTCACATGTTTCAAACGAGAAGCAACAAGATCAAACTACAAACACACTGGCATAGATAACAGATCGATGATTATGCACTTGAACTCAAATGATATCATATCTCCCCATCAACACGGTTTTAGAAAGGGTAAATCTGTAGAAACACAGATGTTAGAATGTCTCAATGAATGGACTTTATCCCTCGATAAGAAAGAATGCGTTGATGTGGTATATTTCGACTTTTCTAAAGCGTTCGATAGAGTTTCACATAAATTGCTAGTTCTTAAAATGGAGAAACTTGGATTTCACAGAATGATTATAGCATGGGTGAAAGAATACTTAACGAATCGCACTTTTGCAGTCAGAGTAAACTCAAGTTTTTCTTCGAATCGCAAAATAACTAGTGGTGTTCCTCAAGGAAGTGCGCTTTCTCCTGTTCTGTTTAACATTTTCACGTGCGAATTACCTAACACACTTGCAGATTCGAGTGTTAAATGCAAGGTTTTCGCAGACGATACGAAAGTTTATAAGTCGTTCAAACTTGGAGAGTCTAGCAAAGAGCTGCAAAGTTGTTTAGATAGAATGTATAAGTGGTCTGTAGATTGGGGGTTACCACTATCAGTAGAAAAATCGCAAGTTATGCATCTGGGCTACAACAACCCAAAGCAAAACTATACATTGAACGGAGCAGTTCTGAAGCAAGTCACTGAAAAGGTAAGAGATCTGGGTTTCTTGTTAAATAGCAGTCTTTCCTTTCAAGATCATGTGCGACATATTGTACAGCTAGCAAAATATAGAACTTACAATCTTTTCAAGGTATTGAAAACCAATAAAGAAAGTATTTGGATTAAAGCGTACAAAACCTATATTCGTCCAATGGTTGAGTTCGGAACAACGGTGTTCAATTCAGATAGAGGATTCGTAAAGAAAATTGAATCAGTTCAGAACAATTTCACCAGAAAATTGTTCTTCCGGCTTGGTGGCTACAAATATTGCACTATTCCCAGCTCTTCATTTAGAAACAGGAAATTAAAATTGATATCATTGGAATCTAGAAGAAATACAACCGATTTAGTTATGATACACAAAATAGTAACCGGACAATGTGGTCTAAATGCGATTGACTTTTTCACGTTCAATCGTTCACGTACTCGAGGTACACAGGAAAAGATTAGCTTTCCAATACCGAAAACTAGTCATCGTGCACAGTTTTTCACTATTCGTGCCGGTTCAAAATACTTGAAACACAGCAAGAACAAAACTATTCCGAGTTCTCTTGCGGCGGCCAAGAAATATTTTTCGGAAAAGCACTTGTAACTGACCTTACTATGTTTATTTATCAGAACCCCATTGAAGTGTCGATCGTTGTACTGTAGTCATATATATGCTCGTTCAATGTCACTTTTCTGTTCATCATGGTTTCGATTATTGTTTTCATTTTGCTCAAATTCAGTTATTTCTCATTTACGTTCTGTTGTCTATGTATCTCACATGCTTGCATGTATATAAATCAATCAATCAATTCACCGTATCGGCTTGCTTCGGAAAAAGCGAACCCTGTGGTATAGGTTTTGTCAGACCGTTGTGGACACCGTACCATCGATTTTGTAAGGGGTGGGGTTTGGCGAGCGGCCAGTTCGTCTGCGTATCATTGATACACTCTCTCAATCGCTGGCAAATAGTCAACGACCGCTCGCACCGCATCGCTCAATCAATTGAACCCTCTGCTGTCTTTATGGGGAAAATGGCGACTACAGTAATTTTGTAGTTTTTGTTCGTTAACCTCTGTGTTCAATTTTTTAAACAGCAAAACAGTTTACGACTCGTTTCCAGAACTGGCCAACACCGTCAGCGTATCCGTTAGCGTTATTGAGGCCGGCACCCGCATTCTGTTCGAGTTTCCGGAACCGGAAACGCTGCGGTTGCAGGAGATCGCAGCCGTCGATGTTGGTTGGTTCGCGCAGATTCAACCGCGCACGGACCACAGCGGATGGAAATGGACCGCGTTGCCGCAAGCGGTGAGATCTAGAAATTTAACATTTGTTGAATTGTTCTTTTCATGTTATCTAACAAAATTTGAAATCTCAATACAAAAAAGCTTTGAGTTGTCGTGTCGACAATTTGTTCTAGGACCGGAAGAGTATGTCGATTTTCACAACTTTTTCACGAGGTTCTATATCTGGAGGTTGGCCAGACTATCATAATATAAACATCGATGCGTTTGAACAAAATGGTCAAACGAGACAGACACACTTTCATGGTAGTAAATGTTTGTATTGTTCTCATAGTTCTATCTCAGGCATTCCGTAACATGAGTCTCTCGTCGGAAGTTGTTCTACCGTCTGGAACGAGTGGCACTATTGGAGTGAGTTTATTTCAGTTTTACAAAATTTCACTGAAATCACTCAACTATACTACATCATTATTTGTGCAATTCGAACTCCCAGAGTTACGACCTTATTCAAAAAGGTTGTTTACGAAGAGAGTAGCTTATCACAGTTTTAGAACCAATAGGCAAGATCAAATGGATACTCATTTCAGATTCGCCTAGCCATCGTCTACCGTAACCAGGTGGTCGTGTCGGGTCCTATTAGCTACCAGCTGCCAGTTCTCGACATGCCAGCCACTATTGAAGTCATCTCTCAACTGCAATTGGCCGAGGACAAAGTGGCGATTTGCTGGAAGGGAAACCAAATGGTGGGATTGGCATAGTGACTTCGTGATAGTATTGTGCAGTTTCATGGTTAGAGCTGGAAGTGCATGATTTGGGACTGGAAAGCGTTTATCACGGAATGATAAGAAGTGAGATATAAATGGTGAATATTATGTTAACATCTAAATGATAATGATAGACTGTATGTAGCTTGAAAAATGTGGGTTCGTTGAAATGAAAGCATACCACGAACGATATGGGGATTTTTCCGTTTCTTCCGACATACTCTTACAGACAATATTGACTTTCAGGGAAAAACCAGAATTGTCGTTTCCTCGCTAGATGGCAACCAGCTGGTATCAACGGAAACAGTAAAAAGGTATGACTTCAATGCCAACCCATTCCTGACTTTTGGTGGATCAAAACATTCATCTAAACAGGTGTGATTGAAACAGTTCGGCTTTTTGAAAAAAGTCTCGTCTTTGGGAATTTCCTCTCGTCACGACCGGACGTGCGAACTTTTAAGTTTCCGGTTCTCGAACTTAGCCCAAGCATCAGTATTTTTTTGGAACAATAGTGAGTATTCATCTATTACAAAACATTGTTTTCAGTTGTTATTTAGTTCGGGACCTGCCGTCCGAAAACTGCTGTCGGGTCAGTCTGTCCGAATCGTTACCGAACGGTGGAATCGGACCGGAAACCACAGAAACAATTGAACTGAAGGTTCCTGAAGGTATACTATTCAGTGCACTCATTAATTCCTTGATTTCTACTAATTGTTAAATGTGAAACATATGATCTGCCAACGGGAGCTCCTATATCTACAGTACCTAGTTTGCAAACGTTTCGCTCAAAGTTCAATGGTTAACATGATATATATATATGAATGGTGTGTTAGTTCATTCATTGGTTTCTTTCTTGATATTAACTGACCTTAATCATTCTTCTTCTATGTTTGTTAGATTGTTTCAGTTGATCCTCTGGAGCACGACCGTCCTCCAGCTCGTCTGATTCTAGCCAACCAGTCTCATCTGGTACTGATACGCGATGTCGATGACTACATCATGAGCAAGGAACCGCTTGTGATTCCTTTCCAAGTACCCGAGGGGGATACACTGACTGGTTTGTTTGTTTGTTTGTTAACATGAATCGAATATATAGTGAGTGCCAGATTTATAAATTTCTGTCTTTGGCCGGGATCGAAACTGCGAGCAAAAGTTTCGTAGCAGGACGCTTACCACTGCGCTATTACCCACACATAACGGGCACGCATTGGAATCAAGGACTTGTGTGCGTACACAGCGGAAAGTGAGATATACAGTACCCTCTCGCCTTTCCGTGGGCGACGACTATAATCAATACATTTCTTGTGTTGCACATCTTTTTCCTATGGACTCATAAACTGAATCGTCGCGAAACATGATAAATGATAGCATGAACATCAAATTTGCATTGCTGTCAATGTTTCGTTTTCCACTAGAAATTACCTCCGAACGAGTTAAGAATGATCTTTTGAACCCCCCCCCCCCCCCTGAAAACAGAACCTGTATTTTCAGCTCTCGGCTCAATGTCGGCTGGTGACTTGCTGGTTGGCAGCAGTCTCGGCTCCATTTGGAGGGTGTCAATTGAGACAAATGGTACGGAGATCGAGACCGAGAGTGTGATGATCCAGGAAGCAATGGGAGAAGGAAACGTCATCGCACAGCTCAGTTTTGGTTGGTTTGTTTGATATTGTAGCACAAAAAATGAGCTGTTGTCTTCAATGAGTGCTAAAAATTAGACAGAAGCTTTTATAGATACAAAAAAGTAGGAAAAGAAGTGTGAAAGAGCTATGAACAGAGCAAAAAAGAGAGAATTAAGGATCAGAGAGGGTGAGGGAGTGAAACAAAAAAGAGAGAGAGATATAGTAAAAGAGAAGTAATCGGCGAGAGAAGGACAGAGGGCAATAGAGACAGACAGACATGATCTATGATCTCTGTTTCGATTCATGCAGGAGACATTTTGAATATTATTTTTATTAGAATCATGTTTTCCAGACCCGATCGGTCAGTTTGTGTATGCCGTCATCTTGGACAAGGGTGTGTTGAGATGTTCGATAGAAGGCGGACTGTGTACGGTAGCCCTCAACGTTGATTCGTTGAACCCCATACGGAATCTGGTACTAGACTACATCAATGGGTTGGTTCTTATTAGTGGTCAAGTTGTTATTGGCCTGTGATTGCATTGCGTTTATTTGTTTTTGAGATTCAATTTGGAGATGGTTTGTGATGTTTTCCAGGTTCCAAAAGAGTTTTGTTTTTGAAGAACTGAACTCGATCATACATTTGACAACACAATGAAGCCAGACAGTTCGGCACTACGTAGCCAAAGATCAAGTGACTGGGCATGGTCCCACCACCTATATTACTTTGCTACGTTTCCAGGACTTTAGAATCCCCAGACGGCTAATAAAATGTATTTGCCTTGACGGAAACATGATTCATCAGTTTTTCGTCATTCTTACCAACTATCAACCGATATTTTACAGATACATGTACATGCGTTCTGCTAACCATCATCTGTTCCGCAGTGCAATGTTTCCTCTGATTACCGAAGAAAGTTACACCTTTCCTAGCCTCGAGTCGATTACAGGTAGATCACACTTTTACACGTTTCATTATACAACTTTCCTTGATTTCCATTTACACTTATAGCAGTTACACTTTTTCTAGCCTCGATTCCATTACTGGTATGTAGTCGTTATCATTCCCACTCAGACCACAGAAAGATTACAAAACGTTCAGTCGGTTGTAATAACTTTAACGTAATCGGAGAGGGATAGGGACATCTTGCTCTGATCCGCTGTGTTCGTAGTATGATATCTGTGTTTTTGGACGTAAAGTAAACATCATGCCGAGTTTGCTGACCACACTATAGTCGTCGCCAACGGAAAGGCGGTAGGGTACTGTATATATCACTTTCCGCTGTGCACGCACGCATGTCTTCGATTACAAAGCTTCAAGGTTGAGTTGTCTAATAGCGCAGTGGTTCTCGGCCTGCTACGAAAATTTTGCTCTCAGGTTCGATTCCGGCAAGAGACAGAACTTTATAAATTTGGCGCCCACTATACAACTCTAAACGCATCTTCTTTCTATTATCATAATCTTCAGAACTCATGACAACTGCCGCAATCGAGATAGACATGAACAACTTGGAGCTCATCGCTGTACTCAAAAATGGTGAGCGATTGTTTCATAGGTGAAAAGTCACGGGCCTAAAAGGTTCCTTTTAGGCCCGCGATTTCCGTAGCCGAAATCACCCTATTAGGGCCTACTAGGGGCGCTTAGGGCAACATTTTTCCTCTCAAATACTGGATTAAATATGTTTTTCTTGCTCAACCTTGAGTATATACTCGAGAAATGTGACAAAACATAGATTAGAGCAACATAGTTGCAGTTAAAATCAAAAACAATGAAAAAAGCTAGGTCGATATCAAAAACGCGGCCCTTTTAGGGTCTTTTGGGCACGCGTTTGCGAAATCACCCGAAATTTCGCTTTTAGGGGCTAATAGTCCCTTGACTTTTCACCTGAGTTGATGTATTATTTTAATTTCTTGACTTTATTCTGTTGTTGCCTTGTTATATTAGAAACAATTTCGAAATATTGTTTTATAATATTTTGATTTTCGAGACTGCGTTCAGGATACTTAGAACATATCAAAAATTTCAAAGAATGAACCCCTGAACTCTTTCGAGGAATATGTTTCTTAAATCAATCATTCAGGCTCTGTGTTCACACTGGATTTGGTTTCGTCAGCAATTCGGATGAAGCGACCTGTAGAATACACCGAGGTAATATCGAACTCAAACAAATTATTATTACATACAAATTTTTATATTCCACTCCTTAGCTTAGCCTCGATATGGCGGGACACTGATTGAGTGATTTACAGTATGACTATGACTATTCCGACGAGTTTTTTGAACTTTTCACGATTTAAAACAGTTTTTCATTTTCGGCAAAACGAGGTTTTCTCTCGAAAGCTATGACGTTGTATGTAGTTCACCTCCTACATTTTCCAGTGGCTGTTAATCAAACTAAAAATTGATGTATTGATCTCTAATACAATTGGAACTGAATTTTGTTTCAAGGTTTCCCGTATCCGTTTGATGGGGGATAGATTCTTCTGGACACGGTATAAATGCGGTGACACGGCCCTTGACGAAGTCTGTTTCTATTCAGAAGACGTCAGAAATCAAGAGGTCGTCGTACCAGAAGGACAGGAAACCGAGGAGGAACCTGCGGCGCACTATAGCAGGTTTTTATAAGAACTTGACTCTTGAGTTCAGACACTGTGTACACTATTGGTACTTTGTACGTCACATAATACTACATGGAAAGATCAAAAATTGCATTTAAGTTTCGCATTGTTTGCTCTGTTTAGTTTTTCGGTTCGAGTTGCTCAGATGTGGATAACAATGTTGAAGTATGTTCAAAATCTGTGAATAATCATAACACCTTGAAACTGGAGTTCATCAAAACGAAAACTGTATTTCCAGATACCTGTACTCGAGTCTAATATCCGACTTTGTCATTCTCTCACAACCTGCCTCTCTTCTCTCTCTGCTGCCTCCTCGAAGTGTTTCGCTGATAGCTTCTGATATTGATGGAAAGATTGCATGGCGGTCTCCGTTGCAACCTCAGTTCCAAGGTAATCAATAAATCAATAAACAACTTCAAACTGTTACAGAAAGACAAACGATGAATGCCACATAAAATCGAGAGCAACACTTCCTCACAAAACTCCTAAAATGTATATAGAACCCGCCCAAAGTCAAACTTAGTGGGACAGAAATGCGTGCACTACCTATACAATATACTTTTTACATTTATTCACACCGTTTGACGTGATTTCCACGTGTTTGCAGCAAACGAGTGGCGTAACGTGACCTACCACCTGAACGTGATGCCGTCAGATGGAGCGCGACAAATGATTACTACCAACGAGACGGAGACGGTGAGACAAATTGTTTGGAAGCTGGGCGTTGTTCTCTTTTTTCTTTCTTTAAATATATAAACCTGTTATAAATTGACCTAAATCAACAGTATAGATTGCTTAGTTACGTTTAGTTGAACGATCAAGTTCTTTATAATCATCCACATTCGTCCAGCAATACATATCACAAAGCAATAACGGATTCCGACACGTTCCAATATTTCATCTATTTTAAAGAAAATACCTTTGCGACCCGGCGCCGAGTACACTGTAGAGATCAGAATGTGTGTGGAAGAAGTGTGCTCAGCCAAGGATGAGACCAGAAACACTGCTTTTGTTCCGCTAGCAGGTAGGACCTCTCATGATTCTTGAATCTGGTTCTATATTTCATATCTGTCACGGTTAAAAACTCCGAACTTGAGATAAACTGATAATATCATGTTTACGTTAACAAACCAGTATAACTCCCTTAAAGTGAGCGCTCACTATCGTGTCTCGACTGACTAGCGCTTCACTACCAAACCCAAATTCGAATAAGAACGTGGTGGAAATAGTTTTTATGAACAGTTTTTTTAATAAATACTTTTTGTTACAGAAACCCCGTTCATACTACTGAAGAAATCGAACGAATTGCTCGAAGGGTTTGATGTTATTGGGAATCCAATCGAGTTATCGTCATACTTGGGTGAGAATGTATTCTTTTCATATACGTTACATTCGAGAAATTCACCCTATATGAACAAAGTGTCTACTCGTTAATACGGACTCAGTAAGTTACGTTAAATGCATCGTACGTGATTCCACTATGAATTACGCGTGAATAGAACACATAAATGTTTTGAATATGTGAACAGAGATTTTGAATTCACGTACGGGCTCTAGACTTTTCAGGTTCGCCGCTCGATGTTGATCTACGAAAAGCTTTCGCAATTGACAACACTACAATGAGCGTCTACTATCTGTCAGAAGACAAAGTGAGTACAGTCGTATGTAAGAAAGGACATCATCTAGTTGTAATGTTGTAAAACATCAGAACAGTACTTTGTGCACTCACTTGCCCTTCCATTTTCAGAGAAAAATATTGAACTTTTATTGCTCACAATTTTATTTCCAAAATTCTACAGTGAATTGTTTCGAACTTTTTTCGATTCATACACTTATTTCTTTGTCATTATCCGTACTTCAAATGAAATGTTTCACATTTGCATAAAAAGTGTTATAACCATCAACTTTCAGTCCGAAATCCGTCGTTCTCTCATTTCCGACATGACTGTTTCTGACGTAGTCTACTCTACCCCTTCGATACGTCACATGTCATTGATTGCCTCACGTGCGATTCTCGTGCTAGCATCACACTATCAGATTATCGCGATTCGACTCACGGGAACGTTTGAACAGCTGTGAGTTATACTATGGGCCTGGATCTCTTATTGTCCAATTGTCCAATAGTCCAACTTCAATTGTCCAATTGTCCATCTCAAATGTCCATTTGTTCAATTGTCTATTTGCAATTGTCCGATTGTCGAATTGTCTATTTTCAACTGTCCATTTGTCGAATTGTCTATTTTCAATTGTCCATTTGTCCAATTTTGAAATTTTTTGAAATGTTTCTTTCTTGTTCTTTCTAATTTCTCAATTTTTCGCGCAAAACGTGCACGCGACGCGACAAAAATGTCAACATTAGAGTTTGAGAATGAAACTTCGGGAACAGGGGTAGTTGATAACGCTGATTTCGAATATCGACGTTATGTTGAAGATTAAAGGTGATGGGAGGTTAAAGTATCATGGTGAGCAAAACGAGTATTTTGTAATAATAATGATAATAACCTTTTACGGCAACTATTTCAGCCGTGTATTACTTTATTGAGAGAATTACACACTCACACACAAATCATATATCAACCGTAGATGGACTGTCCGTAGAGGAGATAGGCATGGGTGAGCTTTGTTACCAGCTCATGCGGAGAGGAAATAGGCATGGGTGAGCTTTGTTACCAGCTCATGCAGTCCGCCATATAGATACCGCGGCGAGCTGGGGTCGAACCCAGGTCTGTGGAGCGACAGCAGAACGCTAACCACTTGGCCACTCGGCCCTCGAACCAAACTTGCAGGGATAGGGTAGTCGATCATGGGAATAACGAATATCGATACGGGGTAAAGGTGGTGGGGGGGGGGGGCTGAAGTATAAATGTTTCAAACTTATTTGTATTGGGTCAAACTTGCAGAGAAGGCGTAGTAGACGATAGAATGTCGACATAACGTTAAAGGTTACAACAGGCCAATACATTCTTTTTTCATAAGTTCAAGTTATTACTGCTTTTGAGGCCACCGTTTCCACCCGTCACCTCTAACGTTATGTCGATATTCAGAATCCCTATCGTCTACTACGCCTTCTCTGCAAATTTGACCCAATACAATTGAGTTTGGAACATTTATACTTTAGCCCCCCCCCCCCCACCACCTTTAACCTTTAACACAATGTCGATATTCGAAATCAGCTTCGTCAACTACCCCTGTTCCCAAAGTTTCATTCCCAAACTCTAATGTTGACATTTAAGTCGCGTCGCGTGCACGTTTTGCGGGCGTTGAACAAATTTTAATTCGCATATTCGTGATCTTCGTGGTCGATTACCCCACTTGTGCAAGTTTTATCACAATCCGTAAACTTTCACATTTTAACGCGTGAAGTGACCCCCAGGTGTGGGGAGGGAGAAAAATTAAAAAAAAATAGAAAGGAAAAAAAATTGAGAATTTTTTTCAAAATCGGACAAATGGACAATTGAAAATAGACAAATAGACAATTGGAAAATTGAAAATAGACAATTGGACAATTGGACATTTGAGATGGACAATTGGACAATTGAAGTTGGACAATTGGACAATTGGACCATTAGAGATCCAGGCTCTATGTGTCACATTCTCGTTGACAGTTTCAATTGGTATTCGAAATTTGTTGGAATGTAACCGATTTCGATCAACTTATGAGTGTTTGTCTTCGTGGATGGGTTTCCTCAACCGAGCTTTGTACCTGCTCTCACGAATGTTCGACAGGGCTGTAAGAGTGTGTTTTAAATTAACACTCATTAATCAGTTTCGAGTTTTAGAGAGCCGATACGGTTGAGGAACAAATGGGAGATAAAACGTTCGAGCTAAACACAGTTTCAATGTTTCTCCAGAATCTACTCCTGTCCAGAACCTATTTCTGATTGCGGTGAGGTGGTGGGGCTGTCAACTGATGACGTCACTGGCGACGTGCACTTTGCCCTGCTTTTCCCGAATGGTACGGTAGCACTGTACGAAACGGACCAGGAAGACAGAAGTGTACGAATTCTGGCGGAGACCTCGGAAATGCCTGAGTAAGTGAGAAACGTGTAGTTATGTGTGTGAAGTGAACATTTTTGATAGCAGTTTTGTAAGATTTATAGTACACAGAAACCTGTACTTGCTTCCATGCTGAATGAAAAGTCAACGGCCTGGTTGAAACCATACCACATTGAACCCCTACAAAAGTCATGAAAATATCCTCACAACATAAGTTACTATCTGTGCATTAACATGCATAATGCACACAAAGCTCAGAGCTCCCTCGTAGTTTTAAAGAAGGACGATTATGTGGTCCAATCTGAACGCGTCAGTCCTTTAAACTGCAATGCATTTTTCAATTGCAGTTTAAAGGACCGTTGACACGGGATTGGTCCAAATAATCGTCCTACTTTAAAGAGAGCGTTTGTGATGTGAGTTGTACGTCCACCATCTAATTTATGCATTGCTCTTTCAGGTTCCATCAACTGCTGGTTTCACACGAAAAAGTTGTATTTCTGACAGCAGACGTGAGTTATGTTGGGTTTCTTACACGTAACTGTACTTGACTATTTGATTTCACGTGAAAAGTGTAGATTTCATCAGGAATAAAGAACAATTGCATTTGCGGAGGTGAGTCTCATGTGACTTTCCATCAATTCTTACAATTTATTAAAAGATGCTGGATTACCAGACAAATGATTTTTAGAAAGTCGCTTATTGAAATATATCTATTTACAACTATATTCAGGGTCGGGTCGGTTATTGTGACAAACATCTCTCGTCTGTAAACCTCGGTCACAATATGCCGTTCATCGATTTTCTTCTTCCACTCAACAGCCAACAGGGAAACAACCTAGTCAGCTTCTCAGGTTTGACAAGTTATTGATTTGTTTTGCTTAACCTGTTTGATCAACAAAATCTAACTGGTTACTCTTTTTTTCTCTTTTTCTCTATATAACTGGTTACTGTAAGTCACTGTAACGCATCGACGCTGTACATCTAGCGCCATGAAGCTGTGTTTGTAGTCTGATTTCGCTTCCTCTCGGTTTTTACTCGAAAATTGGACGGGGCTCTTAAACTTCAGTCAAAACATAGAGTCGATTCTTGAAATCGAGCATCCAGTGTAAATTAGAGAAGCGTTAAGGCGAAGTTGCGATGACGTCCAAGAAAGAAGATCTCCTCCACTGGGACATTGAGCCGCAGCGCATGTTGAGAAGAACGTTGTTCAAGGTATAAACAATACCTTTGGTTACCTATTGTTCAGGGCAATTCAGATAACATCATTTCTACTGAGACCTCTACAAAACACATTGGAACATTCCAGTGACTGTTCTCAAAGCAAACTCTAACTTTTGACGAAAATATTCCAGAGACGTTTTTGTTAGCATTTTTAATTCAATCTCATATTGCCTGTTCAGATAGCTTTGCACCGAGAGAAAATTGGTTCCGGAGAAAAACGAACTGAAGTCACCACTGCGCACCATCTACAATTGCCGGAAGACTTGCTGGAGTCCTGGAGTTCGGCGCAAAAGTTTGATGTGAATATCGAAGGTAGAGGCATTAATGAATAAGTTCTGAAATACTGATCATCTATTTGATACTTGGACCCTAACCATTCAAGTAATAAAACAGAGTTATTTTTTTCGTAAAACTTCTCCGAGTAGAGAGCACACAGCAAAATGAAATTCACAGAATTGCAGAAAGTGGCAAACATCTATGAGCTTGCCCAGATATTTCACTATCTCATCAGAAGTACAACGTTTTCTTAAAAACTTTCCTTCAAAAAAATTTTTCCAGGAATCACCGCGTGGACCTCTATCTCAGTGAACAGAACAGGGTTACAGACCCCGGTGAAACCACCCAGTGCTCCCACGAACACCAGGATATACGCTACTCAGCAGGTATCCAAAACCAACACAAATTCCCATTTGTTCAAAGATGAAAAAAGCAGAGGTCTCTCCAATTTCTCGCAATAAACTGTTACGTTGAGTAAATTCGAAGATATAAGTAACATCAGCTCTTGAAACATGCATATGAGGGCAAATGACTAGGAAACTGATAACGACCAGAAATATTGAAATAACTACAAGTTTCCAGAAAACGGTCGACGGAGCGCGAGCCATTATTTCCTTCTTCTGGGATGCGCCTTCAGAATGGAATGGGACTCCTTTTCAGTACATTGTCAACTGTACCAAGGCGAGTTTTGTTCGCTCGGTTGAAAACAGGAAAAAAAATCATTTTCACGTTAATCTCGTTATTTTTCGCAATCTTCTTTGGCTACAAACGTATCTGAATAATTGTACACTCAATCATACGGAATTTTCACTGGTAATGCAGTGAGACTAGTAATAGTGCAGGTGATTGTGAATATTAAACTACTGTTGTTTTTATTTTCACGTTTCACGTGATGTTTATATTCAAATGTGATTTTTCCAATCCTCAATTGCAGGATGACGGTAGCAGTGAAGGAGGTCCGCTCAGCAACACCGTCACTCATTATTCATTTGCGGTGAAGAGTGGAAAGGTAGAATCAAAGTGTTTTTCTTCACACTAAATAATTATAGAAACTAGATTCTACGTTGTTAATTGATGTTGAAAGCATAAATTGTCCATGTGTCACGACAGACCAACCAGTAAGAGTAATTCAGACGACTTTTATTTTGGCAAAACATCATGCGAAATGCACTGCATACGAGAAATCTGACCGAAATTCTCGTGCACACTACAAGAAGTAATCGCAGAATGTTTCCAAACTAGACGTCAATCGAAGAACATGTGATAATTTTTCCGGTATCGTGTATCGTTGCGGCTGCCAATCAGCCGAGTAACATTGGAAAGTACTCTGCAACTGCATCTATCGACAGTAGCGGTCAGTTTATCACAAGTGTTTTTTTTTCTCTGAACCTACTTTCGATATTTTCGTTTAGGAAAAGGAAAGAATCAGTAACTTTTCATTATCAGTTTTATGAGTTTTTGTACATGTGAACAAAAATATAGATGTTGTTTACGAACTACTATTACCCTAAACATAGTTAACTGTATAGCAAAACAACATCTTCAAGAAGTTATTTGAACATTTTTGGAAATCAGAGTAGAATTAGTGTCAAGCACACGCTCCAACACAATGCTGTTAGATTACGTGTTTTTTTTTTCAGAACTGAAACCTCTGGTGCGACTGTTTGCCATTGACTCTACGAATGCTCTGATGGCCATAACGAATATCAGTGACACTTCGGCGAAGAGGAAAAAACGACAATTGGCACAAGTCAACGATGTGTGTTATTTTTTTGTGACAGAGTATTCACGTGAAGTCTTTCTGACTACGCGTCGCTGAATTTTCATGTTTTGAAGATGTTTAACATCATTCACAATCGATTATGCATAAGGATGAGACATATTTACGGTTATTTTATCTAAGTTTTCAATCATCTAGTCACAGGATTGGTGTCGTTCTCGTTCATTATTCCCCTAGTGATCTTTATTCCATGTTCAGAAATCACAACGTCTGTTTTCCAGATGGAATACCAAGCAATCGCGTTCATCGGGAATGATCTATTTGCTGTGAGGAAGGAGCCCGCCGCCGTTCAACCTGTGCTGGTGCAAATTGATACGAACGACATCGACAATGTCGTCCACAAGGTGACCAAGAAAGAAAACATTCTATAATATACTGTGAGCACAATCGAGCCTATTCATTCTGATGGATTATTTCGTACTTAGCTTCGCTCATTAGCTTTTTGTGAAAGTTTTCTGACGCTTTTAATGCTTTACAAATCTAGCAATACATCACAAAAGACAAAGACACACAATAGAAACAATTGTATGTAAAATGCATGACAGAATATGTAGACGACATTTGACTCCTGACAGAACTCATTCTATAGGTATCGATCGGAGGTGACGTGCCTCGCGTGGAAGCGATGACGTCAGATTGGGTTGGCAATCGACTGCTTCTGGTGTCGGGCAAGGCCCTCTATCAACTACTTCTCGATCCATTCCGAACCACTTCACTTCTGAATCCAAAGAAACTGATAGATTTATCCACTGGGGCTACGGACGCCAAACAGCTGACGTTTGATCCCTTCAAGAAGTTAGTTGAACGTCTTTTATTCTGGTTAAAACATATTTTTGTGAAACACATTCGACAGAGCACATGATCGATTTCAGATTGAACGCAGTATACAATGCTTGAGAACACGTTTTCCACTCTCGAAACGTATCCTTTTTTCAGTTGGACTTATCTGAGAGGTCTTCAGAAAAACAATTCATATTTCCGATACACTCTAGGAAGTTTTCCCATTGTTTTCGTTTTAATCCAATTTTGTGTTAAATCCGTCCCGCTTTAATTTTGACTTTTGAGTTAACAAACTGACCCTATGGCAAATGAAAAACCATTATCAAAAATATATACTTTTATATCCCTATCTTGCTTCATTTTCTCAGGAAAGCGGCTTACGTAATGACACCGATAGGGGAGTTGCGTACGGGGTATGCTCAAAATAGCCTATAGAAGTGCGAAAATGATTTCAAAACACTCAATCACATACAAATACACAATTAGGGACTGAAAAATGAAAATAAATCTGGATGTAAATAAACCAAGTCAAGTTGCGTCACAGTGAAAATGTTCATGTCCCCTTCTTTATTGCTTGATGTTATGCCAATTTTACAAATTTTCAATCAGGAAGTTTTTTCGTGGTCTATGGGAAGACATTAAGAATCTTTTTTGAGCTTTTTAAATTTTTCGTGAAACTCAAATTATAGCGGAACGGTTTCTTTAAATAGTGTTTTTCAGCATCGCCTATCTTCTGACCAGAAACGGATCTCTCTTCGCGTTGGATCTGGCACTGGGAAAGGAACTCAATCTAGCTTTGGCTGTTCCTTGCCTATTCAGTCAGACAGTCACGTGGATGATGACAGGTAAGCTATCATATCAATGAATTCGGCAACTCCCCTTGCAAGTGTACAAGCAGTGTGTTTACGGTGAATATAGTTTTCAGAAATGATATTTCTCCACATTTCCTAAGCTCGGTAAGCTTTTCATCTAATTCGAAAATCAACATGCCTTCTCCATCACAGAACTCTACAATATTGAGATTAGAAGGTATAGGTTTTGCATAAAAATGTATTCTCCTTCTTCTTATGGGTATTAAAATTATGGTACATGTTTTTCATTCTTTTTTTTTCGTTCAGAATTCGCTTGGAACAGAGCTACGTCACCGAAAATCTACGCCTTGACATGGAACGGTCTGATCGTCGTGGACTTGGACGAGAACAGAAAGTGTAACCAAGTTCGCATTGACTGGAACAAGTTTGGAGGTATGTCATGGTTGATCTAACAATTTGTAGTTTGGTCTCGTCGGCACAGCGAAAATGAAACTTCACAATAGAACGTACCCTCTTTTTTCTAAGAACAATTTTATATGTTCGTACTTGATGAAAACAACTAGTATTTTGACTACTTCACATAAAATAGTGCGATTCTTTCAACAAACGAATTAATGGATCAAATAATTTCAGAGAAGGGTTTGAAGGCGATGTCCGCCTTTGCTATTGCTGACAAACTGTTTGTGTTTGTGACGTCATCAGAAATGTTGATCTACGGAAGAGAGACGGTGGTCCCCATTCCCATAAGTAACCCTCCACTTCGACAGATTTTGGCTGTCAGCCAGAGCAGCCAGCCGTTCCCAGGTAAGCTGTCAACAAAAACGAGTAACTCTCAAGAGTACAAAACAACTATTCATAGTTGATCACTCTTGAGATTGTTCCTATTCCCCATAATGGTCACAAACTATAAACCACATTCACTGAAACCAACAAACAACTATGTAATTTCCGATATGAGAAATGTTGAAGATGTATACTGTTTGTTATATACGTAGTGTAGCAAGTGTGGAGAACGTGAGCGCGCGTTTGTTTAACGTTTCACCTAACTATAGTCAAACCTCATCTTTATTTTGCAGAACGTTCCTGTTTCTCTCTTCCTTCTTCTTCCATGATCAAGTTTAGTGTGATGAATGAGGGCAAAACGGGTGCATTCTTGAATGTTCGAAAACCACCGCCACCCGGTCTCTGCAAGGAAGTATCTTTCCCGCAAACACATTACGAGGTAATAATTGAAACTCACCAGTCAACAAGTGAAATCAAGTCACAATGACATTAAACAGTCAATACATCTTGATGATCACTGCAATTTGTATCGTCAACCTTCAAAATTTATCAACGGAATACTGAAATTTCGTGAACAGTTTTCACATGAAGTTATTTGTTAAATTCCGCATTGATTATGTATTTAGTAGTAGCCATTGAACATGAAAATGTATGGAAGCCCGTTGAATAACCAAGATGAGGAAGAACTAACATGTGTTTACTCCACGTGCGGTTCACGTGACACATCTTCCCAAATTGAAAACAGTGTTTCACAACTCTATTGACTATGCAAAATTTCTCACAGGTGTACTTCACTCGCAGTACGGGTGAGAAGACAAAGCACATCAGAAGTTTCTCCGAACAAATTCACGTAGAAAATGGAATTCTCGACAAAGAAACCGACTACGAGGTCACAGTCGCTTGGCTCAATCGATACTCGAGTGTCAGCGGGATTTCCGATGCGAAGAAGTTCAGAACAGGGTAATTACTACTTTATAATGCGATACGTGCATCTCATCATTATTCTCAGGAATTGAAGGTCTGTTCAGCAGTTATCAATACTCAATTCGCCACATAATTTCCGTCCGGAATAATTGCGTCTTCCAAACGCAATGTCCGATTTTCAATCCTTGAAGAAGACAAAATCGAGATTAGATACTTGAAGACAAAACTTTCTACTGAATCATTCATAAAAATCTTGTTTTGAATCAACTTGCAACTGCCGCATTACACGAACGAAACTCACTCTAATCACAACTATGCTGTATTCTGTTTCCAGCTTTGGCTACCCGTCTGCTCCTCGTGATCTGACAGTCGTACCAGTCTCCCCGGATACCGTATACCTGTACTGGAAACTACCTGACACCCTCAATGCGCCCATCAATGAGATCAAATACAAGGTAAATCAAGAAAATTATTAATCGTTTTGAAACATCGTTTGTTCTGAAAGTGAAATGCTATCTCACTCAACTATCGGTTTGTTTATTGAAATGTCTATATCCCTCAAAGAACACATGATTTTCCAGTGCATTATTGGTGATTTAACTCTGAGTGTCATGTTGCATACTTGAACAACCCTAACTCCGTCCGATGCTGTTTTTAGATCTCGCAACAAGCATCCGGTCTCTCCTCTCCCTCTTCCATCGTCGTGCAGGAATTCATGAACGGCGTCTTTTCACCAGAACCTTCTGATGTAGCCTCGTGTCTGACGTCACCTTGTCGAGTCAGGGTGTCCAACCTGCGACCGAGCACGGAGTACAAGTTTTGGGTGGGGAATCCTTACTATAATTCATCCAACCGTTAATGCACCATTAACTGGTACAAAAGTGTGTTCCTCTTTGATCTCGAAGTGGTACAGGACACACTCTATTTAAATGAAATTGATGGTGATTTAATTGTGTGAATGACATTCTATATTGATATTTCAATTTTCAAGTTCCTTCTTCGGATTATTATAATTGCCACTACTACGAGATTGTGAAAAAATGAAACTACATTAAAATCTAAAACTTTACAGTCCACCGCAATTCACAAATCTCATCTGGATGCTCAATTCTTGGAAGACTCTGACGCCGTTTCGCTAGAGGTATTGTTTCTTCTTCACGTGCATTGAATCAAACTGCATTTGATATTAGACTATCTTGTCTCGTTTCAGCTGTATCTTCCACTTCAAAAACATTTCAAAATGATAATCATTTCAATTGAACGTAACCGAGAGAAAACCGCTGAAAATATTTCGCATGAAATCTCCATTCAGACAACCTGCCGTACCAAGGATATTCCGGGAACACTCCGACCGGACAATGTCACCGGATCCTCTATTTTATTGAGATGGAACAGTCTGGAAGCAGAACAACCACCTACATCCATTTCAGTGCAATACAAGGAGGTAATAGAATAAACTTGTTTGCGCTACGAAGTAACTGATGAGAAATTCACGTAATAAATAATGATTTTTAATCATAAATATCGCATGAAGGTTAGTGGTGGAGAGTACCAAAAATATTGTCACAATTGACAGATCCAAGTCGAAACCCGTGAAATTATATTTGTAAACGTTATGCCCGATAATTCACCAGTAGTTGAAATCTTATGTATTTCGATATTCCAGTCGGATGATGAACAAGGCTGGAAGGCGCCATCCAACGCTTCTTTCAGTCCCACGGTGTCGACTATTTTGGGTAGGATTTAGACTTGACTTCATTTGAACAAATACATGTCTAGAAACAATAGTTGATCGAATATAGTCTTTTTCATTCCTACTGAGACTCCTACAGTAGGATTTCCAAACTTTCAAGCCGTTTTCCTCACTCACTTATGATCGGAAAGGTTGAGGATTTTCGCACCGCATTCTCGTACTCAGTGGCAGTACATATACGAGAGGATTTTCGATGAACTAAAGTTTCAGCTTCACAACACGCCCCGGAAATTTCGTAAGGTTACTGTAGGAGTCTCAGTAGGAATGGTGTGAACTATACAATGGCAGTATGCCACCCGTCTTTCATTTGTTAAATGTTTTAGCTGTAGTACCGTGCGATGTCCTCATGACCAAACTATATTTCCATAAAATATACCAGTGTGAACCTTTTTATAGCAATAGAGTTGCATTTTTCAGTTCAAATCACAAACCTTCTATCCGCTACTTCCTATGACTATCGATTTGTGGCCGCCTACACGGGGAACTATGTACTTGGTGGAAGCGACGCCTCGTTCGCTGAGAACTTCTACCAGGCAGTGCAGCAGACTAAAACAAAGGGTTAGTAGAGGTTTACAACATCATTTCACCATTTCTCTAAGAATAACGAAAACCCAGAATCTACTAACACAAACTAACACAATAACACTAAATAACACAAACAACTGTTGATAGGTTGGATAGTAATGTTCTCTGTTCATGAAGTTTATTATTATTACTCGAAATAGACGTTTGGAAGAGAGATGGGAATATATAGTTCACATCACTTGAACGTTTCAGCTGGTGTCCCTACTGCCCCTGAGCTGGTAGATGCTAATCAAGACGAAGAAGGTTGGATGGTTTCGTGGAAAGAACCAACCAGTGATGGAGGCTCACCTATAACCAGTTATGCTGTTGAGGTAGTTTAAAAAAAATTAAACCAAACTGGGACAAAAATAATAATACAAACAAAACTTTGACGTGCTCACTGATTGGCCTATAGCTATTGCAAATAGGGTTGAAAACAATAATGAAAAAAGGGTTTTGGACCAGTGGGTTATATAACTCATATTGATTTCCACCATACTAAAAAATGTAATTGAAAAGTTAGTATATTTATGAAGAATAGATTAATAACTCCGTTTAGATGCGACAGAACCGGACATCAGAATGGGAGATTGCCGAGCGCGGCTTGGATGCTTGGAAGCTGTGGTGGAGACCGGCAAAAAGCCATAAACAACAGGTATTTACATAAACACTGAATGTTTGTCTTGTTTGCTCATTGTTTGTTGTTAAATGTTGTATGTTTTTGTTGTATGTTTTCTCCCCTGTCCTGACACTTTGCAAAAAAGAATAGGGCATAACGTAAAGCTGATAATTTTGGAGGAAAAACTGTATCCTTCTCCCAAAACATGTTGTTCACGTACAGGGATAGAATCATAGTTAAGACAATGTTCGAAGAATATAGTTTCAAGGCTCGCTGGGAGTTCCGCGTTCGTGCAGCCAACCAGGAAGGGTTTGGTCCATACGCTTCTACCACTGACGAAACAAGTGAGTTTGTATCTATTTCGGTGACTTTTCTCAATCCAACACGTTTATGTTCACCTTTTTAGTGATTGAGTAATAGAAAAAGTTAACGTGCACTATTTGGTATTCTCAAAGTCAGTAATTGTTCTGAAAAATTGATTTTTTTTGTCGATAAACAGTTATCTGTAAAATAATGCCTTTCAGCTGACGAGCCAGAAGAGGAGGAGGAGACTTCATTGTTTTTCATGATCTTGGCAGGAGCCATACTGGGAGTCATTCTTCTGTTGGCGTGTATCGTTGTAGTACGTGAGTGGTGAACGTTTTGTTTTTCCTTAAAAGCAACATTTGGAACAAATTATCCGTTACTGCGGGCTCTCTGTGTTCAACATCAACAGCTCATAATAAGACCTTCAATGAGTGTTACGACGAAAATATCTCGAAGAGCCGCAAAACAACAAATTAATGCATTCAAAAACGAAACGAACTCTTACAAAGAACACAGTTTATGTCACCTTCAAAGACCATAAAGTTGTATCACTCAAACACTATCAATTTGGTGCAAAACCAATGTTTGCAGTTCGCTACCGTCGTCAGATGTTCATAAAAAGGAAAGAGAAGGCAGACGACAAGAACTGTATCACTTTGGAGAAGCTGGCTGGCTATAACTCACCCAATCAGCCAATGACGCAAGATACGAAGAATGAACTAAAAAGTCGGTTCAAGCACATTCCGGTTGAAACGTGTAATCTGCAGCGAAAAAACATGGCAATACTTTATCACTAAACACTTCGTGATGATTTATCTTGACAGTTTTTGAACACGAAAACCACATCAAAGTTTGGTTTGCCTTTAGGCGTACCAATGACTGAACTTACCTCTCTTACAGGTGATTTCAGTCAGTGTACGTAAGTGGAACCGTTTCGAATACTTTTCGGTGACTCAAGATTGCAAGATTTCAAGATTTCAAGATTTATTCATTCACGTCATATTGCTGCAGTATGTTGTATTGTCATATTGTTGTAACACTTCGGTGACACAACCTCTTAAAACAGATCTGCCACACGTCGGTCCGGAAAACGTGAAAATCTTACGTCAATTGGGACGCGGATCGTTCGGAGAGGTCTATGAGGGAGTCGCAACTGATCTACCCATGATTGGGGAGGAAACCACCAGAGTTGCTGTCAAGGTGGGAAAGTTTATGGAAATAGACACATTTTTGCTAGTATAGTATAATCAAGTGCATGAGCGATTATGGTTAGCTTTCACTGTACACAGCAACAATGTGTTCTGACACCCATCTTTACAACCAGACCTGGAACCATCAATTTCACGTCTCGACAAAGGTTTTAGGCTCTTCCAGAAAGAAATTTTGTTATGTGTCTAGAAAATTTCAATGGTTTTGAATAAGAAAGTCATGCGTTTGTCCAACCATATATCTTTATAGGCACTCCGGCAAGGTTACGATGAATCGGACAAAGTCAAGTTCATGAAAGAAGCAATCCTGATGAAGTGAGTTATCGACAATTCGGAAGTGAAACTATTGAACATTTGTTAATTTACTCAACATTTTGCTTACATTTTGAAAACAATATAGACAAGCATAGTTTACAAAATTTTCTCACAAAAGAACTTTGCACAGCACAATTCGATAGATTCTCGCGTAGTTGCTCTTGATTGCATTCAGAGAATACATACACTTCCTACGGTTTGGATTTATCACATTTCCAGCAACTTCGACCACCCGAACATAGTGCGACTTCTTGGTGTCTGTCTGGACCGTGACCCGCTGTATCTCATACTGGAGCTGATGGAGGATGGCGATCTTCTCCATTTTCTCAAGAATAGGTAAACTTATCCAACTCAAAGTTTAAAAACCTAATTTAGTAAGATGAGCAAACTGACCTTTTCTTTTGTTCTTTACGACGAAAGTAGTATCAATTGTTCATGAAGTTTAAGCCGAAACGGTGGTGAAACTGACCGTAATATCTCCCAAAATGACAATATCGAGAGGTGATAAGTGTTTCGTCCCAAATCAGTGTTTGTGCAATTTTGAGCTCGTGCCAACTTCAGTGCTCCAACCGAGACGCTTCCCTCCGTGCTTTCGTTGCGAGACCTTCTGGGGATGATGGTAGACGTGGGAAGGGGCGGAGCCTATTTGGCTACTCACCAACACGTTCATCGGGACTTGGCGGCCAGAAACTGTCTGATTACTCATGAAGTCGGAGGAATGAGAGTCACCAAGATAGGTAGGGCTTAGGTTCATTGAATATTGTCGAGTACAGTGGTTGCCCAGTACAGTGGTTGCCCAACTTTGAGGTATCACGCGTGAAAAAAGGTTAATCTGCCGGAACAGCAGAACAATCTCAGTGACTGTTTCAAATTACCTCGAATTTTTCTCCTCACCTACCAGCCTCATGTGAAACTTGAAATTTCAGCCGACTTCGGTCTTGCTCGAGGAGTGTTCAACAACGACTACTACAAGGTGAATGGAGAGGACTTCCTTCCACTTAGGTGAGTTGGTGATCACATCACATCATTCGTAACATTGAACGAAATCAATCAAACAACTATATCAAGTCTACAAAACTCTTCAAAACCAAATAAACTTTCGAACAGTAGGATACGCCTGTTTTATTGATGGTTCGAGCACTAATCTACCAACATTCATAGCAAGTAGGTAACAGTTATATGTACACATCATTATTTAGAGTATACAGTACGGTGCACTCGTTTGACTGACGACCACTATGTTTTATGTTTACAGATGGCTGGCTCCCGAATCTGCCATAGATGGTGTTTTCTCCACGAAAAGTGATGTTTGGTCTTTCGGAATTTTACTTTCGGAGATAGTCAGTTTGGGACAACAACCCTATGGAGACATGAAGAACAAGGATGTTCTGCAACATCTTAGGAAGAGCGGAATCCCGCAGAGACCCTATTCATGTCCGGAACCATTGTGAGAGTTTTGTGGTTTGGTATATAACATTTTATTAATACTCAAATGCTTATAAAATGCAGCCAAATTTTTGCAAATGATATTGCTTAATATAAATCCGAATTCTGAACAGAAAACATTTTGTATTGTTAGAACTGATAGGAATGTGAATAACCAACTATGAACAATTCTAGGAGAATATGTTGAATGCTTCAAGTTCGAAAATATTGTGTAAAATGTGTGTATCGAAAACGATTCATGTTTTCAGGTATCGCATAATGCTCAAGTGCTGGCAGTTCGAGCCGAATGACAGGCCTACCTTCTCCGAACTATTGTCCTTACTCGAAAACTTGCGAGAGTTAGCAGAATTCCAGGTTAGGGAAAATCTCCCCATTTCAACCTTCCAGTTCACTCTTCTGCATTTTATATAAGCCGTTTCCCCAAATTAATTCGTGTTTACGTCTTTGTAACGTCACTTACAAGAAAGAGGTCCATTTCTGATGGAAGGAGCAAGTGTGCAACTAGACAGCACAGATCAGTATACAGTAATCTATCATCTTTGTTTGGGTGAGGGGTACAACTTTGTTCCAGGATGATCGCCCGTTCCCCCCATCGGGTGGCCACTACAACGAGGCGTTCGACATCTCGCAGGACAGTGAACAGAACAGTGAGCAGAACAGTCCCATGAAGGTATTTATATGAGTGATAATTGTATTATGTAATAGAAGAACAACGATAACAGAAAATATATAATGATATTTATATTATTATACATTCTATAGGTGTGCTTATACCCTGAAATATCAACAGAATAGCGAACAGAACAGTCCCATGAAGGTATAGAACGAAATTAAATATTCATTGTAGTTTGTTCTAGCTACTAGTCAACGTTTACGGACCCCTGCCGAAAAACAACGGGTAAAAGTACAAACGCAGCGGGTTTGTGAAACAGTTTTACTGTATATTTACATTTGAATCGACAAACGGAGAGATGAAAACGGACGTCGAACGAGAAAACAAACTTTTTTGCTGCCATTCATGACGAGTGAACTTACAGGAGCAACACTACTCTCCGAAGCATTTTAGTGGCTCCTTTGATATTGCCAGGGACAAGTTTTTCGATGGGAGATTTGGTATGTTTATAATGTTTCTGCTTATAGTTGTGTACACAGAATCCATCCTTCACACATGGATCTATGGTTGAAATTTGTTCAGTCAATTCATTCGGGGTAGTACAATTCTATTTCAACGCACCGATAGTTATTAGATTCCTGTTTCCACGCCAGAGATACAAAAAACTCTCGGTCCGAACTTAGTTTATAGTGCGACTTATAATTGTCCAAAATGAATAAAAACCAGCACAAAATAAAACATCATATCACCCAGTGTTCGGTCTAACAACAAAACCAATAATACATATCAAAAATGGAGTGCGCGATGATTAAGCTTGAGCGGATGATTTATGAAAACTGTATGTATTTTTTCTCTTCAAACGTTCACAAAAATAGTTTATTCATATAAACTACTTATTGTGACAATTTGAGTTTTCCGTTGATATTGAATCTTGAGTTATGGGGTGTAGCAGCTTGATGTTTTTGAGCTTAATCGTCACCCACCAAAAATGCCGAGGTTCAAAGACGATAGGACATGGAGTATTTTTCAGACCGTTCGTTTCCGGTGAACATCAGCGATAAGAAGTCGGCTCGACCGTCGGTGGTCAAATCCATTCGAAGAGAAAAAACGAAACCTCCTCCATTGGTAAAACTACTTCATTCTATGAAGAAAAAATGATTAAACCTAAATACATAATCGAATGAAGCTCAATGAAATCGATTCTTATTCACAGCTTCGGAGATTTTTAACGTTGAGATGATAGGTGACGGAAGCCAAGATCGCATAATCCAAATTTGGTGTTACGTGAACTAGTTCGACTAGTTTGAAGCCTAACGCACCCCATTATGGCTCCTAAACTGAAAACAATCTACCGAAATATTTAAAAAAGCAACTTTCATCTGTTCACATCAAAATGAAAACATTAGATCAAACTGTTCCAAATTAACACAACTGTTTTTCTAGTTGAATTGTGCAAATATCTATTGAATTTACAAAGAAAATGAGAGATTATAATTCTAATATAAATAGAATTAAATGGTGTCTAAACAACAAAATAAAAATAGTTATTAGGCTACATTGAATAAAGCCTATCGGGCGCAGCGCGGAGCGCTGCGCAGATTAGTTTTTGTTCAAAGGTCTGCAGACAATACAAAACAGTTTATTACAATTTTCTTCAAAGTACGTACACCATTTACCTAGATATTTGCATGAATTACTGAAGGGCAACACGTCTACAAGAAATTAGGTTCACGTTCCAAGAAAAAATTTGTTGAGAGGAGTTAGAGGACCCAACGTCTCGCAGAAATGGCTTCCGTGCGGGGCGGCGGCGGCGGCGGCGGCGACAAAAGTGTCCGGCTCCTCAAATCTGGGCATAGTTTTGCTCAAAGTCAACTTATTCCGAAATTTCTTACACTGTTAAAAAGCCATAAAAAAGTTGAGGTATACGTTTTTTCAGGTGTGTCGTAAATTTGAATATTACGTGTGAGACGACCGAAAATGGTCTCGCAAAAATTATGGATAGACCGGTTTTGTGAAAATAAAAATGAAAGAAGAGTTAAACGTGTAGTAGGAATCATTCTTCCAATGGAGATCTCATGACAGGCGGGTACAGCTTGGTTTTCATTCTTATTCACATGTCTGAATGGCGGATTGGATAAAAGCTCTATTTACGCACGGCAAACGGAGGTTCGATTCCTGTCTGGAACACAAAATTTTCCATCACTTGAACGAGGTTACAACTGCACAAACGTTCTGAACTACGGCGCGGTTTAAAACTCCAATAGAAAAACATAAAATTCCTTGTTTAGATTATTGTTCAAAAATATCATTTTTATCAAAAATGACCGTTACTTCGTAACCATAGAAAAAGAGTTCAATTAGTATAAAAAACGAGTGTAAAGAAAGTAAAGATTAGTTTTGGATAAACATGTACAAGAAATATAAAAGAAGTCCAATAAAAATATTTTGAGGAAAATGCTAATCTCGCTCCTCTTGAAAACAACGGAGTATAAGCTAGATTATTGTGAGTCGCAGTCAGAAGTTTTCTTCCGGTAGCAAAAAACTCGGTGTACTTTTTTTGAACTTTTAAACCGAGCGAGATTAGACTTTTCCTCAAAATATTTTTATTGGACTTCTTTTATATTTCTTGTACATGTTTATCCAAAACTAATCTTTACATTCTTTACACTCGTTTTTTATACTAATATAATCCTTATAGTCCAAGTGAGTAGGAAAAGATGATACGACAGAATGTAAAGCGATGAAATTTGTAAAGAAATGGATTACAATTGTAATCCAATTTTTATATTATTCAGCCCTCCGCTGAGGAGATCGAAGCACGACTTCACTACTCGAATAGTCACCGTGGGACCAGCAACGAACCTACTCCAAGTTATGATGGTACGTTACAAAAGTCGATGAAATATTAAATGATAAAATAACCGATTAAAATATAATTCATTGAGAGATTATACTCAATTAGATAATTCTAAATACGTTGTGAGAAGAATCAAAATAATTCTTGAAAACTAAATAGTTTCCGTTGATTTGCTGGTGAGGTTTGTAACAATCTATAGGTTATATCTATGTGGATGCACCAATAAATGAATAATTTGAATTTTAATAGTTTCGTTACCTCTTGTCTCTTTCATTTCAGTCCAGTCGAGTTCGGCCTACGCCTCTCCGTCGGCTTCCTCAAAGGGACAGGTTTTCCATTTGCCCTCCAACCTTCCCAGCTATGCGCAAAGGAGGAGAAGCGCCATTGAAATAGGACATAGACAGGATGACGGTGACTTTTTTGTTTTACCTTTGTGAAATTCCAGAATCGAAAGCTGTCATACGTACTATATTGTGTTTTGACACGTTTTTCACGCTTTTTCACTTCAAGTCAAACAAGGTTGGCTCTAGTCATGGGATATGAAATTCATTTTGGATCGAAGTCTCATTCACTACTCTTTGAGAATCAAAACCTTGTTAGAGAAGACCGAAAAAAACTTTTTTAAGTTTTGACCGAGCGCTGCGTGTTTTTTTCTTGCGTTAATAAGTGGATTGCATCCTACGGTGACTCCAGCACATCAAACCGTTTCAAACCAACACGAACCTCACAGACAATCTTATTTGACTATTATCAATGCATTTTTGTATGAAAAAGTATACTCACTAACGAAGTCTGGTTTCAGGTAATCTGAGCAGCAGCTGGGCGGGAAACCACGTGCCACTACTCGAAGTGCCACAGTACGACAATCAACACTCACTCCCATCTGGATCGGCGGGCACCAGACACAAGATGCCAAGTGAGTAAACGGTTTTTTTTTCACGTGAAAGTCACGTAAAACAAAAAACGAAAATGTGTTTTGCGGAATGAGTTTACTACGTATTCGTTAATCTTTTTCCTGGCTCGTTGAGTCTGAACTGTTTGAAATAGCCTATTTTATCAACATGCAGTGTCTCACAAACATAGATGAGCAGAAATGCTAACGTGTTACTTTTTTCGTCTCGCGTGATTTACGTGCTACGCAAAATGTCACAAATTTGTTTTAGGTTTCTCGCAATCCCAGTCGGCAGTTCAGAACCCGCGCGCTGGTACAGTGAACCCTTCACAAAGCTACAGTAACACGAGACAGGGTAAAGTCAGTCAAGTGTAGTAAAACTACGGTACCCAAACTTTTTATGTGTTGAATCTCTCGCCGACTCTATTTCACTTACACTTGCACACACTTCGTTGGTATTATACCTTGCTCAAGCCCAAAAACGTTTGATAGAATTTAACTTATTTTAATACATTTTCATTTTGTTTCCGTTTTTTAATGATGTGAAAGTTTTCGTGATACAGTTTTTTATCAGTTTCATGGCATTTCTTGTCCTTTCCAGTCGTTTCACTTATAACTTCCAAAGATTGATTTTCCGATATTATTCAGAAATAAAATATGTTTCAATGTAATCAGAGTTGTCAGAATAAAAATATTCATTGAATACGGTACCCGTTCGCGATAAATATATACAACAGATAAATCAATACACAGTGAAGAAATAATCGATTTTTCAGCGGAAATATAAAAGTAAGGCAACTGAAACGACAACTAGATAAGTTGTCTTCAAGCTAAAAGTTAAATTATCTATTCAAAGCGGTAGTTGCACATCGAAATACAGAAATATATTCTTGAAGTAAAACATGATGAAAAGTTACTTCCAATTCAAGTAAACTCCTTTCTGTTTAGTTAGAAAATAACGCAAGTTCTTGCAGCAAGTCAATGCCAAGATGGTACCAACTATGAGCTTAAAGAAGGACGATTATGTGGTCCAATCGCAACGCTTCAGTCCTTTAAACCGCAATATATTTTTCAATTGCAGTTTAAAGGACCGATGTAACGGGATTGGTCCACATACTCGTCCTTCTTTAAATCAAATTACATTCGGTCCTCCTTCAAACATTGCGTCTTATGTGTCCGTATGGTAGTCTCCGGGCGGTTTGAAACAGTAGCATTCGAGTAGTTTCATGGCCGTTGGCTTTAGTCGACGCTTCATTTGCGGCGAATAGAAGATGTACATGTAGAACAGAAACGCGTGATGCGTGTAGAGCAACACGTGTACAAACCAGGAAATCTTCTGCATCACGGGACTCTGGAAAATCAATACGTATGGGCCGGAATGTCGCTAGTATTTTTTTCTATATTTGGTAATATAGTGTATTTTACAACATGTATAGGATTGTTGAGCTCATCAAGGGCGAGTTAAAAAAGGTTTCCAAATCGGAAAACTAGGCAGAAAAACTGCGGATGCGTTAATTTTTCCACAGTGTTTTTACCTGCATCCCAACTCCGAACACTGTCGTGGTGATACGATAGATGTAGTTTGGCAGGTTGAGCAGGATGAAAACCTGAAAAATTCTAGCATTCCAAATCACTATTTACAAACTTCTCTCAGTATCACAGCCAACTATTTCTTTTTAGTGATAGCTGCGAAAATTGACACATTGTTCCCAAACGTGTTTTTGGGTTGCTAACGTTCGCAGTGAGCACGAAACTCAATAATATGTTAGTTATGTTGATTAATACACTTATTTTCTCAGAAACTCACCCAAGTTACTACTAGGAGACTTCTGGTCAGCTGAATATCAGCATAACGCAGTCCTTTCTTGGCGCTCGACTTCACAATCGGTCGATGGGCGTCCGTCGAGAACCGGCTGGACACACGACACATGGAGGTCCTGGAAAAATGTTCCTTCCTTAATTTACTTGTGAATTTATTCATTCCCTAGTGATCTGATATAGTAGTTGCTCATTGAAAAAAAGATCCAGGAATAAGAAAATCGTCTAATGGATCGAAAAGTTGTTGCACTATAACTTCAATCTCATTGTCATTGCACCTGTTGAGAGAGACATCAATTTATAATTCCCTGTAACGTGGTTTCTTCAAGATTTCCAAAAACGAAATACAAGTAGTCCTTCTTTATTTTTGGTGTTTTCGACCAACCTGACAGCCGACTGACTCCCATAGGTGTTGGTGGCGGTGTTCATCACCACATCCGCTGTGTTGAACGACACGGCTGGCGATCCGGGGTTTCTTCTGTAAATGAATAGGTTCAAAACAGCATTCGTAAAAAAAATAGTTTTGAGTCTAATCCGCTTCAGTCTGTCTTTGTTCGTTTTCAAGTTTTCATCAAAGAATGGACCTAATCTGCAATGTGTTTGAAATAGGCTGTTACCAAACCCACATGTTCTCCCTGCAGAGTTCGATGTTCTATTGTGAGAATCTATAGCTCACCTCAAATGTGCGTTGAGCTTGATGACAACCAGAACATTAGATAGAATGATGATGACTGAGGGAACAGCCATACACACCACCGACTGAAAATGAATTGTTATTGGTAGAAGAGTTTCAATAAAATGATTACTAGTTTTATTATATGCTGCGATTTCAGACAAACTTGGTTGGAAACCCGTATTTAAACATTTTATCAAAAGTTCGAGAACAGCTAATCCAACTGAACAACGGTAGCTGGACCATGTGTATGTGTATTCAGGGGTGAATATGTTTTATTCATCTCATCAGGCTCTATTCATTTCCTAATTAAATTAAAGATAGACTAAACACCAACCTCCAACAATGTCATGATGTTGTACAGCTCAAGATATCTCAAGTTGATGTCGCACTCCTGATTCTGCTCGTTTATACTAGCAACCGCTAGAATCCATGAGTTGAACAGCATGGCTATTCCCAACAGAACAGCTATCTGATACTTGGCCCTGTAATTTAGAGTTAGGTTCATTAATAATCTATTCGATACTCATTACTGAAAGCTAGTTTTTCGTTAGTTTTATGTTTCCGTCAAGTTTCCGAAACAAATAGTTGTGCGTTCATACAACAACATTGAGTGACCACTGTTTGATGTGTGTTACTTAATCATTCTCAGAAGGGAGTGGTGACTAGCTGTTACTTGAATAAAGCAAATGATGCAGACGTTTTTTTTTCAAAAATGTATACATGCGCACCTCTCTTTGGTGAGACTCCTACTCTTCCAGTACAGCAGAACCAATCTCTCCATTCCAACCAAAACAATCAGCCATACACTCGAAAAGTCGCAAACGTGCGCAAGGAATGTGTTCACTTTACAGCTCAAGTTGGAGTTCTTGAAGGCGTAGACGTGGAACACCTGTAACTGTAAACGTATATTTATATGAAACATTTATGTCCAAACAAAATAATGAAACACTCTTTGTCGCACTTGCAAGCCGTTAGTCTATATTTACATTCAAACTGAGTACTGTTTACATTGAGTGTAAACTGAGTACCGAACTACGAACTACAAAGTAAAAGTACTGTCAAAGTAGTTACAGATGGTTTACAATGGTACTAAACTAGCTTCGCGTTTTTAGTGATTTCAGTGAAGGGAGTGGAAGTAGGCTACTTTTTCGTTTAGCCAAGTGAATTTTACGATACTTTTGACATTTCGATGTGATGCATTGTGTATGGGTTAGTGTGGTTTGCGAGTGTTGGGGTTGAAGGTTGTTTTGGCTACAACGTATACGACAATAGCGTTACGTAACACAACATTTGGTTCGGGTTTGCGTAGGTTAGCGTGCACTTTACCATTTATTCTACGAATTATCGAGCATATCTGTTCCAGGATAGAGTTTTATCATGCGTAGATTCACGAACGTTACGTTTCATACCCTCCCTCATTCGGCTCTTTTGGCTCACATCTTCGACAAAAAATACTTTCATAAAAATCTCCTGCTTTTGATGTTACTTTCTTGAAGGCGTAGGTGACAGTGTGACATTACTTCATACACTTCCTAGTACACCTATAAGTTCTACGTATATGACTTTTTCTTGCGCAAGAGGAACTTAAATCTGTTTTCAACGTTCACGAGTATTTCACAGTTCATAAATTATGTACGCGTTCACTAATTGTGTTTTCTCGTCTCAAATAGCACGTTTCAGCATGGTTAATTGGCGTCTAGGACACTTTTTCCAGTTCCTGGTATCAGTTTTCCGAGCTTATTACCGTACTTCTCCGAATAATTAGTTTGGGAAAAGTGTCTCATTGAAGGTTTCGCATTTTGCAAAGACAACCTATGAATACATCTATGACGTAACCTGGTCCTATTAAAATGAGCGCTCGGAACACGATGTTCAAAATAAAAAAGTTTTAAGGAAAATTCGGCACTGTTTTCCCTATTTTCACAAATTTTGTCACGTTCAGAGTAATTTGGACCCACTTGGTCAGAAGTATTGTTAGTGAAAGTCTTCCCATCCGTATGCTAGAACATCCCGGCACCTTCATCTAATCCTGCGTCTCTCGATTTGCGCACTATTTCACGACGTTCATAACCCGACGGGATGTGAAAGTGTAAATGCAGAGAAATAGCGTATGTTCGAGGAGACGCAGGTTGAGATACAACCCTGGGATAATTGTGAATACCCGCTTTGATTAGTTTTGACTATGTTATACCGTAACATATAGAAAAACATCACAACATACATACACACATGAGACTGGTGGGGTGGGTGGAATATGGTCAAATCCTTAGTCAACTCAAGGTGGTTTGTAACCAAACTATATGTATAATACTTTGCTATTATATTGTGTACCATACTTTCGGAAACCTTCCAAGTTCAAGGCGTATCATTTCAGAAACGGAAGCACAGGGAAGCAAAAACTCCGGCAAGTTTTACGAATTTCGTAATGTGGAAACTTTGTAGTTTTAGAGTTTGGTTACCAAAAAACCCGGTTGACTAAAGAATTGGCCGTGGGGGATGCATACGTTGAAGTATCGGTAGGAGACCTCTTCTAGCCAAAATACTAGTAGAAACACCAGGAAGAGAGAGGACATCGACGCCAGGCAGAGTAGATAGGTGTTGGTTGGCAGCTTCGACAGCAACTTGTTGCTTCTAAAAAAATATATTTGTTTCTACATTGGTTCAACGTCTTTATAGATCATTACACTATGAACATCATCGAATAACTTTCAGGAAATTACTATGAAGTTTGAACTCGTCTTTTTTTCATTATTTCAATGAATTAATATTTTTTTGTAAGTATTATGAAGTTTGAACATTTTCATTTTTCACTTTCAATCATGACTTTAAAGTCATATGGATGTTTTTGTAACTGAAAAGTGCTCGGATTGCTTTCAATTTTCACATGAACTGGTCTCAATCTACGTGCGATTTAATCTCAAATGTGTACTCCAACTATACGTTTTCAATAAGTTCATTAGATTGCGGCGGCTAAACTAGGAGTTTGTGGCAATTATAGTACCCACTTGAAATTGTATCGTGAGAATTTATAATTAGCACGTAGCTGATTCGTGCAAAAGGTACAAAATCGAGTGAGAAAGTTTGCAGGAAATTAATAAAAACCGTTCAGGTTTCTCAAAAGCAAGAATCTGTTTGATGTTCTTATAAGAAACTCTGATTGTTATATAAAAACCATATTTATACTGTTAGTCAATTGCACAGTCACGTGAAACATGTTAAACGCAGCAGAACTAAGAAACATGCACTGACAAAGTGCACGATGCCTTATTAGAATGCTAACTTTACGTGACTATTCAATTTACTTCCAGTATTTATGGAAAGCAGTTCAATTTCTTTTTTTTTGTGATTCTTTTGAATCTTCAATACTTTCTCGGTAGATTAAATCCAGTTTCTATCCGATAGAATTATTTATGCTTCAGTGAGTTCCCCATTATCAAGGCTTTCAGTGAGTAAATGATTTATTATGTGAAAGATGGACTGGCACCAGAGATGAACCTCTAAACAAACTCTAGACTTGTGTTTTTCTAGTTCAAAAACTACATGTTTTCGATTCAGTTTATCAATACACTAGTTATTTGGCTTCTTCAGTGTGTTTGAACAAATGCACTACTACAGCTGCATTCGAGTGCAGAAACTTTGTAACCTACCCTGAAGTTTCTTCTATCTTTTTATAAACTTCTCTCTACATGCAAAACTCCTCACATCATGTGACTTCTGCCCTCCATTTTTTCTTCACTCTATTCTAATGAAATTCTCATAACTGCCACAAGCTATCTGGCTAATCCCCTTCTCAGCATATTATTAATAAGATTTCCCGGACTGGGATTCCAAAAAGAAAATCACGAGGTATGTGATTAGTATTAACGGATCAGAGAATAGAAAACCTCCACTTAATCACGAAAAGAGGTTGTTTTCCCCAGAGAATCTAACCAACAATACAAAAACTGTGTTTTCTGGGAATGATATCATTTAATTGACAACTTTTAATTCACTGGGCGAACATCTCGCAAAATTTCATGTGACGAGTGAGCATGAAAAGGTATGAAGAAATTCCCCAAATGTTGAAACGCTCAGTTAGAAATTGAGGATTCCATCAGCTCCGACAGGGATTCACAGGTTCATACACACATGAAAAACTGTAAATTGCAAATAGATGAGTGCGTAACGATTAAGCTCGAATGCATTAAGCTAAAACCTATAACTCACGTTGAAACAACAACAGAGAGTTCAAAGTGTCACAATGGATAGTTTATGTGACTAAACTATATCTGTTAAAGTTTGGAAAGAAACAATTCACACAGTTTCTGATGGGAGACGTGTGCTTAATGTGTTCAAGCTTAATCGTCACCCACTCTACAGATTTTAAGCGAACTCTGAGTGTTACGTCAGATTTCACGTTACCATTCTCTTGCCCTGAACCAGATCCATGAATGGGCGAAACTACGTTTATGGTACGATTTCAGGCTATACCACAGAGTCCTGGATATGTTAGAATATCTTTCACTTTTGGGTACATTTAGAGTGATATTATTGCAAAAACCCTACAATATTTGCAAATTATCGGTCTCAGATGCGTTAAAAGGCTGTGGGTGGGCGCCCTATACCACTGCTGAATTACCAACTCAATTAGGGCTGGAGTGGCTGAAAATGTTGTGTTTCCGGGTTGGGTGGGTCTCTAAATACACCCTTACGTCTGAGAAAAATCAAGACAAAGAAATCCAGTACGTTAATGACGTACGTTCCATTGTAATGTCGCGTTGACTCTTGGTTGAGGTTGAGTAGGTACGTAAGGAGTGGCTGACGATTAAGCTACAGCTATTAACTCAAGTTAGAACATGACCGTGAAGTTCGAAGTTCTACAATGGATAGGTTATATAAACAAATTGTGGTTGTGCAAACTTGGCGAAAATCCATTCATACAGTTTTCAATAGGAGACAGCCGCTCAATGTGTTCAAGCCTAATCGTCACCCACTCAGATCAGGGCAAAAATGAACTCACACGAGAACTATCCGATCGAAATCAGAGTGAAAATATCATTTGAAGGAGTACGGAGAAAGGAAGATGAATTACGTATAGAAACTTCAGTATGTTCGACAACACGTTTTGGCTCACTTACAAACACGCGCTCATGTTATGAGATTAAAAGCGCGTTTTACGATCACCTGAAATACATATTTTCCCCTGAACCTTCCACCATGTTTTTCTCAGTTTTCAATATGAATCCAGTCAGACATGGTTGTTTTGGACATCACGTCATAACTGAGATGTATTGTGGTAATGCTACTTACTATTATTACTAGGCAATTGGCCTACCTAACGGATGTTTTCGTATAAATCACCACATGACTCACACACTTTGAGCGTTCGGAGTAGAGATTCTTATGTGAACGTAAGAAAGGAACACATTACCACTTGAAACGTAAAATTAGAACCACTTATAAAAATATTTACTTCGAAATCTTGTTAGCAGAAAATTTCCACTTTACCCTGAAGCCTCTTGGCTTGTTTTTCATCGTGAACAGAAATTACAACTGAAAACCACTATGGTTGTCACTACTTCTGCAAACTTCACTCCAGCTACTCCCAAATTGTGTTCCGAAAACTATCCACCAGGTCACGTCTCGTTTTTCGACGCTTTTACTCGGAATGAACGTCTAAATTTAGAAAGTGTCACTGATGCGCGTATCTAATTGGGTTGGGTCTGACTACTTGTTTTCTTGCAGAGTGTAATCTGTGGCGTTTGTGAAAACCAAATAGACGTTGCAAAAAATAGAATTTCACTAAAAATTAGTTTTCAAAGTTCTCACTACAAAACATTAGTATATTGCACCACAAACATCCACTTTTTAGTGGGTGTATTTGTGTATAGTACGATCAAACTTTGAATAAAGTGATTAGTGATCAATCGAAAGACAGATCTCAAGTTTTTCTTCAACGAAACACCCCAGACAGCAGTATGATCACAATCTTGGTTATCGAGGATCTCATTTCGGTCTCAAAGACGAGCGAATGCATCGTCAGAATCCTAACCCTGCCAGGTTTTGCGCGCAACTAATCCTAATTTTCTGACGTCAAATTCGGAGAATTGATGTATTTTTAGACTTTCAGTATTCAACTAGAGGATATTGAAAATCAGAACATTTTCCATAGAATTGGATTGTGTGGGAAACATTATGAAGAATAATCAGTGAACGGAAATTAGCATCAGGAACATCAAGTTCAGTAGATAAAGTAGACTGAATATGACAGCAAAGTGATAAAATCGAAATTTATGGTAAGAAGCGAAAGTTTCAGATGGGTGATATATGCATTCAAAGAGAACAGAGCTGTTTTTGGGTGAAGCCGCTTTCGCATAAAGGTTAATTTTTCGAACAAGAGCTCGCAAGACATGTAAACTTTGCCGTTCAATTAATTGTCAGTAAATGTGGCTTTACAACTTTTCACTTTTCCAGCTTCACTGGTATGGATTTTCTCATCACTCAATTTGACACCAATGTCGATGTTTCATTCCACAGTAGCATTTGGTTTTTGGTTCCCCTACCATCTTTGGCATTATTCATATTTTTTACTTTCAACCCCCCCACCCCATCTTTCTTTCTAAAACTCCCTCTAAAACTTACTTGATTAGTATCCAGACCATGGTGTTGCCCGTAAGTCCAACGACCACGCAGAAGGGCAGATAGACGAGGTATAAGTTGGCGAAAAGATGATTGAATATGGAACTCTCCATGGTGGGAGACGACGCATTCATCCCAAACTGCAAATGGATGTTTTGAGAATGATCTCAGTTTGGAACTGACAAAAATGGGAAAATTCACGATAATGATACTATGAACTACTGAGACCCAGAATGGATGTTACAACATGAACTCAAAGGACTGTATAACAGAATGGTACTCGGAAGTTACAAAATATCATCAGAATGGGTGACACAATATAATGAGAGTAACATAGTTTAGTTCACACGCGAGTGAACCCGTGACTTCTCAAACTGGAAATTATATATGGCACTCCGATTGAACAAATGTACTCGAAATTATACGAACAGTCACGATGAAGCTCTAAATTTCACAGAATGACTGCTGAAACAACCAACTCAAATTATTAACAACTCTTTGACGAGTTCTATTTTGGTGAAAACGTAGTGCTTACAACGCTCAAACCCGCCCAACCGAGGAACAGCAGAGCAAAAATACGCCATTCAAACAAACACGCTAAGTAGTAAGCAGCGAGTCACTGGCATTTCCAAACTACTTCCACAACCCACGTTTTTGCAGAATACAGCAAAACATGCAAAACGAGAATAAACGCAACCCTCGAGAGTATTCGCCTATGGTTATTCATAGTTTTGATGTTGCCTTCTTTAAATTGATGATGTTCTATACCTCTGCCAAAGAACTTTGTTTTATGATTTTTTTAATGCATTGAATATTACAAAAAGTGTCTAAAACTACTCGTGACTGAACACGTCAAGAAAGATGATTGATGTGGGGTTCTAAACGCTAAACCAGACGTCTGGTACTTAATAGGAGACAATCAAACTGAATGTTGTCCTACTATGCAAAATTTTGAGTTACGTGTTGACACAGCATGCTGTATAGAGACAGGTTCTTCCTTGTTTTACTGTTTTGAGCAGGAACTTGCAAAAACGTTCACAGATTTTCAGATTCATTCAGTTCACTTCATGTCATTGAGAAAGTGTATTGTACTTGGGTACTATTTTTGAGTGTATTTAACCCAAGAATAAAAGTGTAACCCTTTATTTTACCCCCAAGAAAAAGGCATATAGACGACACATATGTTTTCCAACTCGCTTTTTATGAACGAAAATTGAGTTGCGCATCGCCGTATTAGATTATCTATTGGGTCGCTGAACTGTGTTAAGTGTTCGAAAACCTACTGCTTCTTAGTAATCAGAAAGTTCAATAGTTTATATTATGAACTTTCTAGACACATTTGTTGGAAACGGCGACAGCGCTGTCAAAAAAAGATAATTCTTAATGGAGAGGCAGAAAAAAGTTAATTTTCAAGAGGTCATGCTTACTCAATCACTAAAGATTGAACTACAACTTGTCTTTTGAGAAGGAAGAGGTGGTAAATTTTTCTTTTCGTTGTTAAGAAAAGGAATTATGGAAAGTGCTCAATTCCCACTAAATATAACTGGTCAACGTACAACGTCAGAAACATTCTCAATCGTCATGATACTGGAAATTATAACTTACAACACCAGAAAACCACACGTTTCCCTTTGAAAGTATCTCATACTTTCCTTTGAATTATTGTTTCACTTCCCTTATAAGTACGTTTTCCCTCTCACTGACATATGGAAATACATCACAGAGACAGAGTGCACTCAAAGGAAAACACGAAATTGAATAAATGTCACTTTTATAATGAATGGCAACTATGAAACATGTTATTTCAATGCAGGATGGCAATAAAAACATTACAAAGCTTGAAAAGAGTTGTGAGATTAGAATTGAACGTGTTTGTCAGATGTCTCGTGTGCAACGTGATAAAACTCCAAATAGCGTGCATAATTACGTTTGCACGCTTAACGCTACTTGTAGAGAAATGTCTCAAGATATATGGAGAAATGACACTGGTGGAACATGACAGGATGTTTTCACGTTTAGCAAGTGAAACACTTTTGACTATTTAAAAGTTATAAATGTTTTGTTGGGTGCACGATTTGAACATGAGACGCATTCGACGGTCAACTTGTACTCCAAACATCCCGGTAAAGTCGAGACCATTTCTACTGACACTCCTACAGTACATCATCAATTTTACCAATAACTTTTTCCTGATGCGAAAACTAATCTCTGTCGGAAACATTTTGGTACACTCTTGGCAATATGGGAACAGAATCATTTGTCAGAACCGTGGACCTTTCCAATAACATTTGAGTAATTCAAACGTATTGAAAGTTTTGGATTCCCACTGCAGGAGTCTCCCAAGGAATGAAAAAGAACCTTGTTCCGAGAGACTTGTGTCCCAGCGACAATTGAGAGCGAAAAATAGTATATGTTTGAAGAGACGCAGGTTGGGATTCGACAGTCGAAATGTCAATGAGATTCAAGATTTGTTCATTCAGACCGTTTTGTTGTAATTTGGCGTTTCTCTATCAGTTTCCACGTTCCCAGCTATTTTTCAACAGGACTCTCAAGAGAGACGTGCCTTTCTTAAAAGTTTAAAGTTTTTGCAGACGTTGTAGATAGAACTGAAGTGGTGTGGGATAAACAGGCATCGTGATAGAGAAGCCTACGTGGTCGCACAATTAGTAGAGGGGATGAGGAAGTGGGAGGGGCGGGAGAGAGAGGGGAATCTAGATTGAGGGGAGATAGAGAGGGAGAGAAAGAAAGCGACAGAGAGAAATGAAAGAGAGAGAGAGAGAGAGAGAATGACGAGAGGAGAGGAGAGAGCAGTAAGGACGGAGAAGGTAAAGAAGAATAAGAGAGAGCGGGAAAGGTGAGCGAACGAGGGAACATAAAGTACAAGGCCGTACATGTTGTAAAATAAAGCGTGGAGGAGATTGGAAACAACATGAGGGGAGGATACAATAAAAAGAGAGAAGAACATAGGATAAGAAAAGAGATAGTTTGGATTTAAACAAATCCAGAGTAGGCTCTGAACAGCTGATGATCAGGAAGCTGTTCTCACAAATAATGGTAAAGTAATTATTGCCATGTGATAACCTAATTCAAATGAACAAAAATCTCTATATTTTCTAGAATCCTATTTTTCTTAATTTGCTTGTGTTAAGGCTTCGGTTTGGTATCATAGTATGCATCTTTACAACAGTAAAGTGTGAAGTGAGCGAGAGTCTTCTAAACTGCGATCCCATCCCTTAGAAGTTCTAGGGTTATTATCATGAATATTTATTGGATAACATAATTTTCTTATCACTTTTGTAGCCGATAACACCACAAATAGTGTGCTGGAGATACGAACTTCGAGTAGTAAATGTATGCACGAGAATAACGAAGGAACGGCGACTTTGAAGCGGATTTGAGGGCCTCCGGATTTGGGATTGAGAATTTGTGCTACCCATGTTTGAAGTGTCTTCATACCAGCACATTCTCTGATGGGAAATAATTTTACAGCTTTTCTCCAAACTTATTGGCATGCGGAGTGTGAAATATTGAAGGTCAACCAAATGTGCGAATATGGCAAAACAAAAACATGCTGAGGGCAATCAAGCGCCACGCTCCACCGAAAAACTTATTTTTAGCGTTGTCGAGGACAAGCATAAGCAAAGAGGTCATCAAATGTGTTGTGTTCCAAGATTGTACCATGTTTTTCTTAGCGTATTATCCAATTTTGGCCACTTTTACGAATTCGGAACTTTTGTTACAATTTTTTGACAAATGGTCGTTAAATTACAAATGTGATGTGCTCTCATTTGAGATTGTACCAGGTTTTTCTTGAACTGTATTCTAAGTTTTTGAAATGAGATTTGGTGCTTCGAAATTTTGGTTTGTGGCTCACGATAGCATCTAAAAGTATGGAATAAAATGCTTCTCCAAATTTTAGGCATCAAATTCAACTGACGACCCCAAATCAGAACACATTGCTTTAGCGGAGCAGGAATAGTTTCCCGTTCATATCGAGACGTGTCTTCAAAAATCTATCTGGAAAAACTTTTTCCGTAATGCACATAGGGTGAATACAGACAGATAAACATTACTAACATTCTTCCAAAAACATCATGAATAAGTTTATTTAATGAGGGAAAAGATCTATGCAGAATTTGATAAATTTGTTTACTCAGCTTAGATGATGAATTGCGCTCAAAGTATGTTACTGACAACTAATGTGAAACAAGTTTTTCTAAGAACACCGGATATAATATTACGCCACATTGCTGAAAAACAAAGTTTACATAGCGTATATGATATTAATGAATTATTTCATGAATGAAATGCTTGATAACTCGAACTTCATAGGATTGTTTTCTAGTTTTACACCTGAACAAAATTTAGTCAGACGAAATCACAACACCATAATCTTATGGTAAATTGGGCTCCATCCTAAAAAAAAGAAATCATGTCTGAGTGAACGAGAAAACCCTCCACACTCGAACGCAAACGTCATTTTTGATACGGAATTCGATTAGGTTGTCCTGAACTACAAACATGTCACTCGAGCCAAACTATAGTTCAAACACTACGCACTTTGGCTGATTTTAGAAACAGCAGGCATCGTAGAAAAGTTCATGTCACCTTCTAACAGCTCAGGACCTAAATCTCTCTAATTAGAGTACCACATCTAACCATGTGGAAAGGTGTGTTGAGTCGCGAATAAATATGGTATGTTCTATTCCATTTTTTGATGATATTTTCGACGTTTAGAGTCAACCTGACCTCAGCACGAATGTAGAACATCCTGATACCTTCATCCCATTCTGCGTCTCTTATTTTGCGCACTGTTTTGCTAGAAGCAGGTAAATTGGATATTCACGTGACGTTAACATTCTGACGAGGCATCGTGCACTGTTTCATTGCACGTTTCTGAGTTCTGCTGTGTTTAACATGTTTCACGTGACTCTTCAATTGACTAACAGTATATCCCGGCGGGACGAGAGAGCAGAGAAAAAACGTATGTTTGAGGAGAAGCATGTTGGGGTGCGACATTCGCGATGTTCATAAATACTGCCTCATGTTGGGGCTAGATGAATTTACAGTATGCGCTCGTCTTCGACAAGTACAAAAACATGTTTTTTTGTCTATGGAGATATAAAGTACTTGAAAAGCGTGTTAGGTTGCAACTCAAGTGAAATGAATAATAGGTCAAACGCCCTCGCTTACAACGCATTTGTATCTGAATAGAGTTTGATTGGCTTTTCCTGAAGTGTAAATATGATAAGCTTATGTGAATAGTTCTCAGATTGAAGTTCTATACCACACGATTTCGTATCTCCTGGTTTTGAATTTGAAAAAATTCGAGTAGCCCAGATCACCTCAATAAGTTAAAAACCATGATCTGTGGTTCGCATTGCCACTACAATAAACCAATTGAAATAACATTGTAAACCAATAAACGAGTAAACATATCAACATCAAACTACAAACACAAAACAGAGATTTCTCGAACAAATTATATACGATGTAGAGTTTTAACTGTAGAAAAAGACCGAGTATTGATTGTAGTTTGATCTCAATTCACGTCTTAGTTTTGACTGAAAAGCAACTCCATCAAACTACAAACACATCGGAATAGGGCAAGACCCCGTTTGGAGAGAGCGAACCCTGTAGGTTTCCCGAGCAGTCCGAACATCTGCTCAAAGACCGCGCAAAACTAACTTAGAAATTCGCTGGTTATTATGCGAAAAACTCTTTGTGGCTGGGTTTGTTTACGAAGAAAAGTGTCATTTTCTGAATTATTTTGATGACGTATACGTTCGAGCCATTAATGAAACAGGCTGAATGAATTACGTCGAAACTTGGGACACCAAAACAAACCAGAAAATTGGCCACCTTGAAAACTAATCAAAAACAAAAACAAAACGCGGAACGCTGAACACTGGTCAGTGGCTAATGAATCTCGGGGGACTTAGACTGGGATTAGAGAGAAAGGAGGAAGGGGTTCTGGACCAATTTGTCTACTCCTTCTGAGCTATGTTTTGTTTTCGTGAAGTGGTATAGGTCTAGAACAGAGCAGTATCGGTTTTTAGTCAAATTTGGGTACCACTGATATTTGTAAAATTTGTGAACTTTGAAAATTTGAAATTTGAAACCAGTGAATTTGGGTACCGAAAAGCCGCAATTGTTAGATTCACAAGTCTAAGTTAGTCTTACAAACAACGAACTTGTTGATTAATATTGTCAACTTGCACCCAGTGAATAATTTGCTCAACGTACTTAGTATGCAAAATACAAGTTCTCGTTCTTTTGAATAATGAATGATTCGGTCTACTCACACTTTGATCTCGTCGGGTCGGCAAATTATGCAAAGTGGTGCGGCTCAAGTAGTTTTGTTGATGCTCCGCATACTTGACTCACACGCAAATGACGGAAGCAACATGTATGAGGAAGTGCTACTCTCTACTTTTCCCTAGTTTTACTTGCACGAAAGCAGAATGTGGGAAAATAGAAGTTATTGTGTTTCTGAAAACTGTTCTCTTCCTTGAATGACATTTCCCTAAAAGAACTGAAATACAGCCTTTCCTGAGCACTCAAATATTTACACGAGCCCCACTAAATGGATAGCTTAAAAACAAGGCGAATACAACTGGAAATAGATAACTGACTGCGTACAAAGATGTTTCTTGCTCTTTGGGGTACAGTTGCAGCTTGCAGAAGTTCCCAAGTTCAATTTCCCTAGCTGCACTGTAATTATCGTTTTCATCTTCAAACTTTGCTCTCGGCTGGCAGACGTCGAATAGAAAATACGTAAATTGGTCGCTAATTGCTGAATTATTCTGGCGCATATCATGAGACAATTTAGTGAATGACCTTTCTCGGAAAAAGTTCCTAGCCGGGAATATTTTTACTCAGTTTTCAAAAAACACATTCAGGAGAAAACAAAAATTAATAGTAGAGCGCAGCGAAAATAGGTTTTTTTAGTCATATTCCAATTGAAACGTTAGAGAAGCTTCAGCGTAACGTTCGAAACCCGTTAGAGAAGTTAGGAAAAGGTTAAAAGGAAAAAGTTGTCAACTCAAAATGAATTCGGCTCGGTCTGTGGTCGACTAGCTCTAGTTTTCAATCTGAGGCGCTTGTTGTTGGAATGATATTTAGGCCGGCGCGGTTTTTGAAAGATCCTGCTGACCAAATATCATAACACTTTAAACGCTTCGCTTCATATTACGGACACCATTGTTTAAATAATATTATTCAGTTTATGTTCCGAGAACACGGACACATGCGACAAATTCACGTTGCTGATAAGAATGAAACTAATTTTTCCGTTACAGTCACTATTTATAATGTACCTTATATAAGTGTTCGTAAAAAAGATCGTGTGAAACGTGAGTAACAACTAACGTAAGACGGTACTCTTGTATATTACTCGAATGAAACATGCAAACCTGTAAATAAGTCAAATAGTCAATATGGGAAGGAACATTGAGGTTTTCCACATTTCTCGATGTATACTTGTATAACTAACGTGAGACAGTAGAGCGTGTCTTTTTAGTCGGAGAACTGAAAGTGTCGGTTGAAGTGTTAAAAAAACCGTGACAAATCACTTCAGAACAAAACAAGAGGAAGTTGAAAGAAGCCCTCCGCGCGTGGGGGTCTCATCAATCTAGACTCCAGCTGGACCGAGCAGTTGCGCGATGGAATGAAAACAAGAGGTCACGTTGATTGGAAACTCATACGGATTGGGAGAGAGCAGAACAAGTGAGTCACGTGTCACGTGTTGAAAGATCAGTTTTTCACGTTCCACTTTTTTTTATTATGTTCACAGCTAGTGTAACAGCCAAGCTATGTATTGACCTAATAGGAACATTCTCATATTAAGACCCCATTCTGCAAGTAAGAAACTTCGAAAAAAACTTTGGATACAACAATACTGAATATAGTGCGCTTGGAGGTCAGATGAACTTGAACTTTTGCCAATGAAACAAGCAAAACCAACAAGTAAATCAGCATTTAAAGTAGGACGATTATGTGGACCAATCCCGTGTCAACGGTCCTTTGAACTGCAATTGAAAAATGTATTGCGGTTTAAAGGACTGAAGCGTTGCGATTGGACCACATAATCGTCCTTCTTTGATTCATTTCAATCATGATAAGACCCACTTTTTCCGCTGCTCTTTTCTGCTTGGTTACTGTTACTTCAAACTGTTGATGAACAATCAAGTTCACGGATATTTGCAACAGTTGCAGATCGTGGATGGAGTCGTATATGAAAGCGGTTGAAAATTGTGCTTCTGAGCAATACAACTGATCTCACATTGTAGTTAATTCGCAGATAATCATGCTTTATCAGAGTTCTTAGAACTGGGTTGCAGATCCATGATCGAATTAGTATTTCTCACAGGATTAACTGCCATAGGAACGGACCTCCTGTGCGAACTCTTGGAAATATCATATTAGAAAGAACTTGAGAGCTAATCGTAAGAGCAGTAGATCTAACTAAGTTTTGTAACAAATCTTCCATATTAATTGTATTACCATTAAAAGAGAAAAAAAGACAAGACTATTTTCATGAATGAAGGGAAACCGTTTTAGGGTAAATTTAACTTCGTCGTTTCGCCTATGCCTCGAATCGGAATAGAACCCTTGACCAAACGGGCAACAGACGGACGCGCTAACCAATACACCAACAAGACAGTGGAACCATTATTCTGTGGAAACAATAAATAACGGTCTTTTTACAATACACAGAACAATGTAGATCTACAGTAGCCCTCTACTTTTTTGATTTCTGGGTAGTGAATACGGTACTACTGAAGAACTCTGTGATTTTGTAGAGTCAACCCCAACAAAACCGTGTCTAACCAATTCTAGAGCTAATTTCTCATAAATCTGATAGTAAAACAGTTGTCGAAAATTCGCAACAGAAAGGGGATTTGTTTGAGAAAAAGCATTTTGTTGTGTGCAAACGAAAATGTGTAATTAGAGCCACTATGTTACATGTAATGTAGCATGATACTCTTTGAAATATCACAGTACCAAAGATCACATAAAAATTAAATCGGATACTTTTTGACGTATTTTAACCACAGGTCAATTAGAACATATATGAAAGTAAGTCAGAAGTTTATTCACTTTTCTATGGTTGTGAGAAACGAACTCTACAAAAACAAACTATCTCGAAAGTTTGAGTAAAAAAGGTTTGAAATTCAGAAAAATCCAAGTTCTATTTATAAATTTAGTATTTTGAGCGTGATCCGAGCATGTTCTGGTCGAGTCTCGAGAGACAGCTGTTTATGCATGATTTGTTTTGAATTTCACGACAGAATTTCGTAAAAACCGTCGAGTAATCAAATTCGGTGGCTGAAAGCAACCGAATTGTGAATTGAGTTTTTCCGTAGTCGAGATTTTACACAAAAGACATAAGAATCATTCAAAAACACCAACAAATCCTGATGGGTTTATGTTAATATTGAACGGAGCACGGAAATTTTCTTAGAAACGATCCCGCTGCGCAGTTTCTCAACTTTATCTCATTAAAACAGTACACTAAACAAAGATCAAACATCGAAACTGAAAAAAGAGAAAAAGAATGTTGTGGGATTAGCCTTCCAGAGTACATTTTTTCCGAGACCTTCTGTTTCATGGATTTATGTGACTCAGAAAAGTTTGCTTGAACTTGAAATGTGGTCTCTTCTATGGACTTATACAGCAGAATAAGACACAGAAATGTCAATTCTCAGTTGTGGTGTGATTTCGGAACATTATTCACCGATTTAGACCGGAAGATCAAACTACAAACACAGCAGAATAGACAGCATACATCGTATAGGCTTACTTTGGAGAGAGCGGACCACCGTCAGGGAGAAAGTAACTCATTAATCCGGACCTACTCTAATCTCCTGAAATGTTTCATTGTTTTTACTCCAATTTCATAAAACCAAAACTGTCTAGACAACTGTGGAGTCAGTACAAGCAAACATGCAATTAAATGTCACTCAAGATAATTTGTTGGGTTTGTCAAACAGAGTGTAACCTGAGTAAGCAAGAAAAAAACAGAACACAAATAATGAAGAAAGGTGAACTTTTTGGTTATGAAACTTAGGTGTTTTAAAGACTAAACTCTAATGCAAAAAGTTATTATTCAGAGAGTTGGATATTTAGTGCTTTTTTTTCGAAAATATTCACAAACTTGCCTGGAAGAAACTTAATCTTCGTATAATATGAGTTTATTTGAGAAACACTGAATTTCTTTTGAAATGACGTGTGACCTTTTAGCACGTGGGTGGGCTGTCTAACATCAGAGGTAATGTACCGACTAACTCGATAAAATAAAAGAGAGTGAAGTCGGCTGGTTAATATGCTCTGAATACGATAACTGCACCTGAAATGAACCGGTTGATCGGTAAATCACAGGTTTTAAAATGTTATTATTTACAGGTAACGTGCCTCCCATAAAGATCACGTTTGACCTAAACTATCTGATATTTAAAAGTTGATCTACAAAAGACTAGTCAAACAATTGATTCATTTGGCTCTACTGTGAGTTGGGTTCTACAACCCAATGCGTTTTGGGCGTCATGACCATTTGTGCAGCGCCAACCGATCAAACTACAAATAAGCGTATGAGATAATATATTCACGCACAAAACGCCACTTACACTGACAGCTTATGAGGAGGCCGGCGGTAGTATGATCTGCTGTCTTTGTAGTTTGATCGTTTTGCATTTCACGAAATAAATTATGTTTACACAGATCGAGCCCCAACTCAGATAAGATCTATCTAATGTGCTTATCCAATTCGTGTTCTACAGTGACTGATTCCCCAATATCGAGTTATATCGAGATCATCTCACAAGATGTTAGGAAAATTGCTTGCAAGTTCGTCACGTGGCACAGCATTTACTACAAATAAAGTTTGACTGTTAACTAATGCTATTAAAGTTTGTTTGAAATGTTGCGTATCTTGGTACCTCCTGTCACAAAGACCGCGTCCAAAGCACAACGAATAATTGCAGTATTAATTGGATTTGCAATTCCATTCTCTACTCAGTATAATGAGATACAATTAATGAACTCTGGGAACAGCTTGAACAAAAGACTATCATCGTTCAACAATTAAAAACTATATAAGCAACCTCGGGATGAAAGTTTGCAGGGATCGAACATCAGAAATTCTGAGATTATTCAAGTGTGGAAACATCAGGGACTCCATTAGAGAATCTCGACAAAAACACTGTCTTCGAGATATCGAAACCAAACTCTGACATGTTTTATTTTACTTAGCTAAGGTTTGCCAGAAATGGGCTGATGTTTTAGCTGAGTGTGTGGGTGAACGCTGGGATATCCCGGCACCTTGATCTCTGTCTGCGTCTCTCACTTTGCACACTATTTTGCCAGACTTACATTGTGATGGTAAGAGAAGAAAAATAGCACATGTTATGTTTGAATAGACGCAAGATTAGGATCTGATGGCCGAGCTATTTCTGATGACGGCTTTTGTACTTAGGATGAACACGAGCGGAAATTCGGTTGAATTAGTTCTGAGTATATAACGTTACAAAGTTTTTTCTCACTGACGGATAACTTTAGAATGTATGCAGCGTCATTATGGACGTCATCTGTTCAGGAGAATCATTCTTCTCACAGTTGCCCTGGTAACTAACATGCACAGATTAGATAAAAATGTACATTGAACTCAATTTATATCGATAATGAGAGGTGATTGCGATTATTAGTTAATTCTTGTCCCTGAGGTACGAGCGAAGGTAATTATTTGGTTAAAGAAGGACGATTCTGTGGTCCAGCCCCGAATCTTCAGTCCTTTAAACTGCAATACATTTTTCAATTACAGTTTAAAGGATCGTTGACACGGGATAGGTCCACATAATCGTCCAACTTCAAGAAAGTGAGATTAGTAAACAGGCAGCTGCAATTTGACCAGACCAAATTTCTTGTAAAGGTAATCACTGAACGGAAAAACTAGGTTTTAGCAAAAACTAGGAATGCCCAGCACAACTCTGAAATAAAGAGAAATTCAACCATTTCATTAAGATTCAGAGCACAATTTGGGTACATCTTGCTGTACATACTGAAAAGGAGCACACAGGCATATTTTTTTTTGTTTTCTTGGACATTGAGTTCAACTGTACTGTACGAAATGATGAACTATTCATACGTTTTCATGCGGAAAGGACGTCGTGTAATCGAATATTCATGTTCGTAGGAATCACGAAGGTAAAAAAAGAAAGCATATTGGAGCATATTGCTTTTTGGAAATGTACAAGAGGTTTAGACATTTGAGTTTCCTTTTCACCCTAACTACACTCATCCCGAAGTAGGAAGATCAAGGTCATCGTTGTTATGATAATCAATACAAATCTAATCCAAGTAAAACTTCACGATTCGAAAACTCAAAATAAGTATGTTTGGATCATGATTTCATACAAAGTTACGAACTTGATTCCAGTAAACTAACGTACGTTACGTTTGACTCAAACAACTCAATGATTGAACTACAAATACTTCCTTCCAATCAGTTGACGAATGTACCAGGTACCTCTGTATACGGAATGGAATGGAAATGTAATGGATGGCGATTATTGTAAATTACTAGCTTTGAAACGTGATATAATCAGTAGTTAACAGTGGGAACGTGGTTTGCACAAAACGAAAGCGGTAATAATTGATGCGTTACCATTTTGTGAAAACTCTGGCAGCTTAATATACCGGAGAAGATGCAGGCTTAAATACTGGTGTGGCTTTAGCCTTCATCTCCTTATGAATTTCAAATAGTACAGGCGACATCTGGGTGACCCCGGTATTTTAAGTTACAAAATTGGCAAGTCCGGTATTTTAAGTTGCAACGGTTTTTCAGAGCTATTGGGGTAAACCTTTACTGCTCAGAAACACTTTATGCTCCTAACTTCAGCTTACTTTAGCAGAATGTAGAATGGGGGAATATCCTGAAACGGTTCCAGCAATCTTGAAATATGGTTGAAAGACGTATACAAAACAAGTAATCTAGCAGTGGTATGATATTTTTTAATCGCGAGAAAACTGGAAATCGAACTGATGAGAAACATAATTGTACAACGGCAGGTTTTAAATTAGCACCGGAGATACTTTTGCGCAGACAAGGAGCGTTGCGTTACTTGAATGATCAGATTGGTTACAAGGTTTGTAAAGATATATGAAATGAGAAGATACATAGGTTAGTTTAGTCGTTGAGCTCAATGTTCGAGTCTGCGCGATCTTTCATCCGAAAAAAATCGGACGAGTTCTCTTTGGGTAATTTATTCCACGCTTGGCTGTGCGGGTGTGGAAATCCTAATTGCATTGCAAGGCAACCAGTGCATTTTAGTCAATACAAAATTGTTATTATCATATAGTATTCAATTATATTATTAAATACTGGTCAATACAAAGTTTAGTTATGAATAAACAAAAAAAACAAAAGAACTCTTTCCAAGACATAACGTCTGTAAAAAGTGTAGTTTGGAGTGTTTCAACAAGCGCGCTTTCGTCATAGAAATGATCCTTGTGGGAAGAATTTCAAAAATTCAACAAAGACACGTTTTTCAGATCAAACACTGCCTTGGATTACGTACTAAGTGATTTTGATCAACTTACACAGAAGTGTTTGTTTACGATATATAAAAATGTATCATATTCCTGGCAACAAAATGTATTCTATTCCACTTTATAAAATAAATTTCCCTAGACATAACGTGTGTGAGGAGTGTAGTTAGGAGTGTTTCAACAAGTGCCTACGTCATAGGAATGATCCTCGTGGGAATATTTTTGATAATTTAAAAAAAACCACTTTTCTTAGATCAAGAACTGCCTTGGATTAAGTACTAAGTGTTTTCGAACAACTTACACAGAAATGTTTGTTACACTATATAAAATGTATCATATTCATGGCAACAAAATGTATTCTATCACACTTTATACAATTAATTTTCCCAGACATAACTCATAACGTCTGTGAGGAGTGTAGTTTGAAGTGTTTCAACAAGCGCGCTACGTCACAGAAATGATCCTTGTGGGAAGATTTTCTAAAGTTCAACAAAGACACTTTTTTTACTTCCATCCGCATTATTATTCTTAAGGTGAAAGCGTAAAAAACCGAATCTAGATATAGAAAATGGTTCTACAATGGAATATTTGTACATATTGGTTAAACCTCATTACATAGAACATTATTTTTCTTAAATACATCAACGGCAAGTTTCTTCCCGAACCAAAATCGAACCACTTCTTCCCGAATCAGTTGGTTCGTTAATTCCTTAATATACCGAACCACTTGCGTTGCGTACTGCTTTGGTTCGGTGTTGAAACAAACCACCTGGTTAGGGAAGAATCGGTTCGATTTCGGTTCGGGAAGAGTCGGTTCAGGAAGAAGTTCATCTACAACAACATATGAGTACTAGTTCCAGAAAGCAGGTTTCCATACTAAAATATATACAATGGTCTACGTTCTGTATCTTCTACATTCTTTTTTTTCAGGTTCACTCAGAAGGAACACTCGAAGACTGTTATTTCTCTCCTGAACCAGACAACCATGCGACCGCTTGAGCAATGTTTTGGATCACAAATAAAATCGTACTGTAGTTGTGTTCTATTTGGTGAAAGTTTATTACATAAAAATAAAATGTATCATGTTCTATCACAATATGTTATCACCTGAATGACTTGGAAGACTAGATTCGGATCACAACATTGGAATAGGAGAGAGAGAGAGAGAGAGAGAGAGAGGGAGAGAGAGAGAGAGAGAGAGAGAGAGAGAGAGAGAGAGAGAGAGAGAGAGAGAGAGAGAGAGAGAGAGAAAGAAAGGAGAAACAACAGATAATACTGAGCAAGGATACACCTTATAAAATGAATATAAATATAACAATTTTACACTATAAATAGAACTGATGTAGGTCCGCTTCCCCAACTGAGTGTAAAAAATATGAAACTGAAATGAGAGGGATATTTCAAAATCAAAAGGCCGAATTCTAAAATGGCACATTTCCGAGTCTTGTTTCCGAAATACGCTTGCTGAACTTGACGAATTTTTGCAGTAAAACACGTGTAGAAACTCAATTGCATCATAATTTAGATGATTTCGCTCCGCCTTTCTCAATTTTTCTCAATTTTTTTTGTGCAACTATGGTTTATTATTTTAAGAAAATGACTCGTACACTAATTTTCAAGGTATATATGGGTGGAATTCCATTCAAGTACTCTACAGCTTGCATTGCTTGTGGTCACCGGGATGAGCGTCGACACTTCGTAACGTTCACCAATCGGTGTGAAGCAAGGCTGAAATGGATGCATGCCCTCTCCCATCTAATCTCCCCTAGAGATTTGGACGAAAAATTGAACACCGTAGAGCCTGGAGAACGGGTTATTTGCAAAAGTCATTTTATTAAATCCGATTTTAATGAAAATGGGAGAGTGAAGGCGTGTGCTACACCAAGGAGAAGAGTGAGTTGTCATTTAGAATCACGTATAACTTTACTCTCAAGAGAAAGAAAAAAAGAAGAACTAAATGTCCACATAACAGTCCTTCTTCAAACAGAAATATTGAAAAAGGGTGGAGCAGAGATCATGTTAATGACTCAATGAAAATGAAAACAACAATTGTGAGCAGAACCTTAATTCATTAATTGAATGTTTTTGTTTTCACTAAACGAGGAGTGGGAATTGTGAAACGAATTTTGTTCGATTATGCTTGGAATAATTGAGAAACTCAAAAATATAGGAAATGACCAAATTTCCCAGTTGTAGTCACGCTCTGAATTAGAAATTTCGCAATGAGATCGGGCCTCTCGGGTTTGTAGTTTGATCGCCACAGCTTTAGTCCTAGTTCGCAATACAAATTGGTGTGTACGCCGATCAAACTACAATTCAGACATGAGTATTGAGACGGAGAACGTTCTAGATGAAGTAGTTGCGGAGAGTCACATTGTGGAAAAATCTGTTCTTTTGGATAAAGCAACATTCGGGAAATATTTGAATTGATCCAATTATTAAACTGCTGAACTATTGTTTTCCAAAAATTTCTTCTCGTTAACATTTTGTAGATGTTTCTATAGATCAAATCCAATCAGCTCTGACTTGGCGTGCCGGTTGGCGCTCTGTCCGTAATCACGGATCTAATTTTCGGCCAGCACTTGTGATTTTTCAAATCGAGCCAATTATTTTTTTAAAGTTTATTAATTATTGAATAATGGTTTATATACTATGTATCAGCGCGGTTTCTCTTTTAATTGATGTGTTATTAAAGTACTGTTGTATTCAGGAAACGATTAGACGGGTCTTGCCCTCGGTACTTCGCTCCTCTCGGCCCATCTTTCACCAAGTTTCTGTAAGTGGTTCTGGAATGTTTTAAAGACTTTCGTACTAGGTGGGACTTACTTAACGGCCCAACCCTAGACTGTTTCAGTCCCAGCAGGCATAGGCTGGGGAACTCTCCTTTCGATCACGGTTTATATAGTGCGATCTAGGTGGCCCCGCCTTCTCCCATAGTCGGGGGCTGAACGTCCCAGATAGGACGCTTTTACTGAGTAACAAAGTAATGTTGCAATATGTACTGCAATCATAGATCGATCAACTCGTTCACGTTCAGTCCGTTTTCAAATTCATTTTTCGTGACACCATTAATCCTTTTCCTAGTGTTCGCGTTTCCTTTCATTGCGTTCAAATATTGTTTTTATGTCCATCATTTGTTTTTTTTATTCCAGACACCCCCATTTGTCCGGTTTTCTTCTGCAATGGAGGCTTCCGGAGATCATCCCACCGATCCCGCACAAACGACGGAATTCAGTATCATCCAAGAAGGAAAGGCGAAGGTCGGGTTCCACGGTCCCGTCTTCTACAATCCCGTCCAGGAGTTCAACAGAGATTTAACGTGAGTGGTTTTCTAGAACTTAGATTTTTTACTTTGTTACTTTCAGGAACATTTGCATTTGGAGAGGGTAGTTTTAATTCACGCAGTATTGAACTCTTATTGACTTTGAGGTGCCTCTAGGACTCATCTAGTTATTAGTATTTCATTCGATGAGTTACTGAAAACGTGTAGTTATGATTGTCAGTTACTTCAAGCGATTTACAACCTCCTGTGAGAATCGGCGTTATCTTCGCGTTCAAATACTGTATTTCTAGTGATGGTATGGTATGATTTTTTTTCAGCGTTTCCGTTCTCCGTGAGTTTGTTCGAGGGCGCTTGGAGGAAAGAAAGAATCCCGATTCTCTCGATGAGGTCACAGAACCATTGGCAAAGCGAATGAAGAAACGATTCAAGATCGATAATGAGGTTGGTTTGAGTTGAACCGTTGAACGATGTGTATTCGTTAGGTTTCAGTTCCAAGTACTTCATTGTTATGTGTAATTGTAATTTGCAACATTTTGTTACAATTAGAATTGAACTGTGGTGACTCACCACCTCACCGGCAAGGCGCCTCACTATCTCTGAAAAAAAGAGCAAGTCATTTCTCGGTAAATTACCTCAACCTTCATGAGTTTGCATCAGAAAAGGTCAATTTCCATAACCAAACTTTCTGAAAATGTATTCGTTCTCTTTCTGTCCGTCTTTTGATTATTTAGCCAATTTGAAAAGTTCATGGCTGGTGGCTTGTTCTGTTAGTGGACATTTTCGCTCGTTCAGTACCGAAGGCAGTTTGAATATGGCAAATTTGATCTTCTTCTCTTTACAGGATGGCTCTATTCGAATTCTGGACGCTCTCTCAGCCAGTGGTCTGCGTGCACTACGGTTTTCTCAGGAGGTGAGAGTGAGAGTTGAATTAGATCAATCCGTGAATGAAAGTCAATAGAATTGTTGTTTGCATTCTGGAAAACGTCTTTTTTGCAGCACGTTAACGATATATTTTGTATGTAAAGGTTTTACTAAATTTTCCATATTCATTGGTAGAAAATGAGCTCGTTTTTCCCCGAAATTTCTCTGACTATTGCGCCAACCGCCAAATTTGTCAAATTATGAGTGTGATTACTACTCAGGTTCCCCACGTGGACTTCGTGCTAGCCAATGATTTCTCGGAAAATGCGGTGGAGTCTATAAAGGAGAACATCACTCTAAATGGGGTGGAAGACAAAGTGAAGGCTCATTTCGGAGATGCAGTGTGAGTTTCAGTTATTATCCGTTTTTTCTTCGTTGATACCAAGAATTTGAAACGGTCGTGCGAAGTTCCAGTATCCCCCTCCTATCCGCTAGAGCTTCCGAAAGGGTAAATCTTTGCTCATGATCAGTTCTATCGAGACTTGTTCAACCTTTTTGAAAATTGATAATTTTTGGAATTTTAAGTTATGCAATTCGTTTATGATATTACTTGTCTAACTTTTAGTATTGAAAAACTTGATTTGAAGGGTCTTTTACATACTAGGAACTAGGATTGTTTCAGAATGACGATGATGTCTCACAGGAATATCGACAAGCGTTTCCACTGCGTTGACCTGGATCCCTACGGTTCTGCCTCCGTTTTTCTTGAATCCGCAGTTCAGTGTGTGGCGGACAGAGGTATGTGTTTATATGAAGGATGATATGGGTGTGCTCTTAGTATGGTAATACTATTATCGAGAAGGGGATATAGTATAAACACTCGGGAACGTGCGGGGGTAGCCATTTCGCACAAAACTGATGATACGTAATATTTCAAGCTTCTTCATCGAAAACTATTTGTGTTTTGGGTCTGGTTGGTATCTACTGCTGTATGGAATGGTTTGTAAGCATACACCAGTAAGGTCCGACTGATCGACAATAAGGAGTTCGTTTTTGAATTTGAACACGTGAAAATGTATGTGTTTGCATGAAAAATAGGCAAATTCTCCCAATTTCCACGAAAGGGGAGTCTGCTATCTGAATTGTTCCAACTAGTTGAATAACTTCACTGGAGTATGGATAAAGGATGTTATAGTTGTGCTCTGAACATGTATGGACTATCGAGTAGGTAATACTAGTGAGAAAGTAAGAGTAGAAACACTCCGGAAGGTGCGGAGGAGGCTCATTTTACGTTTTTAAGTCCTGTACTTGTGGATGCTGCTGGTGCATGGAATGATTATGTACCCATATAATTTGTGGGTCCCTGTGTCGAGTTCACTAACCTGCTGACCTTTGCGTTTGCAGGTATTTTGATGGTGACCTGTACGGATATGGCCGTATTGTGTGGAAATACGCCGGAGGCCTGCTACAACAAGTATGACGCGATCACCGTGCGACTGAAGTGCTGTCACGAGATGGTACGTTGAGAAAAGTGTTTTTTTACAGTTTTCAGCTCTAAAAACACATTTTTTTTAAATATCTCGAAAATGGGAACACTGTGAACTGTCCCGAGAAAATGAAGCCTTTTTAAATTTTCTGGCTGATAGGGTATGGCTGACATTTTTAGTAGTTTGACGATCCTAATGTCTCGGAAGGTTCATGCTGGGATATGAGTATGCTACTTGAGCCGCTCAGCACGTGGTTCTCTTTTATAGTCCGATGAATCTTTGACATACTACAAAGTACAAATATGTTCATCTCTGAAATAATTCAGGCTCTTCGTATCCTTCTTCGATCGATTGATTCGCATGCCAATCGATATTCTCGTTACATCGAGCCGCTGGTAGCCATTTCTGTCGATTTCTACGTGCGAGTCTTCGTGCGAATGCACACCGGGGCTAGACAGGCTAAGGATAGTGGATCGTTAGTTTTATTGATTATTTTGTTTATTGTTTTTTTTGTTAGTTGAGCGAGCTCCTTTAACAGAAATTGATGAAACAAGTTGGAAAAATGGAAAATGCAGAAAAGTTTTCCTGATGTTTTGTAGATTATTGGAGTCTACGGAAAAAGTTACAAATAGTTCACCCAAAACTTTTTTTTGTATTTACACTTTTCAGCAAGATCGGCAACATTCTCGCGTGTTCCGGTTGTCATTCCATGGAGGTTACACAATCTCTGCGAAAGGTGCAGGAGGGAAACAGTCTCAAGTACAGCACGGCGGTGGTGCGACAGACGCTCATGGGTGGGTACAAAGTTCGGTATTTGAGTTATTGACAGATGATAGATAGGTTACTAATACTCCGTTTCACCAATCGATGACTTTCTACAGTAATCTTTCGAATATTCGAGTCTGTTTATCTATTGAACAGACGAACTTTTAGATTCACTGTTTTCTAGGCTCGTGTTAATCAATGTGAAGAACAAAATCACAAAGTTTAAACTATTTTCGATACCTAGAAGATATCAAAAATTTGCTTGAAAGATTCGCAAGCTTACTGTAGAGGGCTATTGTTGCGTGAAACAGACTATACATAAGCCTTCAACCCCTCTGATAATTTTTACCAGAGACCCCTCGTACATTCATAAACTTCTTACATAAACAGTTCAAAAAAAGATTAAATTAGCGTGAAGATTGGAATAAAAAGTGAAAATTAGAATCATTGCGCGATTAAGTGGACAATTTTTGGCATTAGGCTCATTTTTGGTGGTTTCAACCACAACCATTGAACAGCACCATTTTAAGTTATGTTCAATGGTCGGTGTAAGCTGTTTTGTGTTTTATGCGATGATTTATGCGATGCATTCCAATGTTTCATCGCCACTATAAAACTTTCAATGTTTTGTGTTTTATGCGATGCATTCCAATGTTTCATCGCCACTATAAAACTGCACCCACCTCCTTATCATCGGGAAACAGCTATATATATTTGCATTCCAATGTTTCATCGCCACTATAAAACTGCACCCACCTCCTTATCATCGGGAAACAGCTATATAATATTATGAGCGCGTAACAGGGTAACCATACCCTTTTTCTTCTCAACTTTTCTCTCCATTTACTCCATCGGAGTGCCACATACTATGTGGAAGTCACGTGTTAAATCGCGAATAAATCTATTCTATTCTATTCTATTCTATTATTTATTGGGGGGGGGGGTACAAAATGTGTTTACTACTTCATTTTGTTCAGGAGCCGACAACAAGTGTCAAAATTGTGGCCACCCGGTGCACCAGGCTGGTCCCATCTACACTGGTCCGATCCATAACAAGAAGTTTGTCAACGGCATCATTGAGAGGTACTATTTTCATGTTAGTTAACAAGGCCTAATTCATCTATTGTGGAAAATATCCGAGAAGTGGAGAATAGCTGATTAGGACTGCTTTTGTCTCACGATTTTGTTAGTTTGATTTCATTTTTTAGGGAAGTTTTTGAAACAGTGGAGAAAATTGCCAAACTTTTAGAACTTCTGCTAATGGCTTACTAATTAGAATAAATTATGATAGTTTACTGGGTCTGATTTGGCTCATCAGATTCAATTTTCAGTCTGAAAGCTACCCCTGAAGAAGAGCGACTAGGAACCCACAACCGGCTCATGGGAGTACTCACCACAGTTTCAGAGGTACGATCGATTGTTCTATATATTTTGAATGAGGAGGAAGACAAGACATTAAACATGTCTGTGACAATACCTCAAATGAAAAATTATCTATCTGGAGTTTGGTATGGTAGTTTTCTACAATATAAGAATATTAGCTCTGTTGCGGAAGTTTTGTTTGATGTTAATGGCATGTGAGTACATAATAATACGTGGTCTAAAAATGTGTTCGTGGTGTGTCCACACACTGTATACTAGGGGACTAGGGCTGTTAATCGAGTTCAAAATTTCGAAAATGTTTTTTCGAGTTCGACTTCAACAACTCTACTGTATACGGTATAACGATAACCTTGATTCGCCTCAGGAGTTGGACGTGCCCCTGTACTACGAGCATGACCAGCTGGCGAATGTGGTCAAGTGTTGCGTACCGAAGGCATTGAATGTGCGATCGGCCATTCTCAATGCTGGGTATAAGGTTGGTTTGGAAAGTTCGAAGTCCCTAATATACTTCGTTCATACACTTATTTCGAGTGGAGGTTGTTTCGAGTTTCGATCATTAGTACTGATGTGACGAAGTATAATGATGTTCAGTTGGTTTTTTAGTCGATGATCGAAAGTGGATTCATTCTTGTGATAGTAACACGATATGAACGAATTGACCAAACATTCGTTTTTTTAGGGAACGTTGAGGTATGTGCTATAGCTTATCTTTATTAGGCTGTAACTTGCAGGTTTCCGGCTCTCACTGCAACCCTCGTGCCCTGAAAACAGATGCGCCGCCTAGTTTCCTTTGGGATATCGTGCGAACTGTGGTGGGTTAATAATATTTCTGTAATAAGTACTAAAATATTGAAAGCATTTCTCATTCGATTCCCCTCCTAAAAATATAAAGTAGAACTAGTATGAGTGAACGTAAGTCATATAAGACGTAGCCAAATAAAAATATTTTGAAAACCACTTATTTCAGAAACTTGCACACCAAGTGACGATCTCATACCCATCCACTTTTCTTACTCAGCAACACTCTATTTCCCAAAAACGCGCTCCAACTGCGATTTCTGTGAAAGAATTATCAGTCTATCAACGTACAAACTGTCGGTTCAAGTGAACCAACAGTTTGTCAAGTGACAAACTGTCGACGGGGGGTCCCATCCTAATTTAACCATTCAACCACAAAATAATGCTTGAAAATAGAATTTATATTTCAGAAGCACGTTAAACACATTATATCAGTAAAATGAATGATTCTAGAAAACTGTTCAACATTTTTCCTAATTCAGAGGTTGTTGAATTTCTATGATGTTTCAATTAATATTAATTTGGTGATTCCCATATAACAGACTAGTTTTTTGGCACTGATTTTCAATAGAATAATTATGCATATTTCCTATTCATACTGAGTTCCTTTTCTATTGTTATATTAGTTTTACTCGTACAATTCCACAATAGTTTAGTTTCCAGTCAGACTTTCTCAAAAAACCTAGTACCGAGTAAATTGCCATTGTGTAAGAAATAGAAGTCATTCAAACTTTATTAAGTCAGTTGTTTTAGTTCTTAAACTAGCGCATTCAGTGGGTAGGGGACAGCGTGGCCAAATGGCCGTCATTTGGGGCGAGTAGCGGCGGCTAAATGAAAGGCGGGGCGCCAGACAGTTTCGAAAAGATTCGATTATCGATCGATGGCAGAGGCGCGCGGTGCCCTGCCTCGCCCGCGCCTGCCTCCTTCTTACGTGCGCGTGCATTAATTCAAACAGTAATTTAGCACTTTTGGAATGAAAATAAGCGGATTTAAACTCAAATAGATAAAAACACTATTTAATCCAATGTATTTTAATGTGAAATTGTCTAATTTAGTGCAGGAACTTCAAAATTCTCACAATTAGTGCTGTTTTGATGTGGAATAGTTTGAAAATATGTACATTAACTAGATAATAACTTCATTAGTCAACATAGCCCCTCTCTAACTGATTTGAATACAATTTTTAGTAACAGAGACCCACTTGCAATATTTTGGTAAACGTTAGAACCAACAGTCACACTTTATTCGTGTACAAAGTGCGCTTGCACGGAGGGGAACACGGGCTGGACACTTTGTCAAGATACAAAGTGCGAATCGGGTATAAAATGCTCGGGGAGCCCATACAGTGAAATGTTACTCAGTAGAGGCTTGATTCACTGGATTAGGAAAAATTATGGAACCATTTCCTCACTTCGTGTGCAAGTTTCTGAAATAAGCGGTTTTCAAAATATTTTTATTTGGCTGCGTCTTATATGTTTATACCTTTGTACCTTTGTTCTATTAAGGTACCTCGTATCTCGTATCTAGATGCCACTATTTTCGCTCCTGTAAAGATTTTAGGGGTCAGATCATAGATGGTGAAATGCAAATTCAAGAATGCTCTCGGTCATCTACCCACATATGATTTATAGTTATATGTTATATGCCAACTCCGATTCCCACTTGAAAACGTATCTGTACTGTATTAGTCAATTGAAAAGTCACATGAAACATGCTAAACACAACAGAACTCAGAAATGTGCAATGACAAAGTGCACGATGCCTCATTAGAATGCGTACATTACGTGACTATTCAATTTACTCCTAGTATAATGTCAGTCCAATATGTCTGGCTCAACTAGTTCTTGTTTCAGGCTAAGGATTCTAGCGTCGGACTGGAACGACTGGACGAGAAGGCACCTGGAAAACAGATTATGGCCAAACCGGTGACGTGAGTTATTTCAATCGTGGTTTTTGATTGGGGAATCGGGGCTCGTTTTGCTAGTCGCCATTGTAATTGAAAATGAGTGTAGCTATAGATTAATTACATTTTTACGATTCATTTGACAAGTTGGCTAGCACGTGACACGTGACTTGAACTGAACCTAATCACCATATGAGGCTTAATTGAATTGGCCTCCATAGGGTTGAGTTCGTATGTGCTTATACACGGCAAGTATCGAAACTATTCTGAACTACAAACTCTGGAATGTCACTATGGAATTTCGCGTATTTTCGTCGTAAAACGGGTCGGCCTTTCAAAAATGATCACACCTTGATATGTCTCTGTGATTCCAACATTCACCTCCACCTCTTCTCATCAAATTATTTGACATCATTTTCAGACACGAGATCAACTTCACCCTCCATCCGGATGCCACAAGCCAGGGCAAAAAGGAGCAGATGGTCCGATTCCAGTGCAATAAGGTTGGTGGATTTGTATCGCTTCCATATTGAAGTAGTTATCAGTCACTGAGACCTCAAGAATGGGTTCGCTTAAGTTGTGGTGCTCTGAAGATGGTAGTACTTGATAGTGTATTGGTTAAAGGTATTGGTTAACAGTTCTAAATTCACAATTGATTACAACTAGGGGTTGGATATGTAATATTAGTTCATGTCTATTCTAATCAACCCAACCTTGTAGGGCAAGAACTGGGGTCCACGACAAAAGGCGAAGGGCTCGGTCAACTCGGTGCAAGCAGGATTCCAAACCAGTACCGATGTGAAAACCAATGAAGAAGTACAAAACCAATAAGATTATATACCATTCGTATCTTATATATTTCTGGTAAATACTCACACCTTTATTGTAGTTATTTCTCTAGAATCCTTTTCGTGGTTGAAACATTCTCGTTTGTTTTGTTGTTTCTGTTTTGTTGATGTTGTTGAAGCAAGAATTGTATCAGAATGAATTTGTATCAAATCAACTTTAATAGTTGCTTTCATAGTTTCAAGAGTTGAGAGTTCAGTTGGGAAAAAGTCGATGCCAAGCCAGTGTCGATCTTGAAGAGGTTTGAGTAGAGTAATAATTGTGACCAAACTTTATTGAATTCACTAATCAACGACCATTTGACAAAGTACTGTACATGTGTTATACGAATCTAAAACAATCAGAATAAAACTTATTTGGGAAAGTGAACAAAGCGAATAACCGTAAATTTTCTAGAATGTTAAAGCACTGAGAACCGGTGGGAATCACATTGTACAACGTAGTTTTGTATGATTATGGTGTCATGAATCATGAACAATTTGATAAAATATTTGAAAAAACGTGATGTGAACAATAGTAACAACATCGCTATCTTGAACCAATAAGTGAAGGTTCAACTAAGCGATGGCTACTGATATATGTCAAGAAACTTGTATCAAAAAAGAATTTACAAGAAATCGAGACAGTGAGCGATGACTACTTAACACAGTTGTGAAAAGAGTTATCTTTATTTCGAGAAATAAATAGACTGAGGGATGACTACTGAATACGTGTATGAAAACTCGTAACAGAAAAAGGACGAAAAGTCAACCGGGTTAGTTGCCGCGGAATAGGGGATTCGGGTGCCACTCATGCCTCAGTCGAATTCTTTCCTCCTGTGAGGGCATCAAATCGTTTTCGATCATGAATAATTCACGCATTTCCATCACCGATTTTCCCTAAAATGAATTCACTAAAGTCAACAATTGCGCAACATTGAACTTTAAAGAGGGACGATTATGTGGACCAATCTCGTGTCAACGGTCCTTTAAATTGCAATTGAAAAATGTATTGCAGTTTAAAGGACTGAACCGTTGCGAGTGGACCACATAATCGTCCTTCTTAACCTAACTGCCCCTCCAATTTCGGTACCAGGAATAAGTCATTAAAGTAAAAGTCATTTAAAAGTAAAAGTCATTAATTCACTTTTAGTCAGGATTTGGAAAATACGAGAATTTTCGAGAACTTAATTTCTCATTTTCAACTCTTTCTGTACTTAATGACGTTTACTTTAATGACTTTTAATTTCGAATGACTTATTCTGGTTGCCTCCAATTTCTCGTTTCGTGAAATACGCCCCGCATGAAGCCGAGTGAATCGATTGAAAAAAAAACATACCGCCGCCAAATTCGCAATTTTCTGTGTGATAATATCGAGCAGTCCTTGAATCTCCAAGAAATTGGCAGCCTAGAAAAAACACATGTTAGAAAAACGTAAGATATGGAGGTCCTGATTATGCCAGCAGTGTTTATTTAATGTACACGTTGTACTGTCCTATAAGTTCATTTCCAGTCTACATTAAAACCTCAAACGCTCCGAAAACAAGTCTCTACACCATAGTCCTCACTCCTTTCTTGAACTAAAGTCCGGTCTGAATTTTTTTGAAATAAGCTATACAACACACGGGAGCCCTATCGCCAAGTTGAAAGTTGAAAGGGAAAATTTCTTTCCGAACCGACTCTTCCCGAACCGATTCTTCCCCAACCACTTGACTCGGCAAGAAACCGAATCGTTGGCGTACTCAAACCGACATGAAACCGAACCAAACTCAAACAAACGGTACGCAGTCGACCAACCGACTGGTTCGGGAAAAATCGGTTCTATTTTGGTTCGGGAAGGAATGACTTCACACATTGAAAGGCGGGAATGAATGCATACGAAGAAACATTGATGGAGAATTCGGCATTTCGAGACTAGATTATGAAGCTGAAAGACTGATCAATAATCTTATTAGGCCAGTTACACATGCAACCGGGTTGTATGCAACCAAAATGCAACCAGGTTGCACATGTTCAAATGCAACCAAACTCCCATTACATAACTAAAAAGGCTCACTGTAAACGAAATCGGTTGCATTTGAAAAGCAACCAAGGATTTTGAACACATAAAATTTGGTTGCATGCAACCCGGTTACATGTGTAACCGGCATCTTATTATGCATCTTCCAAACTGGAAGCCGGGTCTAAAAAAACGCCGGAGGCCGAAACACACCTCCAGTATGTTGAACAGCCCATCAGAGTCCAAATTGACGTATTTCAAGTCGTCCTGCCCAATTTCGACATGGACTTGCTTATCCTTATATCCATCTGTCTCATCTCTCTCCACAACTACGTCGGCGCGATGTTTGATACAGTAATCGACAACCTGAAACTATAAAATGTCTCGGATCTACCAAGAACCAAGTAAATTTCAAATTGCAGAGCCGCTGAAACTCTGGAACGTATCAGTTGAGAGACGTGGTGGAAAATTGTGAAAATTTGCCTTAGTACACAGGTGACTGCATTTGAACAGTTAAAGAAGCACGATTATGTGGTCCAATCGCAACGCTTCAGTCCTTTAAACCGCAATACATTTTTCAATTGCAGTTTAAAGGACCGATGTCACGGGATTGGTTCACATAATCGTCCTAATCAAGAAAATCAAATGAAAAACTAACTTACCAGTTTGAGAGTGTTGCTATCGGTCTGATTCATAATGATGGGAGCATTGTAGTGGTCTTGCCCAGTATTCTCGTTGCCAACAGACTTGAAAATATTTGGTTTAATAACAATCAGAATCAGATTCTTACATAGGACCGAGGTCCGCTTGCAGATGGACGATTATGTGGACCAGTCTCAACCCTCCAGTCCTCTAAACTGCAATACATTATTCAATTGCAGTTTAAAGAACGGATGCGTCGGAATTGGTCCACATAATCGTCCTACTTTAAGCTTATTATTCGGAATGGGACTAGTTTCTTAAACCCTCCTATAATTTCGAGAAGTGTTTAACAAAGCCGGTATCTGAATTATCCGGACCATTCAGCTAGCTCGGCCCAAGTAAGAGCTTAGAGAGTTGTCAGGTTTTGTCACGTTGGTAATACGTATATCGCATACACTAAGCGTGAAGGTAGAACGAACTAGTTTCTAACACAAATTGGTTGTCAACGTCATACACACGGAGACATGGAGAAAAGCCTTTCAGCTAAAATTTGGTGACCGGACCAAAATTGTTCAAATGACCCGTGATTTGATCAAATCACGGATCTTCACCCAAACCCCACGTATTCTATTCGCAACATTGCTTCCATTATAAGCAACAGCAGATCGTCTCAGTGTAGCCTTAACTCACCTGGACAATTCAACATTGAACCGGGTTTTGAGTAGCCCGTTTTCTCAGATTACCTCCCAGGTAACCAGTAAGTAACCTACTTGAACTAAAGTCCGGTCAGAATTCAAACAAACGGTAACCATATGTTAAGTTATTAAAACCGGTAGCCGTTTCTAATTTTTGGTAAGAAACCGGTGACCTACTGATTTAACCTACATATATGTTAACAAAAACCTATTAGGTTACCAAAACAACCCGATCCGATTAGATATAAAATTCACCAACTCACCTCGATCATATTTCTCAACGTCTTCGACTGTTTGGCCGCGTCTAGGGGAATCTGACGATCCTTGCCGTCAGACGAGCGAAGAATCAGGAACAATTCTTCATTAGTACTCAGACGTCTGCGTTTAGTAGGATTAGGATACATGTTTCCTGCAAAAATTGGAGACTAATAAAACATAGAGATGGAACACATTGCAAGATTATAATAAAAACTCTTGTGATGATTCACAATAGCAAATTAACAAGACAGTTCATTCAAAAATGTTTAATCAATTGGACAAGTTTAAAATAATAATTTGAACAATGAAGTGAATTCTGTATCTAACCGGGTTTTTAGGTAACCTAACCCTTTTTTGGTAACCTATTTTTCAGGTTACCTCAGAAGGTAACCGGTTGGTAACCTAAAATGAAAAACCGATTACCTGTTTTTCTAACGCAAAATGTGGTTTTTACTGTTAGTTTGAACGGTAACCGGATTTTAATTTCAGGTTACTTCCAGGTTACCTACCAAGGTAACCTGAAAAAGAGGTTACCAAAAAAGGGTTAGGTTACCTAAAAACCCGGTTAGTTGTAGAATTGGCCGAAGACCGGTTCTCCACCAATTGTGCTACAATGCAAAATTTTGAAATTTGGTTTTGTAGCATATTTTAACATTGTAGCATATTTTATAGCTACCGTACCCGAGTGATTGCACTTTTTGCAAACTGTTACAACTTCTTTATTCGCACGTTTGTGATAAATAAAAATGAACGAAAATCAAAATTAGAACACAAGGAGATCCAAAAAAACATAATTTGTTGTGAGTCTTCAAATACGTCACAAATCACTGAGAAAAACCAACTTGTCTAGAACACGTCAAAAAGCGTCTCGTGGAAATCGTTTGCTGGCATTTCAGAAATGTTCTTTCTACAATCGGCTGTTATTTTGTGGATTTTATTCGTCAAAAATGTCAGTGGAGTAGAAGTCTTTACACTATCAACAACCGATGACTCCAACCTAAGTAAGTTAGTCCTTTAAGCTTTAAGTTGAAATTTGAACGCGGAGCAAAAATTTTCACCCATCACCCTCCTAAAACTGTGTTTGTTTATGCAAAAAATAGGAGTTTTCTCTATTTTGTAGGTGTCAGCCTGGGTGGTCGGTTGGAAGGGGGGAACTCAACTTAGAGGTCAAATATTAATTTCCTCTCTAGAAACATTTGATACAGTATGAAGATTTGAAGTTATCGTAACTGAGATACTTTTTGTTACACATTGACAAATGTTCTTAGTATGGAAGTTTGATTATTTAGGGAACATTTTCATAACTTTACATAGATGTGATCAGAAATGAATGAAGATGTTTTTTGATCTCTTGTGACTAGCTGAACATTTTTATTTTTGACAAATTTGGTTTCCTATCAAATAAACAGAAATAGGTAAATGAAATCATGTTAACTACTAGGGGATAAGATTCAAACATGAATTCTTGAATGAATTGAAAGTAATACACACTATCTATAAAGTTAATATTGACCAAATTTAATTTTTTTTTCGGACTCACCGCCTTTACGATTTCTTGGGGTCAGTGGTCGAGGCCTTATCCGGAGATAAACCACTGACCCAGTAAAAAAAAATCAATTAGTAAAACTTAACTTAAATACTAGATCAACTAATTTTCTATATGTTAGCATACTACTATTCATATTATAAATAGACTACTTCAACTTTTATTGTTAAATCCTACTTCTAGCAATCATAATATGCGAAGAAATGTGCGTTTGAGAGAAAGAGAAGAAGTGTGATTGAGTTTTTGTCTGCCTTATATAGTGCCGCTGTCGCCTTTTCCCGCAAAAAGTGTATGTAGTTTGATCTATTAGAAGGATATCGTAGTCACCGACAATTCTATTAAATGTCAGAAATTGCCATAGAATATAGTATTTCGTAATTATGTCATGAAATAGACTGTTTTTTTTTTAAATTTGGACTGTAGAACGTTTGTAAAAAAAACTATGCAGTATAGTGTATAGAGTATAGTCATAGCTAATGTCTTCTCGAAATTACTCGATTCGTCAGTGATTCTTGTTATTTCAGCTAAGCTCCCCGTAGATCACAGACAATGCGAGAAACACAAGAAAACCGTCACCAATATTTGTAATGTAATGTAACTTGTGTTTTTTGTAATGTAATGTAGCATTTTTGTAATGGAATGTACCAAGTAAACCGTTACCAACACTTTTGTAATGTAATGTAACATTTTTTTGTAATGTAATGTAACATTTTTGCAATGTAATGTAACATGAAAACCGTCACCAATATTTGTAATGTAATGCAACTTGTAATTTCAGCTAAGCTCCCCATAGATCACAGACTGGAATACGAGACCCATAAGAAAACCGTCTCCAACATTTGTCCTCGTTTCGATAGTGTGAACGACACCACTCCGCAAGCCCTGGTCTATGAAGAATGTGATCTGATGGAGGTAAAGAGAACACTCAAAAACTAAACTTCTATGAGAATTGACCGATTTTTTGTTGTGTTTGATCTTTCCACGTTCGAAGGCGTAAACCTTCAAATGATGGTTGTTGACAAACAACATATGCCATTGAGCTGAGGCTTAACGAAAAATAACATTCGACACTTTTACTCCTTTTACTCCCACCTGAAAGTTCACGCGCAGCCCCAATCCAAACCACCTAACCACCAGTCTTTAACATACCAGTGGCTCTTTAGGTTTTTCCTGAATAGTAGCCCCAGAGTCATTACTTGAAAAGTCTCTGTATTTGAAGAAAGTATAATGAATAATGAAGTGATGAACCAATAAAGTATATGAGTTTGAATAAGTGACAAAGTTCAACTAGCCTTTGAAGCCATAACTTAAGTAAAGTCCTATTTTCGGTTTGACATTTTCAGAAGCAGTGCGTCATGAAGCTAACCTACGACAATAACTCTGAAGGGGAGATGGACCGAGTTATGTCAGCATACTGTGGAAGAGTCGATGTAGGTTTTTTTGGAAAAACGGAAGTTCGAAAAACTTCCATGGTGGGAGTAAAATTCTCTGACGTGCACAACCTATAAACTATCACTTTTTACTTTCATCCACAAATTTTGTACTGCACGCATTCAAGCGATTGTAACATGTACTCTAAGCTGAAGTTGAACTTCGAGAACTTAAAGAGAAAGGGGAGGAATCAAAGTGCGATTGTGATCAAACTACAAAGATAATACCACAATTGTCACAACACCGTCAAATTGGTATAATCTGGAAATTGTGGAAATTTCAGGAAGAACCGATATGCAGAAATCTGACTATAGGATCCTACTGCTTTGACTTGCCGGAACCTAACTTTGAGCAGATTCTTTCTACCACAATTTGTTGCGCCTCGTCACCCTTCTTTCTTTTCAAGGTTTGTCTCTCATAGTTTGTGCCACCTACCTAAAACCCTCTACAAATATGCTCAAACTTCTAGATCAAAGTTTGGAATATTGGCGGTTTTGGATTTTCTCCCAATTTCGGTAGTCGGTTTCACACCTTCACCATTACTAACTCCGAAAGTTCGAAATAAGTATAGAAATTTTTAGTTAGAAAAACCTCCTGAACAGTTGACGGATTATTGTGAAAAGAGATCGATTGGTGAAACCGAGTATTCCTGGCTGCTTTACGAAGTGATATGAGTTGTGAGCGGACCATAGGGCTCTGAACTTATATTGAAGTTCATTAGCATCTATCTCTATTTTTTGATGGTAATGGATACGTATGGAAAGAGTAGAAAAGTGTGTCTAGAAGGTAAATGAACTGTAAAATAACTTAGAAACCAGCTATGTGGAACAGTATGACTTAGGCGTTGTTTACAATACTTATATTTTCATTCGGTTGATTATCTAATTTCAAAGATCAGATTTTTAGTCTGAAGAATATGTTGAGTTCTGGCACAATCATAACCGGGGAGGACGCTCTCACAACCATCAGGACGTGGTGAGTATGATATCTTGGTAAGGAAAAGTATGCTAGTTGAAATGAAAAAGTTGAAAATAGTTTTCCTATGAACGACACTTTTCTGAGCACCTAATTGAATTACCTATATTTTGCTGTACGGAGTAGGGTTGTTGAAATCAAACTCGACACTCGACTCGACTGGAGAGAACTCGAAATTTTTCAAAATTAGATAACTCGGAATTCCCCGACAGTCACGAAGATCAAACTACAAATAAGACATTCTCCCTTTCTATCTATAACCCGGCTTCTGCTTTCAGCTGACTGTCTTGAAAGCCGTACGAGCCGACCAAGCGAAGAAGATTGAAGCACAATTCATAATCCGAGTTTCAGTGGTAGGTATAGGAATCATCAAACTTTTGTGGAGATCGTACAGTTAATTTTCTAACTCAGAACGATTAGCGCCAACATTCTGCGATTGACCAGCTACAATAGCGAGAGAGCATACGGGTCAATGAGGCCGCAGACACGTGCGTCTCTCTGACCTGCATGCTCTCTCGTGGAGGCAGCTAGAATCTGGCTCAGCTAGAAGTGGCTGGCCATTTGACTGGGCATTGTCTGAGAATAGACCTGAGTACGTATGCTAGAAGAACCCGGCGCCTTCATCTCATCCTGCGTCTCTCGCTCTGCCTCATTATTTCTCGTCTCTTACATCCCGGCGGGATGTAACAGCGGGGAAATAACGTTTGTTTGATGATTCGCAGGATGGGATGAAAGGGTCGGGGTCTTCTAGCATACGTGAAGCAGCCTGGCCGTAAATGGCCCGCGACAAAAAAGTTATGCGTATCTTTTATCTACACACTCTGTTTTACTGGCAAATAATCAACAACCGCTCGCTTCGTACTCAAAACTCAGCCAAGTAGCAAACCAGAATAGAAGGGCCTCGATGAGCGAGTGTACCCGTCAGGAGACAGACTGTCTCCACCTTCTGCTATGAGTAAAACGTGAGACGGCCGCGACATTGTCGTTGCCGTCTCAGTTTCAACTGTTATTTATCAGCCTGCGTCTCCTCAAAACATATGCTATTTTCATGAGTAAAACTTGTCACGGCAGCGACATTGTCGTTGCCGTTTCAATTTCGACTCAGTCGGCGGGGGCCGAATCAGTGATTTATCAGAGTGGGACCTCGGTAACAACCATTCTCTTGCTTTTGTAGCTAGCCAATCCCAGAAAACTACAAAACTCTTTCGCAGCATTGCGAAACTCATTCGGCACTCGTGAAAATGAATAAACCTTCATCATCGCGTGAAAAAATGATAAAAGCACATCTACTCATCACTAACTTCAGAAATCACTATTTTTCTCTGTTTGTAACATTTTAACATTTTTTTCCAGTTTGGCGTCGGCATGTCTCTTCTGGTCGTGTTGGCTGTTCTCACATTCAAATTTTATCGAGAAACAGAACCAGCTAACTGAAATTGAAATACACATACTTGTATGTAAATTCACAAACATCTCCAGAACGAATAAATATTTTACCATGTGCATTTTTTAATTGAAATCTCAGAAAACCATACGAAAAACTGAAGGATGTTTCTTGTTTGGCAGAGGGATTGTTCAATTGTAGCTCATTTCGAGCGAAAGTTCTTCCCAATATGGAGCTACTGCACAAGCCTTCACTGTTCACGTTGTTTGCACTCTACTTCCTGCCAATAACGTGTTAGAATGCCACCGTTTCCCTGAATTTAAACTTGACTGAAACCGTGAAATACGTGAATCTCCGCCTTCTCGATCAATTTTCACTCTATGATTCTCTGAGACGGTTGCAAGGAAGGTTTTGACTTCATTGGTTTTGACGACAAGGTAAGAAGTCATACTAAGAGAGAAGAAGAATCGAATTTTTATAGTTTTTTTGAATAGTTTTTTGTAGCTTCCTCGATGAGAGAGTGTGCCGGTCGGAAAGACGTTTAACCTTCTGGGACTCATACTCTCGCTTTTGTAGCTGGCAACAAGCAGAAACTTGGCAAAAATGTTTCTCGTCATTGCACATTCGATTCCATGTTGACTGGTTGAAATTTCCAAAATACACATAACGCCCACAATCACGTCTTTTTGAAAGAGGGCAGAATGGAAAGCTAGTTTAGGTACCCCGGGGCACCTAAACATTACGTTGCGCGCGCCAAAACAGGCTAACACATGTGAACCGTGCGCAAATTAGGTTCGTTATCTTGAAATAAAATGTGTATATATCGGTTTCTCTTGAGCAGCTCTTTTATATTGACTTTTCTTTCTGTCCCCCTTTAAGTTAAACAGTGAAATGAAACGGAACAACATTATGTGATTGGATACCTGTAAAATCAGGCTATATCTTCAAACGTGTTTCTAGGAATCGAACAACAACTGAAGTCACCCTCTGGAACTGAATCGTGTAATTTATCAGGTTGAAGAAAAATGAGTGTTGGAAAATGCCTGACCACCTCGGGACCTTCATGTCATGATGAGATCTGCTATGTGACGACACAGCAGCACAAGGAGGTATTGATTTTTTTTAAAATGATTTACTATCTACCTTTTTGTCTCTCTTTGTTTCTGTCGAATAACATTACTCATCAGAAATGAATTGTATCTTTTATGCTTACTGGAAACTGCAACAGCGCTGAGAAATAAATCCAATGAACAAACCTACTGATTGCATTTATATTGTATTCAAAACAAAGTGCGTAGTTTTGTACAGATGTTTATTTACAAATTACGCTTGGAAATAATTCAAAACAAAAATTTGTTTTGTTGGAGATATATTGATTTTTTTTACTAACATTCAGGGTGAACTGCGTGGTTTTGGGTGTTTCTCTGGACTGCAGGACCTCTCCTCCAGCTCCTGCGCCAAACTTCTCAACGAGTCATCGATGACCACCGCTTGTGTTGAGACAGGTATTACTGCAGATTGAGTAGGGAAGGGGGGGGGGGTTAAATATATTAAGTACTCATCAAATACAATATATATAGAATATATTATACTATTAAAATATATTAAGTACAGTATTAAGTAATATATTGAGTATTCAATACTCTAATTTGTAAGATAGCAATTTGTCTGTAATTGCACGGACTTTAGAGTTGTAGTTGAGAGAAAAACGAAGTTCATAATATGGTTTTGCAGAAACATGATAATTTCTTCTACTGTGATCGTAGTTCATAGTTTGATCGTTCCAATTGTTCAATTTTTGATGTGTCCACCTTTCAAACTACAACACTTGTTTGATTTTACTGTTGATTGAAGCTCAAGTCGTTTTACTAAATGAAAAATACTATAGGAGGAAAGGAAACATGTTGTTGTACTGCCGAAGAAACCGCTCTCTGCAACAGGGCCTGGACCTATCACTCTTTCTTCCCCATTTTCACGACAGTTGAGGTGAGACATACCACAAAAATTTTGTTGTTATTCAAACAAAAGTAGGTGTTCAGTGATTAAAATCGAAAGCTAGCAGATACTGTACATCTAGTGTTTTCTCATGTGGTAAAAATGTTAACACATAGCTATTCTTCTCTTCAACCTTTTCTTCAACAACTGTTAATTATACCTAGAAATTTTTATATACAACATCATTTTCATTACAATTTCGTAACTATCCCAATTTCTACTCTATTTCTATTTCAGTTGCTGAAAGTGTTTGGTCTGCTTGGTTTGATTTTGTTTGTATATTGTCTACTCCGTCGATTTATTCGCAAAAGAACGTTTTTCGTTACAAAAGAAATTGCCGATGACCTACTGAGAACTATTGTGAGGGTGGAGACAAATTTGGCGGTTCTGAAGGTATCGTTTGAATACAAACTATAGTTGTCGCTTACAAGAAATCCGGGTGTAGACTGTATATCTCATGTTATGCTGTGTGAGAACTAATCTATTCGATTCGTCCGCAACGTTTTTAGAAGCCCGGTGAGGTGGTTCTTTAATAGTAATATAATTATATATATAATTTTTAAAGCTAATAATTTAATATATCAAGTAGGGTGGTTAGCCTCCCAATCTTTTAGGTCTGGTTCGAGTCTCACTGGAGGCATATATTTTATAAACTTGGGACGCACTTTATCATATTCATATTCCAACTCCATTCATACTATGTTTAAATCCATGCTAGAAACCTGAATCAATAGTTTGCTATTAGAAATTCGAACTTTGTCGAATATCTTTCACGACATTTGCAAATCTGTAAAAAGCAAGCCTCTATTTCTGGCCCAAACAAAACTGGAAGATAGAACGCTCTAGGCAAAGCTGACAGATACGATTTGAGGTACTTTGGCATACTGTGTTGGTAGTTTTAACTGTGTGTGGCTCAGGCAACAGTTTCCGACTTCACGGAAACACAATAACATCTCGTTTCGTTTCAGGTTCTGATGCTATTAGCGTTTATCCTGATTGCTTGGTTCCCCGTTCAATACACCTGTAAACTCCACAATGAAGGGATATTCAACACTCCTTACTATGTTTTGATGCAGGTAAAAACAGAAAAAAACTGGAGGATTAAACATTTTATGCACAATTCTTTGCTAGTTTTCTCACGTTCATATTGGTAATTTGTTATTTCCAATTATGTTTTCCCTTCAGTGAGAAAAATTATGTGAATCAAACTTTTCATTCAATTTTCTGTTCATGAAGTTTGAATATTCGAATGATTACAACCTTCCATTGAGCCTTTTTCTTTTAACTAGTCAGTTCTGCTTATTTTGTAAAAAGGAGAGTTGGAAACATATTTACAGCTCTCATATTTCGATGACGTTGGGATTCTATATTCCTGTCTGCCGCTGCTCTCCCTTTTATTCGATTTCGAGAGACTCAGACTCATTGTAGGTTTTTTGATTATTGATTTTCTTTGAAGATTTTTCTAGAACTGTTTGATTATCAGGTACGACTAGATTTTACACAAACTGACCATTGCCAATCGTGAATTTGTCAACGAGTCAATATGGATTGCAACACCATAAATATGTACTAGAAATTGCAAATCCTTTCCATCAAATGTATTAAAGTGAAATAGAACATTAAACCCTTCTCATTTTTTTATTTCCAGTCGAAAGGCGTTTTTTCGGCGGCCGAAATCATTTCCGTGGTCTCCTTTATTCTGTTGCTGAGCAACTTTTGTCTTCTGGGTGGTCTTTTCATTGAATATGACACACTGAAAGAGGCAGAGAAGCAGGAGAAATACTGTAAACTGGGATGGGCGCAGTGGACCACTGTGGTGAGACTTTTTTCCAGTTCAAAATTGAAGCTAGTATCCAAGAACTAACCCGATTTCGGCGGGACTCTTCAGTCTTTTGAAGTTTGTTCGAAACAAATCTATAACTAGAAGCTAGTTCTTTCCTTCTCAGACGATCGAGCAGAAGGTTTCAATGGAAAATACAAAATTATTCAAAAGTGTTTCGAGATTATTTAATCAATTGCAGACCTCAGCCGTTCTTCTGGTAATGCATTGTATCACGACGATTCTATCCGAGGTGTGGACTTGGTATCTGTATCAGAAAAACGATAAACTTCTGAAAGAAAACGACATCAGGACTACTACCAGCGCGGTTGAGGTCACAACTCAGTGAGTTGTTTTGGTAGCTTTCGTGGAAATGAAGAACGTTTCAGAAAGTTTTCAGAAAAGATGACTTTGAGATGACCTTGGGTCGACACAACGGGCTCGATGAAAACATTCACAGGAAACGAACCTTTACAATGAAAAATATTACCTCGTCCAAATGAATCCCATGTTTGAAATATTTCGGAACATTTAGGCATTTAGCTGGACATGAAAGTTTGAGAAATGTTAGAGGACAACCCATAGGTCGGGGAGAAAAAACATTCAGACACTTGTTTTTCTCCAGAAGAAATAAGTTGGGAAAATGTTCTAATATAGATAGATTGATTTTTTTGATATAATTTTTTTTATAGAAGTCCGTTGAACACGGCTCGTATCGAGACATTGATTGAAGAGGATGAACATGTTGTCATCACACCTGCGGTAAGAACGGAATTTCGTAGTTTGGTCTTAAACTTTGTAGTTTGAGCTTGCATTAAAATACTGTTTCCGATGGTAGAATATGAATAGTGCAAAACGAATCAAACGTTCAGTAGTTCGCACATTGCCATTGCCAACTGTCTCGCTTGGTATCCATTTAGCTAAATGAGTTAGACCACAAACATGGTTTACAACATTTTAAACTGGGGCACCAGTTCACATTAAGAATAGTTACACTCAAATTCAATTTAATACAAAATAAGTATTGAACAAGAACAGTATTTTTCAGCCATTCTGTCTTGACCGAAATGGTGAAGGAGTGCTGACCGTCGTCAATAGACACCCCCAACACTGGATAGCTGTGCGGTACGGTTTTGGTTCTCGTTTCGGTATTTTATGACCGTTTTATCAGTTGAATTTAGGTACAAAAAGAGAATACAAAAAGCAAAAAGAGAAAAAGAGAATAGAATAGAAATAAATGTCCAATCCCGATTGAAAACTTGTTTGACATTGGTAGATGTGGCACTCGAACTACATAGAATATCATCATCTTTAAGGGGGGGGGGGGGGGGGGGGGGGGGGGGCAGAATCGAATGTTCAAATAATAGCAAAAACTAACACGATTTGTTATATACTGATCTCTTTGTAAAATAATAACTATGCAAGCTCTTTGTTTATAGTTTCATTCAATTTTCACTTAGGTCAGACACGCAGAGGAGGGTTGGAGTGGCGCCAAATTACGTGACAGTCGTACTCAGAACGATTAGCGCCAATTTTCTGCAATTGGCCAACTACAAAAACGAGAGAGCATTTAGGTCAATGATGCGCAGACAGGCTAAGACAGTCTGCGTCTCTCTAACCTGCACACTCTCTTGTTCAGCCAATAAAAAAATGGCTGACCAATTGGCTGGAAATTATCTGAGTAGCTTGGAGCCATATCATAGACACAAATGGTTCAAATCAATAATTTACACAAGTCCGGTGCCTTTTGGTCTTTCCGATTGGAGCACGTTAGACAAATCGCCCATTCAATGCAGCCTCCCTTCAATTCAAATCGCCCATTCAATGCAAGATTTTAAGTTGTAGTCTGATATGAAGTGTTGTTCACGTGGGAATGAACTGTCGACCAACTAAATAATGTCTTTCACCGTTAATTTGGGCAAAATCATATTTACAGTAGTGTTTTCATTAGAAGTTTAATAATAATAACAATAACATACATCAGAAAATTTGATTTCGAATTCTGGTGGCTAAAAATACATCATAAAATTTGATTTAGAATTCTGGTGTCGGCTCCAAATGCGTATTCTACCCATCCCAAAAAGCTCATTCTGCCGCCTCAGAGAAGCGCAACGGTAAGTATTCATTCAGATAGGGGGTGTTCAATTAATATACGTTTGTTCATCGCCGTAATCGAACCTTCAAGCAGAAGATTCGTAGTTGCAAGCTAACCACTGCGCTACGAGAGCTCATAATTGCGTATCCTTCAAATCAAAGATGTGTGTTCAAAAAAAAACAAAAAAAAATAGCAAAAAAAACATATAGCATCTTTACAGTCATCAGTTGGCAAAGACTATAGCAGTTCTTCCTTTCAGAAACGAATTCATTAGCCAGCAAAACCTTTAGGTTCCGGTCGACCAGTTCAGTTATGCTTGATCCACCTAGCAATTGGATTTCAATAGATTTCATGACGGTATATCATTCATACGGCTGTCAAATATACAACTTTGTTACACTTAATCCTATTCCGTGGTTTAACCATTTGGTTCACAACTCCTCCTCAATTTTGTACACGTTTGGTTAGTTTCCTTCTTCCAGACCGAAATTCGTCTGCTCAAATGTTCCACCCCAGTGTCGGGTAGTCGACAAGGAGTAATGATTCAGTGGTTCGTTCGAATTCTCGAATTAATATTTCATTCTAATGCTACATACCATACTTTTTTACCTTTTTGGCCTTATTGGTTTTGTCATAAAGGTAAACGTTCGCTTTGTTTTCATCTGAAATGATCTATTTTTGAATAGGGCATCTAGAACGTGGTGCTCATTAGTTTTGCCCCTTATCCTGCATTTAGAACTGCGCCTCATTTCACTTGAACTCTATTGATATAAGTATTGACTGTTGAAACTATAACATTGTTAAATTTGACTATGACATCCAGGTTCGCTGCCGGTAGTTCGTGTCCACCCATGGACGCCGAGAGAATTTGGCTCCGCCCCTTTTTCCGCCCCCAATCGGAGTGGAAATGCTATATTCTGCCCATTTATCATGAGACAGAAACCGAAGAAGAGTGATTGATGTATAAAAGTTTTATAGCAAAAAGGTATTTTATACTTTTTGTGGGAACATTATACTGCGACCCCTATTTTGAATTTTAGCTGAGAAATAGGCCATTTTACATTCACCACTATCGATTTGAGACGAAGTGAAGAACTAATTTCAAAACAATTTGCAGATTTAGATTATCAACATTCTGATCGCCTAAAAGTTACAACGTCGTACCGTAAATTTCTGCAAGCAAGTAGAACAGATTATATGTTTAGGGTGAGTTTCAATTCAATGTTTTCAGGCGAGCAACTGATCTACAATCATAATTCAAGACAAAATATTCTGGCTTTCGTCAAATCCAACACTTGCGATGATCATTGGTGTATTTTGTGTTCGAGATAAAACATGACCAGATATTGTTTCTTGATTGAGAAAGAGTAAAAGACAAAATTGAAGATTTACAAGCATCAGACCTTTTGTTATTAAATAATATCGTTGTTTTCTGTTATGAGTCAAGTTTGATCTTCTGTTGTGAATAATGAGAAGAAATTCGTACCCAACTCACTATCAACTCACTATATTTTGTAAAGTGAAGAACCTGTTTGTTCCTCTTGCCTTGTTTTGATAGTAGTTTGTAATTGTATTTTAAACGTAAATTATCTACTTTAGACTTGCAACCTGAATGGAACAGACAGCAACTTAGAGGATAGCCGTTGTCTTCCTAGAAAACTTTTCCTCCAACTCCCAGCGCCCTTTTGACGCCAACAACATCTTCACACAACACTCATGGATAGGGGAGAAAAAATAAAGCTTGTTTTGTTTTGTATTGTATTGTAACACCCGCGTGGCAATTTGATGCCGCATCCGCAGTTATCCAACCAAACATTGCGGCGTCGAAGCTAAATGTGTGAAAAGGTGGAAGGTAACATAAATGACTTTGTGCAATCACCGCACAGGAACATTGACTGTTTTTTCCAAGACGCTGTATGATATATCGTTCTGCATGGCATACTGGAACGAGCCCCATGCGTATTCCGTTGCACACATGAGTTATGATTATTCTGCACAACAGTTAATTTGTACATGACGAAAACGTTACAAATGTTTAGTGTTTTATTGTTTGTTCGATTATTCACTCTATTCATTCGACTCCAGTTTAGTAGTGCTGTTGATAGAGGCCGGGAAAAGGTGGGCGGAAATTCTTGACCGATTTCAGTCGAAACTGCACTAGCTTGGCAGTCCTACTTCCTTCCGCGGTACAAAATGTTGATCCGTCGGGCTGAAATAGTTTTTTTAGTGTTTGTTTGAAGTTTCATAGTTCGCAAGGAAGTGTTTTTCAATGTATCACAGTTCAGTGGAAGGGTTTCAACCTCGGAGGGGGGGGGGGGGGGGGGGCATGGAGTAAAATTTATGGTTCGTTACAACTAGTGAACGTACTTGCACAATTCATTCATAACAATTCATTCAGAAAAGTTTCATTACACAAACAACATAGGAATGTTGTGTGCATATGAGTACCAAAGGATCGGAGAATTACAAAACGTGAAGTTTCGAACAGTTTTTGACAACAAACACTACCAATGAAGTGGAATTGATGAGTGAAGACGACAATAATGCCGAAACATCGAATAACTGATTTATTGCGCAAGATTTGAAAGAAACACTCACTCTGGTGAATAGGAACTTTGGAACGCTGTCGACAACCTCGAATCCAGTTTCCAATGCAAACGCGAGCATCGATTCGCTTGTGATACAGGCGACAACCTTCTTGCAGCCGTGCTCCTTTGACCATTTCTGAACAAATACTTTGAGTAACCCATTGTCGTTCTGAATGTGCCAGTAGTAAACGCGATGTGAATGCAGTGTAAAGCGCAAACTGCAAATTATGATGAGATTACCGATAATTCCATCGAATGCGCTTCGTTACGGAAAGGACAAAGATTGGTGGAACGGATTACCAATTATATTGTATAAAAACTTCTATTTGAAGTCTAGAGAAAATGGCAGAACAACAACCCCAATCCCTGACCGACTGCACCGGAAACTAAGCCGTTGAAGCTGCTACAGCAGCGATTCTTCTAAAGTGAGGATGAGAAAATGAGTATATAGCGAACACGACACATATTGAACAGTTGTGTAACTTCATGTTTGTTGACTGTTGTATCATTAATCGTAACCAACCTGGGTGGCCGTGAGAACCGATTGCAGAAACCATTCGGCCACCGCCAGGTCTCCGTGTTGCGGTCGCAAGTACAACGATTGTCCACAGACAAACTAGAAAATTGATAAAATATAGTCTCCAATCCTCCAAGAAAAAAAAGCAGAGGGCTGAATCGATTGTGCATTGCGGGTCATCGGTTGTTTATGAAAACGTGTCAGCCAAAGTTCACCCCCCCCCCCCCCCCCCCTTCTACCGACGTTGCAGTACGTTCTCTAGAATGGTTTGATTCAACCTATAGAACTTGTTTGACCTCCACCTCAAAAAACTCTAAATTCACCCTATTGGGATCAAAAGATTTGACAGAAGAATCAAGAATTCGAAATGAAAGGTACCGCGTCTTCATAGGGATATTGATCCAACACCATTCGTTCCGTGTACATCAAAAGGCGACCTGAAGTTAGAAAAAAGATAGATGACTGCCAACTGTGGTTCAGTTAGAGCTACGAGCAGCGTCAGAAATTTTAACAATCTTTTCACAGGTCGTAGTGGTAATATTCCTAGATTTTCTACAGAACACACCAAATAATCGTTCTGTCATTCCGATTTGCAGATATCCCATAAAAATTGACCCCGAAAATAAAAACAAATACACGGACCATCGTCTGAAAAACTTCGAGGTTTTTTCCTAATCGTTTGATGAATATCGATCTTACCTATCGTGTGAAACAAGTCCTCGTCTTCTAATGGTGGTTTCCGGGCTCTCGGTATCGAATATTTAGTATGGTCTCGAAGAAGCAACTCTTGTAAAGCAAATCCCACCACCGAGTTGTTCTAGAATGAGAAAATATACTTTTCTGAGTCCGACAGAGTTGAAAACCCAAATTTATGTGCTTATCAGCCAAAAAAGCTCGAAAAATGCTATTGCTCCCAAATAGAGCTTTCTTTCTAGGCTCTTTGGATAATGAAAACGTGTAAAGGTTATAATCAAAAATAGACATCACAATCAGAATTCGAAAGAAAATATGACCTTTGAATTCCATGCGAAGAAGCTGAATGGATACCGAGTGCAGTTGAAGAGCAGCGGCCAGATCCACCCATCATTTGGTTGCACTCCAAGTCCCTGAAATAGAACAGATCATCAACAAGATTATAACTTGTCTCAGACCAATTAGGTCTGGTTTGTGTCCTCCTCGTGAAAACTTAGCAGAACCAATGCCAGAAGTTATGTGATAGTTGTTGTTATTTCAAAATGGTCTCAACGGTGACGCGGCAAGCCTTGACGGTGTAGGTCGTCCTATATTGCTGTTTTGTAGTTTGGTCGGATTTCAGAAACTAGGGGTGTAATCGAGATCAAACTACAACTTATGTCAATCCATAACTTGATTAACAATACCAATACTGCCCTGAGCTCCTCTTTCGATTCTTTCGCCTTCACATTTTTGTCCAATACTTTTTTTCCTATAATTGAACCACGATTCAATAAATATTCTTATTCTTATTCTTATTCTTATTAAATTCCCCAACAGGTAAAGTTTTTCAACTGTCTCTTCACGTTAAAATTTTATATTATTTGACCTCGTTTCATGTACATCACATGCTTACTTGTAAATAAAAACAAATCAATCAAACTCACTTTGCAGAAGGGCTCATTCCTTATCCAGTCTCGGGTGATTGGGAGCAGGATCGGAATGTGCTCGCAGGTGGCCCGATAGAGCTGAAGGCCGCTGGGATGCTCCCCTATTAGTTGCGAGTTGTCTGGAAACAGAATTGAGTTTCATTATAATTAAGTTTAGCAGTTTAATAAACACTGTTCAGTGCTATTTGTGTTGAGATTTAGCTCTACAACGCGCGAGTATCCTAGTGAACACGGAAATAGAATAGAACAGAATAAAATAGATTTATCCGCGATTTACCACGTGACTTTCCATATGGTTGGATGTGGCACTCCGGTTGGAGAAATGGAGAAAAATTGAAATGATGAAAGTGTATTATGACCCTGTTACGCGCTCATAATGATTGATGCCTTATATGATTGACCGGTGATTGTACCTGTTTTTGTAGGGACATAGTAATTATGGAACATTTCTTTTTTCAATCATTAACTGGTTTCTGATTTGGTTGGGACTATATGAATATGAGAGTGATAAATGCGAAACTGGAATGAGGGGATGAGCGGTCACAGATTACGGCACATGTAAAAAACATACAGTGTGTTGTTCGAGGGGTAAATACAAGAACTGATAATTTTCTTGATGTCAGAGTTCCCGCAACGAAACCAACAAATGCAACAAATTAGAACCAGAATAGCTCTACACCTCGATAATCTGTTAAAATAAAATTCGAACAAATTTTAGATCAAGTGATGCAATTAAAATGTGTCAAAAACTGAATAAAACTCACTAATGAGTTTTCTCGAGTATCTCCGAACTTGTGCAATGTTCCATGCTGATCGAAGCTGGAAACAAGATACAAGTCTGTTTCCCAGTTTTTTCGCTCCAGATTTTTCAGTCAAGTGAAGTTTTGCGTTTCAGGAAGAAAGACTGATCAACAAAGAAGAGTGAACAAAAAACACATTTATTCGTGCTAACACTGGACGATGTTGAATGTACGAAGTATAATAGCTCGTTTCGTCAACAACACATGATAACAAAATTTTACGAAATTGAAATCTAGGAAAGTAGACCAACCATTGGAGAAATTCAACCAAAAAGTGAAAATTCGTTTTCAAGACTGGAACTGGTAAACAAGAAAGCCGATAAATCGCGGCGTGAAAACGTTTGCGCAGCTTTTGGAACAATTTGGATGAGCACCGTGAACGTCATAGTGTTGGTCACTCTCTGCCAATTGTTCAATCATTCTTGTAGCAGTCTCGCCGATAGAGTGCGCAGATCTGAGAGACGCAGACTATAGCCTGTATGATTCCCCATTGACCTCCACGCTCTCTCGTTTTTATAGTTTGCTCATTGTAGAAGATGGGTCTGAAATTTCGCTGTGTTCTACATGTTTTTCGTTCGCTCTACTGTGAACTCATCTGTACCTCAGTTATTTTTTCCGACACGTTGGTGTGCCGAGAGCTGATCCCAGAGTCAGTGATGATTCATAAATTGATATTTAGCAGTTCCAACATCACTTCTCAGTTTTTCGGTACCCATCATCTAGAACAATTTCCTCATTGGGTAATAATCATGCGTACCCGGAAATTAGTAGGAGAAATATATGACAAACTAGTCTGATGCGGTTCTCGGCTCAGAATATAGACGGCCAGTTCCACATAACCATAAAGGGAATGAGAAACTGGCGAGACAGCTTCGGGGTATTTTTTCTTGAGTTTTCTTGTAATTCTGTTCCGATGTTTCAAAATAGGACGATTATGTGGACAAATGCCGACACATCGGTTCTTTGAACAGCAATTGAAAAATGTATTGCAATTTAAAGGAATGAAGCGTTGGGATTGGTCCACATCATCGTCGTTCTATAAATGGAAATCGAGGTATTAGATGTACTAATATGCACAAGGCCTTCAGATCTACCAATCGATTACTCAATGTATATAAGCTTGCGTGGCGCACTGTGGGATAGAAATGCAGAAGATAGAAACATGGAGATCTTTTGTTGATTGCCTCTTTATCTAATCAATTACTTTTCTCGAACTGTCATATCTGGGATTTTCAATGAATCTAAATGGAAAAAACATTTACATCGAACTCTAACGGAATTTGACAAACTGGAGGACTGCACCTGTCGAGTGAAACTTGAAAGGAATTACTGGAATGGTTTTGTTTTTAGATACATCAAAATTTTGGAACAATTAACGATAGTTTTATTATACGGAATACAATAACATGGAGCATACATAATGACAGTTTTTCTCGCACATGCTTGATAATCGAGAGCTGAGGAATCACTACGAAAAATAACTTCAGAACATTTTAATATACATTTGAACGTCGTTCCCGACTAAAATCATTCGGTTCCTGCTTTTTCATTTTTTCCATCAATTCGTCCACAGCTGGGACAGAGGTCTTCGGATACGTTTTCTCTGTCAACGACATCGATTCTTGGCACTCGGCGTACTGCTCGTACGACTTCTGAAACATAATTTATTCCGGAAACGAAAATTTATTCATAAATATAACATTATAACTGTGGAAACCCGAAAGTGTCACAAAAAGTGAAAGTGAACACAAGAAAATGGAGTCTAGAGAGTTCGGGGGTTCCACTTTGAAGTAGGACGCTTATGTGGACCAATCCCGAGACATCGGTCCTTTAAACTGCAATTGAAAAATGTATTGCAAATTGAAGGCCTGAAGCGTTGGGATCGGACCAGATAATCGTCCTTCGTTTAGCAGTGATAATGATCCTAAGCAGAAAAGTAGTTACAAATGTCGTCCTAATTGTTACTCACCTGAATCAACGTATTGAGATCTTGAACGGTCTTCATGTAGTCAGCGGTACAGGAGTATAAACCCCGCGATAGGTATTCCTGAAAGCTTGGCTTTACACTTAGGCTAATAAAAACACTATCGTTGGAAATCGCGTTTGCATTCAAGTAGTATGCACAAAATACGTTTTGTATGCACCCGTTTTCATATGAGCGTCAAACCTTCGGTTTCGGTCGAGCGTCATAACTCATAATCGTTCCACGAGCTGATAATATAAAGTTAGTGTGTGAACTCAGAGTGGAACAAAACACTTACTGTGAACAGGTTCCGCTGTGGTGGTGCTTCTAATTTTGCTTCTGATGGCAAAATTTGGTAAAGAAGAACAGACAGAAGCAATTGAAAAAGCATTTATCTTGTCGGATGGAGCTGAAAAAGGTTTGATCTACTCTTGAGATAGAGAATGATAGACGGGCAAACGTTGAGTGGAAAGTATAAAAAGAAAAGGATACGGTTCAATGAAGCTGTAGAAGACGGAGGCATGGGAAATTTTTGACAACCCGGGAAGTATGATTTGTGAACATGATCGTGAGAAGGGGTCTTGACTAACATAGACAGTTTCGATTTTAAATCATGAAAAACCAACGGAATTCGCGTTTAAATACTGTTCAAGTTCATTAATCTTCATCAGGCGCTAACATAAACTGGTACTTTTCGACACAAATATGAGTATTTATAGCAGAATTTGAGATTCGCGACATTTTGAACAAACAAGTTATTTACGGTAGTGAATTACGTCAAATCGCTATTATGAAGAAGCGATGAGGCAGGTTGGTTTAAATTGCTGCTCAGAGTAATTCCACGCCATCAACGCAAATACTTTTCGAGTCACGAGATATGACTAAATAAATATCAGAGCGAAATTCGTAAACAACTAGTTTATTGGTACATAATTCACTGATTTTCAGACAAAGTGGGCTAAAACTGGAAATGTCGTCTTATTTTGACGAGTTTGTAGTTTGATCACGTCTCGGTCGTTATCCAAAACCTCTGCTGTGTTGATCAAACTACAATTCAGATATTCCAAGATTTCTCGTCAGTTTTGCTCCGAGTTTCGGAAAATCAAGTCAGGCGCCGTAGCAATCCCTCGAACCTCATGAAAAGTTCATACGAACAGCTCATGAGGTATCTCATGAGATTTTTGAGGGGTTGCTACGCCGCCAGAATGATCCAGGGCATGTTTATATCAAAAGATGAAAGAGTCGGTAGTGAGCTATATTATCTTTTATAGCCTACTGTTACATCATCCTCTAAGCCGGATATTATACCGAGTGGACTAATTTCCTGTCTAGAAAGAACACGTTTCCTATGAAACTTTTTGTCTATTTAATACCTTGTTATCCTACTTCACAAATTGCTTTCGTTAATGTCAGTTATTACGTGGGAAGATACCTATTTCCGCCTACAAATAGACCAGCAATAACAGACAACTTTATTTAGGTTCTGGGTAAAAGTATGACGGCTAGAAATAAGCAAACTATGTGAAAAACAAGAACGCGACATTATTTTTCGCAGATTGTTACTGAAAAGATTCAGTTGAAAATAAGATTTCAAAGATATAAAGTGAACGTTGAAATGTACCTAGGACCAAAGAAATGCGTTCGTTCACAAAAGTTGTGTGCTTCCCTCTGAAAAACCGTTGCAACTTAAAATACAGGACTCGCCAATTTTGCAACTTAAAATACCGGGGTCAGCCAGATGTCGCCTGTACTGTTTGAAATTCATAAGGAGATGCAGGCTAAATCGACACCAGTGTTTAAGCCTGCATCTTCTCCGGTATTTTAAGCTGCCAGCGTTTTCACAGTCCCTTGACTGACTTCTTGTGAATGTTTCTAAGCGAAGAAAAATACCAGTTTGTAGAAAAAGAACATATCCACTAAAGTGCAATTTTTTTTAGCATTTTTCAATCTGCCGGACTTATGAAACAACTCTGAAATAATCTATACGTTGCCAACGTTTTCACAGTCAAATCAGAACCTGTGAAAGCGAACGAGTTCCCAGCAAACTCATCTTGAACAAGTGAAGTTTCCTGTTTTCACAGTCGGAAGTCATGGCGAACATTTGTTCAGTCTCGGTCATCTGAGACCGGTTTCAAATAGTGCTTCCACATGTTTGATTCGCCGGTTTTCACATGTTCAACTAGAGAAAACAGGAATGTTCCTCCGACGAATACAGGAAAAGTAGTATAAAAGTGGCCCAGAATAGTGGTGTAGTATAAAATGGCTTCTCTAACCGCCGACCCTCCCGCCTGTACCGTGCCCGCCGCCGGGGGTATATCCACCCACCAGTTGGCCAATCCTGGAGCTGAGAGACTCGTCTTCAAGGTAAGCGCGATTTAATTCGCTTTCTCTTATGCTCTTTTTTGATGGTATTCTTTCCGTTGCTGCTTCTTCGCTTCTTTTTCTTCTTCCCTCCTTTAGTCCACCGATCCTTTCTCTTTCTCTTTGTGTCTATCACTCTCCCATTTGTTTTTGCAATCTATCTTTTCTCGTTTATTCCACCTTGTATACTTCTCAGGACGCGGATTAGATCATTCTCTCATTATTGAATTTGGCTACAAAACTGGTGTACAATTTCCAAACCAAGTTTTTTCAGGTTAGATCCTCCAACAACGCTGACTACACTGTGAAGCCGGTGTTCGGATTCGTGGAGCCGGGAGCTTCCACCGCCGTCGTCGTCACTCGCAAGGCCGGTGCCCCCAAGGAAGACAAACTGGTCATCCAGTTTGCGGCGGCCGCCGCCGACGCCGCCGACGCCACCGCCGCCTTCGCAGCCGTCGCGCCCGCCGGAACCCTCACTATTCCCGTCAGCGCCCAATAAATACTGAGTACTCGATTTTTGTGTTTCAAGCAGTTTGAACATGTTTTTATAACCATGAGTGGATGAACTGATTCTATTATATAAGTTTAACGCGCAATGAAAGTGATTATTTGAAAATATTGAAAGCGCGCAACAGTAGCCTTTCGAGCTTGATGCACTGAGAGTCATATCAAACTGGAAACGTTTTTGCCGCCGCCGCTCCCGCTGGAATCCTCACCATTTCTGTCAGAGCTCAGTAAAATTTTAGTTCAAAACCAGTTACGTGTGGCACGTATCCAGATCAAAGTACGAGTGACCTTTGGCCTCTGCATCGATACAATTGGAATCATCCTTCGAAATGGGCGGGGCTATTGGTGGGAGCAAATATGAACTCCGTTCTCGATGAATCTTTATACCGTTGATTCTTAGCCAGCGAATAACCCATAGTAGAAAATCGGTACACTTTTACCTGGAAATGATCATTCAATGTGGCATATTAGAGTTCTTAATCGAATCAAACAAATGGAGTTCGGTTTCGAGTTCCGAAGTTTCTACATTTTTCGCATTTCTATGCGAATTTAGAGTTGATCTTTTGAGAAAAATGTTTTGAGTGTGACAGATTATTTTTTCACCACCTACCTGGACAAAATAAATTAGAATATTTGGTTTTCAGAGCTACTACTTCAAACAAAAACGCCATTTCATTTATTCATGACTCGAAGGAAACACGAAAACTCCGTGTTCCAGACTAATCGAGTTCTGACGCTATTTCACACCCATCTGAACTTGAAATGTGCCTAGCAGATTTAAGAAATCGTAACGCAACAGTTCAAAGTTCAGCATGCTAACAAACTACTCACATTTTCTTCTTTGCATTTCTGGAGAAGCAAGTCTCCAGCTTATTTGGTACGCACGTGACACACAAATTTTGCACGTGAATCATCAACACGCGCCGTAACGGCTTGTAGAGGGTTATTAGTGCGTGGAAAAGGATATATAATTCTAGGAAGGAAAGCATCGTCTCTGTTTTCAGCATAAATAGGGTTCAGTTTGTACAGGTTTTCTTCTGTTCCTGGAAGAAAACGAGTGAATTCTTTTCAGGCCGCGTATCAATCCCTCCAATCTCACGAGAAAAGTTCATATGAGTTTCTCATGAGATATCTCATGAGCTACTCGTGAACTCTCAATGTTGTAGCAATGCAATCAATAGAATCTCATGAGGAACTCATGCGAATAGCTCATGAGGTATCTAAGGGAATTTTTGAGGAATTGCTACGCCGCTTGGTACAGTTCTGGTCATTCCAACTGAGACTCTAGCAGCGTGTCAATGTCAATTCAACTCAGAACGAATAGTTTTCATAGAAATAACAGGTTTCATGGAAACACGTTTTATCCACGTTCTGTAACGAAGGTAAACTACCAATCAGAAAAAAATTCGTGTTTTGGACAACATAAAGATGGTGAAAACTCGCCATGAAATTTTGTTGGCACGTTGCCGAGGTGTCAGTGAGAACGATTGGAACTATAGGTGGATGTCAGACTTGAAAAGGAAAAAGGCCGAACTCCTTGCGATAGAGACAGCACGGTATCCTCAAGAGGTTTGCGTCATTATTATGAAGATTTTATCGCAACCTCTGTCTTAAATACCTACCCGGACAGGCACAATGGAGGACTGGTGGTGGGAGCCGGGAACAATCGCACAACTTCTTCTCGACTGTTCATTTCAAACGAATACACTTCATAGAGAAAACAACTCAGAAACGGTAGTTTCTTGTACATTTGCAGGGCTTCATAAGCTGAAAAAACACAATACTTGTAAATATAGCTTATGAGAAGAAGAAGCTACACTTTTTCCCCTCGCGATTTTCTTCTATTCGACAGCGAATCACCGTAGTGAATGTAAAACGTGCAGGTACATGGAATAAACCTTAGTCATCGCCATTGTCCCCCAAACTATTTGGTTCAATCATCGTCCAGCACTGTTAAATTGCATGTAATATTATGTGCGCGTAACAGGGTAACCACACCCTTTTTTTCTCAACTTTTCTCTCCATTTACTCAATTGGAGTGCCACACACTATGTGGAAGTCACGTGTTAAATCGCGAATAAATCTATTCTATTCTATTCTATTCTATTCTAATCTATTCAATGATGAAAAACTCTTTGTATTTTGTAGCCCCAGAAGTACATTAGATCAATAGTTCACGTGATATTAGAACTCTAACGTGAATAATATCAGGCATGCGTGTCGAGAGGCCGTTAAGAACCTTAGTTGGCTTTTAGAACGTTAGCGGGCGTTAAGAACGTACATGTCGATGCACACATGCTCTCAACTATCAAAGTCTACGTAAGATGTCTACCTTTACAGTGTCGATTGAGGGTTAAATGATCTTTCTATGTGTCCAGATTAATATGTACTTTCTAGTCTGATGAACGAAACTCTTTGTAAGTGGGTGGTGTATTCATCATGCAATCCTTGGAGATTGGTTTTGTCATAGAACCTTGGGATAGGTAAGTATTTTTGGGTAGTTAATGTTTCGCAATCTATGCCCGTAGTGCAATAAACTCATTATAGCGGATGCCGAATTGATAAAGTTCTGTCTCTTGCCGGAATCGAACCTGCGAGCAAAAGTTCTGTAGCAGGGCGCTAACCACCGCGCTACAAGAGCACATAACTGGTAGGCTTTGGAATCTAAGACATGTATGCCAGAAAGTGAGATATACAGTACCCTCCCGCTATTCGGTTGACGACGACTATAATATATTATCGAAACTTCAACACACGAGCTCTTCCCAACAACGGCTTTCGTTTGAGGGACTCGCCCAGAATTCGCTCGTAAGTCTTCGTCAGTTGTATGCCCAAACCAGAATCGCGGTAGCCCTCCCTTATCACGTAAAGATTGCCATAAATTATTGTTTCCGTCTCGACAAGATTATATCCTCCAATGAGCAGATTGTCTGGAACAATGGACGCAGTACACAGCAGCCAAACTACGTTATAGTTCGGCTACGTTGTAGTTTGATCTTCCGCCAGGCGGCGTAGCAATCTCTCCAATCTCATGAGAAGTTCATATGAGTTTCTCATGAGATACCTCATGAGCTATACTTAAACTCTCAATGTTGTAGCATAGAAACAGAAATGAATAGAATCTCATGAGAATCTAATGCCAATAGGTCAAGAGGAATCTCATGAGATTTTTGAGGGATGGCTACGCCGCCCGTATTTCGAACTACGACACAAGTTTGGCGGGTTCAAACGACAAACACAACAGAACAAGAGAAAATGTACGGTTTCATTCTGCCCTCCGGGCATTCTCTGAGTCACAAAATGCGTTTAAACTTCCAGATAATTAGTTGACATTTGGAAAGCGTGGAAAGGACTTCACAAGTTGTTAATCGTTCACTCCTCTTTTTTTGCGACAGCTCATTTTATAGGATTTGACTGTATTTGAGTCCTTCTCTGCAATCACATAGTCGTTTTGAAGTTCTGCTAACAGCACTAAAATACACTCAGATAACTCCCAGTCACTTTTATAGCGGTCTCGACGAGTTAGTGTGCAGGTCAGAGAGACGCAGAATATCTCAGCCTGTTGCGCTTTTGTAGTTGGCCAATAGCGAAACTGACGCAGCTATTTCTGAGATCCCAGATTAGTCCTGTTGTCCAAACACTATTGTAGCAGTCTACAGCCGGGAGACTAAATGGAAGACCAAAACAAAGATGGACAGATGAGTTCGATAAGCTGTTGGAAAGAACTGGATGAAAACTGCCAGAGAAGATGGGACTACTTATTGAGATTCCTTTTTACCGCAAATTGAACTGGTTCTGATTCCTTAATAAATTATTGTATTGTAAACTACAGCCGGGACACTGAACGTACCAGATTTTCTGAAGAAACAGAGAAACGACATTGCTCATTTCTCCCAGGAGGTTGTTCCTAGATCTTGACTTGTAAATCTGAGGGGTCTCATGATTTCGAGAAACTGATCCCAAAGGTTGCTCGTATCTGTCGCCACCATCTGAAAGTACGTCAAAAAGGGCAGAAAAAATGTTGATTCAGGTAGAGTAGAGGTATAGTTCGTTTCATTCCCACTGAGACCCATTGACATCGTGCCAAGATTTTTTGATGCCTATTTGTTAGCGGAAACATGAGTCACATTCGATCCAACTCTTTGGAACTGGTTTTCAAATCATTCAAACTCCAATTCAAAAGAGAGAGAGAGAGAGAGAGAGATATGATAAAAGGCACAACTAGCTCAGCTAGAATGAAACGTAATAAATGTTGAAGTGCACCCGAGTAGTATATGGAGTGTAGGATAACCAACCGGAGCTTCAAAAACCACCCTCAATGAACAAGTTTCTAGGATTGTCAAATTCCAAAAATACCATTCCAAAGAATTGCCACCCTAGAAATGCCACCCTAAAATTGCCACCCCCAAAGAATTACCACCCTACGTTTCCAGCAACATCCCATTGAAATTAATTACATTCTACTTAGTATGCAGTTTCGGGCCAAAGTCATTTGTTAACCATCAATCTTTTGCATCGGATTGTGCAACAGGAAACACGCGTACTCATTTGCTAAGAATTACGAATATTAAACTACAAATTACAACTAATGAACGCCCTTCAGAAAATTGCCGTCGACTATGCAAGTGATGAAGAAACTTCGACAGATGAGTATACAAGTACGGAAGATTTCTGGAAAGATCTAAAGAGGGACAAGGAAGCACGGAAGGTGAAGATCGGAAAACGAACTATTCATGTGAGTGTCGATAGCATTTCTTTCGAAAATATTAAATCAGAATTACAACCAGACGAGCTGGTGGAGAATGTTTTGGAAAAGTTTATAGATGAAAATATTAAAAAACACAAGTGTCATGAACATTCGAAATTCTGCATGAAGTCACGACATCCTGGTTTTCACGAAAATGGAGGATTCTACATTCCATATAGAACGAGAAAACACTTAAAGGAGACCGGAACACAACTTGAGCAGAGCTTTTGTTTCGAGCAGCTTTCAACTGTATTGAGACCAGAAAGCACAATTAACTCGTATATTAGTTTGATCGGTCCACGTGACATTCACATGACAATGCCGCGCGACACACAACGCGTCCAATCAAAAGTAGGATACAGCAGCTTTTCGACAAACCATGTTGCTCTCCGGTCTCCTTTAATGGAACCATGATTGTTGATCAGATCAGTAAAATGATGAGTTCTAATAGGGCAATTATGCTAGATCGCAACATGTCACTTGATATGCACTTTTATGACGATTTAACACCTGAAAATGTAGATCGATTAGCGGAGGAGCAACTAAAGTAGAATATTTTTCAAAATAATACATTTTCTACATCATGAGTGGTTGCATGGCTGTACCTAGAAGCTTCCAGTCCAAATTCATTCGACGATTCACCACTGCTGCTACTATAAGGCCAGTAGTGTCATTTTCGAATAATGTTCTAGCTATAAAATTTGAGCATTTACAATTTCGAAACCTGGAGGACATGCAAATGTCGATGGCTAGAGCAATCACACATGTTATAGATAATACGGTAAAATACAGTCTGTTGAAATAGTGTGGAAATACGGAAAACGTGCATATTTCAGTATACTGGGACCATCCTGATATGCCGAGTACCATCAACACAGCTATTGGAAGAACCAACCAATACTTGGACTATCTACACGCGCAGATACAACGACAGATGGATCTCTTCGATGTCAATACACCGTTCAGAATTGATATCCATGTATTTTTCTCATGATAATAATAAATGTATATCTATACCATTTGTTATTGTTCATTAATCACACATTGAGATATTACGAGATATAGATCGACATTGACCCGCGAGCGTCGTAAACTCCTTAGCACCATTAGGGTATATCACACATTAACGCCAGAGACAGCACGTACTTTGCTGCAACCGGCACGTCTTCAGTACGAATAAGGTATGTTAAATTCAAGTTAGGTTTTATTACTGTCTCAATTGATAAATAAACGAGATAGCCATTAGGACCGAAGTAGTTATGATTATAATTAGTTTTACAACATCGTGTAGTAATAATATGTAGTATATAAGATTATTACAGGTTCTCGTATATAGAACCGCGAACCATGCATAGATCACGGCAGGATCAACATTTAAACATATTATGATGGGAACTAAGGGACCCAATGGAACTTCAAGACAAAAGAAGCAGCAGAGGGGGCAGGGACGCGACGACCCACGGAATAAAAGGTATATCATTTAGAGCAATCTTTGAAATTTTCGAAAAACGTATTCTATCAAATAGTTATTAGAAATTTGAAATGAAAAATGCACCTAATGAATAGATAACCAGCCTTAATATTTTCACTACGCTGATATCTAACGTGGTAAAGTCGTTGAGCTACAAAATATAGGCCGTTTTCAGATTTTTTTCCATTAAAGTATTTATAAAGATTGTCTTTTCGGTCAAAAAGTAGTTCATGTTTCGATTTTTCTGACTATTCGGACAATTTTACTGTTGTATGAGTTCAAATTAACTGTTTCAGGACGGAAATTTGCAAATGTATGTCGACCACGTAACATTTTATTTGTATGTTTCAGGTCTGCCTCGATGTTGTCCGAAACGATGTGGGATGCGCTGCCGCAGTGTGTACCGCAACACTTTGCTCAAAATGTAGCAGACAGTGTCCGCGATGTCCACTGTGCAGAAGGCTACCGTTAAATCATCTGTGTGAGTTTTCTACTTGCTTTTTTATTGCAAAACAGTTGTTAACTTATTGAATGATTACGAAATAATGAGATCGTTTGAAGTTTTGTAATATTCTAAAATTCGAATCGTTTTTGAATAATTGTCTACTTAGCAATCGCAATAATTGATTGAACTCGAAGTAAAACCAGGGTTATATTGTATGAATTGGTCAGTTTCAGGCTGGTCGGCAGGATTCTCGCAAGCTGTTTTTCTGTTTTCGGCCTGTTGTACTCTTGTATCCATTGATGCAACCCGGTTCTGCAATATGCATAGTTAAATTCTCTCCTTCTGGTGCGTGTATTTGCATGATACTGGTACCTCCTGTACGCTTATTGTTATTGTTTGTATCATTAACTATTGTATCATTTTTCACATTATCTATCATGTTTGTATTATATTCAGGCGTAGTTTCTGTTGTAAAGTAGTCGAAATCACCCGATAGTTCTGTGCAATTGTTTTTTGTATCTATTGTTATAGCATTGTGATACATTGATGAATCTGTGACGAAGATCATTGTCATCACAGCAATCAAAATGGTAATAGATTTGTTCTCTTCCAGCCGCTTCATGACATCAATTTTTCAGACTGAGGTAAACTTTCCTTGTATTGTTATTTTATTAATGATCGTCGAATGGCTACGCGTTGCGCAATCCGATGCAAAAGATTGATGGTTAACAAATGACTTCGGCCCGAAACTGCATACTAAGTAGAATGTAATTAATTTCAATGGGATGTTGCTGGAAACATAGGGTGGTAATTCTCTGGGGGTGGCAATTTTAGGGTGGCATTTCTAGGGTGGCAATTCTTTGGAATGGTATTTTTGGAATTTGACAATCCTAGAAACTTGTTCATTGAGGGTGGTTTTTGAAGCTCCGGTTGGTTATCCTACACTCCATATACTACTCACCCGGTACTGTGCGGATAGAAAAAGACAGAATTAAAGAAACAACGGCTTTTAGACCACGCCCACCTCATATTCGTGTTTGGCTAATTTCTTCCCTTTCGTGGCACCTCTGTCAACGGGTCTAAATTTGTTTCTATTGTTGAATCTAGGTTAGGAGCGCTGTTAGTTCTAACTTAATGAAAGACTATCGAATCTCACCCCTGTACCTCTTCGGTAGAGGACTCGAGCGTTACTGCTTTTGTGATCCCTTCCGTCGTTTTGGAAGAATGACCGTTCATCTGTAAGATAAGAGTTGTAACAATTGTGGAACAAGTATATTTCGTAACAGAACAAATTGTATATTTTTTGGCTGTGTGGAGATTCAAACGTGTGCTGTTGAGATCAACACTTTGGCTGTGTAGGACTCGTAAAGAAGTGTGTGATGATTTCGATTTGGAAAAAAAGAATTAAAAAAAAAACCTAAAAAACCTACAAATACAAAACTGAACCAATTCCAAAAAAACAATGAGTTCGATGTTTGGTAGATGAAGCGAATTTTGAATTTTCTGAGTTCGAGAGATGAAACAATGAGGAACCAACGTCAGTTACCGAGTGAGAAGAACATGTGGAGACTACGGGCGGCACAGTTGAACTACGACGAGAACACATCAAAACACGGCGAAGGGACAACATTCTCAAACCCTGGCAAGAAGCGATCTCATGAGAATGGTTTTGCTTTCTTTTGCCATAAGAATTTCAGCTTCTCATTGGAAAGTACAGAAAGTTAAGATTGTTTTCTTCGATTCAAACAGTATGCTCAACGAAAACATTCTGTGAGACTATGTTAAGAAATATCAGTGGACTGAACACGGATACCTCCGAAACGCCTACGGAGAGTCAAAAAAAACAGAAACAGTGGGGCAAATTTAGAAAATGATTTTATCTACTGCGGTCATCACGTACTTTCTGTGCCCGATCTTGCCTAAAAAGTCTGAGACGCATTCTTTAAAATCTGAAATGTGTTCGAATGTGTGTTCTGAAGAACCCCTATCATTCATTTATCATTCAATGAAACCAATCGTGCGCAGTGAACGGATATTAAGAGAGAAAGGCTAATCTCGCTTGAAAATTACACAAAGTATAACAGATATTAGTATAAAAAACGAGTGTAAAGAAAGTAAAGATTAGTTTTGGATAAACATGTACAAGAAATATAAAAGAAGTCCAATAAAAATATTTTGAGGAAAAGTCTAATCTCGCTCGGTTTAAAAATTCAAAAAAAGGATACCGAGTTTTTTTGCTACCGGAAGAAAACTTCTGACTGCGACTCACAATAATCTAGCTTATACTCCGTTGTTTTCAAGAGAAGCGAGATTAGCATTTTCCTCAAAGTATTTTTATTGGACTTCTTTTATATTTCTTGTACATGTTTATCCAAAACAAATCTTTACTTTCTTTACACTCGTTTTTTATACTAATTGAACTCTTTTTCTATGGTAACGAAGTAACGGTCATTTTTGATAAAAATGATATTTTTGAACAATAATCTAAACAAGGAATTTTATGTTTTTCTATTGGAGTTTAAACCGCGCCGTAGTTTAGAACGTTTGTGTAGTTGTAACCTCCTTCAAGTGATAGCAAATTTTGTGCTCCAGGCAGGAATCCAACCTCCGTTCGCCGTGCGTAAATAGAGCTTTTATCCAATCCGCCATTCAGACATGTGAGTAGGAATGAAAACCAAGCTGTACCCGCCTGTCATGAGATCTCCATTGTAAAAATGATTCCTACTACACGTTTAACTCTTCTTTCATTTTTATTTTCACAAAACCGGTCTATCCATAATTTTTGCGAGACCATTTTCGGTCGTCTCACACGTAACATTCAAATTTACGACACACCTGAACAATACGTACACCTCAACTTTTTTTATGGGTTTTTAACAGTGTAAGAAATTTCGGAATAAGTTGATTTTGAGCAAAACTATGCCCAGATTTGAGGAGGCGGACACTTTTGTCGCCGCCACCGCCGCCCCGCACGAAAGCCATTTCTGCGAGACGTTGGGTCCTCTAACTCCTCTCAACACATTTTTTCTCGGAACGTGAATTCAATTTCTTGTAGACGTGTTGCCCTTCAGTAATTCATGCAAATATCTAGGAAAATGGTCGACGTACTTTGAAGAAAATTGTAATAAACTGTTTTGTATTGTCTGCAGACCTTTGAACAAAAACTAATCTGCGCAGCGCTCCGCGCTGCGCCCGATGATTTCTTACGTTCATTAAGAACGAATTTTTGTTCTCGAATGACTTACATCATTGCTCTTTTGAAAGGGATGAGACAGATTCTTGACATTCTGTTACATAAAAATTCTTCTTGATAACACTCTTGATACATATATCAAAAATTGAGAAGATTAAAAAGAATCGATATGTTTTATCAATGCTTAGTATTATACAAAGTGATACTTCCACTTGGTAATGAGTAATGAGGTTTTCAATCTATGATGCACCATGCGCAACAATTGGTATAGTTCCTATCTTTCCTACTGAGAAGCATACAGTACACTAACATTCCAATGCCTGTTACCAAATGTGAACACCAAGTTGTTCGGAAAAAAACTGAAAACTCTTGACAATAAAGAATATTTATTGTACGCAAAAATCTTCAACATTACCTATAACAACTACGTAACTAAAGTGGGCAGGCAGTTTTGTGATCATACTTTAGGAGTCGGTAGGAGACGTTTCAAGCACCTAATGATACAGAAACAATTTTGAGCAACATATAAATTTTATTGAATGAGCAAAATGTTTGGTTTCATTTTTATCGGTTCATCCAATTATCAACCTCAGGTACTTCCGTAGATATTTGTTGGGTTGTTTTCTTTTCTGTCACCTTCTCGACTAGTGGGCGACTCGATCCATACGAAGTCCTGTGAAAATTACATTCAAATAAGAGAATATGCTCATTTCTGTTTCAGCGCATTGTACTTAACAATATAATGCTAGCGTACAACGAGTGAAACTTCACAAGTAAATCCACCATCAGGAGACTTTCTTTTTGCAACCTAAGCTAAATTAATGTGGCACGGCGTAATATACTCAGTGAAATGATTAGGAAACATGCGAACTACTTAAAAGACAAACCATGTTATTGGAGCACTCAGTTGGTGTGTTATACTCCAGAACCGGAATCGAACAGGTTTTCCAGTCAAAGTTTGGTTTGAAGTTTGGGGTCATTTTCTGGAAACAAGCGAAAGCTGCTCTCACGGCGGTCGGACTCATCGAAAGGTCGCTCATTCTTCTTGGTTGCGGCTGCGGACAAATGTAGATGGTCATCATCTGAAAAAATCAGATTGAGTATGTTTGAGTGGGATGAAAGTGCAAAGACCTTCATCCCATCCTGCGTCGCTTTGGCCCACTACGTCGTGAGATTTGCACGATGAAGATGTGAGAAACGCAAGACCAGCGTGTGAGCAGGTGGTACAATACAGAGATAGAAGAAGAATGATTTGAACGTAGTATATATTTGAATAAAACATGATGAGAAATTCTGAAAGTGATCCAAAGATGTTCGCACCGTCCCTCAACTCAACAAACAAAGGATTACGGTCGGCGTCTATATGTGAGCTCAAGATAAGGGGATGTTACTATGTTTTATTCTACACGGCTTTATTCTACAGCCGAAAAACTAGTTACTTGCGGTATGATCGAATTATTGACCTACTAATTGTTTTGAGCGTACAGAAGAAAATTTTGAAAAAATAAATTCTTCATTTACGTTGCATTGTAACCCTATCGCATCTTATTACACAATTTTCGAGTTCTGGATGAGTATTTCGACCTCTACAGAAGAAGGCAAAACTATGTAGTTCGTTAGCTCACGCAGCGACTCACAGTACAAACATTGAATATTATGCTACTTTTCATATGCCAGTTTTCTGGTAAAGATAAAAAAGAACTGTCATGATATCTATATGAGTGGTTTATAACTGCAGCAGTCGTAGATAACAGTATGCGTAATAAAACGAACCAACAGGCAATTCGATTGATCAATATAACCTGAGTCTGTCAGATAACGTGTTTTTTGGATCTATCTGTCAGGATGACACATCATTTAGGTCAAACTTTAACATGATTCACTGTTTCGCGGGTTGAACAAATGTCACCTAAACAGTCAGAACAAACACGGTTACACTAGAAGTAAAATGAATAGTCACGTGAAGTGTAAAGTTAGCATTATATTGAGGCATCGTGCTTTTTGTCATTGCACGTTTCTGAGTTCTGCTGTGTTGAACATGTTTCACGTAACCGTGTAATTGACTAACAGTATACTGAATAGAAAAGAATCAACTCTTATCGCTATATCTCATTGTTGTTTATGATGGTGGACAGTCACATGGAACGTAGGAACGGCATGAGAAAATCAGAAGGTGAATAGAAAACACTTCCTATAAATCAAATCACTCACTCTTATTTCTGCTTTGCTTCGCCATGGCACTTAAAGGGGGACAGAAAGGAAAGTTAATGTGAAAAAGCTGATCGAAAGAGATTCATGAGAGACTCATAAATACTATTCTTTACTCAAACTAACCAACCTATTTTGCATACGGCTCACATGCTTTAGTCTGTTTTGTCGCGCCTCCTCTCTCTTCCAATACGTCATCTTTTTCAGTATATCTAAAAACTCAAATGGCTGTTTTTGATCAATTATTCAAGAAACCTTCTAGTAGTTTTCCGTATTTAGATATAAGACGCTCCAATCTAAATGGTTTCCATTTTAGATAATTTCTTGGAAAACCTCAAAATATTGTGCATCATCAGACTTGTCCGATATTTTTTCTGAAATGTCCAATTCTTCTAATTCTTGTGTCGCTCTCATTTGGAGCGCAGATAAAACTACCGAATATTTGTATGTTTCAAAATCCTCTGCCACAATTATTTTCCTTTCAGAACATTATAACACACATTTTCGCAGTTGAAAACAGTGTGAAAAAATGTGCCCAAAAAATTGTAGTGTGAAAAATTGGGCCCAAAAAATTAAAGTGTGAAAAATTGTGCCCAAACAAATGGAAGTGTGAAAAATTGTGACACATTTGTTTCTCTAAAGAGAGGTACTTTGCACTTTGTATGTCTCTCGCGCGATAATGCTGTGATACTCTTTGACACAGCTCTCAATGATCCGTATCTTGTTATGGTTTCAAATCCTGCGGATCTGTCTCGCCTGTTCTTTCTCTGCGTCTCTTCTCTAATTGGGCGATGCCCTCAATGCGCGCTCGTTTCTCTGCGTCTCATTGCTCTAATCGCCAATACTAGATACGGCGCAGTCAGGGGGGTATGGAAGGAAACATTAGTATCGCGCGAGTGGTTCAGTAATAACCTCTCTTGCTGGAACATGTACAATATTTGGAAAAGTGGAAAAATGTGCCCAAAAAATTGTAGTGTGAAAAATTGGGCCCAAAAAATTGAAGTGTGAAAAATGGTGCCCAAAAAATTGAAGTGTGAAAAATTGTGACACAATTTTTTGAGAGATTTGTGAAAACTGCAATTTTTTGTGACACACTTTTTTTCAATTTCCTGAATCGGGACACAGCGATTCGATCGTTTGGTTTTTAGTTTAAACTTCAAATAAATGGGGACTACCCGATGTCCAATCAGAAATAATTTTAAAAAAGTGATAACTCTTCGATGGTTAAAAGTCTCATCCTAAAAATTTCATGAAATCACTAGGATTTCCTGATTTCCGAAACCATTTAGATTGGAGCGTCTTATATCAAGAGTCAAGATTTTGGCCAACGCCTCAAAGGCTTTGACTAGATGAATTTAAAGAAAATAATCGTCAAACATATTGATAATGCTTGCTGTAAGATCACCTAATTCGACATGCTTAAAGGGACCGTATCTCTCAAAGTTTGAGGGTTGAGTAGATTAATCGACTGAAGAATGTGTTTTTTTCGTAATTCTCATGAACTTTCTTTTAATCAAGAAAAAATCGATACTTCATATTTTCATTTTGTACTAGGAGATTAGTACTTCGCATATTAAAAAGTTAGACAGAAAGGGGCTCGATTGATTGAGCGGTGCGCGAGCGTTCGTTGATCACTTGTCAGCAGATGGAGAAAATATGAATAGCAAATATACGCTAATCTCGCTAAACACCACCACTACCAAATCGACCGTCCGTTGTATTAGTACTAGATTTTCACAAGTTATGAGTGATAACTCACGTATAGAACGCCCGTAATGGAGTTGCAACCAAAAAATTGACACTCACAAATTGATCCCGGAATCTTTATCCCATCCTGCGTCTCCTCAAACATACGCTGTTTATCTGCTCTTACATCCCGCCGGGATACAAGTGGCGCGAAATAGTAAGGCAGAGCAAGAGACGCAGAATGGGATGAAGGTGCCGGATCTTCTAGCATACCTACTCAGATCAAACTACACATCATATAACGTCATACCCTGTAAACGAAAGAAAACATTTAGGTTCGAAATTATTTGCATGAAGGCTCGTTTGCATCAATTATCATATCGCGTGTTACATTCAGTAGGGACATGAATTGTGGTTTTTACTTCCATTTTCTTTTTGTTTTTATATTCTGGAAAACTTAGCCAATCGCGTGATACATTAATTTGGATCCAATAGGATAGTAGACAATATGTGGACTATAGTCGTCGCCAACGGGGCCAACGGGAAGGCGGGAGGGTACTGTATATCTCACTTTCCTCTGTGCACGCTCGAATATATTTGATTCCGAAGCTTGCCGTTCATGTTCACTAGTAGCGCAGGGGGTGTCGCACCCTGCTACAAATCTTTTCCTCGCAGGTTCGATTCCGACGAGAGACAGAAATTAATAATATTGGCAACCACTATATAATCATTTGCAAAATTGATCGTATATGCTCATACTACCCCCAAAAACGATAAACGAGAGAAAAAAACACTTTTGCGAGTTTGGGTTACGCATTTCATTCCATTTGCACTAACACTGAACTATTCCACCTAGGACCAGATCACCAGATAGAAAGAGTTGACTTCAACATTTTCTCCCGAATACGTAGGTAGAGTAGCAGAATGGAAAACGTTCTAGGAATGCTAATAGAGTTTAGAATTAAAGTTTCGTTATCAAGTTTCCACCATCCACTTCAATAAGCCGGAAACGTACCTTTGTTGCTAAGCACCGCAGAATGCTGCCGGCACACTCTCCAACTCTCCATAGCTCGTGACTTGCATCACAGCGGGAAGCTTGAAGTAAACTCTGGACCTGCGGCTATTACCCCAGATCCGGCGTTCTAGTGTCGGCGACTGTTCCCTTGCGGTACTAAGAGTATATCCTCCACCCAAACACTCGTTGCTTAACCCGCGTCTAGCTCGTGACTTGCATCACAGCGGGAAGCTTGAAGTAAACTCTGGACCTGCGGCTATTACCCCAGATCCGGCGTTCTAGTGTCGGCGACTGTTCCCTTGCGGTACTAAGAGTATATCCTCCACCCAAACACTCGTTGCTTAACCCGCGTCTAGCTCGTGACTTGCATCACAGCGGGAAGCTTGAAGTAAACTCTGGACCTGCGGCTATTACCCCAGATCCGGCGTTCTAGTGTCGGCGACTGTTCCCTTGCGGTACTAAGAGTATATCCTCCACCCAAACACTCGTTGCTTAACCCGCGTATAGCTCGTGACTTGCATCACAGCGGGAAGCTTGAAGTAAACTGTGGACCTGCGGCTATTACCCCAGATCCGGCGTTCTAGTGTCGGCGACTGTTCCCTTGCGGTACTAAGAGTATATCCTCCACCCAAACACTTGTTGCTTAACCCGCGTCTAGCTCGTGACTTGCATCACAGCGGGAAGCTTGAAGTAAACTCTGGACCTGCGGCTATCACCCCAGATCCGGCGTTCTAGTGTCGGCGACTGCTCCCTTGCGGTACTAAGAGTATATCCTCCACCCAAACACTCGTTGCTTAACCCGCGTCTAGCTCGTGACTTGCATTACAGCGGGAAGCTTGAAGTAAACTCTGGACCTGCGGCTATTACCCCAGGTCCGGCGTTCTAGTGTCGGCGACTGTTCCCTTGCGGTACTAAGAGTATATCCTCCACCCAAACACTCGTTGCTTAACCCGTGTCTAGCTCGTGACTTGCATCACAGCGGGAAGCTTGAAGTAAACTCTGGACCTGCGGCTATTACCACAGGTCCGGCGTTCTAGTGTCGGCGACTGTTCCCTTGCGGTACTAAGAGTATATCCTCCACCCAAACACTCGTTGCTTAACCCGCGTCTAGCTCGTGACTTGCATCACAGCGGGAAGCTTGAAGTAAACTCTGGACCTGCGGCTATTACCCCAGATCCGGCGTTCTAGTGTCGGCGACTGTTCCCTTGCGGTACTAAGAGTATATCCTCCACCCAAACACTCGTTGCTTAGCCCGCGTCTAGCTCGTGACTTGCATCACAGCGGGAAGCTTGAAGTAAACTCTGGACCTGCGGCTATTACCCCAGATCCGGCGTTCTAGTGTCGGCGACTGTTCCCTTGCGGTACTAAGAGTATATCCTCCACCCAAACACTCGTTGCTCAACCCGCGTCTAGCTCGTGACTTGCATCACAGCGGGAAGCTTGAAGTAAACTCTGAACCTGCGGCTATTACCCCAGATCCGGCGTTCTAGTGTCGGCGACTGTTCCCTTGCGGTACTAAGAGTATATCCTCCACCCGAACACTCGTTGCTTAACCCGCGTCTAGCTCGTGACTTGCATCACAGCGGGAAGCTTGAAGTAAACTCTGGACCTGCGGCTATTACCCCAGATCCGGCGTTCTAGTGTCGGCGACTGTTCCCTTGCGGTACTAAGAGTATATCCTCCACCCAAACACTCGTTGCTTAGCCCGCGTCTAGCTCGTGACTTGCATCACAGCGGGAAGCTTGAAGTAAACTCTGGACCTGCGGCTATTACCCCAGATCCGGCGTTCTAGTGTCGGCGACTGTTCCCTTGCGGTACTAAGAGTATATCCTCCACCCAAACACTCGTTGCTTAACCCGCGTCTAGCTCGTGACTTGCATCACAGCGGGAAGCTTGAAGTAAACTCTGGACCTGCGGCTATTACCCCAGATCCGGCGTTCTAGTGTCGGCGACTGTTCCCTTGCGGTACTAAGAGTATATCCTCCACCCAAACACTCGTTGCTTAACCCGCGTCTAGCTCGTGACTTGCATCACAGCGGGAAGCTTGAAGTAAACTCTGGACCTGCGGCTATTACCCCAGATCCGGCGTTCTAGTGTCGGCGACTGTTCCCTTGCGGTACTAAGAGTATATCCTCCACCCAAACACTCGTTGCTTAGCCCGCGTCTAGCTCGTGACTTGCATCACAGCGGGAAGCTTGAAGTAAACTCTGGACCTGCGGCTATTACCCCAGATCCGGCGTTCTAGTGTCGGCGACTGTTCCCTTGCGGTACTAAGAGTATATCCTCCACCCAAACACTCGTTGCTTAACCCGCGTCTAGCTCGTGACTTGCATCACAGCGGGAAGCTTGAAGTAAACTCTGGACCTGCGGCTATTACCCCAGATCCGGCGTTCTAGTGTCGGCGACTGTTCCCTTGCGGTACTAAGAGTATATCCTCCACCCAAACACTCGTTGCTTAACCCGCGTCTAGCTCGTGACTTGCATCACAGCGGGAAGCTTGAAGTAAACTCTGGACCTGCGGCTATTACCCCAGATCCGGCGTTCTAGTGTCGGCGACTGTTCCCTTGCGGTACTAAGAGTATATCCTCCACCCAAACACTCGTTGCTTAGCCCGCGTCTAGCTCGTGACTTGCATCACAGCGGGAAGCTTGAAGTAAACTCTGGACCTGCGGCTATTACCCCAGATCCGGCGTTCTAGTGTCGGCGACTGTTCCCTTGCGGTACTAAGAGTATATCCTCCACCCAAACACTCGTTGCTTAACCCGCGTCTAGCTCGTGACTTGCATCACAGCGGGAAGCTTGAAGTAAACTCTGAACCTGCGGCTATTACCCCAGATCCGGCGTTCTAGTGTCGGCGACTGTTCCCTTGCGGTACTAAGAGTATATCCTCCACCCAAACACTCGTTGCTTAACCCGCGTCTAGCTCGTGACTTGCATCACAGCGGGAAGCTTGAAGTAAACTCTGGACCTGCGGCTATTACCCCAGATCCGGCGTTCTAGTGTCGGCGACTGTTCCCTTGCGGTACTAAGAGTATATCCTCCACCCAAACACTCGTTGCTTAACCCGCGTCTAGCTCGTGACTTGCATCACAGCGGGAAGCTTGAAGTAAACTCTGGACCTGCGGCTATTACCCCAGATCCGGCGTTCTAGTGTCGGCGACTGTTCCCTTGCGGTACTAAGAGTATATCCTCCACCCAAACACTCGTTGCTTAGCCCGCGTCTAGCTCGTGACTTGCATCACAGCGGGAAGCTTGAAGTAAACTCTGGACCTGCGGCTATTACCCCAGATCCGGCGTTCTAGTGTCGGCGACTGTTCCCTTGCGGTACTAAGAGTATATCCTCCACCCAAACACTCGTTGCTTAACCCGCGTCTAGCTCGTGACTTGCATCACAGCGGGAAGCTTGAAGTAAACTCTGGACCTGCGGCTATTACCCCAGATCCGGCGTTCTAGTGTCGGCGACTGTTCCCTTGCGGTACTAAGAGTATATCCTCCACCCAAACACTCGTTGCTTAACCCGCGTCTAGCTCGTGACTTGCATCACAGCGGGAAGCTTGAAGTAAACTCTGGACCTGCGGCTATTACCCCAGATCCGGCGTTCTAGTGTCGGCGACTGTTCCCTTGCGGTACTAAGAGTATATCCTCCACCCAAACACTCGTTGCTTAGCCCGCGTCTAGCTCGTGACTTGCATCACAGCGGGAAGCTTGAAGTAAACTCTGGACCTGCGGCTATTACCCCAGATCCGGCGTTCTAGTGTCGGCGACTGTTCCCTTGCGGTACTAAGAGTATATCCTCCACCCAAACACTCGTTGCTTAACCCGCGTCTAGCTCGTGACTTGCATCACAGCGGGAAGCTTGAAGTAAACTCTGAACCTGCGGCTATTACCCCAGATCCGGCGTTCTAGTGTCGGCGACTGTTCCCTTGCGGTACTAAGAGTATATCCTCCACCCGAACACTCGTTGCTTAACCCGCGTCTAGCTCGTGACTTGCATCACAGCGGGAAGCTTGAAGTAAACTCTGGACCTGCGGCTATTACCCCAGATCCGGCGTTCTAGTGTCGGCGACTGTTCCCTTGCGGTACTAAGAGTATATCCTCCACCCAAACACTCGTTGCTTAGCCCGCGTCTAGCTCGTGACTTGCATCACAGCGGGAAGCTTGAAGTAAACTCTGGACCTGCGGCTATTACCCCAGATCCGGCGTTCTAGTGTCGGCGACTGTTCCCTTGCGGTACTAAGAGTATATCCTCCACCCAAACACTCGTTGCTTAACCCGCGTCTAGCTCGTGACTTGCATCACAGCGGGAAGCTTGAAGTAAACTCTGGACCTGCGGCTATTACCCCAGATCCGGCGTTCTAGTGTCGGCGACTGTTCCCTTGCGGTACTAAGAGTATATCCTCCACCCAAACACTCGTTGCTTAACCCGCGTCTAGCTCGTGACTTGCATCACAGCGGGAAGCTTGAAGTAAACTCTGAACCTGCGGCTATTACCCCAGATCCGGCGTTCTAGTGTCGGCGACTGTTCCCTTGCGGTACTAAGAGTATATCCTTCACCCAAACACTCGTTGCTTAACCCGCGTCTAGCTCGTGACTTGCATCACAGCGGGAAGCTTGAAGTAAACTCTGGACCTGCGGCTATTACCCCAGATCCGGCGATCTAGTGTCGGCGACTGTTCCCTTGCGGTACTAAGAGTATATCCTCCACCCAAACACTCGTTGCTTAACCCGCGTCTAGCTCGTGACTTGCATCACAGCGGGAAGCTTGAAGTAAACTCTGGACCTGCGGCTATTACCCCAGATCCGGCGTTCTAGTGTCGGCGACTGTTCCCTTGCGGTACTAAGAGTAAATCCTCTACCCAAACACTCGTTGCTTAACCCGCGTCTGGCTCGTGACTTGCATCACAGCGGGAAGCTTGAAGTAAACCCTGGACCTGCGGCTATTACCCCAGATCCGGCGTTCTAGTGTCGGCGACTGTTCCCTTGCGGTACTAAGAGTATATCCTCTACCCAAACACTCGTTGCTTAACCCGCGTCTAGCTCGTGACTTGCATCACAGCGGGAAGCTTGAAGTAAACTCTGGACCTGCGGCTATTACCCCAGATCCGGCGATCTAATGTCGGCGACTGTTCCCTTGCGGTACTAAGAGTATATCCTCCACCCAAACACTCGTTGCTTAACCCGCGTCTAGCTCGTGACTTGCATCACAGCGGGAAGCTTGAAGTAAACTCTGGACCTGCGGCTATTACCCCAGATCCGGCGTTCTAGTGTCGGCGACTGTTCCCTTGCGGTACTAAGAGTAAATCCTCCACCCAAACACTCGTTGCTTAACCCGCGTCTGGCTCGTGACTTGCATCACAGCGGGAAGCTTGAAGTAAACTCTGGACCTGCGGCTATTACCCCAGATCCGGCGTTCTAGTGTCGGCGACTATTCCCTTGCGGTACTAAGAGTAAATCCTTCACCCAAACACTCGTTGCTTAACCCGCGTCTAGCTCGTGACTTGCATCACAGCGGGAAGCTTGAAGTAAACTCTGGACCTGCGGCTATTACCCCAGATCCGGCGTTCTAGTGTCGGCGACTGTTCCCTTGCGGTACTAAGAGTATAACCTTCACCCAAACACTCGTTGCTTAACCCGCGTCTAGCTCGTGACTTGCATCACAGCGGGAAGCTTGAAGTAAACTCTGGACCTGCGGCTATTACCCTAGATCCGGCGTTCTAGTGTCGGCGACTGTTCCCTTGCGGTACTAAGAGTAAATCCTCCACCCAAACACTCGTTGCTTAACCCGCGTCTAGCTCGTGACTTGCATCACAGCGGGAAGCTTGAAGTAAACTCTGGACCTGCGGCTATTACCCCTGATCCGGCGTTCTAGTGTCGGCGACTGTTCCCTTGCGGTACTAAGAGTATATCCTCCACCCAAACACTCGTTGCTTAACCCGCGGTTAGCTCGTGACTTGCATCACAGCGGGAAACTTGAAGTAAACTCTGGACCTGCGGCTATTACCCCAGATCCGGCGTTCTAGTGTCGGCGACTGTTCCCTTGCGGTACTAAGAGTAAATCCTCCACCCAAACACTCGTTGCTGAACCCGCGTCTAGCTCGTGACTTGCATCACAGCGGGAAGCTTGAAGTAAACTCTGGACCTGCGGCTATTACCCCAGATCCGGCGTTCTAGTGTCGGCGACTGTTCCCTTGCGGTACTAAGAGTATATCCTCCACCCAAACACTCGTTGCTTAACCCGCGTCTAGCTCGTGACTTGCATCACAGCGGGAAGCTTGAAGTAAACTCTGGACCTGCGGCTATTACCCCAGATCCGGCGTTCTAGTGTCGGCGACTGTTCCCTTGCGGTACTAAGAGTATATCCTCCACCCAAACACTCGTTGCTTAACCCGCGTCTAGCTCGTGACTTGCATCACAGCGGGAAGCTTGAAGTAAACTCTGGACCTGCGGCTATTACCCCAGATCCGGCGTTCTAGTGTCGGCGACTGTTCCCTTGCGGTACTAAGAGTAAATCCTCCACCCAAACACTCGTTGCTTAACCCGCGTCTAGCTCGTGACTTGCATCACAGCGGGAAGCTTGAAGTAAACTCTGGACCTGCGGCTATTACCCCAGATCCGGCGTTCTAGTGTCGGCGACTGTTCCCTTGCGGTACTAAGAGTATATCCTCCACCCAAACACTCGTTGCTTAACCCGCGTCTAGCTCGTGACTTGCATCACAGCGGGAAGCTTGAAGTAAACTCTGGACCTGCGGCTATTACCCCAGATCCTGCGTTCTAGTGTCGGCGACTGTTCCCTTGCGGTACTAAGAGTATATCCTCCACCCAAACACTCGTTGCTTAACCCGCGTCTAGCTCGTGACTTGCATCACAGCGGGAAGCTTGAAGTAAACTCTGGACCTGCGGCTATTACCCCAGATCCGGCGTTCTAGTGTCGGCGACTGTTCCCTTGCGGTACTAAGAGTAAATCCTCCACCCAAACACTCGTTGCTTAACCCGCGTCTAGCTCGTGACTTGCATCACAGCGGAAAGCTTGAAGTAAACCCTGGACCTGCGGCTATTACCCCAGATCCGGCGTTCTAGTGTCGGCGACTGTTCCCTTGCGGTACTAAGAGTATATCCTCCACCCAAACACTCGTTGCTTAACCCGCGTCTAGCTCGTGACTTGCATCACAGCGGGAAGCTTGAAGTAAACTCTGGACCTGCGGCTATTACCCCAGATCCGGCGTTCTAGTGTCGTCGACTGTTCCCTTGCGGTACTAAGAGTATATCCTCTACCCAAACACTCGTTGCTCAACCCGCGTCTAGCTCGTGACTTGCATCACAGCGGGAAGCTTGAAGTAAACTCTGGACCTGCGGCTATTACCCCAGATCCGGCGTTCTAGTGTCGGCGACTGTTCCCTTGCGGTACTAAGAGTATATCCTCCACCCAAACACTCGTTGCTTAACCCGCGTCTAGCTCGTGACTTGCATCACAGCGGGAAGCTTGAAGTAAACTCTGGACCTGCGGCTATTACCCCAGATCCGGCGTTCTAGTGTCGGCGACTGTTCCCTTGCGGTACTAAGAGTAAATCCTCCACCCAAACACTCGTTGCTTAACCCGCGTCTAGCTCGTGACTTGCATCACAGCGGGAAGCTTGAAGTAAACTCTGGACCTGCGGCTATTACCCCAGATCCGGCGTTCTAGTGTCGGCGACTGTTCCCTTGCGGTACTAAGAGTAAATCCTCCACCCAAACACTCGTTGCTTAACCCGCGTCTAGCTCGTGACTTGCATCACAGCGGGAAGCTTGAAGTAAACTCTGGACCTGCGGCTATTACCCCAGATCCGGCGTTCTAGTGTCGGCGACTGTTCCCTTGCGGTACTAAGAGTATATCCTCCACCCAAACACTCGTTGCTTAACCCGCGTCTAGCTCGTGACTTGCATCACAGCGGGAAGCTTGAAGTAAACTCTGGACCTGCGGCTATTACCCCAGATCCGGCGTTCTAGTGTCGGCGACTGTTCCCTTGCGGTACTAAGAGTAAATCCTCCACCCAAACACTCGTTGCTTAACCCGCGTCTAGCTCGTGACTTGCATCACAGCGGAAAGCTTGAAGTAAACCCTGGACCTGCGGCTATTACCCCAGATCTGGCGTTCTAGTGTCGGCGACTGTTCCCTTGCGGTACTAAGAGTATATCCTCCACCCAAACACTCGTTGCTTAACCCGCGTCTAGCTCGTGACTTGCATCACAGCGGGAAGCTTGAAGTAAACTCTGGACCTGCGGCTATTACCCCAGATCCGGCGTTCTAGTGTCGTCGACTGTTCCCTTGCGGTACTAAGAGTATATCCTCCACCCAAACACTCGTTGCTTAACCCGCGTCTAGCTCGTGACTTGCATCACAGCGGGAAGCTTGAAGTAAACTCTGGACCTGCGGCTATTACCCCAGATCCGGCGTTCTAGTGTCGGCGACTGTTCCCTTGCGGTACTAAGAGTATATCCTCCACCCAAACACTCGTTGCTTAACCCGCGTCTAGCTCGTGACTTGCATCACAGCGGGAAGCTTGAAGTAAACTCTGGACCTGCGGCTATTACCCCAGATCCGGCGTTCTAGTGTCGGCGACTGTTCCCTTGCGGTACTAAGAGTAAATCCTCCACCCAAACACTCGTTGCTTAACCCGCGTCTAGCTCGTGACTTGCATCACAGCGGGAAGCTTGAAGTAAACTCTGGACCTGCGGCTATTACCCCAGATCCGGCGTTCTAGTGTCGGCGACTGTTCCCTTGCGGTACTAAGAGTAAATCCTCCACCCAAACACTCGTTGCTTAACCCGCGTCTAGCTCGTGACTTGCATCACAGCGGGAAGCTTGAAGTAAACTCTGGACCTGCGGCTATTACCCCAGATCCGGCGTTCTAGTGTCGGCGACTGTTCCCTTGCGGTACTAAGAGTATATCCTCCACCCAAACACTCGTTGCTTAACCCGCGTCTAGCTCGTGACTTGCATCACAGCGGGAAGCTTGAAGTAAACTCTGGACCTGCGGCTATTACCCCAGATCCGACGTTCTAGTGTCGGCGACTGTTCCCTTGCGGTACTAAGAGTAAATCCTCTACCCAAACACTCGTTGCTTAACCCGCGTCTAGCTCGTGACTTGCATCACAGCGGGAAGCTTGAAGTAAACTCTGGACCTGCGGCTATTACCCCAGATCCGGCGATCTAGTGTCGGCGACTGTTCCCTTGCGGTACTAAGAGTATATCCTCCACCCAAACACTCGTTGCTTAACCCGCGTCTAGCTCGTGACTTGCATCACAGCGGGAAGCTTGAAGTAAACCCTGGACCTGCGGCTATTACCCCAGATCCGGCGTTCTAGTGTCGGCGACTGTTCCCTTGCGGTACTAAGAGTATATCCTCTACCCAAACACTCGTTGCTTAACCCGCGTCTAGCTCGTGACTTGCATCACAGCGGGAAGCTTGAAGTAAACTCTGGACCTGCGGCTATTACCCCAGATCCGGCGATCTAATGTCGGCGACTGTTCCCTTGCGGTACTAAGAGTATATCCTCCACCCAAACACTCGTTGCTTAACCCGCGTCTAGCTCGTGACTTGCATCACAGCGGGAAGCTTGAAGTAAACTCTGGACCTGCGGCTATTACCCCAGATCCGGCGTTCTAGTGTCGGCGACTGTTCCCTTGCGGTACTAAGAGTAAATCCTCCACCCAAACACTCGTTGCTTAACCCGCGTCTAGCTCGTGACTTGCATCACAGCGGGAAGCTTGAAGTAAACTCTGGACCTGCGGCTATTACCCCAGATCCGGCGTTCTAGTGTCGGCGACTATTCCCTTGCGGTACTAAGAGTAAATCCTTCACCCAAACACTCGTTGCTTAACCCGCGTCTAGCTCGTGACTTGCATCACAGCGGGAAGCTTGAAGTAAACTCTGGACCTGCGGCTATTACCCCAGATCCGGCGTTCTAGTGTCGGCGACTGTTCCCTTGCGGTACTAAGAGTATAACCTTCACCCAAACACTCGTTGCTTAACCCGCGTCTAGCTCGTGACTTGCATCACAGCGGGAAGCTTGAAGTAAACTCTGGACCTGCGGCTATTACCCTAGATCCGGCGTTCTAGTGTCGGCGACTGTTTCCTTGCGGTACTAAGAGTAAATCCTCCACCCAAACACTCGTTGCTTAACCCGCGTCTAGCTCGTGACTTGCATCACAGCGGGAAGCTTGAAGTAAACTCTGGACCTGCGGCTATTACCCCAGATCCGGCGTTCTAGTGTCGGCGACTGTTCCCTTGCGGTACTAAGAGTAAATCCTCCACCCAAACACTCGTTGCTTAACCCGCGTCTAGCTCGTGACTTGCATCACAGCGGGAAGCTTGAAGTAAACTCTGGACCTGCGGCTATTACCCCAGATCCGGCGTTCTAGTGTCGGCGACTATTCCCTTGCGGTACTAAGAGTAAATCCTTCACCCAAACACTCGTTGCTTAACCCGCGTCTAGCTCGTGACTTGCATCACAGCGGGAAGCTTGAAGTAAACTCTGGACCTGCGGCTATTACCCCAGATCCGGCGTTCTAGTGTCGGCGACTGTTCCCTTGCGGTACTAAGAGTAAATCCTCCACCCAAACACTCGTTGCTTAACCCGCGTCTAGCTCGTGACTTGCATCACAGCGGGAAGCTTGAAGTAAACTCTGGACCTGCGGCTATTACCCCAGATCCGGCGTTCTAGTGTCGGCGACTATTCCCTTGCGGTACTAAGAGTAAATCCTTCACCCAAACACTCGTTGCTTAACCCGCGTCTAGCTCGTGACTTGCATCACAGCGGGAAGCTTGAAGTAAACTCTGGACCTGCGGCTATTACCCCAGATCCGGCGTTCTAGTGTCGGCGACTGTTCCCTTGCGGTACTAAGAGTAAATCCTCCACCCAAACACTCGTTGCTTAACCCGCGTCTAGCTCGTGACTTGCATCACAGCGGAAAGCTTGAAGTAAACCCTGGACCTGCGGCTATTACCCCAGATCTGGCGTTCTAGTGTCGGCGACTGTTCCCTTGCGGTACTAAGAGTATATCCTCCACCCAAACACTCGTTGCTTAACCCGCGTCTAGCTCGTGACTTGCATCACAGCGGGAAGCTTGAAGTAAACTCTGGACCTGCGGCTATTACCCCAGATCCGGCGTTCTAGTGTCGTCGACTGTTCCCTTGCGGTACTTAGAGTATATCCTCCACCCAAACACTCGTTGCTTAACCCGCGTCTAGCTCGTGACTTGCATCACAGCGGGAAGCTTGAAGTAAACTCTGGACCTGCGGCTATTACCCCAGATCCGGCGTTCTAGTGTCGGCGACTGTTCCCTTGCGGTACTAAGAGTATATCCTCCACCCAAACACTCGTTGCTTAACCCGCGTCTAGCTCGTGACTTGCATCACAGCGGGAAGCTTGAAGTAAACTCTGGACCTGCGGCTATTACCCCAGATCCGGCGTTCTAGTGTCGGCGACTGTTCCCTTGCGGTACTAAGAGTAAATCCTCCACCCAAACACTCGTTGCTTAACCCGCGTCTAGCTCGTGACTTGCATCACAGCGGGAAGCTTGAAGTAAACTCTGGACCTGCGGCTATTACCCCAGATCCGGCGTTCTAGTGTCGGCGACTGTTCCCTTGCGGTACTAAGAGTAAATCCTCCACCCAAACACTCGTTGCTTAACCCGCGTCTAGCTCGTGACTTGCATCACAGCGGGAAGCTTGAAGTAAACTCTGGACCTGCGGCTATTACCCCAGATCCGGCGTTCTAGTGTCGGCGACTGTTCCCTTGCGGTACTAAGAGTATATCCTCCACCCAAACACTCGTTGCTTAACCCGCGTCTAGCTCGTGACTTGCATCACAGCGGGAAGCTTGAAGTAAACTCTGGACCTGCGGCTATTACCCCAGATCCGACGTTCTAGTGTCGGCGACTGTTCCCTTGCGGTACTAAGAGTAAATCCTCTACCCAAACACTCGTTGCTTAACCCGCGTCTAGCTCGTGACTTGCATCACAGCGGGAAGCTTGAAGTAAACTCTGGACCTGCGGCTATTACCCCAGATCCGGCGATCTAGTGTCGGCGACTGTTCCCTTGCGGTACTAAGAGTATATCCTCCACCCAAACACTCGTTGCTTAACCCGCGTCTAGCTCGTGACTTGCATCACAGCGGGAAGCTTGAAGTAAACCCTGGACCTGCGGCTATTACCCCAGATCCGGCGTTCTAGTGTCGGCGACTGTTCCCTTGCGGTACTAAGAGTATATCCTCTACCCAAACACTCGTTGCTTAACCCGCGTCTAGCTCGTGACTTGCATCACAGCGGGAAGCTTGAAGTAAACTCTGGACCTGCGGCTATTACCCCAGATCCGGCGATCTAATGTCGGCGACTGTTCCCTTGCGGTACTAAGAGTATATCCTCCACCCAAACACTCGTTGCTTAACCCGCGTCTAGCTCGTGACTTGCATCACAGCGGGAAGCTTGAAGTAAACTCTGGACCTGCGGCTATTACCCCAGATCCGGCGTTCTAGTGTCGGCGACTGTTCCCTTGCGGTACTAAGAGTAAATCCTCCACCCAAACACTCGTTGCTTAACCCGCGTCTAGCTCGTGACTTGCATCACAGCGGGAAGCTTGAAGTAAACTCTGGACCTGCGGCTATTACCCCAGATCCGGCGTTCTAGTGTCGGCGACTATTCCCTTGCGGTACTAAGAGTAAATCCTTCACCCAAACACTCGTTGCTTAACCCGCGTCTAGCTCGTGACTTGCATCACAGCGGGAAGCTTGAAGTAAACTCTGGACCTGCGGCTATTACCCCAGATCCGGCGTTCTAGTGTCGGCGACTGTTCCCTTGCGGTACTAAGAGTATAACCTTCACCCAAACACTCGTTGCTTAACCCGCGTCTAGCTCGTGACTTGCATCACAGCGGGAAGCTTGAAGTAAACTCTGGACCTGCGGCTATTACCCTAGATCCGGCGTTCTAGTGTCGGCGACTGTTCCCTTGCGGTACTAAGAGTAAATCCTCCACCCAAACACTCGTTGCTTAACCCGCGTCTAGCTCGTGACTTGCATCACAGCGGGAAGCTTGAAGTAAACTCTGGACCTGCGGCTATTACCCCTGATCCGGCGTTCTAGTGTCGGCGACTGTTCCCTTGCGGTACTAAGAGTAAATCCTCCACCCAAACACTCGTTGCTTAACCCGCGTCTAGCTCGTGACTTGCATCACAGCGGAAAGCTTGAAGTAAACCCTGGACCTGCGGCTATTACCCCAGATCTGGCGTTCTAGTGTCGGCGACTGTTCCCTTGCGGTACTAAGAGTATATCCTCCACCCAAACACTCGTTGCTTAACCCGCGTCTAGCTCGTGACTTGCATCACAGCGGGAAGCTTGAAGTAAACTCTGGACCTGCGGCTATTACCCCAGATCCGGCGTTCTAGTGTCGTCGACTGTTCCCTTGCGGTACTAAGAGTATATCCTCCACCCAAACACTCGTTGCTTAACCCGCGTCTAGCTCGTGACTTGCATCACAGCGGGAAGCTTGAAGTAAACTCTGGACCTGCGGCTATTACCCCAGATCCGGCGTTCTAGTGTCGGCGACTGTTCCCTTGCGGTACTAAGAGTATATCCTCCACCCAAACACTCGTTGCTTAACCCGCGTCTAGCTCGTGACTTGCATCACAGCGGGAAGCTTGAAGTAAACTCTGGACCTGCGGCTATTACCCCAGATCCGGCGTTCTAGTGTCGGCGACTGTTCCCTTGCGGTACTAAGAGTAAATCCTCCACCCAAACACTCGTTGCTTAACCCGCGTCTAGCTCGTGACTTGCATCACAGCGGGAAGCTTGAAGTAAACTCTGGACCTGCGGCTATTACCCCAGATCCGGCGTTCTAGTGTCGGCGACTGTTCCCTTGCGGTACTAAGAGTAAATCCTCCACCCAAACACTCGTTGCTTAACCCGCGTCTAGCTCGTGACTTGCATCACAGCGGGAAGCTTGAAGTAAACTCTGGACCTGCGGCTATTACCCCAGATCCGACGTTCTAGTGTCGGCGACTGTTCCCTTGCGGTACTAAGAGTAAATCCTCTACCCAAACACTCGTTGCTTAACCCGCGTCTAGCTCGTGACTTGCATCACAGCGGGAAGCTTGAAGTAAACTCTGGACCTGCGGCTATTACCCCAGATCCGGCGTTCTAGTGTCGGCGACTGTTCCCTTGCGGTACTAAGAGTAAATCCTCCACCCAAACACTCGTTGCTTAACCCGCGTCTAGCTCGTGACTTGCATCACAGCGGAAAGCTTGAAGTAAACCCTGGACCTGCGGCTATTACCCCAGATCTGGCGTTCTAGTGTCGGCGACTGTTCCCTTGCGGTACTAAGAGTATATCCTCCACCCAAACACTCGTTGCTTAACCCGCGTCTAGCTCGTGACTTGCATCACAGCGGGAAGCTTGAAGTAAACTCTGGACCTGCGGCTATTACCCCAGATCCGGCGTTCTAGTGTCGTCGACTGTTCCCTTGCGGTACTAAGAGTATATCCTCCACCCAAACACTCGTTGCTTAACCCGCGTCTAGCTCGTGACTTGCATCACAGCGGGAAGCTTGAAGTAAACTCTGGACCTGCGGCTATTACCCCAGATCCGGCGTTCTAGTGTCGGCGACTGTTCCCTTGCGGTACTAAGAGTATATCCTCCACCCAAACACTCGTTGCTTAACCCGCGTCTAGCTCGTGACTTGCATCACAGCGGGAAGCTTGAAGTAAACTCTGGACCTGCGGCTATTACCCCAGATCCGGCGTTCTAGTGTCGGCGACTGTTCCCTTGCGGTACTAAGAGTAAATCCTCCACCCAAACACTCGTTGCTTAACCCGCGTCTAGCTCGTGACTTGCATCACAGCGGGAAGCTTGAAGTAAACTCTGGACCTGCGGCTATTACCCCAGATCCGGCGTTCTAGTGTCGGCGACTGTTCCCTTGCGGTACTAAGAGTAAATCCTCCACCCAAACACTCGTTGCTTAACCCGCGTCTAGCTCGTGACTTGCATCACAGCGGGAAGCTTGAAGTAAACTCTGGACCTGCGGCTATTACCCCAGATCCGACGTTCTAGTGTCGGCGACTGTTCCCTTGCGGTACTAAGAGTAAATCCTCTACCCAAACACTCGTTGCTTAACCCGCGTCTAGCTCGTGACTTGCATCACAGCGGGAAGCTTGAAGTAAACTCTGGACCTGCGGCTATTACCCCAGATCCGGCGTTCTAGTGTCGGCGACTGTTCCCTTGCGGTACTAAGAGTAAATCCTCCACCCAAACACTCGTTGCTTAACCCGCGTCTAGCTCGTGACTTGCATCACAGCGGGAAGCTTGAAGTAAACCCTGGACCTGCGGCTATTACCCCAGATCCGGCGTTCTAGTGTCGGCGACTGTTCCCTTGCGGTACTAAGAGTAAATCCTCCACCCAAACACTCGTTGCTTAACCCGCGTCTAGCTCGTGACTTGCATCACAGCGGGAAGCTTGAAGTAAACTCTGGACCTGCGGCTATTACCCCAGATCCGGCGTTCTAGTGTCGGCGACTGTTCCCTTGCGGTACTAAGAGTAAATCCTCCACCCAAACACTCGTTGCTTAACCCGCGTCTAGCTCGTGACTTGCATCACAGCGGGAAGCTTGAAGTAAACTCTGGACCTGCGGCTATTACCCCAGATCCGGCGTTCTAGTGTCGGCGACTGTTCCCTTGCGGTACTAAGAGTAAATCCTCCACCCAAACACTCGTTGCTTAACCCGCGTCTAGCTCGTGACTTGTATCACAGCGGGAAGCTTGAAGTAAACCCTGGACCTGCGGCTATTACCCCAGATCCGGCGTTCTAGTGTCGGCGACTGTTCCCTTGCGGTACTAAGAGTAAATCCTCTACTCAAACACTCGTTGCTTAACCCGCGTCTAGCTCGTGACTTGCATCACAGCGGGAAGCTTGAAGTAAACTCTGGACCTGCGGCTATTACCCCAGATCCGGCGTTCTAGTGTCGGCGGCTGTTCCCTTGCGGTACTAAGAGTAAATCCTCCACCCAAACACTCGTTGCTTAACCCGCGTCTAGCTCGTGACTTGCATCACAGCGGGAAGCTTGAAGTAAACTCTGGACCTGCGGCTATTACCCCAGATCCGGCGTTCTAGTGTCGGCGACTGTTCCCTTGCGGTACTAAGAGTATATCCTCCACCCAAACACTCGTTGCTTAACCCGCGTCTAGCTCGTGACTTGCATCACAGCGGGAAGCTTGAAGTAAACTCTGGACCTGCGGCTATTACCCCAGATCCGGCGTTCTAGTGTCGGCGACTGTTCCCTTGCGGTACTAAGAGTATATCCTCCACCCAAACACTCGTTGCTTAACCCGCGTCTAGCTCGTGACTTGCATCACAGCGGGAAGCTTGAAGTAAACTCTGGACCTGCGGCTATTACCCCAGATCCGGCGTTCTAGTGTCGGCGACTGTTCCCTTGCGGTACTAAGAGTAAATCCTCCACCCAAACACTCGTTGCTTAACCCGCGTCTAGCTCGTGACTTGCATCACAGCGGGAAGCTTGAAGTAAACTCTGGACCTGCGGCTATTACCCCAGATCCGGCGTTCTAGTGTCGGCGACTGTTCCCTTGCGGTACTAAGAGTAAATCCTCCACCCAAACACTCGTTGCTTAACCCGCGTCTAGCTCGTGACTTGCATCACAGCGGGAAGCTTGAAGTAAACTCTGGACCTGCGGCTATTACCCCAGATCCGACGTTCTAGTGTCGGCGACTGTTCCCTTGCGGTACTAAGAGTAAATCCTCTACCCAAACACTCGTTGCTTAACCCGCGTCTAGCTCGTGACTTGCATCACAGCGGGAAGCTTGAAGTAAACTCTGGACCTGCGGCTATTACCCCAGATCCGGCGTTCTAGTGTCGGCGACTGTTCCCTTGCGGTACTAAGAGTAAATCCTCCACCCAAACACTCGTTGCTTAACCCGCGTCTAGCTCGTGACTTGCATCACAGCGGAAAGCTTGAAGTAAACCCTGGACCTGCGGCTATTACCCCAGATCTGGCGTTCTAGTGTCGGCGACTGTTCCCTTGCGGTACTAAGAGTATATCCTCCACCCAAACACTCGTTGCTTAACCCGCGTCTAGCTCGTGACTTGCATCACAGCGGGAAGCTTGAAGTAAACTCTGGACCTGCGGCTATTACCCCAGATCCGGCGTTCTAGTGTCGTCGACTGTTCCCTTGCGGTACTAAGAGTATATCCTCCACCCAAACACTCGTTGCTTAACCCGCGTCTAGCTCGTGACTTGCATCACAGCGGGAAGCTTGAAGTAAACTCTGGACCTGCGGCTATTACCCCAGATCCGGCGTTCTAGTGTCGGCGACTGTTCCCTTGCGGTACTAAGAGTATATCCTCCACCCAAACACTCGTTGCTTAACCCGCGTCTAGCTCGTGACTTGCATCACAGCGGGAAGCTTGAAGTAAACTCTGGACCTGCGGCTATTACCCCAGATCCGGCGTTCTAGTGTCGGCGACTGTTCCCTTGCGGTACTAAGAGTAAATCCTCCACCCAAACACTCGTTGCTTAACCCGCGTCTAGCTCGTGACTTGCATCACAGCGGGAAGCTTGAAGTAAACTCTGGACCTGCGGCTATTACCCCAGATCCGGCGTTCTAGTGTCGGCGACTGTTCCCTTGCGGTACTAAGAGTAAATCCTCCACCCAAACACTCGTTGCTTAACCCGCGTCTAGCTCGTGACTTGCATCACAGCGGGAAGCTTGAAGTAAACTCTGGACCTGCGGCTATTACCCCAGATCCGACGTTCTAGTGTCGGCGACTGTTCCCTTGCGGTACTAAGAGTAAATCCTCTACCCAAACACTCGTTGCTTAACCCGCGTCTAGCTCGTGACTTGCATCACAGCGGGAAGCTTGAAGTAAACTCTGGACCTGCGGCTATTACCCCAGATCCGGCGTTCTAGTGTCGGCGACTGTTCCCTTGCGGTACTAAGAGTAAATCCTCCACCCAAACACTCGTTGCTTAACCCGCGTCTAGCTCGTGACTTGCATCACAGCGGGAAGCTTGAAGTAAACCCTGGACCTGCGGCTATTACCCCAGATCCGGCGTTCTAGTGTCGGCGACTGTTCCCTTGCGGTACTAAGAGTAAATCCTCCACCCAAACACTCGTTGCTTAACCCGCGTCTAGCTCGTGACTTGCATCACAGCGGGAAGCTTGAAGTAAACTCTGGACCTGCGGCTATTACCCCAGATCCGGCGTTCTAGTGTCGGCGACTGTTCCCTTGCGGTACTAAGAGTAAATCCTCCACCCAAACACTCGTTGCTTAACCCGCGTCTAGCTCGTGACTTGTATCACAGCGGGAAGCTTGAAGTAAACCCTGGACCTGCGGCTATTACCCCAGATCCGGCGTTCTAGTGTCGGCGACTGTTCCCTTGCGGTACTAAGAGTAAATCCTCTACTCAAACACTCGTTGCTTAACCCGCGTCTAGCTCGTGACTTGCATCACAGCGGGAAGCTTGAAGTAAACTCTGGACCTGCGGCTATTACCCCAGATCCGGCGTTCTAGTGTCGGCGGCTGTTCCCTTGCGGTACTAAGAGTAAATCCTCCACCCAAACACTCGTTGCTTAACCCGCGTCTAGCTCGTGACTTGCATCACAGCGGGAAGCTTGAAGTAAACTCTGGACCTGCGGCTATTACCCCAGATCCGGCGTTCTAGTGTCGGCGACTGTTCCCTTGCGGTACTAAGAGTATATCCTCCACCCAAACACTCGTTGCTTAACCCGCGTCTAGCTCGTGACTTGCATCACAGCGGGAAGCTTGAAGTAAACTCTGGACCTGCGGCTATTACCCCAGATCCGGCGTTCTAGTGTCGGCGACTGTTCCCTTGCGGTACTAAGAGTATATCCTCCACCCAAACACTCGTTGCTTAACCCGCGTCTAGCTCGTGACTTGCATCACAGCGGGAAGCTTGAAGTAAACTCTGGACCTGCGGCTATTACCCCAGATCCGGCGTTCTAGTGTCGGCGACTGTTCCCTTGCGGTACTAAGAGTAAATCCTCCACCCAAACACTCGTTGCTTAACCCGCGTCTAGCTCGTGACTTGCATCACAGCGGGAAGCTTGAAGTAAACCCTGGACCTGCGGCTATTACCCCAGATCCGGCGTTCTAGTGTCGGCGACTGTTCCCTTGCGGTACTAAGAGTATATCCTCCACCCAAACACTCGTTGCTTAACCCGCGTCTAGCTCGTGACTTGCATCACAGCGGGAAGCTTGAAGTAAACTCTGGACCTGCGGCTATTACCCCAGATCCGGCGTTCTAGTGTCGGCGACTGTTCCCTTGCGGTACTAAGAGTATATCCTCCACCCAAACACTCGTTGCTTAACCCGCGTCTAGCTCGTGACTTGCATCACAGCGGGAAGCTTGAAGTAAACTCTGGACCTGCGGCTATTACCCCAGATCCGGCGTTCTAGTGTCGGCGACTGTTCCCTTGCGGTACTAAGAGTATAACCTCCACCCAAACACTCGTTGCTTAACCCGCGTCTAGCTCGTGACTTGCATCACAGCGGGAAGCTTGAAGTAAACTCTGGACCTGCGGCTATTACCCCAGATCCGGCGTTCTAGTGTCGGCGACTGTTCCCTTGCGGTACTAAGAGTAAATCCTCCACCCAAACACTCGTTGCTTAACCCGCGTCTAGCTCGTGACTTGCATCACAGCGGGAAGCTTGAAGTAAACTCTGGACCTGCGGCTATTACCCCAGATCCGGCGTTCTAGTGTCGGCGACTGTTCCCTTGCGGTACTAAGAGTATATCCTCCACCCAAACACTCGTTGCTTAACCCGCGTCTAGCTCGTGACTTGCATCACAGCGGGAAGCTTGAAGTAAACTCTGGACCTGCGGCTATTACCCCAGATCCGGCGTTCTAGTGTCGGCGACTGTTCCCTTGCGGTACTAAGAGTATATCCTCCACCCAAACACTCGTTGCTTAACCCGCGTCTAGCTCGTGACTTGCATCACAGCGGGAAGCTTGAAGTAAACCCTGGACCTGCGGCTATTACCCCAGATCCGGCGTTCTAGTGTCGGCGACTGTTCCCTTGCGGTACTAAGAGTATATCCTCCACCCAAACACTCGTTGCTTAACCCGCGTCTAGCTCGTGACTTGCATCACAGCGGGAAGCTTGAAGTAAACTCTGGACCTGCGGCTATTACCCCAGATCCGGCGTTCTAGTGTCGGCGACTGTTCCCTTGCGGTACTAAGAGTATATCCTCCACCCAAACACTCGTTGCTTAACCCGCGTCTAGCTCGTGACTTGCATCACAGCGGGAAGCTTGAAGTAAACTCTGGACCTGCGGCTATTACCCCAGATCCGACGTTCTAGTGTCGGCGACTGTTCCCTTGCGGTACTAAGAGTATATCCTCCACCCAAACACTCGTTGCTTAACCCGCGTCTAGCTCGTGACTTGCATCACAGCGGGAAGCTTGAAGTAAACTCTGGACCTGCGGCTATTACCCCAGATCCGGCGTTCTAGTGTCGGCGACTGTTCCCTTGCGGTACTAAGAGTATATCCTCCACTCAAACACTCGTTGCTTAACCCGCATCTAGCTCGTGACTTGCATCACAGCGGGAAGCTTGAAGTAAACTCTGGACCTGCGGCTATTACCCCAGATCCGGCGTTCTAGTGTCGGCGACTGTTCCCTTGCGGTACTAAGAGTAAATCCTCCACCCAAACACTCGTTGCTTAACCCGCGTCTAGCTCGTGACTTGCATCACAGCGGGAAGCTTGAAGTAAACTCTGGACCTGCGGCTATTACCCCAGATCCGGCGTTCTAGTGTCGGCGACTGTTCCCTTGCGGTACTAAGAGTAAATCCTCCACCCAAACACTCGTTGCTTAACCCGCGTCTAGCTCGTGACTTGCATCACAGCGGGAAGCTTGAAGTAAACCCTGGACCTGCGGCTATTACCCCAGATCCGGCGTTCTAGTGTCGGCGACTGTTCCCTTGCGGTACTAAGAGTATACCCTCCACCCAAACACTCGTTGCTTAACCCGCGTCTAGCTCGTGACTTGCATCACAGCGGGAAGCTTGAAGTAAACTCTGGACCTGCGGCTATTACCCCAGATCCGGCGTTCTAGTGTCGGCGACTGTTCCCTTGCGGTACTAAGAGTAAATCCTCCACCCAAACACTCGTTGCTTAACCCGCGTCTAGCTCGTGACTTGCATCACAGCGGGAAGCTTGAAGTAAACTCTGGACCTGCGGCTATTACCCCAGATCCGGCGTTCTAGTGTCGGCGACTGTTCCCTTGCGGTACTAAGAGTATATCCTCCACCCAAACACTCGTTGCTTAACCCGCGTCTAGCTCGTGACTTGCATCACAGCGGGAAGCTTGAAGTAAACTCTGGACCTGCGGCTAATACCCCAGATCCGGCGTTCTAGTGTCGGCGACTGTTCCCTTGCGGTACTAAGAGTATATCCTCCACCCAAACACTCGTTGCTTAACCCGCGTCTAGCTCGTGACTTGCATCACAGCGGGAAGCTTGAAGTAAACTCTGGACCTGCGGCTATTACCGCAGATCCGGCGTTCTAGTATCGGCGACTGTTCCCTTGCTGTACTAAGAGTATATCCTCCACCCAAACACTTGTTTAATATTATATTTCATCAAAATGTTTCAAAATGTTTACTCGCAGGCTCGCAGCCCCTCCGCTGAAAATAAGCTAAGTTAGTGAAAATTGAGATAAATAAAATAAAACCCAATTACCTCGAGTCGTTGACACTGTGGAAATGTGCGCAGAGCGATAGACTTGAAAGTGATGGAGAGAGGGTGCAGAGAAGTGGGGGCATCTAAAATACCCTCCAGCTGGCGACGACACATATTACGAGCGAACAGCCACCTGAAATTGAAAATATGAAGCTATCAAGAAAAGACAATGAAGCAGAAAAAATTACATTCGACTTTTCGCTCAAATCACTTTTTCTGTAACCTTTATTGTCGTGTAAACTTTTCTCTAATACATGAACCGAATATTCATTTGCAAAATTGAACGTACTACTCCCAAATTATCAGTTAGGGAAATCAAAACCAAAGGGAAATAGAATTTGGATCCGTAAAGAGCCATGATAAAGTTAGCATGTGTACCGTAGGAGGCTTAGTAGAAAAGATGTGGACTATATTCATTTGCAAAATTGATCGTTTATGCTCACACTAATCCCAAATTATCAGTTAGGGGAATCGAAATCGAAGGGAAATAGATTTTGGATTCGTACAGTGCCATGGTAAAGTTAGCATGTGTACTGTAGGAGGCTTAGTAGAAAAGATGTGGACTATATTCATTTGCAAAATTGATCGTATATGCTCACACTAATCCCAAATTATCAGTTGGGGGAATCAAAACCAAAGGGAAATAGAATTTGGATCCGTAAAGAGCCATGGTAAAGTTAGCATATGTACTGTAGGAGGCTTAGTAGAAACGATGTGGACTATATTCATTTGCAAAATTGATCGTATATGCTCACACTAATCCCAAATTATCGGTTAGGGGAAACAAAATCAAAGGGAAATAGAATTTGGATCCATAAAGAGCCATGGTAAAGTTAGCATGTGTACTGTAGGAGGCTTAGTAGAAAAGATGTGGACTATATTTATTTGCAAAATTGATCGTATATACTCATACTACCCCCAAATTATCAGTTAGGGAAATCAAAATCAAAGGAAATTAGAGCTTGGATTCGTAAAGTGCCATGGTAAAGTTAGCATGTGTACTGTGGGAGGCTTAGTAGAAAAGATGTGGACTATATTCATTTGCAAAATTGATCGTATATACTCATACTACCCCCAAATTATCAGTTAGGGAAATCAAGATCAAATGGAATTTGAATTTGGATTCGTACAGTGCCATGGTAAAGTTAGCATGTATACTGTAGGAGGCTTAGTAGAAAAGATGTGGACTATATTCATTTGCAAAATTGATCATATATACTCACACTAATCCCAAATTATCAGTTAGGGAAATCAAAATCAAAGGGAATTAGAATTTGGATCCGTAAAGAGCCATGGTAAAGTTAGCATGTGTACTGTAGGAGGTTTGGTAGAAAAGATGTGTACTATATTCATTTGCAAAATTGATCGTATATGCTCACACTAATCCCAAATTATCAGTTAGAGAAATCTAAATCAAAGGAAATTAGAATTTGGATTCGTAAAGAGCCATGGTAAAGTTAGCATGTGTACTGTAGGAGGCTTAGTAGAAAAGATGTGGACTATATTCATTTGCAAAATTGATCGTATATACTCATACTACCCCCAAATTATCAGTTAGGGAAATCAAAATCAAAGGAAATTAGAATTTGGATCCGTAAAGAGCCATGGTAGAGTTAGCATGTGTACTGTAGGAGGCTTAGTAGAAAAGATGTGGACGATATTCATTTGCAAAATTGATCGTATATACTCATACTACCCCCAAATTATCAGGTAGGGAAATCAAAATCAAAGGGAATTTGGATTTGGATTCGTACAGTGCCATGGTAAAGTTAGCATGTGTACTGTAGGAGGCTTAGTAGAAAAGATGTGGACTATATTCATTTGCAAAATTGATCGTATATACTCATACTGCCCCCAAATTATCAGTTAGGGAAATCAAAATCAAAGGGAATTAGAATTTGGATCCGTAAAGAGCCATGGTAAAGTTAGCATGTGTACTGTAGGAGGTTTGGTAGAAAAGATGTGGACTATATTTATTTGCAAAATTGATCGTATATGCTCACTCTAATCCCAAATTATCAGTTAGGGAAATCAAAATCAAAGGAAATTAGAATTTGGATCCGTAAAGAGCCATGGTAAAGTTAGTATGTGTATTGTAGGAGGCTTAGTATGAAATATGTGGACTATACTCATTTGCAAAATTGATCGTATATGCTCACACTAATCCCAAATTATCAGTTAGGGGAATCAAAACCAAAGGGAAATAGAATTTGGATCCGTAAAGAGCCATGGTAAAGTTAGCATGTGTACTGTAGGAGGCTTAGTAGAAAAGATGTGGACTATATTCATTTGCAAAATTGATCATATATACTCACACTAATCCCAAATTATCAGTTAGGGAAATCAAAATCAAAGGGAAATAGAATTTGGATCCATAAAGAGCCATGGTAAAGTTAGCATGTGTACTGTAGGAGGCTTAGTAGAAAAGATGTGGACTATATTCATTTGCAAAATTGATCGTATATGCTCACACTAATCCCAAATTATCAGTTAGGGGAATCAAAATCAAAGGGAAATAGAATTTGGATCCATAAAGAGCCATGGTAAAGTTAGCATGTGTACTGTAGGAGGCTTAGTAGAAAAGATGTGGACTATATTCATTTGCAAAATTGATCGTATATGCTCACACTAATCCCAAATTATCAGTTAGGGAAATCAAAATCAAAGGGAATTAGAATTTGGATCCGTAAAGAGCCATGGTAAAGTTAGCATGTGTACTGTAGGAGGTTTGGTAGAAAAGATGTGGACTATATTTATTTGCAAAATTGATCGTATATGCTCACTCTAATCCCAAATTATCAGTTAGGGAAATCAAAATCAAAGGAAATTAGAATTTGGATCCGTAAAGAGCCATGGTAAAGTTAGTATGTGTATTGTAGAAGGCTTAGTATGAAATATGTGGACTATACTCATTTGCAAAATTTATCGTATATGCTCACACTAATCCCAAATTATCAGTTAGGGGAATCAAAACCAAAGGGAAATAGAATTTGGATCCGTAAAGAGCCATGGTAAAGTTAGCATGTGTACTGTAGGAGGCTTAGTAGAAAAGATGTGGACTATATTCTTTGCAAAATTGATCGTATATGCTCACACTAATCCCAAATTATCAGTTGGGGGAATCAAAACCAAAGGGAAATAGAATTTGGATCCGTAAAGAGCCATGGTAAAGTTAGCATGTGTACTGTAGGAGGCTTAGTAGAAAAGATGTGGACTATATTCATTTGCAAAATTGATCGTATATGCTCACACTAATCCCAAATTATCGGTTAGGGGAAACAAAATCAAAGGGAAATAGAATTTGGATCCATAAAGAGCCATGGTAAAGTTAGCATGTGTACTGTAGGAGGCTTAGTAGAAAAGATGTGGACTATATTCATTTGCAAAATTGATCGTATATACTCATACTACCCCCAAATTATCAGTTAGGGAAATCAAAATCAAAGGAAATTAGAATTTGGATCCGTAAAGAGCCATGGTAGAGTTAGCATGTGTACTGTAGGAGGCTTAGTAGAAAAGATGTGGACGATATTCATTTGCAAAATTGATCGTATATACTCATACTACCCCCAAATTATCAGTTAGGGAAATCAAAATCAAAGGGAATTTGGATTTGGATTCGTACAGTGCCATGGTAAAGTTAGCATGTGTACTGTAGGAGGCTTAGTAGAAAAGATGTGGACTATATTCATTTGCAAAATTGATCGTATATACTCATACTGCCCCCAAATTATCAGTTAGGGAAATCAAAATCAAAGGGAATTAGAATTTGGATCCGTAAAGAGCCATGGTAAAGTTAGCATGTGTACTGTAGGAGGTTTGGTAGAAAAGATGTGGACTATATTTATTTGCAAAATTGATCGTATATGCTCACTCTAATCCCAAATTATCAGTTAGGGAAATCAAAATCAAAGGAAATTAGAATTTGGATCCGTAAAGAGCCATGGTAAAGTTAGTATGTGTATTGTAGGAGGCTTAGTATGAAATATGTGGACTATACTCATTTGCAAAATTGATCGTATATGCTCACACTAATCCCAAATTATCAGTTAGGGGAATCAAAGCCAAAGGGAAATAGAATTTGAATCCGTAAAGAGCCATGGTAAAGTTAGCATGTGTACTGTAGGAGGCTTAGTAGAAAAGATGTGGACTATATTCATTTGCAAAATTGATCATATATACTCACACTAATCCCAAATTATCAGTTAGGGAAATCAAAATCAAAGGGAAATAGAATTTGGATCCATAAAGAGCCATGGTAAAGTTAGCATGTGTACTGTAGGAGGCTTAGTAGAAAAGATGTGGACTATATTCATTTGCAAAATTGATCGTATATGCTCACACTAATCCCAAATTATCAGTTAGGGGAATCAAAATCAAAGGGAAATAGAATTTGGATCCATAAAGAGCCATGGTAAAGTTAGCATGTGTACTGTAGGAGGCTTAGTAGAAAAGATGTGGACTATATTCATTTGCAAAATTGATCGTATATACTCATACTGCCCCCAAATTATCAGTTAGGAAAATCAAAATCAAAGGGAATTAGAATTTGGATCCGTAAAGAGCCATGGTAAAGTTAGCATGTGTACTGTAGGAGGTTTGGTAGAAAAGATGTGGACTATATTTATTTGCAAAATTGATCGTATATGCTCACTCTAATCCCAAATTATCAGTTAGGGAAATCAAAATCAAAGGAAATTAGAATTTGGATCCGTAAAGAGCCATGGTAAAGTTAGTATGTGTATTGTAGAAGGCTTAGTATGAAATATGTGGACTATACTCATTTGCAAAATTTATCGTATATGCTCACACTAATCCCAAATTATCAGTTAGGGGAATCAAAACCAAAGGGAAATAGAATTTGGATCCGTAAAGAGCCATGGTAAAGTTAGCATGTGTACTGTAGGAGGCTTAGTAGAAAAGATGTGGACTATATTCTTTGCAAAATTGATCGTATATGCTCACACTAATCCCAAATTATCAGTTGGGGGAATCAAAACCAAAGGGAAATAGAATTTGGATCCGTAAAGAGCCATGGTAAAGTTAGCATGTGTACTGTAGGAGGCTTAGTAGAAAAGATGTGGACTATATTCATTTGCAAAATTGATCGTATATGCTCACACTAATCCCAAATTATCGGTTAGGGGAAACAAAATCAAAGGGAAATAGAATTTGGATCCATAAAGAGCCATGGTAAAGTTAGCATGTGTACTGTAGGAGGCTTAGTAGAAAAGATGTGGACTATATTCATTTGCAAAATTGATCGTATATACTCATACTACCCCCAAATTATCAGTTAGGGAAATCAAAATCAAAGGAAATTAGAATTTGGATCCGTAAAGAGCCATGGTAGAGTTAGCATGTGTACTGTAGGAGGCTTAGTAGAAAAGATGTGGACGATATTCATTTGCAAAATTGATCGTATATACTCATACTACCCCCAAATTATCAGTTAGGGAAATCAAAATCAAAGGGAATTTGGATTTGGATTCGTACAGTGCCATGGTAAAGTTAGCATGTGTACTGTAGGAGGCTTAGTAGAAAAGATGTGGACTATATTCATTTGCAAAATTGATCGTATATACTCATACTGCCCCCAAATTATCAGTTAGGGAAATCAAAATCAAAGGGAATTAGAATTTGGATCCGTAAAGAGCCATGGTAAAGTTAGCATGTGTACTGTAGGAGGTTTGGTAGAAAAGATGTGGACTATATTTATTTGCAAAATTGATCGTATATGCTCACTCTAATCCCAAATTATCAGTTAGGGAAATCAAAATCAAAGGAAATTAGAATTTGGATCCGTAAAGAGCCATGGTAAAGTTAGTATGTGTATTGTAGGAGGCTTAGTATGAAATATGTGGACTATACTCATTTGCAAAATTGATCGTATATGCTCACACTAATCCCAAATTATCAGTTAGGGGAATCAAAGCCAAAGGGAAATAGAATTTGGATCCGTAAAGAGCCATGGTAAAGTTAGCATGTGTACTGTAGGAGGCTTAGTAGAAAAGATGTGGACTATATTCATTTGCAAAATTGATCATATATACTCACACTAATCCCAAATTATCAGTTAGGGAAATCAAAATCAAAGGGAAATAGAATTTGGATCCATAAAGAGCCATGGTAAAGTTAGCATGTGTACTGTAGGAGGCTTAGTAGAAAAGATGTGGACTATATTCATTTGCAAAATTGATCGTATATGCTCACACTAATCCCAAATTATCAGTTAGGGGAATCAAAATCAAAGGGAAATAGAATTTGGATCCATAAAGAGCCATGGTAAAGTTAGCATGTGTACTGTAGGAGGCTTAGTAGAAAAGATGTGGACTATATTCATTTGCAAAATTGATCGTATATACTCATACTGCCCCCAAATTATCAGTTAGGAAAATCAAAATCAAAGGGAATTAGAATTTGGATCCGTAAAGAGCCATGGTAAAGTTAGCATGTGTACTGTAGGAGGTTTGGTAGAAAAGATGTGGACTATATTTATTTGCAAAATTGATCGTATATGCTCACTCTAATCCCAAATTATCAGTTAGGGGAATCAAAACCAAAGGGAAATAGAATTTGGATCCGTAAAGAGCCATGGTAAAGTTAGCATGTGTACTGTAGGAGGCTTAGTAGAAAAGATGTGGACTATATTCATTTGCAAAATTGATCGTATATGCTCACACTAATCCCAAATTATCAGTTAGGGGAATCAAAACCAAAGGGAAATAGAATTTGGATCCGTAAAGAGCCATGGTAAAGTTAGCATGTGTACTGTAGGAGGCTTAGTAGAAAAGATGTGGACTATATTCATTTGCAAAATTGATCGTATATGCTCACACTAATCCCAAATTATCAGTTAGGGGAATCAAAACCAAAGGGAAATAGAATTTGGATCCGTAAAGAGCCATGGTACAGTTAGCATGTGTACTATAGGAGGCTTAGTAGAAAAGATGTGGACTATATTCGTTTGCAAAATTGATCGTATATGCTCACACTAATCCCAAATTATCAGTTTGGGGAATCAAAATCAAAGGGAATTAGAATATGGATCCATAAAGAGCCATGGTAAAGTTAGCATGTGTACTGTAGGAGGCTTAGTAGAAAAGATGTGGACTATATTCGTTTGCAAAATTGATCGTATATGCTCACACTAATCCCAAATTATCAGTTTGGGGAATCAAAATCAAAGGAAATTAGAATTTGGATCCGTAAAGAGCCATGGTAAAGTTAGCATGTGTACTGTAGGAGGTTCGGTAGAAAAGATGTGGACTATATTTATTTGCAAAATTGATCGTATATACTCATACTGCCCCCAAATTATCAGTTAGGGAAATCAAAATCAAAGGGAATTAGAATTTGGATCCGTAAAGAGCCATGGAAAAGTTAGCATGTGTACTGTAGGAGGCTTAGTAGAAAAGATGTGGACTATATTCATTTGCAAAATTGATCGTATATGCTCACACTAATCCCAAATTATCAGTTAGGGGAATCAAAATCAAAGGGAAATCGAATTTGGATCCATAAAGAGCCATGGTAAAGTTAGCATGTGTACTGTAGGAGGCTTAGTAGAGCCGCATCTAACAAAGTGGAAAGCCACGGGTTGCAATTCTATTTTGTTCTGTTTCGAGAGAAGTATTAACCGAACACAACCTCAGACTACAATCAAGAAAAAGAGAAAGAACGTGTTGTCCGTTTTCGACCTCAACGGCTGCTGCACCAACCAAAGGGTGAAATCAGGTAATTAGGTGAAGGCTGACAGGGAGCCGTACAACACATGCGTATCAAACTATTTAGCGTCTAACAGGGAGACCCGTAAATAGATCAATAAATCAATATTCACCTGATATACATTGGCCCTAACTGAGCGATACAGCGACGAGTCTCAGTCAAACTTGGAGCCGAGCACGAGGACATTACGTGGACAGCTTCGCCTACGGGGTAATTCTCAAAGACACCGTCCAATGGAATCTGAAAAATGGGAAAAGGTAGGTGAGAAACATCTATACAAGAGAAGACATGCGGTCTGTCGAAGAAACGTTTGTGAGGACTGAACTAGCTCACTGAAACTGTCTACCACGCAGAAAACCCTGGTAAATGTCAAGAATCGAAAGTATGAGAACAGGAGTCGTCAAAAACACGCCCTTAAATCCTTCCGGAACGGTCCAAAACTCGAAACGGACTCGTACCATCAATTAGGTACAACCATTACCTTATTCTCTCGCGTGAAGTGCAGGTAACCGGCTACATCCAGCAGAAGCGCGGACCAGAACTGCACAACAGAGCACCAGCCCCTACAACAATGGAACCATACACCAGTAAGAATATTCGACGAAGGAGATTTTTCCGTTTTTTTAAGGAAGTCCAAGAAAGGGTTTCAATTAGACCTCATGAAAGTGTAACATGGTGTTACTATGAATACGAAAGAATGAAGAATCCAACTCACTCTGTTAAATTCTTATTCACTTCAAAACGCGAAAGATTAAGACGACAGTCCACAGTCTTTATTGGAGACGAGAGAAGTACTGCCGAAATGGAACCAACATGTCACCTGAAATTGATAGTTTACTGTTATACCCACCAAAACTTCTGCATAGAAAACCATTTGCAAACTACTCCACAGTTTCAAACATAGGTTCTACTCTGCTCTAGCGAGGCACACAGAAACTCACTACAAATCTGGCAACTATACCAAGATATTGCATCGTCATTCACCTATTCTTGCTCGCCTTATGGTACAGCAAAATATGAAAAACCCAGATATCGACGCGTGAATAGGCATATAAACACCAACCTCCGGAACACAGAAGACCTCCGGTAGCAGGCACAGTAGACCACGCCAGAAGGCTTGAGCAGCGGACCTTGCTGAAAACGGAGAATACAAACCATTCCCACTCGGTTCCAAGTGTAGTGATTAATCCTATAGAAATGAAATTGGGATAAAAACCAAAATGGTAGGTTCGAAAAACTTCATTAACTGGTGAAAAGACGTGTGTTTGAATAGGAAATCCAAGAAATTCCCTCCAAATAGGACCCATCTTTCAAGTGGAAAAGCATGACCGTAGGTCTATCAAGACAAAAACTATACAAAACCATAAACCAACCATGTGGGTGTATGTGCGAGGGGCGGGTCTGGCCAAATGGCGGCTAGTCGGGAGCGAGAAGTACGGCGGTACGACCAGGTCGGGACAACACGGGGGAGTTGCGGCTGCAAACAGTAAAGAATAGAAAAATTGAAGAAAAGCTAGTGAGTCAGAGTACTTTATAAAGCTTTGTAATGTGTTGTAATGCGATGTGAAATATGCGCAATTAGAAAGAAAACCAAAATGAGTGAAGAGCTTTACGATTCAACTTCACAGTCACAGGTCACACATTAGAAAGACAGTATGAAAACGTGTTTGCTCAGTGGTTCAAATGTGGAATATCAGAAAGAATAGAATTTCTAGTCGTACCGGTGTCAAACATGAGTAGGAGAAAGAAAACGAGAGAAAGAAAGAGAGAGAGAGAGAGAGAGAGAGAGAGAGAGAGAGAAGAGAGGAGCGGAGCGGAGGGGAAAAGAGGAGTTATAACGTTTGGTTCTGTGTCGAATGAGGAAAAAACCCATAGTTCATTCGTACAACGACTTTTTGGCGCGCAATTTGTTGTTTGTTTGACCCCTTATCTATAATTACCATTGGGAAAGTTGCGCAGACCGTGGGAAACAACAATTTGGGTGTACTCTGATTATCGAAAGCGAATTGTAGCAGTTTAGGACTATAATTAGTGTAAATCAAATTATACAACTACGAGAAAAACAGGTAGAGACACAAAGTCAGGTAAATCTTTTGGAAAAAGAATATGTGTGAAAGTTATGTGTTTCCCTTTTTTGTTGTTGTTTATTGATAGATGATAGCGTTTTTCCCGTTGGGGTAAGTTGGGTGTGCCGACTGGAGTGGTGGGAAATACCCGATTTACATGTACTCGATAAGTCAAAGGGGTTCCGAACAACTTTGTTCAAACGTTGATCGAATAACCAGAAAAATGAGATGGGAGATATCGCCTATTTTGGACGCAAAATATTGAGAATCAGTGAAAGCTAACTTCGGTAAAGAATCATGGTAAACTTCGAGAAATAAAGAACCACAGAGAGCAAGTTTTCCGATTTTCGCAGGTTCTCAGCTCGAATTGTTTTGTAAAAATCAAAAAGAAGTATATAGCTGAAGTAGTTTATAGCTGGAAAAAAACATTATCAATTAAAAACTGTGGTGAAAAGCATCACGGTGGTTTTCGTTTTCGCTGTGTGAGTCTCCACATTTAGAAAACAGTATTTGTGAAGAAAACGATAGCTGACTTCAATTAATCTTTCCATGATTAGAAATATGTTAACTGAGCAGAAATTTTATGAAAAATTCCGAAATACTATGCATTAAATGTTGCAAAAAGAATGCATATTAGTATAAAAAAACGAGTGTAAAGAAAGTAAAGATTAGTTTTGGATAAAACGTGTACAAGAAATATAAAAGAAGTCCAATAAAAATATTTTGAGGAAAAGTCTAATCTCGCTCGGTTTGAAATTTCAAAAAAACGTTTTGTTACCGAAAAGAAAACCTCTGACTGCGACTTATAATGATCTAGCTTATACTCCGTTGTTTTCAAGAAAAGCGAGATTAGCATTTTCCTCAAAATATTTTTATTGGACTTCTTTTATATTTCTTGTACATGTTTATCCAAAACTAATCTTTACTTTCTTTACACTCGTTTTTTATACTAATTGAACTGTTTTTCTATGGTTACGAAGTAACGGTCATTTTTGATAAAAATGATATTTTTGAACAATAATCTAAACAAGGAATTTTATGTTTTTCTATTGGAGTTTAAACCGCGCCGTAGTTCAGAACGTTTGTGTAGTTGTGACCTCGTTCAAGTGATAGCAAATTTTGTGCTCCAGGCAGGAATCGAACGTCCGTTCGCCGTGCGTAAATAGAGCTTTTATCCAATCCGCCATTCAGACATGTGAGTAGGAATGAAAACCAAGCTGTACCCGCCTGTCATGAGTTTCATTAGAAAAAGTCTTCCTACTACACGTTGAACTCTTCTTTCATTTTTATTTTCACGAAACCGGTCTATCCATGATTTTTTGCGACACCATTTTTGCCTGTATCACAAGTAATATTCAAATTTCCGACACACCTGAAAAATACGTATACCTCAACTTTTTTATAATTTTGGAATAACGCGGGACAGGGAAACGGCCAATAGTTCTCCGGTTTCCAACAGTCACGGGTAGTTCAAATCTAGTTTACAAGTTTCTTTATGCAAACATTCGTTCAGCAACAAAAAATAGTATTCCTTTGCAACATGATATCCAGACAGGTAGATATGACTTGATTGCTCTCAGCGAAACGTGGTTGAAGTCAAAACATGATGATAGTACAGTAGTTGGGAACTTATCAAGTACGTATTCAGTTATTCGTTGCGATATAAAACGACTTCAAGGCGGTGGTGTAGCGCTATTAATGAATTCGAGTGTTCGTTTTCGATTAGTTTTTTCAGAATCAGTTGCTAAATCATACGAAATTCTGGTTGTTGATATTTTCGCCTCTTGCAACACATTCAGGGTCGTTTTAGTATATCGAGCACCTTCTTGTACTGTTGGTTTTTCATTCCAACTAAACAAAAGTATTAGCGATCTTTCTGTCTGTGAATATGATGTGGTTTGTTTAGGCGATTTCAATCTCCCTGATATTGAGTGGGTTAGACCTAATTGCGGCTCCATGGATAGTGTCTCTCAAAACTTTTTAGACATGATCACCACCTGTGGCATGAAACAATTTGTAACTAATGCAACCCGCCGCAGTTCCATTGTAGTGTTTTGTACTCGAGATGGTTTAGTATCTGACTGTGTTGTTGGTTCCCCCATAGGAACCAGTGATTACAACAGAGTTAACTTTAGGGTCTTCATTGAAAAGAAAACAGAGCCTAAGGTGTATAGAAGATGTTGTATATCGTTATTATTTGATTATAACGTTACTATCTATCTATATTTCTTCTCATGGAATCAGCCAGGCGTCCCTGTTGCTGATGTCCCTCTCATTGTCTAGCGTCTCTATGCTCCCTATGCTATCTAGCCGTGAGCTTCTAGAATGCTCTGACCACGCCCACATCCCTTTCTATAATTCGCCTGCTTGGTATGTATGTATGTCTGAAACCTAAATCGTGCACTTTTAGTCGAAAAAGAGAGAAGCAAATGAAGCAAATGCACTTTTTGCTGAAAACTGAGAAAAGCCGTGAGCGAACGTGAGCTGTATGCTTTTCATTTCTCATTGCCAGTAGTGTGGGAAGGGTGGATCATATTTTTTTTTAGAGAAAACCCTAGCGTAGCGATAGAACCTTTGCCTCTATGTTAAGAGAAGCTCCTGCGCCCTAAGTTAGGGGGAACTTCCACGCCATAAGTTCTCGGGAACTCCCGCGAACAATATTCGGGAGAAGTCCCGCGCTCTATGGTAAGGAAGAAATTCCGCGCTCTATGGTAAGGAAGAAATTCCGCGCTCTATGTTAGGGAGAAGTTTCGCACTCTATGTTAGTGAGAAGTTTCGCGCTCTTAAGGAGAAGTTTCGCGCTATATGTTAGGGAGAAGTTTCGCGCTCTTAAGGAGAAGTTTCGCGCTATATGTTAGGGAGAAGTTTCGCGCTCTATGGTAAGGAAGAAATTCCGCGCTCTATGGTAAGGAAGAAATTCCGCGCTCTATGTTAGGGAGAAGTTTCGCACTCTATGTTAGTGAGAAGTTTCGCGCTCTTAAGGAGAAGTTTCGCGCTATATGTTAGGGAGAAGTTTCGCGCTCTTAAGGAGAAGTTTCGCGCTATATGTTAGGGAGAAGTTTCGCGCTCTATGGTAAGGAAGAAATTCCGCGCTCTATGTTAGGGAGAAGTTTCGCACTCTATGTTAGTGAGAAGTTTCGCGCTCTTAAGGAGAAGTTTCGCGCTATATGTTAGGGAGAAGTTTCGCGCTCTTAAGGAGAAGTTTCGCGCTATATGTTAGGGAGAAGTTTCGCGCTCTATGGTAAGGAAGAAATTCCGCGCTCTATGGTAAGGAAGAAATTCCGCGCTCTATGTTAGGGAGAAGTTTCGCACTCTATGTTAGTGAGAAGTTTCGCGCTCTTAAGGAGAAGTTTCGCGCTATATGTTAGGGAGAAGTTTCGCGCTCTTAAGGAGAAGTTTCGCGCTATATGTTAGGGAGAAGTTTCGCGCTCTATGGTAAGGAAGAAATTCCGCGCTCTATGGTAAGGAAGAAATTCCGCGCTCTATGTTAGGGAGAAGTTTCGCACTCTATGTTAGTGAGAAGTTTCGCGCTCTTAAGGAGAAGTTTCGCGCTATATGTTAGGGAGAAGTTTCGCACTCTATGTTAGTGAGAAGTTTCGCGCTCTTAAGGAGAAGTTTCGCGCTATATGTTAGGGAGAAGTTTCGCGCTCTTAAGGAGAAGTTTCGCGCTATATGTTAGGGAGAAGTTTCGCGCTCTATGGTAAGGAAGAAATTCCGCGCTCTATGTTAGGGAGAAGTTTCGCGCTCTATGTTAGGAAGAAATTTCACGCTCTATGGTAAGAAGAAATTCCGCGTTCTATGTTAGGGAGAAGTTTCGCGTTATATGTTAGGGAGAAGTTTCGCGCTCTATGTTAGTGAGAAGTTTCGCGCTCTCAAGGAGAAGCTTCGCGCTATATGTTAGGGAGAAGTTTCGCGCTCTTAAGGAGAAGTTTCGCGCTATATGTTAGGGAGAAGTTTCGCGCTCTATGGTAAGGAAGAAATTCCGCGCTCTATGTTAGGGAGAAGTTTCGCGCTCTATGGTAAAGAGAGGTTTCGCGCTCTATGTTAGAGAGAGGTCTTGCGCTCCATGTAAGAGAAAGGTCTCGCGCTCAATGTTAAAGAGAGGTCTCGCACTGTTAAGGAGAGCTTTCGCGGTCCATTTTCAGAAAAAAAACAGGACCAGGAAACTCTCGCCAGCTCGGAATAAAAACAAGGGAGGCGGAGGCGGCTTTAGCCGCCGGCGACCTTCCTTGTCCCTCTCTATAATTCGCCTACTTGGTATGTATGTATGTCTGAAACCTAAATCGTGCACTTTTAGTCGAAAAAGAGAGAAGCAAATGAAGCAAATGCACTTTTTGCTGAAAACTGAGAAAAGCCGTGAGTGAACGTGAGCTAGATGCATTCCATTTCTCATTGGCAGTAGTGTGGGAAGGGTGGATCATATTTTTTAGAGAAAACGCTAGCGTAGCGATAGAACCTTTGCCTCTATGTTAAGAGAAACTCCCGAGCCCTAAGTTAGGGGAAACTTCCACGCCATAAGTTCTCGGGAACTCCCGCGAACAATATTCGGGAGAAGTCCCGCGCTCTACGTTAAGGGGAGCTCCCGCACCCTATGTTAGGGAGAAGTTTCGCGCTCTATGGTAAGGAAGAAATTCCGCGCTCTATGGTAAGGAAGAAATTCCGCCCTCTATGTTAGGAAGAAGTTTCGCGCTCCATGTTAGGGAGAAGTTTCGCGCTCTTAAGGAGAAGTTTCGCGCTATATGTTAGGGAGAAGTTTCGCGCTCTTAAGGAGAAGTTTCGCGCTATATGTTAGGGAGAAGTTTCGCGCTCTATGGTAAGGAAGAAATTCCGCGCTCTATGTTAGGGAGAAGTTTCGCGCTCTATGGTAAGGAAGAAATTCCGCGCTCTATGTTAGGGAGAAGTTTCGCGCTCTATGTTAGGGAGAAATTTCACGCTCTATGGTAAGAAGAAATTTCGCGTTCTATGTTAGGGAGAAGTTTCGCGTTATATGTTAGGGAGAAGTTTCGCGCTCTATGTTAGTGAGAAGTTTCGCGCTCTTAAGGAGAAGTTTCGCGCTATATGTTAGGGAGAAGTTTCGCGCTCTATGGTAAGGAAGAAATTCCGCGCTCTATGTTAGGGAGAAGTTTCGCGCTCTATGTTAGGAAGAAATTTCACGCTCTATGGTAAGAAGAAATTTCGCGTTCTATGTTAGGGAGAAGTTTCCCGTTATATGTTAGGGAGAAGTTTCGCGCTCTATGGTAAGGAAGAAATTCCGCGCTCTATGTTAGGGACAAGTTTCGCGCTCTATGGTAAAGAGAGGTTTCGCGCTCTATGTTAGAGAGAGGTCTGCGCTCTATGTAAGAGAAAGGTCTCGCGCTCAATGTTAAAGAGAGGACTCACGTTCTGGAGAGGTGTTAAGGAGAGCTTTCGCGGTCCATTTTCAGAAAAAAAAAACAGGACCAGGAAACTCTCGCCAGCTCGGAATAAAAACAAGGGAGGCGGAGGCGGCTTTAGCCGCCGGCGACCTTCCTTGTTGTCTATATAAGGCTGCTAGAGCTCATTGTTATGAGACTGATCCTACGGGAACGTGACCTCTATATTCTCTGCTATTATTGTACCTATTATCTGGAATAAACTGTAATATATAGCAAGTGTTCAACACACAGAGTAACCTGGAATAAATACAAGTTGTGTGTACTGACAGACACAACAAAGTGGCGATCAGGATAGCAAAATTATTTACGCGTCATCAGTGAACTTTGATTGCAACATTGTTCAAAATGGTGAAACAGATGGAAAAATAGGATGATGATGATGGGAATGTGAATCTTTTGGATATTATCCGGCAACAGCAAGATCAAATTAAACAATTGTTGGAATTGAAAGGTGTGACACGTGATTCTTCTCGTATCATGGCTGATTTGGACGCGAGGGTGACGACTTTTGTGTTTGATGAAGAGAGTAACCACACTTTCAGCAAGTGGTTTGACAGGTACAGCGAGGTATTCACAGTGGATGGAGCATCTTTGGACGACAAAGCAAGAGTACGATTGTTGTTGGGTAAACTGGACGAAAACGTATTTGAACAGTACAAGAGACACATTTTACCAGATGTGACAGCGAATAGAACTTTTGATGAGACAGTGAAAAGCTTGAAGGATTTGTTTGACGTGAAGACTTCTGTGTTCACTACGAGGTATCATTGTCTGACAACTGAAAAGCTGGAAACTGAAGATTATTTGCAATATACAGGACGTGTGAATGAACAATGTGAGAGAGCGAACATACACAACATGACTAGTGACGAATTGAAGGCTTTACTTTGGATTTATGGTTTGAAATCGAGTAAGGATGCTGAACTACGAACAAGATTGCTGGTATTTCTCGACCATGAAATTGCGAACGGAAATACGGTTTCATTGAACAAATTGTATCAAGAGTGTGACAAATGGATAAGCATGAAGCGTGATTCCAAGCTCATCGGAGGTACATCGCGATCTGTCAATGAAGTGAGAGCAAGAAAACCTGAACATCAACGTAATAAGCAAGGCAAGTTTGTGAAAAACAATCGTACAACTGCGTCTGAGTGTTGGAACTGCGGTTCGCGAGGTCACAGAGCAACTGACTGTAACAAGTCTAAGTGGAATTGCAAGAAGTGCAAGACCAGCGGTCACAAGGAGAAATTTTGCGAAGTAGTGAAATCATATCAAGCACGAATGCGAACTACGAATCAGGTGGTCCTGATTGGCAAAACTGAGTTGGATGCAACTGATAGCGTGAATGTGAACGTAGCGCGAAAATATTTGGACGTAAGCGTGAACGGTTACCCAGTACAGTTTCAGTTGGACACTGGATCGGACATTACGTTGTTGAACGTAGACACATGGAAGCAAATGGGTGAACCTGAATTGGAAAATTCAAACGTGACGGTGCGCGACGCGAGCGGCGGCACAATGCAAATTCAAGGAGTTCTTGAATGCGATTTTCAGACTGGAAAATCAACTGGCAAGGGATACGCTTACGTGACCCCGAGATCTAGTCTGATGGGACTAGAATGGATAAATCAATGTGATTCTATGGCATATCATTTGAACATGATGACGGTTGCAACAGTGGAAAAAGATTGCTCTACGCTGGTAGACAATTTGAAGGCAAAGTACGCGACAGTATTTAAGGAAGGCCTTGGCCGCTGCACAAAAGAATTGGCTGATATGAAAGTGATACCCGGATCGAAACCAGTGTATCGTCAGAAGCGACCGTTAACACATTCTGCAGTTGAGATTGTGGAGAAAGAACTGAACAGGTTAATTGACATGGATGTAATTGAACCAGTGACGCACAGCAAATGGGCAGCACCTATTGTGTGCGTGAAGAAGGCAAATGGAAAAATCAGAGTGTGCGCTGATTTTTCTACAGGATTGAATGAGGTACTGGAAAATCATGAATATCCTCTACCTATTCCGGATGACATTTTTGCAACTCTGAATGGTGGAAAATGGTTTTCACAAATTGACTTTTCGGATGCATATTTGCAAGTGGAACTTACGGATAATGCGAAGGAGTTGATTGTCATCAACACACATCGAGGACTGTATCGATACAAACGATTGCCGTTTGGTATCAAGACAGCCCCTGCGATATTTCAGCAACTGATGAACAAATTGTGTTCAGGACTGCAAGGTGTGACTTCTTACCTGGATGATGTGATTGTGGTTGGAACAACTATGGATGAACACAAGGCTAATCTAATGGCTTTATTTGACAGAATATCGGAATACGGATTCCGAGTGAGACTGGAAAAGTGTTCATTCATGAAACCTGAAATACCATTTCTTGGATTCATTGTGGACAGAAATGGAAGAAGACCTAATCCTGGAAAGATTCAAGCAATTAAGAACATGGAAGCACCGAAAGATGAATCGAAATTGCGAGCATTTCTTGGAATGGTGACATACTACAGCAGTTTTGTGCCTAGTATGAAGAAATTGCGAGGTCCCTTGGACCAATTGCTGAAAAGTGATGCGAAATGGATCTGGAAAAGTGATCAGCAAGAGGCATTTGAAAACCTCAAAGGAGCGTTGAGTTCTGAAATGAATTTGACCCACTACGACCCGCAACAACAAATCGTGGTGGCAGCCGACGCATGTGACTATGGAATAGGATGTGTGATTTCTCACAGATTTTCGGATGGAACTGAGAAACCTATCAGTCATGCGGCACGTTCTCTGACATCTAGCGAAGCAAAGTATTCTCAGATTGAAAAGGAAGCACTAGGTCTGGTGTTTGCGATCAAGCGATTTCACAAGTATCTTTTCGGAAGAAAATTTCTATTGCTGACAGATCACAAACCGTTGCTTGCAATCTTTGGAAGCAAGAAAGGTGTACCAGTACACTCTGCGAACAGACTGATGCGATGGGCAACTATGCTACTGGGATACGATTTCGATATCGAGTACGTGAATACAACGAAATTTGGACAAGCTGATGGCCTATCCAGAATGATACAACGTTTTCCTATGACTGAGGAAGATGTGGTGGTAGCGAACATTGAATGCGACGTGCAAGCTGTTTTTGAGGAAAACATGCGAAAGCTACCCACTACTGCTGAAAATGTGCGAAACAGTACATTACGTGACCCCGTGCTGAAGAAGGTTCTGAAGTACGTGAAAACGTCATGGCCGCGAAAGGTTGAAAGCAAGTGCAAGCAATATTTCAACATTCGAACACTGCTGTGTGAACTGAATGACTGCATACTCTTTGAAGGACGCGTTGTGATTCCAAGTGATCTACGAAGCAAGGTCCTGAAAGAAATTCACATTGGTCATCCTGGAATTGTGAGAATGAAACGTCTAGCAAGAAGCTTGGTGTTTTGGCCAGGATTGGACAGTGATTGCGAAAGAATAGTGAAAGAGTGCAGTGCATGTCAGAATGAAGTGAAAACACCTACGAAGGTACCATTGAAAACGTGGACCACTCCTGAGCGAGTGTGGCAGCGAATTCACATCGACTTCGCTGGTCCAACTGACGGCATGTTCTACTTGGTGATTGTGGATGCGAAGAGCAAATGGCCAGAAATGATTGCCATGCAACACATCACTGCAAGGAACACAGTGAAAGCAATGCTGAACATATTCGTGCGATATGGAATGCCTGAAACAATAGTAAGTGACAATGGTACGCAATTCACATCACAAGAATTCAAGGACATGTGTGAGCAGAACGGAATCAAACACATGCGAACCTCTCCCTATCATCCCCAGTCTAATGGACAGGCTGAGCGATTTGTGGACATCCTCAAGAGAGGACTGCGAAAGCAAAAAGGGGAGGGAAAGACAACGGAAGAAGCTTTGAGAATTCTTTTGTTGGCTTACCGTTCAACACCGAGTGAGCTATTGGACGGTGAAACACCAGCCGAGGTGTTTCTCGGACGGAAGCTGCGAACAACCTTGAATCTACTGCAACCTATGGAGAACACTGAACGTGTTCAAAGCGAGTTACAATCGAAGACGGAAAAGCAATTCAACCTGAAACATGGTACGCAAGAGAGAAATTTCCAAGTTGGAAATTACGTGATGATCAAGAATTATCATGGTCTGAAATGGAATTGGAAGCGAGCAAAAGTTGTGCGAAAAATTGGAAACGTCAATTATGAATTGGAATTGGAAGGAAAGCGAGTGAGGCGACACGCTAATCAAATTCGAAATATGCAAGTACCAGCATTTGGAAGTGAAAGTGATGAAGGTGACGCATGGCTCGACGTCATGTTGTCTACATTCAACTTGCAACCTACTGCAATCGTGACAGCAATCGGGATGCCCAAGATGGTCCAGCAGCCGATCCTCCAGTCCAGATGAGCCCTGTCCGCCAGCCACAACCTCAGAATGTTCAAGCCGTTCCACAGCCAGTCAATCAACCAGCTGCCGTACCACCACTCAGAAGGAGCAGCCGCGAACCGAAGCCAGTGGTACCGTTTGATCCATCATGTTGATTTATATCTATCTTAGTCGACGATTATCGTAACTGTCTATCCTCACCCCCGATTATTCACTTAAAAGGGGAGGTGTTGTATATCGTTATTATTTGATTATAACGTTACTATCTATCTATATTTCTTCTCATGGAATCAGCAAGGCGTCCCTGTTGCTGATGTCCCTCTCATTGTCTAGCGTCTCTATGCTCCCTATGCTATCTAGCCGTGAGCTTCTAGAATGCTCTGACCACGCCCACATTGTCTATATAAGGCTGCTAGAGCTCATTGTTATGAGACTGATCCTACGGGAACGTGACCTCTATATTCTCTGCTATTATTGTACCTATTATCTGGAATAAACTGTAATATATAGCAAGTGTTCAACACACAGAGTAACCTGGAATAAATACAAGTTGTGTGTACTGACAGACACAACAGAAGATCATTTAAAGATGCTGACTTTGATAGTATCCGAGCATATCTTTATGGAGTTAACTGGATTGGGTCCTTTTCATCGGTTAAAACAGTTGACGAAATGTATGAAATGTTCATTCACATAATGAATGACTCGATCGAGAGGTTTGTGCCGATGAAACTTGTTGTTTCAAGTAAACTTAATCTTCCTTGTCATATATTGAAGTTGAAAGAGTACAGGGACTTGCTTTGGGAGCGCGCGCAAACTTTCAGCTCAAACCAAACCTGGGATGCATATTCAGAATCCAATAGAAAGTTTCTCAAAGAGTTGAATAAGTATAACAGATCTGTTGAGAACAAACTTATCAATAAAGGTGGTAAAAATGCTGTATATCGATTGGTTGATCAGAAAACTGGTAAATCAAATAGTTTGTCTAGTTTGATAAGCTCTGATCATAGACTTTGCACATCGGACAAAGAAAAGTCCGACTTGCTTGCCGAGGTATTTTCGAAAGTTTATTCGACTGACAATGGTAAACTCCCACCCTTCAATTGTGCAACTAAACATTGTGATAGTCACGTTCTCTTTGACAGAGTTTCTATTGAAAATGCTCTCAATTCGTGGCCTCAATCTTTTTCAGTCACTCCTGACGGAATTCCGTTCAAGTTTATTAAAGAAGTAGTTGGCCAAATTAGTGAGCCTTTGGAAATCCTTTTCACCCTGAGTATGATACGTTGTGAGGTACCAAAACGTTGGAAACATTCCTTGGTTACCCCTATACCAAAGAAAGCACCGTTTACAGATCCGAACAATCACATGCCAATCAGTATTACCTCCATTTTTGCTCGTTTGTTTGAGAAAATTCTAAAAAAGCATATGACTGGCCATCTAGATCGAAATAAAATTATTTCCGAGCATCAACATGGTTTCAGAAAAGGAAAATCTGTTGAAACTCAGATGCTAGAGTGTGTTAATGAGTGGACAAACACTACTGATAAGGATAGATTCACTGATGTGGTATATTTCGACTTCTCGAAAGCTTTTGATCGAGTTTCACATCCCAAGTTATTGTATAAGTTGAGAGCACTTGGTTTCCACAACCAAACAGTCAATTGGCTAGAAAAGTTTTTATTACAAAGAACTTTTCAAGTCAAAGTAAAAGATAGTCTTTCTGATGTTTTCAAGATTACTAGTGGAGTACCTCAAGGTGGAGCCATTTCTCCACTCCTCTTTAGTGTTTATACGTGCGAAGTACCTAGTATACTTGTCAAACCAGGTTTAGTGAGCTGCAAAGTTTTTGCAGATGATACAAAGATTTACCAGGATTTCTGTGTGGATGATAGTAAAGTGCATTTGCAAGAATCGATTGACAGTATGTACTCTTGGTCGGTTCAGTGGGAGTTACCTTTGTCCGTAGAAAAAAACAAAGGTACTACATATTGGAAATAAAAACCCCAGGAATGTGTATACAGTCAATGGAACTGTCATGGGCGGTTGTGACACTGTGCGCGATTTAGGTTTCACAGTCAGAAGTAGTTTGACATTTGCCGATCATTGCAAACGTATAGTCGCTGCAGCTAAAAGAAGGACATACAATATGTTCAAAACTTTGAAACTGAAGAATAAGTTCACGTGGATTAAGGTTTACAAAACATACATTCGTTCTATTGTTGAGAGTGGCTGCACTGTGTTCAACTCTGAGAGAATGTGTGTAAAAGCAATCGAATCAGTGCAGAATGACTTCACTAGGAAGTTATTCATGCGACTAGGAGGTTATACGTATTGTAAAATACCGTCAGCTGAGTTCAGAAATAAGAAATTAGGTCTTCAGTCTTTAGAGAAAAGACGTAACGTCTTTGATTCGATCATGGTTCACAAGATTGTACATGGAAACTCTGGCGTTGAGACTGCAAAGTTTTATACCTTTGAAAACTCGCGAACCAGGGGTACAAGGTTGAAATTACGTTTCACCGCTCCCAAATTCAAGACTAGAGCACAATTTTTCACTGTCAGAGCTGGTTCTAAATACTTGAAAATCACGAAAAATAAATCTGTACCTGTTTCAGTCAAATGTATGAAAAAAAAATATTTGTTTGAAACCCTTAACTAATTAATGAATTGAACGTTTCTGTTGGAGCCCATTTGAGTTTTTGTAGGTCAGTGGCTTGTGTTAGTTAACTTCTTGCTCAGTTTCCGTTTTTATTGTTGTGTAAACCATCATCATTTCGACATATATATCGTTACTGTGTTGTTGTAGTACTGTTCTCATTCCACTTTATCACTTTGTTCTATGTTTTATTTCTGTTTCCACCACTTTTTCCCACTTCTCATCTCATTTTTTCACGTATTTATATACGTAATAAATCAATCAATCAAGTTAATTTTGAGCAAAACTATGCCCAGATTTGAGGAGGACGGACACTTTTGTCGCCGCCGCCGCCGCCGCCGCCCCGCACGGAAGCCATTTCTGCGAGACGTTGGGCCCTCTAACTCCTCTCGACAAATTTTTTCTTGGAAAATCGGGCGCAGCGCGGAGCGCTGCGCAGATTAGTTTTTGTTCAAAGGTCTGCAGACATTACAAAACAGATTATTACAATTTTCTTCAAAGTACGTCGACCATTTTCTTAGATTTTTGCATGAATCACTGAAGGGCAACACGTCTACAAGATATAGTGCGTGCCAAATTTATAAAAGAGCCGCCGCATGTGAGACTCGAACCGGGCTCAAAAGTTTGCGAGGCGCGAACGCTAACCACTACACCAACTGGGCTTATACGAGCAGCGCGGACGAATCGAGTGAATGTGTTCTTACACAGCGCAAAGTGAGATATACATTACACCCCCGCCTTTCTGTAAGCGACGACTATACCAAGTTCCCTTTCCAAGTAGTAATTAATTGAGAGGAGTTAGAGGGCCCAACGTCTCGCAAAAATGGCTTCCGTGCGGGGCGGCGGCGGCGGCGGCGGCGCCGGCGACAAAAGTGTCCGCCTCCTCAAATCTCGGCATAGTTTCGCACAAAATTAACTTATTCCCAAAATTTTTACATTATTGAAAAGCTCTAAAAAAGTTGAGATATACGTATTTTCCAGGTATGTCTGAAATTTGAATAATACGTGTGAGAGAGCCGAAAATGGTCTCGCAAAAATTATGGATAGACCGGTTTTGTGAAAATAAAAATGAAATAAGAGTTTAAGGTGTAGTAGGAAGACTTTTTCCAATGGAGAGCCCATGACAGGCGGGTACAGCTTGGTTTTCATTCCTATCCACATGTCTGAATAGCGGATTGGATAAAAGCTCTATTCACGTACGGCGAACGAAGGTTCGGCTCCTGCCTGGAGCACAACATTTGCTCTTACTTGAACGAGGTTACAACTACACCAAACGTTCTGAACTACGGCACGGTTTAAAACTCCAATAGAGAAACATAACATTCCTTGTTTAGCTTATTGTTCAAAAATATTATTTTTATCAAAAATGACCGTTACTTCGTAACCATAGAAAAAGAGTTCAATTAGTATAAAAAACGAGTGTAAAGAAAGTAAAGATTAGTTTTGGATAAACATGTACAAGAATTATAAAAGAAGTCCAATAAAAATATTTTGAGGAAAAGTCTAATCTCGCTCGGTTTAAAAATTCAAAAAAAGGATACCGAGTTTTTGCTACCGGAAGAAAACTTCTGACTGCGACTCACAATAATCTAGCTTATACTCCGTTGTTTTCAAGAGAAGCGAGATTAGCATTTTCCTCAAAATATTTTTATTGGACTTCTTTTATATTTCTTGTACATGTTTATCCAAAACTAATCTTTACTTTCTTTACACTCGTTTTTTATACTAATGAACTTAATGTCTTGTAGACGTGTTGCCCGTCAGTAATTCATGCAAATATCTAGGGAAATGGTCGACGTACTTTGAATAAAATTGTAATAAACTGTTTTGTAATGTCTGCAGACCTCTGAACAAAAACTAATCTGCGCAGCGCTCCGCGCTGCCCCCGATTACTCAATACCGATGATGAAACATCTGGATACATACAGGAAATCCAGCTAGAGTTTCGCCACATTCCTCTCAATATCCGTTTATTGGACCTGTTTTATATTTTTTGTTTATGTGATCTCTAAAATTAATCTTTACTTTCTTGACACTCGTTTTTTCATAGTAATGCGAAATAGGTTGAATGAGCTTTGAGGGTCTCGCCACGGAGCCCGTGAAATTAATTACTCAAACAAATGAAATTGCGAGATTAGAGTCGACCCCTTGTTTCTCTCGGGTGCGGCCTAGGTCAATTGCAGTGATGGGAAAAAGACATAAACCTAGCAATTCACTCACTAAAGTTCATCAAACGTCGGACGATGAAATGTCTTTTCGTGATCAGCTTCATGACATGAACGAAAAGTACAATAAACTTATGGATATGTTGGAGAAGATCGTCGCCACGTGGTCCAGCTCGCAGAAAGTTCAGTTCATGGAAAACCGCGAGGCTGGGTCTCATTCCCAGGTGATGTCTTCTTGCGGGTGTAATTGTCATTCTCAACCTTTTCACCCGTGGGGGTCCCCGCCCATTGGTCTTTCTCATCAAAATACTCATACTGCTGATTTGGCTAAATCTCGTCCCGAAATTCCTGCCCTCATCTACCAAATCGAAACTGCCAGAGCCTCTGCCCTTATGCCAGAGAAATCGTACCATGCCGTTGTTGAGAATTTGTCAGAGCCGGATGGAGCTGTCAAACGTATTAAACAATCGTTTGATTCAGATTCTACATTGATGAGGGATATTTGCACTGTTGCAGAAATCAACCCACCGGTTGAGGTGTGGAGACATCCAACCAGAAGTCCTACCAAAAGCCGTCCGGTCAAAGTCAAATTTGGTTCTGTTGATGACAGAAATGCGTTTATCCGTTCGTTCCGTGTTTGTCTCAAACGCTACAATGCAGAATTCCAGGGTGGCCGTTTCCCAACTGTACGAAGGGATATGAGTCCACCGGAACTTCAACTACTCTATCTACTACGCAAGGAAGCCTACGTGAAGAACTGTGCCGCTGGTTGGAATGCCTACTTTGTCCGTGATCTCGAACTTGTGGAGACCGATCCAAAGTTCCGTCGACCTTTTTCTGTTCGTGAGTCAAGCCAATAGGGCTCAAGGGAGCGTTATAGTAGTAGTAGTTATGTTCCACAGCCAACACCCCGTAAATTTGATATATTACCTAGTTTGAAATGTGTTTTGTCAAATGTTCGTTCTATTGCCTCTGTTGATCGAATCTCGCAACTTTTTGATTACCTGACCATATCAGAAATCGATGTTTGTCTAATCACTGAGTCATTTCTATCGCAGACAAAAACACCTGACCAGTTTCTTTCGAATCCAAACTACAAATTTGTGCGCTTCGACAGAATTATTGACAATCACAAAACATATGGAGGCGGAGTTATTGCATTCATTAGATCTTGTTTCAAGTTCCATATTATTGACCTCAAAGCTGATTCATCATATTCTAAACGCAAGTGCGAACTTCTTTGTTTCGATCTTTTCATGCATCAAGAAATATATCGAGTTTTCCTTGTTTATAGACCACCTGATACGACTTCTTCTCAAACTATTGAGTTATGTAAAGTTTTAAAGGCAAATCTTGCAGATAGAAATAACATATTGACTGGTGATTTCAATTGTCCCCATATTGATTGGAATAACCTGATTTGTCCTAGTAGTATGCCACAACAAGCTATTTTTGAGTTGTCTCTTGAGCATGGTTTGAAACAGCTTGTAAATTTCCCCACTAGGACTTCCCATACAGGAAATAGTCATGTACTCGATTTGATACTATCAAATAACCAGGTTATTGTTGGTAATGTCTCCCCTCGCCCTCCTCTGTTAACTTCCGACCACACTACAGTGTACTTTGAACTTTCATGCCATTCTAAAAATCAGAACGCTTGTAAGAGGCCTACATTGAATTACAGAAAGGCTGACTTCAATAAAATTAGTTATATTCTAGCCAATGTGAATTGGGTTGATGAATTTGATAAACTACCTTGTTTGCAAAATAGATATGACTTCTTTATTGAGACTGTTTCCTCTGTTGTCACCAATAATTGTCCTGTTTATGCTAATAGAGCAAATAATTATGTTGTATCTAAATCTTTACGCAAGTTGTATGCAAAAAAGAAGAAGTTGTACATATATCATAAGTCAGATCCAGATTTAAAGAGACGTTATAGCAACATTAACAAAGATATTAAAAAACAGATAGCTTGTGAGAGATCTAATATTGAAAACTCCATTGAATGTGAGAATGTTGCAGTTTCTAAGTATATTAGAAAGAAGCTCAAAGTCGAAAATGAAATTCCGGTTTTGGAATTCCCAGGTAGTAGAAGTGGAATTGCAATTGATGATTTCGATAAAGCTCGGTGTTTCTCAGAAGTATTTAAAAGTAATACTGTTCCCTATGATCATGATAGTTATTGTCCCCCTATTTTTCCTGCTCGTAGAAAATGTGTTTGTCCTATTACCTTTACTCCTGAGTTAGTTTATACCTATCTTTTGAAACTTCCTAGCAAAACAACGTTTTCTCTTGAAGGTATAAACCAATTCGTGCTTAAACATTGTGCTGTTTCTTTAGCGTTACCCTTGAGTATCGTTTTTAGTGAATCATATACGACTTCGTACGTACCTAGTCAGTGGAAAATAGCAGTTGTTCAACCTGTACATAAAAAGGGTAAATTGTCTGATCCTGCCAACTACAGGCCTATCTCTTTAACCTCGCCAGTATGTCGTTTAATGGAACGAATTATAGCTGATCGTGTCAGATTTAGTTATGAGTATCTAATCAATGCAAATCAATTTGGTTTTATGAGAAAAAGATCTTGTAACTTAGCTCATCTGGAGTCGATTTCTAGTTGGCAACGTACCTTGAAGTCGCGCAAGCCCCTTGATGTGATCTACTTTGATTTCAAAAAAGCTTTTGATATGGTCCCTCATCGCAAACTTTTGCTGAAATTGCAGTCTCTTGGTTTTGATGATCTTCTTATTGAGTGGTATCGTACCTTCCTCGACAAAAGAACAAGTATTGTGAAAGTCGGGGACAAATTAGCATCAAATAAATTGAATATTACTTCCGGCGTACTTCAAGGTACCGTTAGCGGCCCGTTGTTGTTTTTATTTTTCATAAATGATGTTTCTCTTGTTCTGCCTAATACTGTAGACCATGTAATGTTTGCTGATGACATTAAGATATACAGTAATATTCCTAGTGATTTACAGCTGGCTATTAATAATATTGTTGACTGGTCGAATGCTTGGTCCATGCCTATCGCCCCACATAAAACTGCCCTTCTCAGACTCGGAAGTAATAATCAGTTGTTACCCTACCATATACAAAATGTAAATATACCTACTAGCTCTAGTACGAAAGATCTTGGTGTGATTATTGATGAAAAGCTAAAATTTGAATCTCACATCAACTCTAAAGTTACCCTGGCCAATATCAAAGCCACTCAGTTACTCAAGGCTTTTCGCTTCACAGATGCTAGTAGGTATATGTCTTTGTTCAATGTTTACGTTAGACCAATTCTTGAATATTGCTCCGAGATATTCAGCCCTCCTCCCAAATCTAGACTGTGTTGTCGTTTAGAGGCTCCATTGAGAAAGTTTACAAAAACTGTATGTATTCGTTGCAAAATCCCGTTTGTTTCGTACAAAGACAGACTTTCTAAGCTTAATACCCAATCGAGTTATGCTAGAAGAATCGCTATTGATTTACTCCAAGCGCACAAAATTCTGAATGAAAAGTCACAATTGGTCAGGTGTCCTTTTGTTCTGAGCAGAAATATCAGACACAAAAGTAGGTTAATTCGTCAACTCAATGTATATCGTGATGATAACTGGTTCTTTTCTCGTGCTGAACGTCATTGGAACTCATTCAATAGAAATGAATCTGATATGCTATCAATAGGTCAACTACGTGCTAGATTGAAAAATATTGATGTCAGATTGTTCGGTGAGGTACCACGTTTCTTAACATAAACACTACTGTAATTGTTTTCTCCATCTCTTCTCTCTGTACCATGTTTACTTGTTTACGATGTATTCGTTTTCCGCGATTTTTCATTAAACGCTCCCTTGTAAGTTGACTGCGTCTTCAACACGCAACCCCTTGGGATCCGTATTCGCCATAGGTACTCTTATCATTTTCATGATACTTTCATAATTTGTACTGTGTTTAACCTATGCGAATGAACTTTTTATTATTATTATTATTAGATGTTAGGGAAAAAATTCAAATGTCGCAACCCACTGTATATGAGTCCCTCTGTGTTACTTATGGTATTTCAATGAACAATAGAACTTGAAAACATGGACTACTAGGAAATCTCGACCGTGAAAAAAAGGGAAAGAAATAACCTATTCAATAGAAAAGTATGCCAAGCCGGACCCGTCCCTGTACCTCTGTTTCTTGCTCTCTCTCTCTCTCTCTCTCTCTCTCTCTCTCTCTCTCTCTCTCTCTCTCTCTCTCTCTCTCTCTCTCTCTCTCTCTCTCTCTCTCTCTCTCTCTCTCTCGCTCTCTCTCTCTCTCTCTTTCTCTCTCTCTCTCTCTCTCTCTCTCTCTCTCTCCCCCTTTCGATATATTTCGCTCCCTATCTCTCTTATTTATCTTGCTCCTCCCACTCTGTTCTACTCTGTGTTTCTTTCTCTCCCTCTCTCTTTTCTTTCTCTAGTCGAGTCGGTTCCATCCGGTTGAGCAGCCGCGCTTTCTAAGAGTACACCAATTTCTTCACAAGTCTACCAACAGGATGAAATCCTGGAAACTCGTTTTCCTTCCACGTCTGAGAATCCACCAAAGAATCTTGAAAACTCGTTTTTCTTCACGTCAACGTCTGAAAATCTACCAACAGGATGGAATCCTGGAAACTCGTTTTCCTTCCATGTCTGAGAATCTACCAAAGAATCTGGAAAACTTGTTTTCCTTCACGTCAACGTCTGAAAATCTACCAACAGGGTGGAATCCTGGAAACTCGTTTTCCTTCCATGTCTGAGAATCCACCAAAGAATCTTGAAAACTCGTTTTTCTTCACGTCAACGTCTGAAAATCTACCAACCGGATGGAATCCTGGAAACTCGTTTTCCTTCCACGTCTGAGAATCCACCAAAGAATCTTGAAAACTCGTTTTTCTTCACGTCAACGTCTGAAAATCTACCAACAGGATGGAATCCTGGAAACTCGTTTTCCTTCCATGTCTGAGAATCTACCAAAGAATCTGGAAAACTTGTTTTCCTTCACGTCAACGTCTGAAAATCTACCAACAGGGTGGAATCCTGGAAACTCGTTTTCCTTCCACGTCTGAGAATCCACCAAAGAATCTTGAAAACTCGTTTTTCTTCACGTCAACGTCTGAAAATCTACCAACCGGATGGAATCCTGGAAACTCGTTTTCCTTCCATGTCTGAGAATCCACCAAAGAATCTTGAAAACTCGTTTTTCTTCACGTCAACGTCTGAAAATCTACCAACAGGATGGAATCCTGGAAACTCGTTTTCCTTCCACGTCTGAGAATCCACCAAAGAATCTTGAAAACTCGTTTTTCTTCACGTCAACGTCTGAAAATCTACCAACCGGATGGAATCCTGGAAACTCGTTTTCCTTCCACGTCTGAGAATCCACCAAAGAATCTTGAAAACTCGTTTTTCTTCACGTCAACGTCTGAAAATCTACCAACAGGATGGAATCCTGGAAACTCGTTTTCCTTCCACGTCTGAGAATCTACCAAAGAATCTGGAAAACTTGTTTTCCTTCACGTCAACGTCTGAAAATCTACCAACAGGGTGGAATCCTGGAAACTCGTTTTCCTTCCATGTCTGAGAATCCACCAAAGAATCTTGAAAACTCGTTTTTCTTCACGTCAACGTCTGAAAATCTACCAACCGGATGGAATCCTGGAAACTCGTTTTCCTTCCACGTCTGAGAATCCACCAAAGAATCTTGAAAACTCGTTTTTCTTCACGTCAACGTCTGAAAATCTACCAACCGGATGGAATCCTGGAAACTCGTTTTCCTTCCACGTCTGAGAATCCACCAAAGAATCTTGAAAACTCGTTTTTCCTCACGTCAACGTCTGAAAATCTACCAACCGGATGGAATCCTGGAAACTGGTTTCCCTCCACGTCTGGAAATGTGCGTATAAAAGCGGGATCCGGAGGGAGGAAACCACAATCGAGATGGGAGACAAATCGTGCTACATGGGAGCTGGAGGCTACGGCAGCGGATACATGGGAGCCGGAACTTCGACCGGAGCCGGATACGCCAGAGAGGAGTACGCGCAGAGCGGCAGCAGCAGCAACGCTGGCGGCAGCACTGGAGGAGGTATACAATTCTCTCTTCTCTCTTCCCTTCTCTCTCTCCTCCACCCTCTCTTTTTCTTTCTCTTTTTCTCTGTCTCTTCTTCCTCCCTTTCTATCTCTTTTTCTCTCGATCTCTCTCTTTGTCTCTACTTCTGTATCTTTTTCTCTTAATTTTTTACGCATCTATCTCTCTTAATCTCATCTATCTCTCTTATTTTCATCTATCTTTCTCTTACTCTCATCTATTTTTATCTTACTCACTCTCTATCTCTTACTCACTCTCTATCTCTCACTTACTCACTCTCTATCTCTCATTTATTCTCCATCTATCTTGCTTTCTACTTTAACAAGATCGTGCCCCTCAGGTCCATAATCTCCCTGTCCTTTTTTATTCTCTCTTCTTATTCCTTTTTCCCTCCTTCGCTCTTTCTGCTTTCTTTCTATCTTTTTAACTCTTCTTCTTTCTTTAATTCTCCATTTCCAATCATCCATCTTTCTCAATACAAAATTTAATTGTAAATTTTTGTATATAACTAAATCTAATTCCAGTGTCCGCCCCTCAAGTGTTCAAGCCCCGCACCGACCAGTCTTGCTACATGGGCCCCAACTAGATCTTCAACATAGCAATAAACCATGCCACCCCACTTATTGTATTTTTAGTGTTTCAAACGAATCAAAACGGAAACAGGGAAACAACAGAAAACCTGAACAGAACAGAAAACGAAAAAAAACTTTCATTTCTTTCATCAAGTGTTTTAAAGTGTTTTAAAATTGCTAGGCTATATATCGAGAAAATAACATACTAACTTTTCTCTTCACAAAAACTCTTCACTTCACAAACTCTTCACAAAAACTCTTTACAAAAACATGAAAACTTTTCGCAAATCTTTTCTGCGGTTTTAGTTGGATCTCGGCGATGCTTTGCTTCTGTTTCGGTTGAAATCCATGGCTGCACTTAGCGAGCTTTCATGTGTTGTTTGCTCTCGAATGATTTTCGTAGAAATGCAAACAGAGAAAAAACAAAGGAAAAAGAAGAAGAGAAATGAGATTTGTTTTTTCTCAATTTCGATCCTGGGTCTCTGCATACTGCTGAAAGAGCAACGTGCTAGCATGCACAAACTGAGAAGGAAACTCGCTAAGTTCAGCACCAGCCATACCCCGCCGAAGTACCTTTTTGTACACAATACCGTCGGTCTCCTTTTCTGGCAAGAACTATACCGATCTTGTCTTTCCGGAGCCATATAGTACAGGTTGGAGGACACTTGAAATATCGGCAGGTCGGAACTATTCTGGAATCGATATTCACTCGATCTAGAAGGAAATACATCGTATGCACAAAATTGGGAGACAAACTGGCAAACCTGAAAAACAACTGATACTGCAATCTACCGGTGAATCGAAAAAAAATCCAATGTCACAATCGACATAAGCCATATAATCCATTGATAACCAACCTTTCGAGGCAACTTCGAAGGCACCCTCGCCCAAGTTAAACAGTTGTAAATTGTTCAAAACAAGTTATGATACAACACAGAACAAGTTGTACAAGGAACAAAATCAGTTACATGCCTGGTTTCTTGTATGCCAGAATAATAGTTTCACGTTTACAGTTTGATCAATCGAATCATTTCAGTTACAGTATGGTTCAACGGTTCTTTCCGAAAGGAAACATAAAAAATAGGTTGGGAAACGTGAAACTTATTCGTTTTCAACAGATTCGCAATTTCTTCGAGCTAAAATATTCAAAATGATCCCGTTTCACTTGAACCGTTCTTTGACGTTCTCGGTTCATTTTTCAGTCGATTTCCTGTTGGGAAAGCTAATGCAGACGATACTTAGATACTTAAATACGTAAAGAACGTATGTTGTATACAATAATACAAAACAGATACAGATACAATAGAATATACACATTTACATAGAGTAGTCATATCTAATATTCAGTTCTTTCCATTCACATATGCATCAAAGGGCACGTAGTTGATCATCGCGTTCGGATCATTGTAGTGTGGTCGGAAAGGAGTTCCATCCGGCTGAAATACGTGCCGTTTCACTATTCGATAACACAAACAAACATACTTTTAGATTCACTCGTTTATTTGCAGTAACCAATGTATAAAAATAAATCACGAGGGTTAAACTATTCACAATACCTACAAGATATAAAAAATTAACCTGAAAGGTTTACAATCTTACTGTAGAGGGCTATTCTCAGATGACGCGTCGTTGCAAAACAGCAAAACAGTAAGTTACTGTTTATACAGCATGGCTGTCACATATATTGATTTTCCCTCTCGTCGTCTGACGTCTCTTCAGGGCACACTATATCTCTAGATTTGTTGCAATACAGTTTCGACAAAACGCGAATTTGGAATTAACAGAGCACGTTCCGAGTATTGCTGGGGAAAATTGAAGTATAGCCCCCCACTGCAGTTGCCCCCCCCCCCCCCCGGAGTGGGTGACGATTAAGCTCAAAAAAATTAGGCCTGTACTTAGAAAGCAACAGTTTAAGCTGGCGTCAATTAGGCATAGACAATCAAGCCAGCACATCATCAAGCGGGGACTATTAAGAATGAACAGTTTAAGCATGGACTATTAAGCCTGCACATCATTAAGCATGGACTATTTAGCATGACCATATTAAGCATGGACTATTTAGCAAGACCATTTTAAGCATAACCATTTTAAGCATAACCAGTTTAAGCATGAACTTTTTAAGCGTGAAGTTTTCAAGCATATACGTTTTAGGTAATAAATTTTCAAGCATGACATTTTTAAGCGCGAACTTGTAAAGCATATACTTTTTATACATAAACTTTTTGAGCACCTACCATTGAACTAGTACTCCACGTGTTTATTGTGTGGTTTTGTGTTCTTGAGTTTTTATTATTATTTGGACTTTTTGCAATGAGGGTCAATGTCTGAGTGCCTGAGTGTTGTATTAAAGTTTCAGTTTCAGACTTGTGGTTGACCCTTTCCGTAGGTTCGATCTTCCAAGATTTTCCAATTTCGAAAACTTTAGAGCCCCACCTAAAGTACTTGAATAGTTCCTAGTTCATATGACCCTGTTCTCATACAGCAAACAGAGTGCAATTGAGAATGTAGTCTATGAATGAAGCTGTTCAGAGTGTTAAAGGAGACCGGAATACAACTTGAGCAGAGGTTTTGTTTCGGGCTGCTCTTAACTGTATTGAGATCAAAGAGCCCAAATAAGTCGTATATTAGTTTGATCATTCTACGTGACATTCATATGGCAATGCCGCGCGACACGCAACGCGTCCAATTGAAAGTAGGATACAGCAGCTTTACGAGAAACCAGGTTGCTCTCCGGTCTCCTTTAAGCTGTGTTGTGTTTAGAAGTTTGGATAGTTGAAGATAGTGGAAACAGATATGTTGCCACCAAGAAACATACCACACAATAAACACGTGAAGTACTAGTTCAATGGTAGATGCTCAAAAAGTTAACGTATGAAAAGTAAATGCTTTAAAAAGTTCACGCTTAAAAAGTTCATGTTTAAATAGTTCATGCATAAACTGGTTATGCTTAAAATGGTCATGCTAAATAGTCCATGCTTAAAATGGTCATGCTAAATAGTCCATGCTTAAAATGGTCATGCTTAATAGTCCATGCCTAATAATGTGCAAGCTTAATAGTCCATGCTTAAACTGTTCATGCTTAATAGTCCCCGTTTCATGATGTGCTGGCTTAAAATGGCGCTTTGCGAGTACAGGCTTAATTTTCTCCAGCTTAATCGTCACCCACTCCCCCCCCCGGGGGTCAAACGAGCGGAGGGCTGAACTTCAATACCGGAAATGTTTACTTTTTACCCCCCCCCCCCACCCTAAAACTTTTGTATTACCGTTGGGGTATTGAATTATCACCCCCCGGTGGGGGGGGATCAAACTACATTTCCCCAAGAGCAATACAAGCTCAGAAAGGTGGGGGGAAAAGTTAATGTTTCCTTCTGCTGCGTGAAACGAACTATCTTTAGGGTCTAGACAGTACCTTGACATAAAGTTCGTCCGGTATATCGCCCAGGATCACCCCCGGCATTCTCATTCCGTTCGCTTGACTTTTTCTACTGGTCAGAAATGAACACATACCAGGGAATCCCATTTGTAAAAAGCTTTTCTGAAACAAAAAAACATAACCGGCAAAGCTTTGGAATCGAAGACATGTGTGCGTACACAGCGAAAAGGGAGATATACAGTACCCTTCACCTTCTCGTTGGCGACGACTATAGTTCTATAGTATCTCGTCATTTGAGTTTGACGTTAACACAGAATACAACTAGTAAACAACGAGTGTTAACAAACTAATCATTATTTTTTCAACAGTCGTTTAGGAAAATTATGTTTTGTCAGTGTTACGGAATGAAAGGAAAACATTAAAGTTTTCACACTGGCGTCATCAACCGCCATTCCCTTGATTCTCCTGTGAATTTGAATTTCTACTCCTTTTGCTGTATATAGTTTGGTAGGCAAAAATAAGTTTTCAAAGGATTGGTACTTTCATCGACGTTCAGTGTGTTTTCGTACGCAACGTAGATGACGTGTCTATTACGTACACTGTACTCTTGCGAACACGAAGCAAGATGTGAAGACTAATTTAGTAAGTTTCTTATTGGTTCTCATGGCCATTCCAATTGAGTGATAACTCAAATGTCGAAATTGAAGAGAACAGCCTTGGCCTATAACCCGAAAGGGCCCATAAAACATCATATATACATGCTCAAACACTATTTAATTCGAAAATTAATCTTTTCATTCACGTTCAAAAGATTTTCTCACGTATCCTGACGCCAATTAAAACGCTCCAACTTCACAAGATCACAACACCCTCTCAATCAGTAGAAGTCCGTCTTCACTGATCTTGGAGTATATGAAGCAAGATTTTTCTTTTTTTAAATTTCAAATAAGGCGGTTCCTTTAAAACCTAATAGACTCACGGCGACCAAAGGCAGCGCAGCAGCTGATAGACGTCCACCTAGCTTTTTTGCCCTGTATTCCTCGACTGTGTAACCAGCAGCTGCATATACCAACTGAAAGGTCAAGTTGTAATGAAGTTCAAACTGTTAGTCACGTGAAACATGTCAACACAGCAAAATTCAGAAACGTGCAATAACAAAGTGCACGATGCGCTCATTAGAATGCTCACTTTACGTGACTATTCAATTTACTTCCATTATGTTTACCGCTAGAGGCTGTTGTTACCTCAAGTATACTAGAAGTAAATCGAATAGTCACGTAAATTCATATGAGGGATTCTAATGAGGAATCGTGCACTTTTTGATTGCACATTTCTGAGTTATGCCGTGTTTAACATGTTTTACGTGACTATGCAATTGACTAACAGTATATTCAACCTATTGATTATATAGTAACCACGCCTATTCTATACCACATTTCTTCTATGTGTGCTTTGTAGGAGCGATGAGCGCTTGTTCCTATCCTTGGTGATATTACGAATAAGAGAGAAGTAAGTTCAGTATAGGTCTCCTCAGGCTTTCTGAAATACTGGAGATGAGTCCCCTCGAGTGAGACCTGCGAAATAGTTCCAATTGTTCCCACTGACACATCGGCAACGTTCCAACAAAAGTTCCAGCCGGATTTTCACCTGGTTAATGTTTCCCAAAACACTGAACGTTTTTCTGATTTGTAGATAACCATTGTTACAGTACGAAGGAGATACACAATGTTTCATAACACCTTCCATTTCTATGAACTAAATCAGTTCAATGTTTTATTGGCACGCTGCCGAGGTCTCACTGGGAATGGCGCGAACTATAACTCCCCCAGGTGAAAACCCAAGTCCTCAACTCAGCGTCTTCTAGAATTCAAAGAGGTTACACCCCTTTGAGAACCAAAGAGTCAGGTTAGAGTCGTAAGTGTCAACAAAATGCGACCTTTGACGTCAACGATCGCGTCATAACCTAACCCAGGGTTGTGGTCATCTACACATTATACTCATTTATAGGAAGTTGACATATTTATGACAAGAATGTAGCCATGATCAGGTCCTTTGAAAGGTTGAGTTTATCACTTGCTTAAAGAATCCGTCCCGCTTTAATTTTGACTTTTGAGTTAACAATGTGACCCTATGACAAATGAAAAACCATTATCAAAAATATATACTTTTATAACCCTATCTTGCTCCGTTTTCTCAGAAAAGCGGCTTACGTTATGACACCGATAGGGGGGTTGCGTACGAGGTATGCTCAAAATAGCCTATAGAAGTACAAAAATGCTTTTAAAACACTCTATCACATACGAATACCCAATTAAAGACTACAAAATGAAAATAAATCTGGATGTAAATGAAACAAGTCAAGTTGCGTCACAGTGAAAATGTTCATGTCCCCTTCTTAATTGCTTGATGTTATGCAAATTTTACAAATTTTTAAGCAGAAACTTTTTTATGGTCTATGGGAAGACATTAAAAAACTTTTTTGAGCTTTTTAAATTTTCCATAAAACTCAAATTACAGCGGAACGGTTTCTTTAACTTTGTACGGTGCCAGATAGTTCTAAGAAGATACTGTCAACCAGGCGTGGTAGCAATCCCTAAAAAAGCATAAGATAGCTCATGAGCACTCTCTCACGAACTTCTACTGAGATTCTGGTGATTACCACGCTAGGACATTGGAAGTTCACGAGTAGCTCATGAGGTGCTCATGAGATTCCCTGGCGGCGTAGCAATCCCTCCAATCTCACGAGAAGTTCATATGAGTTTCTCATGAGATACCTCATAAGCTACTCGTGAACTCTCAATGCTGTAACATAGCAATCAATAGAATATCATGAGAAGCTCATGCGAATAGCTCATGAGGTATCTCATGAGATTTTCGAGGGATTGCTACGCCGCCAGGAGAAAGTCATACGAGCTTCTCATGAGAATGGAAGGATTGCTACACTGCCAACTGCGTACCTTGTCCGCTTCAGTGTTGTACTCGAACACAGTCTTCACTGTATAATCCGTCATTTTTTCTGAAAATAATTTTTCTGGATGTAGCAATTGCCATTCCCGCTGAGATTTTGTCAGCATGCCAATGAAAGTTCAAAGAAATGTTTATCCAGAAGTTGTAGGTTTGGCCTCCGTATCATAACTTCACATGAAGGTGGGTTTCTGAACAGCATTTAGAGCGGTTGATTATACTAGGAGTCAATTGAATAGTCACGTGAAGTTAGCATTCTAATGAGGAATCGTGCACCTTGCCACTGCACGTTTCTGAATTCTGCTGTGTTAAACATGTTTCACGTGAATTTGCAGTTGACTAACAGTATATCTCTGCTGAAGTAGAACATTATCAAACACACACTAGATTCCCAAGAACCGGACAAAGAAAAGCAAGCATGTTTCCAATTGTGTTAAACTACATTCCAGTGTGGTTGTATCTGTTGAATACAGACGATTCTCGAAAGAAATCAACCTGTATAGTGTTGGGTGCTAAATTTATAAATTTCTGTCTCTCGCCGGAATCGAACCTGCGAGCAAAAGTTTCGTAGCAGGCCGCTTACCTCTACGCTATTAGAGTACATAATGAGCAAGTTTTGGAATCGAATGCATGTGTGCGTACACAGCGAAAAACGAGATATACAGTACCCTCCCGCCTTTCCGTTGACGACGACTACAGTGCCTTTACACTTTCTGTTAAATATTGGTCTGTTTCCAATAGCGCTTACACTGTTAGTCCCAGTTACTTTGCAAACACTTGGCTGAACTCAGGAGCGTGCAACGACAAAGTGCGCGATCCCATAGAATGCTACTTTCATAGTGTGGTTCTCTGAAGTTCCAACCCAAGTTCTTTCACTAGATTCTCTCAAAATCAAGTTGTTAAACAAGTTTCAGTCAATTTTACCAGCTTGTAAAACGAGGTCTTACGGTGGAAAAACGCGAAACTGCGTATTGCGTCTAATTAGAGCTTCAAACGCGACCTACCAATAACATTCAGCGGATCGTCGGCTGATAACTTTGGGTATTCGGCCCGGATTCTCGGATCGTCGTCAGGATTTCTGAAGAGGGCTGAATTCATATAGAAAGCCACCGGTTTTCCACTCTGCAAAGAAAACACATGTTAAGAATCGTCATATTGACGAAGAACGATTATGTGGTCCAATCCCAACGCTTCCTTCAAACTGCAATACATTTTTCAATTGCAGTCTAAACGATCGATGAGCCGGGATTGGTCCACATAATTGTCTTGCTGTGTTCAGTGAAAAATGAATGAACGCAAAAATCGTTTCGACCCTAATTCAAGACGATTTTCGGGTTTCTTATTGTTCACATAAACAACCTAATGTAACGTGGATCAGCTGTCGCACCACGTGTCCAGGAATTCAGCAACAGTGCGCCAAAGTGGAAGTATGTGATTTTACGATGAACAGAAAGGTTTGTAAGCAAGTATTACTGATTGGGTGCTGTAATACGGCTGCTTGGATTTTTTCTACAAAGTATCAGTTGCAGGACGGCCTGAAAACTCAACTGGCATCCTGCCAAGGTCACTTGGTCATGATCAGACAATTCTTGGATAATTGGCTAGTCACTAGCCACTCTTGTGGCGCCCTCGACGAGAGAGTGTGCAGGTCATAGAGACGCAGATGGCTGCGGCCTCATTGACCGCCAGGCTCTCTTGCTTTTGTAGTTTGCCGCCGAAAATTGGCAGCAACTTTACTGTAGAAGACTATACCTCATCAACAGCAAGTAGAAGACTATACCTCATCAACAGCAAACACACTGAATGGATAACTCGTACAATTGTACAAATACGGCCAAGTCCAGCTGTCTTTTGGGACGAGATTGACTGCCTAAAATGGAGAAATTCGTGTTCATTTCGATTGGAATGAGGTCAGAAAGGGTAGTTTGGGAAGAAAGAGAACGAAATATGAAAAGGATGTTCAAGAGCAACATATTGATACCTTTGAAATTAACTACCGTATTCGGATCTATTAGAGAAAATTATTGATTTTGTTCAAATGTATACCGTATCGACCTCTGCCCTTCTAGCTAGTTTTTCCACCACAGAGGTAAAATGGTAAAACTCTTTACATAATATTTTTCCATCAATATTATCATTATTAATCATTATTAACTCACTTTTCCAATGGTTTCTTCGCGCAAGAACTCATTGGTAAGCGGCATAAGAAGCGGAATATGGGAATGGTTGGCTAGTATCACTTTGATCCGGTCCTCAGGAAATTCCACTATCACATCTTTTGGCTCTGTAATGAGGCAATAAGGTGATTCAGAGTTTGATAACATGCAATCACTTCCCCAGCAAAGTACGAAAAGATTACGTGGACTCTTGCTAAGGAGTTTACGACGTGAAGTTTGATTTCATCAATGTTTTCTATAGGGTTACCTCAAAAAATTACAGTGAACATTTCTGTTCAATGAAAACTTAGAGTTATAGGCTCGAGAAAAATTATAAATTTGCCATTGGGAACCGACAAAACGATGTTATGTCCTATTATAAACGGGAACAGATAAAGTAATATTCTCACCCCAGTACTGTTTGGTGCTGAACGATCTGACAAAACCGCGAGAGTCACTCAAGAGCACACGTCCGAGCTGGAAACCCATTGTTAAAATGAAAACTTCCGTTGCAGTTAAATCTCGAACCATGACATCGGGAAAAAAACATAGTTCTCGTATTTTGAAGTAAACAGAGTACGTATGCTAGAAGATCCCGGCTCCATAATCCCATTCTGCGTCTCTTACTTTGCCTCACTATTTTTTGTCTCTTACATCCCGACGAAATGTCAGAGCAGAGAAATAGCGTTCGTTTGAGGAGACGCAGGATTAGATAAAAGTGCCGGGATCTTCCAGCATACGTACTCGGCAGTCGAGATTGAGAACAAACGGTCGTTAAGTAACCGGCAAACACACTATCATATTGGAAACTAACCGATAGTTTCGAATTTATGGTTCTGGAGTTCATAGAATTATCATGATTACCAATTACCATCACAATCGATGCGCACGATGAACCAGTGTCCTCTTACCTTTCCAGTGCGTTGAACGGTTGCCGGCCCAAAGGTTCTCGACACTCGTGAGAGAAACATAGCTCTGAAAACATAATTATCGAATGAAAACACGTCTCTACTTTAGAGTTTAGGAATACTTTACAGTTCAACCTAACAATTTTTGAAATTTATTTGAAAAATCTTACGGGTAAAAATACAAATGACAAACTACAATTTGTCTCTATCTTCTTTCACATCTTCTAGTCATTTCTCTCAGAGTCATTGACGGAGTGCGACAGAAATACAATGGGAGCAAACTACAAACACAGTGGTTCAGTGCTACATACACCGTATAGGCTTTAGAGAGTGAGAACCCTCTATCGCGAAATTGAAACTAAAAGCCCCTTAAACGATTCTAAAAGCTTTTTATAAATCTGTTTCAAGGTAATTCTATTTGAATAATCAAATTCAATACCTATTGTATTCTAAAAACCCATCTTATATAAAATTGTAATAATTAAACTCAATACCTGTTTGAGGTGATTAGCAGCCGCCGCCTGCTTAGTAGACCCTAAAATGAACAGAGATTTTATTCTGGTCTACCGTTCATCAAAAACACGAAATAAGTCGTATACGGGAAAATACGGGAAACAAAGAAAACGTGAAGTACGTCTGGGAAATCGGGCAGTTAGTTTTTTGGATTTCGGAAAGAGTACAGGCAAACGGTACTGTTGCCTACCTCTCGATAGGATATTCTGGACACTACCGAGAAATAGAGAATTTCGAGTCTGCTGAAGGTACGGGTGAAGGTATTCTCATTTTTCTCTCTTGCTTCAACGCTACAGTTTGCTAGGTTTCCCGAACGTACTCTTTGTATTTCTAATTTCCTGCATTTTTCTGTTAGACAACTTATTTCGAGACATTATTTGCTGAACGTGGCTCAGTAGGTTGCCAGAATAGTCAGATATTCAAGATCAGTGGAAGATTTGTGGGTTCATTTCAGTTTCTACTAAGCACGCGGCCTTCTGTTACTCATATCAACTCACCTTTCACATATAGAAGTTATTTTGAGGGATATCAGTCAGCTCCAGACTTGAACTTGCTTCAATTTTGAAGTTAAGCACTCGAAACCGTGCAATATTTGTTGGTTATGGAAACCAATATGTGAAATACACGTAGTTCTGCTTGAGAAGTATGCTTCTCTCGCAAGTGCTGAGAACCGCTGGACCGAGTTCCATTAAACGCTCTGGAAAGGTGATGGGATGATTGGTTTGAGTTATTAATTTATTTATTTATCTACATTCAAAGAATGTGGCACTCGCTCATCAGAATTCATCGAGGCAGGAGTAGGTACTCTCCGGAATTTCATGCTTTTAGGCAACGACCCTAACTTAGCTTAAGTTTGAACCTGATACAAACCAGATCGGACATTTATGCATCACATTCACGGAATCGGACAAAAAACGGAACCACACTGCAACCGCAGCACAATAGGGCTTCTTTTCGAATAAAAAGCGAAAACATTCCAATATGTCTTCGGGAGTGAATCGACTTTATTTGTACGCTGCCCTCAACGTAGGAAAAAAAGTTCAAAGAACCATTTCTAAGATTATGACTAAATTTTAATTGTTGTGTGATCGGACGAACAAAGCAGAATTTCTACAGCCAAGATCATCGAACTACAGCCAAGATTCGGTCATTTAATCTTCAAATATGGCAGTGTTTTTCGGTTCAACTACCTCTAACTACAGTTCATGAGTTGTTTTGGAGCAACCAAATGAATGTATATCTTTCTCCGATGAAAGAAAATAAGAAAGCCATTATAATTTATCTCCCAAAATCCCTGCAAATTCACTCGTGTTCTTCTGTCGGTATATAAAAGACGTCTTACGGTATAATTAGTACCAAAACATGTGCGTTGACTCGAAGGGATCCGTAATGGTTGCTAATCCGAAAATGACCAAAAGCAACCGCTAATGCACTCTCATTTTTTAGGGTGAGTATAGGGTGAGTAACAATTTGCTAGTGTTAAACAAACACACTGACAAGCTAAGATTTCGTCTCAGAGCTGAGATATTTGAAAGCTTTAATGAACGTGTTTAATTTAATTAGGTGAAGTTAGAAAATCCAGAAAAAAAAACTATTTAGCTGCAAAGAATAGCTCCAACGTATCCAATTATACGGAACTTGCTGAATTGTGTGGAAAACACATCGTGCTCATGTTTAAAGATAAAAAGTATGATTTAGTTGATATTCGGAAATACCCCCACTGGAACTATTTTCCATTCTCCGAGCTGTCACTGTCTAGATGTGATTCCATCTCTGGCATTGTTGAGATCAATTAGCATTGAATGAGATAAGTATCTAACATTCATGCCTGGATAGGTGAGAATACCACAGGACACCTCGCACTTGATTATATCAGCAGAAGTGCGCAATACGTTACGCTAATCAGATCTGGAGATGTTCACTTATTATTGGAGTAAGTAAATGTTTGACGTGAAACTTGCATATATACATATATATATCAGTAATTGTGGGCTTTTCAAAGACAAGAGAGAGCTTTTGTTTAGGCATTGCTCTAAACGTGTATGACGTAACAGTTCGTGCCTGTATGCACCTCTCAAATGTATGTTCAGCGAGTTTTCGAGATTCAGGACACAAACAAGAATAATACAATACTGATGTGGAGAGAAAACTGGTATCGTCACGTTTGCTAACTGGAAAGTTATGTCCTCAGATCCGGTAGCGTTCCGTAGTCTTCAACTAAGGAAAATAATATAGTCTTCGCCAACGGAAAGGCGGGATGGTACTGTATATTGCTAGAATAGCGCAATGGTTGGCGCTTGCTCCACAACTTCTGCTAGCAAGTTCGATTCCGGCACACTCACTATAGAACAGCTATCTCTCGACTCTATGAACATCCACGTAAGACCTTCTGGCCATTCAAAACGATTGTAGTTGTTCCAAATTTTTCTGTTCGTGACCACATGAACTTTGTTATTTTTGGAATCGCAACTTCTTTTCCGCTCTTTCTATAGCAGAAGAGAACGGCACTTTTCAGTTTCTCGAGCTACCAGTTTTCATGTTATAATATTAATGTTCCCCCGTTCTCAAGTTGGCCATATTCGTTGTTCCGTGCCCGAGGGCCTTTTGAGAGCATTATTATAACGAGCAATCATGGATGCCGGAGAGGGATTGCATTTGAATAGAAATGAGCAGGCGGAAGACGCTTCTTAGCATGAGAAGCGCCGATTGATTACGGTATCAACTCACTTAGCCCCGGGGCATACGGTAGCTGGGGATAGAGGGGGCGGTGAGGTCACTTCCTAGAGGATTGGCATTAATATTACCCTAAGGGCTGGTTATTGCGAAACTTAGTAAGTAGGTTTGGTTGCAGAACGCATGACGAAGTCGATTGACTGCGGGTCATTCCCTATTCCTCATAAGTTATTAAGGCTGGGAGGATTTTTGTTTTTTCAAAACAATGACCAATAACCACATACTCAATATATGAACTTTCTTGGGCAGTTTCCAACCATTTTCCGAAACTGTGTGAGACAGTCATGCTCTAGTTCCCCTCATTCTAAGACGGAATTCCGCAGCGTGTCACTGAAATTCTCATCATTTTGGAGTTTTTCGAAATCAGAAAAATTCTGTTATTCGTTACCTACGTAAGAAGGAGAACAGCACAGTGCCAGTAGCACATTGCCAATGAGTCTCCTTTCGGATGGAACAAACTATAATTTGAGAGCACATAAGTTTTTCCAACTTTCCAAATCTGAGTAAGAAACCAAAATTCCCCATATTCCCCACATACCCCTTACGTCACCCCCCCCCCTCTCTTTTGTGCGCTGGTGTCCAGTCGCTTTGTCGGTAATCGTACCCTATTAGCGAACTTCTAACAAGGTCGCAATATAATGGATTCTGAGACTACGGTAACTCAATGGAGCGCCGATAACCGTCCCCAATGTCACTTCTATCTGACACAACACCGCGGTACTTGAGAAAATGCCGAAATCAACGAAAAGAGGTGTTTCGCTGAATGTACTTGGATATATGGAGAGGTCAGATAACCCTCGAACTGTTGTGAAACGCCAATCGAATGAAAAACCGTGTAACACGTGAGAGAACAGAATTCGAGAATGTATACGTTCGTTCATGTTACTCCAAGTTTCACCATTTGTATTCAATGAGAAAAATAAATTGACTTTCAACAGGGTAATCATACCCTTTTTCTTTTCAACTTTTCACTCCATTTACCCTTTTGGAGTGCCACATACAATGTTGAAGTCACGTGTTAAATTGCGAATAAATCTATTATATTCTATTCTATACTCCAACCCCCCCCCCCCCTTCCCTCGGTTTGGTTTGAGTAACTTGTTACACCAGCGTGAGTGTAGGGGATAGCTGTGACTTATTCAAATAAGGCAGTTGACTCGAACAGGTGGTGTGCGTACGCAACGGCTGTCTACCGTAATCAAAAAGATTAGCCGTCTATCTGATGCGCCACAATGGTAGATTTGTATAGCTACACGATGCTATCGTAGCTAATTGTTCGAGATGACCGGCTACAAGTGGACATGTGTTGAGTTGAGTGCTAAATACTCTAGCCTGATTTGAATTTTGGGTCACTGTAGATGACTGTAGTTTGTAAAATTAAAGTTTTTGTGAAAGTAAGATACTGTTTTATGATGATCGATTCAATAGATTAACTACAGTGAAGCATTTGCACGTTCAGTTTGACTCTTCTAATCAGCTAATTGCAGGACTCATTTTCTGATTTGGCTCATTTTGCGTCAATTAAATTAATAGGAGTCCCCAGCATACCTTGTCCATCCTCAAGCAGCGCCGTTACCCATTTCAAAATGAAATTTTGGGTGATAATGAAAAATCATGCCAGTTTTCATCACGTACTCATCATGTTTTGCAACATCCCCATCCTACCTTGTTCACTCTCAAGCACCGTCGTTACCCTTTGCAGAGTAGTTGCCGAGACGTACCAAGTATCATTGAATGGAGAGCCACTTCTTGGGTCATTGCCTCTGCGGCACTGCGACTCAATACAAGTCAAGTGCATCGCGGCGCCAAGGTGATACGCGCGGGTTGCGCGCGCATGCCGCCGCACTCCACTCACGCAACACTACCGCAAAACACTTGTCTTGATTGACCGGAAGAGAGATGGGTTCCGATGGCAATAACCTCAAGAACAGGGAGGGAGTGCTCAGACATAGTCATCTTATACGTTAGTTCGGTACCGTGCCAAGTGAGAAAAATGTAGTTTGTCTATAGTTCCTCGATTGGATAGCTCTTTCACTCTATTCAACTATGAGGGGGGCTTTAGGAACATGGTCTGATGCTAGCTGATACTAGCTTGCTAGAACAGAGCTAATTCTCTTTTGATCACTTTGTTTTTTTTTTCAAACTCACTCCAATCCAAGTATCTCCAATTGTATGACCGGGAGCACTTCACAATTAAACACGATTTCAATCAACAGTGGTAAAAAGTTACCGTTCTCTAAACAAATTACTACAACGTTTTTTGAGAACAAAGTCAATTTCAACAAAGTCAAGTCCACATTCTCAAAACAATTCTCACGGACGTTTTTCCTAAACACAACAATTTGTTGACACCTTCCTTTCCCTCTCTCTATTAATTCCCCCCATTTGGTCTCCCACGACCGTTTGACCCCGGACATGCTGTCGACACCATGTCACTATCACTTTTGGCTCACTCGAGCATCCACTTTGCCCTTCAATTAACAATTAGCGCGTGTGTAAACGAAGCATTAAACGGTGAATTGAATTAGCATAAATCTGCTGCTCTTCAGCACAAGGACTCGCGCCACTGTTATTAATTGGCTTAGTCGTTATGGACGGATAATTGATCAGATTTTGACTAAACACGAGGAGAAAGGGTTATTAACTAAATAGTTAATATTCGGCTTTTAGTAAAAACTTAGTTAGTGAAACGTAGACTTTTAGTAAAAACGTAGTCAATTAGTAGGCTTAGGTATCATTTGCCCCTATACATTTGCAATAGTTTGTGATACTGTGTACAAGTTGTTCTCAACCTTCGTTTACAAATGACTTGTTTGATTCAGAGAAAACATCAACCCTCTTTCTCAATGTTGAAAAAAACAGTTATGACGAGACCGCTGCATCCCATAAAAACCGTGTGCTCGGAACCGAACTTTAACGCACAGTCGAAGTTTTACATATAATTGTTGGAGACGACGAATTTGGTAATTTGATGAGAAAATATGCACCTAATCATACATTTCATTATGTGTAGAGCTGTGATTCCGGTGTGACCCCTGATAGAGTATCTTCTGGCTTCTTATCGTCTACAGACGATTATGCCTCATTCCGCACCTGTTATAGCATGGGATTAACTGTTCAGCAAACATACTGTACGACTCGCTCTCGATTGTTATGCTATGTGGTGCAAATGTTATGTGTGACCATAAATCGGTTGTATTCTGATCGAAAAACAACAAAATTTTGTTTTCTTTTTTGCATCAGGACAAACTACAAATACAGCGACTCGAGTACAAGTCTTGCTTGTTATGCTGTGGTGAGGAATATATGTCCATATATCCGTACTCAAATCGATACGCAGGATAAATTTGTTGTTTCTCCTCTGAAGCATCAGACAATCCCAGCAGCACAAAAACGTACAACTCAGAATTTGTATGTCCGGTAAAAAAAATGTTGGAAGGATAGGTATGAACTGTACACGTTGCTCCACTCGGTTGTCTTTACAGTTTGATCACGCTGTGCTCATACTACAACTTAAATACTAACACCTCCAATCTGAAATTGATTTCTCCTTGGTATCTGTGAACGAGAGAAGATCAGGTGGAGGGGATGTCGGATACCGTCGCTTCAATCAATTGATCTTGTAGCTCGAACCCACTGGGTTCAACGCACAATTCAAATACGAACATACCATGAGCCTGAAATCGATTTACCTAAATGTATGTAAGAAGAAGAAGGCCGTACTTGTAAATAGCTCCCGTGCGTTCAAACTACAACTCGACTACAAAATCCCTATGCCTGAAATCAACCTAGGTGTCTCTGAAAGGGAGAAGGTCATGTAGCCAGGATGTCGGCTACCAAAGACCCGCACCAATTAACCGGCCATTAGTAGACACAAATTACACATTGTTGACATTCATCGCCGGCCCAGGTACCACACAATCACATACATTGGATCCGGCGATTAATAACCTAATTGGGCCGTTCACACCTATAGTCGTCGCCCAACCAATGATGCAGATGTACGGTGGTTTCATATTGTGTTGTGTGAAATTTAACGGAAGCGCACAACTATAGTTATTCATTGTACATGTGAAATTCAGCCGATATTATCTAAAGCAAATGTTTGAGACGAACCGTGGCACTCATATTTTGTCGTGTGACAATAAGCACTAATTCAAATACTTTAATTTGAAAAACTGAAATCGGAAGAAAAACAGTTTTGGAGCAATTTCAAACTACGGTGAACAGTGTACAGAAAATACAACGTCAACACTCAACAAGATTCGAAAAAGCAAAATTTCAGAATAATTTTTTTCGAAACAACCTCTGACCCCTCATCAATACAGCCGAGAAAGTTATTCTCTTATTTATTTCCACGCGGAAGGACATACCAGCACTGTTTGTGTCCCAACTACCGTACCTTCTCGCGCCAGCGTGCTGCTTGTAATTGGACACCACCGATTCGTATCAGAGCAAAGAGTGCTCCATTGCGCCCGGCGCCCGCTAGTATACGGTATCCATGGAATGTGCAGTGCAACAGGAGAGCTGTGCAAACATATTCGCTGCGATGTGATTATCGTGAGTACTCGAGCAGCCAACCGCGATACATCACATGGAGCACGGTTTTGGAACCGTTTAGAGATTGCTGAAAGACTCGAGGTTTATCTCACTTATAGTATGATATATGATACAGCGTGTCAAATATATGGATGCGTTGAACAAAAGTTCTAGACTACTGTACTCGAGGAGCGACGAGAATAAAACATGAATTGTAATTGTTGTGCATACATCGCACCGGCTTCAAACGACAAACTAAAGATATAATTATGTCTACCAGCTTTAGATTTTCCGATGTTGTAGATGTGAACAGGTAGGTCAAACCTCAATCTTCCCCAATTCTAGTTTTTTGTTACACTTAACAGTGAGTAGCCAGTTGTCAGTATATTCTTCTCCTTCAAATTGTTCATCGACATCGAACTACAAACCATCGACATCGAACTACAAACCCAGCAAATCAGATTGAAGTTACTGTGTCTGAATCACGATCGATATTGTGGCTGGTAGGTCAAACACCAGTTTACGAAAATTCTATTCTGCCCGTTATTACAGTTAATAATGAGCAGCCAGCTGTCCCTCCACCATTCATCCTCTTATTCTAATCTGAAGCACACTCCGTTTCTCTCCCCTTTAATCGGCTTCCGAGCAGCGATCGCTGCTTCTTAACATACACAAACATCGATGGGTCATTGAAACACAATCAACTGACCGCGACGCGGCCGCGACGCCTACTAATCAGCATGAAACAGTTTTAGATCAAAAATGTCAGGAATATCGTTCATATAGTCGCCATTTTCCTGATAAAGACAGCAGAGGGTTCAGTTGATTGAACGATGCGGGGCGAGCGGTCGTTGATTATCTGCAAGCAATTGAGAGAGTGAGTAGATCAATGATACGCAGACGAACTGGCCGCTCGCCAAACCCCGTCCCATACAAAATCGATGGTACGGTGTCCACAACGGTTTGACAAATCCTATATGTGTATGAAAATTGGTGTCCATGTCCTACTTTTCAGATTTTCAGATGAGTTCTCCATTGGGAATGATGACGAAATAGTTAACTTGAAACAGGTCGCTGAACAAAGTATTCGGAACATACCAGACTGGGTAAAGATGTCCTAATCATATAATCGAGCGTATCGTACTGTCATACCACCTAACCACGCATTTGCATAGGTTCATTGTAGTTTGATCACATTGTTAAGTTGAGAGTGAACTGTACGGGATCAAACTACAACCCAGCCTTCCCTGGAGCAATTTCCACATCCTACGTCACACCTAATTCGGTGTGCAACTTGTCCGAGCGACTTTTCCATGAGTATAGTGTAAATTGGTCTCACCGCGGGGAGCCGGCCGGGTTCAATGCACTCTCAACATGTTTCTTTCAATCATAGCATACGGTAGGAGGGTTGGTGAGAAAGTTGGGTGTGCAGCACAATAGGGGTATAAGTGGAGGTAATAGAGGCGACCTTAGCCCTTCCATTCAAAGCAGAACAGATTGACGTAATTATGCTGAGAAGTCTATGGCTGACACGCAAGAGGGCAGGATTACAAGCACAATAGTTCATGAACTATATCTGATCTTATTCTCTTTCTCTCTCTCTCTCTCTCTCTCTCTCTCTCTCCCTCTCTCTCTCTCTCCCTCTCTCTCTCTCTGTCTTCCTCTCTCTGTTATTCTCTCTACCTCTCTAAATAAAAATATCTTTCTCTTCTCTCTCTGTCTCTGTTTATCTCCCTCTTCTCTCTATCTTTCTCTCTATCTTTCTCTCTCTCATATGCTTTCTCTACCGTTCTATATCTCTTTCTCCACTCTCTCTCTCTGTTTCTGTCCCTCTTCTCTTTTTCTCTGTGAGTTTCGTCTTTTTCTCTTTTTCTCTCCTTCTTGTCATCATCTGCAACATTGTCATGCCGTACCTGTCTTGACCTCTCTTTTTCAACTACAAAAGTCACATTACCGAACCTTTTACTTTTCTCTCAACTCTGTCTGTCGTAATGACTCTTTTTCAGTTTTCTCTCTCGGCGAACTACTTTGTCCGGTCTCCTTCTCTAATTCGTCGGAAATCGGTGGAGATCGCTGAAACACAAAATGCATTTTGGGAAAATAAATGAACATATGACTAACAAAACAAGTTAAAACAATCGGCATACATCAAAATGGCACAATTTAGATGAAGAAGAATGGGAAGAAAAAGTGTAAGAGCTATAGAGAGAACCAGAGAATGAGAGAGAGAGAACAAGAGATAAAGAGAGAACAAGAGAAGGAAGCGGTCCCTCGCAATCTGATATGTAGCGTTTCGCTCGACAAGAGTCAACACACACATCAATTCTCGCTCATTACTCGCCACTAAGCACACACAATGCTAGCTGGCTGAGCCGCGCAACGCTCCCTCTCAGTATCAAAACAGCCGACTATTACGGGGGTACGGTAGGCGGCGGTGATACGCAACACACCGCCGACGGATCTGTTTGCTCGAAACACGTGCTTCAGCAATACGAGCAGTGCAATCGGCTAATTGACAGCAGGTACCAGCGATAGATTTTTTTCTGATGTGGCGAGCAACATTTCAGGTCTAAGTTACGAAGGTTAATTACGAAGTCTCTGACAAATTATAACTACAACACAACACAGACTACAACACAGGCTCGATCGAGTTTGAGTCCCTTTTGACTGTGTTGAAAAATACGCATAGTGGAAGCGTCTTGCAACTGTCGTCGGGACTTGAAGAACTCTGCTTTGGGAAATTTCAAATGAATCGAATCATATAAGACGACGAATTTCAAACTTTTCACAAAATTCGGCTTTTTCACAGATTTACAACACTTTCTGTGAAACAAATATAGAGGCTACAATTTAAGAGGAAAACCCGATTCGAGGCATTTCTTCAGATTTTCTATGAGTACAGCGCGTTTGGTACTCATAGAGAATAGCAATTGAAATTATCAATAAGAGACACTCATATGAAAAATTCGTGAAATTGAAATTTTTGAAATTTTCCATTATGAATAATTTCAATTGAAATTTCCCATTATGAATAATTTCAATTGAAATATTTCATAACACGAATAATTATTCACAAATGTAGTTTCACCTTTAACTATGAATAATTTCAATTAGGAATATTCATAGTTTATATTAGCGAAGTATGTGAACAAAATATTCCGTGAAAGGATTCGAACCTGCGACCTCAGTTTTGTAGTCCGACTCACTAGCCGCTGCGCTATTGTGACACATTTCTTAGGAGAGATAGGAAGCTTCATATAACGGTCAATGCGGCATCAATTCCCTGGTATAACTATGCGCAGTTGTCTGTCCTAACTAGTGCGCTCGTGGCGCAGTGGTAGAGTGCTCGCTTTATAACCACAAGGTGGCAGGTTCGATTCCGGTGGTTGTAAGTTTTGTTGCAATCCACTGATTACCATAGAAAATTTCAATTGGAATTCTCTATTATGGATATTTCCTATTGAAAATATCTATAGTAAAAATTTCAATTGAAAATTTCTATGGTTCGGACAATGAATATTTCATATTGAAATTCTCTATAAATTTCCAGATTTGGCCCGATTGCGTGAAATCTGCCAATATTGTTAGAATGGGGTACAATTTCACAGAAAATCGCGTAAAACATGAGAAACCCGATTTTTCTATTTACTTCACAGAAAAAGCTGTAAATCTGTGAAAAAGCCAGATTTTGTGAAAAGTTTGAAATTGGTCGTCTTATATACTCCAGTCCAGACAACAGGAGTGTTCAAAAACAATTTCGTCTCAAATTTCGATACAAACACTCGCGACTAATCTGATAAAGAACCAATTGTGTCTTGTTTCGATACGCAGTGAGACTGAACTAACTTTAATTCTAATGGGTCGTTTCAAATAAAAATTTAAGATTATAAAACCGTCCCCTCAACAAATCGATATAGTTTCTCAGTTGCGTGCATCGATACGTTGTATCAGTGACTGTGTATTCCACCACGAACTAACAGGATTACGGTGGTCAAGGTTTCCCAATCGGGTTATTTTCCCCTGCAAGGAGATAGTGGGTAGAAGAAGCAGTTAGAGAAAGAAAGAGAGAAGAATAGATAGAGGGAGAGACGGATGGAGAGAGAGGGAGAGAGTGAGAAAAGAGAGAGGAAGAGAGAAGGAGAGTGAAAGAAAGGGAATGTGATAGAGGGCAGATGTGAAGAATACTTCCCTTTTCGGTATCTCAACTTATATGTATAACACAATTCGTTGTTTATTCACGGTGAAAATAGTTTTGAGTGCTCCTGGCAAAATTCAACATCAAAGAGCGGTGTCCACTCTATCTGTACACGTTCAAGTGGTTAGCCTTCTCGGAAAACCGGATCCGGAAAACTATCCGATCCTATTCTTGTCTGTTTCTAACAAACCACCAACGTTCTCACAAATTATCCACGAAAGAGAAAATAAAAGTTTCTGGGTACGTGACATGAGTAACTACCACAGAAGCCTATGTAAGAAAAAACTACAATTACGCAAAACTAAAACTTAACCAACTAATTGCATGGGTGAACTTTGTGTGAATATGTGGTTCTATTGACAGTGAGGTTCTTATTCGACTTTAAGTTTCGACCTTAACAACCCTAATCAACTATAACATTTTAAAAAAACCCTAACTAACTTTCAACAGAATCACTTCAATCGGTGTTATTGAGGAATCTGGCGATGTGTTGACCTTAAAGACGCAGTGCTCGCGGCTCGAGTGGAATATGAGATTACGGTATTCGAGCCGAGTGGTTGTCTTGTAATCGAATACGTACATGTCAAAACACAGAGCGATTACAGTATATAGCCAGATTGTGATGACGTCATAGAGAGATTTATCTAGGAAGATTAGGCGAAACTGGAGAGGTTGGAGCATGTAACAGTAGACAGTGGATTAGAAGGCACTGCCATGAGGACAACGATAACAAAAAGGAGGAAAGAGAGAGAGAGAGGGAGAGAGAGAGAGAGAGAGGGAGAAAAAAAGGAAGAGACAGAGAACGCGAAAAGAGAAACATAATATCTCGCGCCCAAATCCTCAGTTCAACCGTGTCGTATTCCGGTTAGATCCTCAGTGTTGACAAAACCATAACTCGACAGTTTGATCCCGGTTCGTCGACAGCTTTTCCTGTTCAGGTTCGGAGATCAGCGCTGATAAACTGGAATCTAACCCCGAGCAGGTCCCCAGTATAACCTGGAACCAATTTTGGTTGGTCCGTGGTCTGCCATATCTCTCTCGGGTAACCGATTTGGTTCCCAACCCAACCGGAACTCAACCCCGGTTAAATCCCCGGTCCGCAGGAAACGTATATGCGTATCGTGGCTGGCGCATCTGTGCTTTTTTGTTGCGCAACGCGCTTGACACCGTGCTAATAGCGACTAATCGACATGCATTTGGCAGGGGGGATTACATCAAGTGGAACAAAAGTAAACAAGCGTATGATGGGCTACTGTTTGGTGAGGAAGAGAGGGTAATGATAGGTAGAAAATGAGAGAAGGGAGAAAGAGAGAGAGATAGATATATGAGAGAGGAATAAAAGAGAGAGAGAAAGTAACAGAAATAGAGACGTAGCGAGAAAAGAGGAAAGATAAGAGAGAGAAAGAGAGAAATATTGTGAAAAAGAGATGGGAATAGCGAGAAAGAAGTAAAAAGTGTGATACGATCAATAGAACGTGATGGAGATGAAAAATAAGAATGGCTAGCTAGAAACAGACACTGTATGGTAATAATGAAAATGCGCAATAATATATTCTAATGTCAGTATGACACACTGTTTCCACCTATGACTAATAGTGCGCCTGTGCCACACTTCAGAAAAGAGTGGGCCATAAACGTGGTGTTTATTATTTATGCAATTCGGGTTACGAACAGTTACTCGACAAAAATTCTTCTCATGTCGTTGTTGTACTCTGGTTTTAACAATCAGAATGACACGAATTGAGATGACTCCTATTTCAAAGTTTCTGATTCTCTGCCTCTCTCCAGTCCCTTCCTCTATCTGACTTCAGATGACACTAAAGTGAAGTTTTCTCTCCTCTCCACCCCCCCCCCCCTCTCTCTCACTCACTCTCTCTCTCTCTCTCTCTCTCTCTCTCTCTCTCTCTCTCTCTCTCTCTCTCTCTCTCTCTCTCTCTATCTGAAACCTGAATGCACGATTGTGAGGTTTTTTCCGTTTCTCTGCTCCTCTTCACTCCCTCTCTCTATCTGACTCCAACCCCCACCCAGCCCTAATCGGTCTCAATTGTGTAGTGACAAGCGAGTATTTGTCTTTCGCCAGTTTCTCCTAATGGACTGGAGGGACGCTAATGCGGCGCGAAAAGATACCGTATCATCCGTCGAAATCCCCGCGGGATCAATAGGAGATTCCGCCCTTTAAGACCACCGCCCGATACTATAGTTCCTATTTATCATAATGTGGTGATCGACAGAATGAGTTGAATAACAATAGAACGATGAAAACAGCTCTCCGTTCTCGATTCTCTATTCTAGAAACATCTGAATCCATCTTAACTGGTCTTCCAGGATTGGGTTTTCTGTTTGTGTAACAGACATGCGATTCGATCTCTGTTCAAGCAGTATGCGTTCAAACTACAAGTGTAGCATACAATCACAGGAACGTTCAATTCAGCCAACTGCGCTCGAAGTTACCACCATACTCGCTATAGTAATGTTTGTTTTTCATTGAGAACTATCGAAAATCAAACAACTCTAACTACAACTACAATTACATACAACAACTTTTCTGTCACTTCCTTACAACGACACCGTTACGAAAACTAACCCCTCCCTACAACAACCGTACTCATTTCACTCTTTCTAACACGTGCCTCTCTCTCTCTTTTAGCACCTCATGAGGGCTGCTGCCGGCATTTTGACGCGTGAACACGTGTGAAGTGTCCACCGGCAACGGCGCTTCTTATCTGATGTTGGTGCGAGTTGGGTCCCAGCAGGAAGACCCTGACCGCAGGGATCATCACCCCGGATTACGGTATGACCCTGATAACGGAAGCACGATATCCAGTATACGTTACGGGTATCTGGAAGATTTTCCAAGCGAACATCACTTATTGTAATAGGTTTTCACCTGAACTCCTCCAAACTAACGCATGATGAATTGTGCATTGTATCCGTTACGGATCGGGAATTCTCATGTGTTAGTCATTTTCAGCCTGACCATAATTGTTGGGAACTGCACTCATTACCCAATCTAAGGTACTTTTGAACAGATTTCGTCTTCAAAAACCCTAAAAGTGTCCGTTAAGTGACTCTTTTCGTTCGAGTTGACCTGTTAATCAGAACGTCAGAAGAGCGAAGACTCTCGATCGCCCACCACAAAAACACCGCCTTTAGTTACTTCGATTAGAAAGGAAACGTGTTTTGGTCGACGACTGCCACTCAAGAATACATTTCCTCTTAAGAGGTTAAGTCACGGCAGACAATGAAACCGCCGGGGAAAACATAGACAAACAAACATTTATACGTCGAATGAAACATTCATAGGGTTCTGCATAATCGAAAAAGTTTCATCGTACTAGTTCACAGAAACCACGAATAATTAGACAATGGGATCATTTATCCTTCGTTACCTTTTGTAACGTTCAGAAAGGTAGTAGTTACACAGAAGAATGCAACTTTTCTCGTTACACACCGGCGTTCAACACACAACAAACTCCACCTTAACAGATATTTGGGTGTAATCATCTAAATCTTATGCAGTATTTGAAGTGATCTTATAGAACTTACGAAACATCCAGATGATATCATACTCAGTCCGGCACATATCATCTCATTTTTTCAGCTATCACAAATTAGGCGATTCGAAAAAGTTAGCTCTTCGCACGTTCCCCGCTAGCGATATGCCTATTAATAGCAGCCTAATGCAAATTTCCTTATGAGTCTGAACTCAACAATCTTGCAAAGGTTCAGTCATTATAACGGCATAGTTTGACCTGAACTCTCTTCTAATACTTTCTGTTCTATCTAACGTGAAAAAATATCTAAGATTTATAAAGTTTAACTATCCCTTCTCTCAGAAGCCAACATGCAATTCCTATTTTATTCATAACGACTCCATTTACGGCCTCAGCTAACAGATAATTAATCATAAATATGAACAGAACCTTCAGGTAAAGTATGAGAGAAACATCACTAAACTTGTACTCATGATGCCCGTTTCGAATTCTCATGTGTTTCACACATTTTACAACATCTTCCACTTAGTTATCACTGTATAAAGATATACCTAACTGTATCATTCCGTTACAAAACAAATATATAATAATAAACAAAGTATAGTCTTATGTCTTTCCCCCAGCGCGCGGCGCTCAGTTACCGAAAAGGGGCGTGGCCGGGGCGATTCGACCAATCAGCGTCGTCGCCGCCCCCTATCATACTGGCGAACCCGAGAGGATCATTGTGCGTACGGTTGCCGCCATGTTCAGTCCGGAGCAATGGCAGCGACTTGTCATGCAACTCGCGATTCAAGGATTTGGCCCGCAGCTGCAGGCGATGCAGGCCTCCGCGCCGGTGCCGGCACTATTCCCCAACCTACCGGCAGCTATGCCTTCCATCAACCCCGGCTCACCCACCACCTCCAATGTCAGCTCCGAGCAGGTAGGTACTCACTGGTATTGGAACATGTTCAATCTTACTGTTGTTGTTTTTTGGTGTTTTGTATCTTGAAACAATATTTCCTTTCGTTAACTTCAAGCTTTGTCGCCTATTCTACAATGCGGTGAAAAAATTGTCAATTTCCAACTTGTGTGAATTATCTGCTTTGCAACGATCTCATTGCTTCGGTTTCATCGTTTCCAACGCCCAAAAATGTTCGCATTCCAAAAATTTTGATAAAACTTTTCATTTCCCATTTGCTAGTCTTTCTTTTGTTCCATTCCACTTCCGATCATTCCGTTTCTAATGTCAACTCCATCAGCGCGGTTCTATCGCCCTTTCCATGTTTCCCGATCTAGACGCCCGTCTACCAGTCATCTCTCTTATTTCTCATTACCGAAATGTCAGCCGCAACCGCTGAAAAGCCAGGCGGCGCCTAGGAAATCCGTGTACTGGCAACAATTGAAACATTCAGATGAACTGTACTTTTGAAGAAATTTTGCTAACATTCAAGCAAAGTTTCGAGAACAATTGAGACATTTCCACTAACTCTACTTCTAATGAGAATCTAGAGAATCAGTACTTTCGTAACATTAGGATATTAGGTTAACATTGGAACTAACACATTCATGCTGAGTTCTAAGAACAATTGACACAATCACGCCAACTGTATTTTGGAGAGCATCAGTACTTTTTAACGTTTGGTAACTTCACTTTGAACATTCGGGCAACCCGTATTTCAAATTAGTATCCCAAGAAGCTCGACGCTAACAAGTTCTCACTTTGTTTGTAAATGTGAAAAGTTTCTTTCTTTTTCGAGTACATTTCACATTTTGTATTGAAAATTCACTTCAATCCTTCGCTAACTTTGTATCAAAATCTTACGCAACTTTTGGCAGGCAACACTTTATTCGTGTGAGAAATTTGGCATTATAGCGTCAATTGTATCGCACGATCGCACTAAGTTGTTTGTAGGTCGAATATAAAGTTCCAAAAATCTACAATCAAGTACTTGTTAACTTTTTTCAATACCAATTCAGTTGTCTCTCATTCCAACTTAGCGTAATGCTTGAACAAAACTACCAAATTCTCCAAATTCAGCTATTTTCCCATGTTCTACGTGATTTTGCAGTGGAGATGAGCTGTCCTAACCAGATCACATTCCGGCTATCCATGGCTCTTTATGCCGTAGAAGATGCAATTTACACGCGACTCTTTGTGCGCGCATCGCACAATTACGTCGGTTACTTGAGCCGGCATTGATAGCGGATTTCCTGACACTTCTGCTTTGAAACAATTTACTCGGCCCGAAATCAGTTCCTCGACTATACACGACACTACGAAATCAGAAAACTAGATTTAGAGGAAGTGAGAAGTGATAGAAACGTGAAAATATCAAGCAATTCTTAATCTATAATGGAATATTAAACCCTCGTATGCACCAATGTTAGTGGCAGTTGTAAGTTTCTCATTCAGGCCCTGTGTTCGCTAACTAGTCATATGACTATCCTAATCAAAACGAGCTAGTTGTTTTGATACGGCTCCTTCATTGACTAACCCATTTACTTTAGTTGCTCGAGACATTTTCACTGCTACGTATTTTCAAGTTTGCTTATTTCCCCACAAACAAAGCTTCTCAAGCAGAAAACCACCTTGTTTTTGGTTAAAATTGACCCAAACACCGTTTTCATGATTTAAAAGTTATATTTTACTACAATTTAGTGTTTGTAAATGAACATACTATCAGCTTCATTCAATCGTCAACTTATTCCAATCTCGTTCAGATCATCAAGACGTGCGAGCGACTGGAGGACGCCGGTGAGCTGGACCAGCTGGCACGATTTCTATGGAGTCTGCCACCCGGCCAGGCGCAAGAGGTACATTTCACTCACTGTTAACGTATTTACACGTGAAAAATCAAAATTCAAAACGTGAGAGAGAGCAAAATCACCCATTCTTAAGTTTCACGTGTTTCTGTATTCAAAATGTCAACTGATAAGAAAACGCTGATAAATGGCTATTTCCAGCATGATTAGCAGATACGTACGTTGATAAACAACTGAAAACTAATTTTAAAATTTTCAGGTAGCCTCGAACGAGTCCGTTCTTCGTAGCCGTGCGCTGGTCTGTTTCCATATGGGAAATTTCCGTGAACTCTACAGTATTCTGGAGAATCACAAATTCACCCAAAACCACCACGCCAAACTGCAGGCAATGTGGATGGAGGCCCACTACCAAGAGGCGGAGAAACTTCGCGGAAGGTGATTATTGATTTTTTTTATCTGAACAACAACAAACAATAAATAAAGATGAGGTTTCTTACAACCATCAATCAATAAGAAACTCTTGGTAGATTAAAAACTTCTGCAAACAACTTTAAAAGCATTCCAAAACCAGCAAAATCATCCGATATATCTTTTTGTTGTGTAACATCTCACACTCACTCATGTTGCCTGTGTCTACAACTCAGAAAGCACTTCTAACGAGCAAAAAACAACGAAAAAACCAAAACGAACCGAATTCACCGAAACACCTTTATTGAGTAACATCTCACCCTTCACCCATGTTACCTGTGGCTAATCCCCATCGGACCACCAACAATGACCCCTATTAATCCGTTGAGAGGTCCTCTCTGGCTTACCATATGCCTTTTGACTCGCATTTGTTCGCAAATCAGGCGAATCTCTTAATTAGAAGGTAGCTGGGCGACAGACGGCAAGTGTCTTGTAGCTATTAATTAGCAACTATTAGGCACCATGTACCGACACGGTTAGAGGAGAGTAATTACAAATACAAAAAAACAAATGAAATATTAAAATTTCGATGAATTTGGTTTAAATACGGAATACTTTTCTTTGAAGTTCTACCAACAGAAAAAAAGAACGGTTTTGGGGTGAAATTGTTTTTTTCACTGAATGAAAATAGTTTTCCTGAATTTGATATTTCCAATTTCCAGACCTCTCGGTCCCGTGGACAAATACCGTGTGAGAAAGAAGTACCCCATGCCAAGAACCATCTGGGACGGAGAGCAGAAAACGCACTGTTTCAAGGTAATTTTTTAATAATCAAAAAGAATACAAATAAACACAACACATTTTCAGAAGCCGACAGTGTTTATACATAATGTATCACAGTATTATCGATTGTTCCCTAATGATTTAAGATTGGAGCTGACCAACATTCCATTTATGAAATACTACTTTTATTTAACTTTATTAATTTTTCCAGGAGCGTACCCGTACCCTTCTGCGCGAGTGGTACCTGAAGGACCCGTACCCGAATCCGAGCAAGAAGAAGGAGTTGGCTAACGCGACTGGCCTGACCGCGATGCAAGTTGGAAATTGGTTCAAGAATCGGCGACAACGAGATCGAGCGGCGGCCGCCAAGAACAAGTACGTTTTTATACTTTATACGATTGCTGAAACATTTGACCGACTGAAGTTTGATAAATAGCCAGCAGTTAGTACTCACTGGTGGCTGAACTTGGTGTAATTTTTAACTAGTTCTAATAAATACCGAAATTGATAACTTCCAAGAATGTATTTCAATGTTGTTTCAATTGACATCGTTGAACTTTCGGCAAAATGTCGTCTTAACTTTGGCTGGTCTGCGCTCTCTTATTTCGCACGCTTTCTCGTCCTGCTGCCACCCTATCATTTTCGTCTTATAGCAAATACGGCGATTATCTGTTGAACATTGTGCAACGAATACTTTTTCGAGAAACGTCAAAGTAGAAATGAAACACTCCAGTCAAAATTGTGAAACACCTAGAAAGGTTATACAATAAATACAGTTGAGTTTGTGATGAAGCGAGTTGTAACTGAAATAATCACATGTGTTCACGTTCTCGCATGTTTAAATCCCGATATACGTGTTCAACACGTGATTAAGTACCATGTAGATGTCACTTTTATCCATGTTTTAGGCAAAACATTGTTGGTGTCGAGTTGACGCGACGCGATGGTTCTGAAGGTAGCGACAGCGACGACGAAAATGAGTTCGATGACTCGATGACCGACTCGCCGTCTCCCGAACACACGGCGGTTAGTTTTTAATGACATTTTTTGATAAACTGAAATTTTGTTCTACCCAGAAGAAATTTATCGGGATTAGACCCCTACTTTTAGCTGACAATTTGGACATAAACTACTTTTAATAAAACATCATTTCGAGTTTATGATCTACCTATAAGACTTCTTCACGGCCTTCAACATTTAGAATTGGAAGAATATGTGTTTCACACAGCCAAATCCATAGTTACCGTATTCTTTCGTTTCAGAACCTCTCCGGCCGACAACCCATGCTGGACACGTCGCAGTTCCCCATGAACCCGTTGTTCATGTTCAACCCGGCCATGTTCATGCAACATCTGTCCCAATTCCCGTTGCCAACCAGTTTTCCGGCTCCGACGGCACCCAAAAAGGGATTCTTATCGATCGATGAGATTCTGAACCTCAACTCTACGCCCAAGGTGGACTGCTCCAACCTGTCTCCCTCCAGCTCCTCCCATCAGGAATCGTCGCCGGCGCGAGACGGTTCTAGTGGGAGTGACCCCAGCAGCAGTCCCACCTCCCCCACCACCAAGACGGAACCCCCGGAATCCGTTATTCCGTCTGATTAGAGCGGAACACTGTGCTGTATTTATCGAGTTTTTGCGGTCAATCCAGAATTCTAGTACAAATTTATGAACAACTCAGCACAATGTTTTGCCAAATTAGAGATATTCCATAATTTATGAGTGATTTGTTGTGTGCATAGTTCGGTGGTTTTATCGATTTGCGTAGTTTTTATGTGTAGCTAGCGCGGAAGACTGATGACACTTTTGTTCTGAGAAAGAATATTCGGTAATAACTTATTCGGTTTCATCAGTGTTTCGCGAATGTACAAATCCAGCCAGCGGGTGATTGCTGCCGCGCTAGATGATACTCAGTCAGGTGTCCATTTGGCTGCGTAGCTGGAAGCGAGTCAGCAACCATCTTGTAGTTTGAACCCACAATGTATTGATCGAGTCGCTTGCGCATAAGCTCTCGTTGTCTGAGCCTCTGCGGTCAGCAGGCTATTTCTCGTTTGTTTCGGATCCGAATTGAGCTTATGGCGCACTCGTTTTTTGAGTCGCAGAATGTACTGTATTCCATGTTTCGTTGTCGAGTCTAATGAACAATATATTATCCTAAAGGTTTTTTTCAACTCTATCCGAGAAAAAAACAGACTACTCTACGGGTGGAAACAATGATTTTCAGTAAGAAAAATTATAACTCAAAACGGTAAACTTTCAAATTTCAAACTTTCAAGCTCAAATACACAATATCTCTCACTATTGATTCAACTGAAAGGTCATGTAGTCTACCCGTAGGTAAAAGCAATCGTTTTCATTGAGATAACCAAGAAAAGTTTTTCTGGAAACCTATAACCCCAGAAGAGTTGATTTTCTTCCACATTGCTATTAAAACAATAAACTACTTTTTCTGATAAAGTTTTGTTTCTCTCCAAAATAGTTGTGCGATATCAGTAACCTGTCGGCAGCGGGATGATGCTTGTTGAAGGGCTTACTGGTGGTTGGCATTGGCTTCTAGTATTGATACAAGGTATTAGTAACATAGAACAGTCTCTTCACCCCCAAGTTGCAAACTATGCAAAGTCAACAGAAAACTATGCGGGTCAAGTTATTCAAAATGAAAATTATTCAGAATGTATGAGAAACTTCTCATCCAATTGTTCACAATCTGTTTGTTGACGTCAACTGTGATGTATACCAGTGTTGCTCACGTATAATAGCTCAATTTCCAATGAACGCAATTCATGTGAAATGTGGAAATCTCAGCTGCATCTGAATCAGACGTGTGAGTATAGTTGTATGTGTTTGAGTACGCGTAACGCACGCCTGCGGGAAATATGTAAAACTTTGTGAGCAATGTAGTTTATAACTGTCCGTACGTTGTGCTGAAGAAACTCATAATCGACTCACTTTTGTGATTCATTTCATTATGAATCAATCATATTGCTTTGTTCTGCTGTGTTTTCTTTTCCAATCTCCTGCATTTTTTCTGTTTAAATCTCCTGCATAACTAAAAATACATATACTTCTCTTTACTATTACACCCTGTCTTTTTCCTTCTTGAAATCATTCTACTCGGGTTACGGTATGTCAGCTGGATGGGTAGGCTATTGCTGTCGACACGGCGCATTTCAATTACGGATATTAGGGGAGGGATTGGCTTTCAAGGCAAATAGATAGCGACTACAGTAGGAAACGGGGAAAAGATAGGTGACGTTAGGGAAAATGGAGAGGGGGGAAAGAGGAAGAGAGAGAGAGAGGAGGGCAAGAGGGAGAGAGTAGAGAGGGGGAGATACCGAGAGAGAGAGAAGAGAGGAGGAAGTGAAGAGATGAGAGAGAAAGCGAAAGAGGAGAAAAGAAAAATCACAAGTGAACCAGAACAAAAGACAAAGTGAGGGAGAGTATGTGAGGAAGAATGAGGCACTATGAAAGTTATGTACAGTTAACGCTTTATCATGTCTCTGTTTACCTCTTACTTCTGTTATTTGCTCTCTACATTTTCTTCACAAGTTTCGATTGTTCAAATGTTTTTTTTTTCACTATCTTGCCTTTTCCCTCTGCTTCTGTTTGTTCCTCTGTTTTTGGGATTCAATGTATCTTTTTATCTGGTTTACCTCTTCTCTTCTTCTTACCTTCTCACTTCTTCTCTACTTCTCTTCTTCTTACCTTCTCTTGTTATCGCTTATTACTCTCTCTTTACCTCATCTCGTTCTCTGCTTGTCTTCTTCCTTCTCCTTCCCCTTCTTCTCTCTCATCCGCTTCCTCTCTTTCTTTCTTTTTGACTGCGTCTATTCCCTTCTGAATTTTCCGTACATCTTTCTCGTCTTGTTCTCCATCCTCTCTCTTTCTCTGCGTCTTCTCCCTGCTCCTCATCCTATCTCTCCCTATCTCCTCTCTCTGATCATCTCTCTTTCTCTGCGTCTCCTCCCTCCTTCCCTCCCCATCTGTGCCGGGTGTAAATGTACTAATTGTCATGTACTCTCTGTGGGTGGTCTGCCTACCCTTCCCTAAATAGAACAATAGCATCGACAAACGGCTACGTTTAGCGCACTCATGCTTACAATGTTTGCTTGGATAGGTGCCAAGTGGGAGTGAAACTTGCAGAGAAGATAGGTAGGAGAGAAGAGAAGAGGACTCTGGGAAGATAGAGAAGTAGAGAGGGGAGGGATTAGGGACTGTGGCAGAGTAATGGATAGAGAGAGAGAGAGAAAGACAGCAAGAAAGAGAGAGAGAAAGAGAAGGAGAGAGTAGCGCACTCATGCTTACAATGTTTGCTTGGATAGGTGCCAAGTGGGAGTGAAACTTGCGGAGAGAATATAGGTAGGAGAGAAGAGGATACAGAGGAAGATAGGAACGCAGAGAGGGAAGGAGTATGAGAGATTGACAGAGAGAGAAAGAGATAAATGAGGGAGAGAGGAAAAGAGAGAAAGAGAGAGCATTGAGAGAGAGAGAGAACATATGGGATGTCATACTGCCCTATCATGCTGTGTTTCGAATTCACGAAATCTGGCCCTATAGAAACGGAGATATAAAGAGAGGAAGAGAAGAGAGAGTCCTGAAGAAAGAGAGAGAGAGAGGGAGAGAGAGAGAGAGGGAGTCCTGGAGAAAGAGAGAGGGATATTGTCTATCTTCTCTGTTTCCCACCCTTCATACGGTATCACAAGGACGATCACCAGTCGGACTAATGGACACGGTAATTGAATCGAATCTCTCCGTTTCGGAGTGATCGAATATATAAAAAACCAACTTGGAAGGGAGAAAAGGGGTCGAAAATGTATTGGTTTTCGTTCTCATTCTAGTCTTTCTTTCTAGGAGGACGTATTAATTCTTAGGTTACGATAACAAGTTTTTAGATTGGCAACTCGATTTCATACCCACCTGAAACAAGGGAAGGAACCTAACCCCTAGTGACATAAACGACATCTGCTAGTGTTTGGATAGGTTTAACATATGCGTTCCATTAACTTGTAGTGATAACCCTAAAATCTAACTATCTGTGATAATCAATGCTAAGAATGTTAGATTGTATGAACAATCGCCGTTCTCCGTGACAGCCTTTCGATCACTTCCGAGACATTTCTAGGAAATTTCGGTAAGGAATCGCAAAATTAATTTCGACGAAATATCGACGAACTGATCAAAAGTGCGATGTAACTTAATTTAACTTCGTTCGAGTCCATATGCAAGTGTAATACACTATAACCATCCCAGAGTCGTTTCGCTTTTTTTTCCACCTACCAGCAGCTTTTTTTCCACCTACCAGCAGCAGCAGGTGGCGTAGCAATCCATCCAACCTCATGAGAATTTCATATGATTTTCTTATTAGAAACTCATGAGCATCTCATGAGTCAACTTTATAATGTTGTAGCATATGAATCAATAGATTCTCATGAGATGTTGGTAAGATACTGCCCACGAGGTATCTCATGAGGTATTTGAGGGATTGCTACCGCGCCAGGACCGGTGTTTAGTGATCGTGTTCTTATCATGGTCGGCGACCAGCGCCGCCAAACACACATCTCAAGTGGCGGGTACCGTAATCTCTGCTCTCACAACAAGCGATCCGCTATCCAAACTGTGTGCTGACTGACAAGGATACGATACCGCCGCGGCCGTGCGCTGAACTCACCAACTAGTCCCGCGAGAAGCAGAGGGGATTTCTCAGAGAAACAATCGGGTGGGGACTTTTTCGAAGAAAAAAATCAGGAGCATTGAGCGACACCAGAGATAAAAATCGATCCGTAGCTAACAGTGGGGTATAATTCAGTGAAATTTTTAGTGAAACGGTAAAGAAAAGTCTGAAGAGAAAAATCTGAAGAAACGTACTGATGCCGAGTGGTCAAGTGGTTAGCGTTCGGCTGTCGCTCCACAGACCTGGGTTCGAACCCCGCTCGCCGCGGTATCTATCTGGCGGACCGCATGAGCTGGTAACAAAGCTCACCCATGCCTATCTCCACCGCTCTACGGACAGTCCATACGGTTGATATTGATATTATGTAATTGTAAGAATAATTCACAATAAAGTGACCAAACGGATGAAATAGGCCGTACACAAATTTATTATTATGCATTTTTGGTATACAGTCACATGAAACATGTTAAACACAGCAGACTTCACGTGACTATTCAATTAAGTTCTAGTATACTGTTTTTCACGTACATTCGATGCAGTAGTGAACATGCAAGTGCTGGAATTATAGTCGCTTTCATTTATACTGAGATTCCTACAGTACGATTGCACAACTTCTAGTGCGTTTTAATAACAGGTGATACTATCGGAAAGGTCTAATATTTTAGCCTCGGATTCTGGTAACCTATGACAAATATGTGTGAGAAACGTTTCTAACAAAGTTGAAGTTTGCAATCGAAAACAGCTATTGAAAAATAAGAAAGTGTACTGTAGGAGTCTCAGTAGGAATGATGTGAACTATATCACTGTCAACATCTTGAATTGCGGTAGTTGCGCCTGTTAGTGTATGGTAAAATACTGAGTAAATGAGTCAAATTTGTAGTATTCTTAGTTGCAATAGTCCAAAGTAGTGAAACAAGTTTTAAACTTAGAAATTTGAGAAAGAAACTTATCTTATTGGTCACAGTATACCCTAGTTACCACAAATGAAAAATTCAGTGTAACGTGTATTCAGCAATGGAAGAGTCGTTTGTTCAAACAACAGTTGCTCTCTTTTCAAAAAAGTTATGTTATGAAGCATTGTTATCAGCGCATTTAATGTTGGACTTATTACTGTAAGAACACCCGGTGGGTGAAAAAAATATACCAATGACTTAGCCTATCTCTATTAGCCACCCTGTTGGTTATTATGTGACAATGGTCGGTCAATTGGTTTGTACATATTTGAGTGGCGTGCTGAAGTTGTGTGTGTAGAGACAGAGAAGATGCACCAGCGACCTGTTTGCGAACACGCACTTTTGCCTCCTAGGGGGTCTCGCGGTGGGTAGGTTGGTTGGTATAGTTGGTTTCATTCACTTGTAACCTCATACAGTATGATCCTATAACATTTTTCGGTAAACGGAGAAATGTGCTAGAAACCTATCGATCATATATTTGAATCATAAGGGCTCTCGCAGCGATAATTTGGTTGGTATAGTTGGTTTCACTAACATGTGTCCCTATACAGTATAATATGATGGTGTTTTTTTACGGGTTTTGCGTGACTTTTTTAATAGCGGTGGGTTGGTTTAGTGTGTTCCACGCAACATGTAACATTATTGGTAAAACGGGAAAGTTGGTTAGATATATGTCTAAGGTGATTGTGCCTCCTAGGGGGTCTTGTAGTGTTTAGGTACACTGGTTGGTAAATACAAGTAAATACAAATCTTTGTATTCTTTGTCTCTTGATTCCATCCAGTTCTCCGCGAAATCGAAACACTCTAGGGACACGGTCTAATGGGTTGCGTCTTCTAACTCCAGCTAATATTACATCGAATCAAGTCATTCACCCAACTCTGTCCGAATCGATTAAAGTAAAATAAACTTTGAAAAGGGATGAGGGAGAACGAAAAGATCCACCTGAAACAGAATACGTCATAAAGTAGAGAAATGTACCACACGAAAACAGCACACATTGCTCTGTGCCGACCTGTTTGTAGTTTGATACCACTAGCGTTTGGTCGTTTTTCGGAAAACATGTTTTGGTGGTATCAAAGTACAGATAAGCTATAATTATTTTCGATACAACAAAAACAACAACAACATGAACCATAACAACAAAAGCGCCAACCACCAAGGCGCCAACAGGTTCAGAACAGTACATGTTAGTCTATTCTGGTGTGTTTGTAGTTTGATCTCACATTTCCATAGTTTGAAAGTTCCAATGTGTAGACACAAACTACATCACATACGTGATGACACTATAAAATCATTCATGCGTGTAGCGTGTATGATATGGTGACCGAAATTGGTGCAAACTGTCATAATTGAGGGGGACAAATGGAGTCAAATTACCACGCAAAATCATCGAAATAGGTGTGAATTCGTATTGCAATCGATACCAAATTCAACTTTTAGGATGGGGACAGGGGATGTGTGCTTGAACTTAACACGTTTTCACGTTTTACTTGCCTCTCAGAGGAGATGAAATATGTTGTGTTTGTAGGTTGATCCAGGTGAGTGTATTCGGTAGGGAACTATGTTATCTGTTTCGAGTTCAAACCACAACTCAGGTCGGGATATGAACGATATCTCTAGATCTGATTGGCGAACCGTTATATTACTACAACTATGTATTATCAATGACAAGATGTCATTACGCTAATTGGACATGAGAGACCATTTCAAACACATCACATTTTGAAAACGTGTAAAGTTTATTCACGTTTGTGTGACCATTGAAAATAAGTTAGTAATCTCTAGATCTGATTAGCGTACCGTATTGCGTACTTGTGTTGATATTATCAAGTGCGAGGTGTCCGGTGGTATTCTCACCTATCCAGGCATGAATGTTAGATACTTATCTCATTCACTGCTAATTGATCTATACAATGCCAGAGATGGAATCACATCCAGATAGTGACAGCTCTCGGAAACGGAAAATGATAGAGGAAGTGGGGTGAATATGAAGGTTAAAGTTCCGCTATCAACTAAATAACCATTCGAGCTTCCCGAAAAAGCAGCATAACGTTAGCGCCCAATCGTCCAGTAAAGAAATAAAAGTTATTGAATATTTGGTAAACGGTTGTAGTGAAGTTCAATATTCTTGTAACTTTTGACTAGAACATGCACTTCAAATATTTTGTTTCTGAGGCTAAATCTCTCTTCACTTATTCTTGTAAAACACTAGCAAATTGAATCCCGTACTCTAAAAAATAAAAGTGCATTAGCGGTTGCTTTTGTCATTTTCGGATTAGCAACCATTACGGATCCCTTCGAGTCAACGCACATATTTTGGTACTAATTATACCGTAAGACGTCTTTCATGTACCGACAGAAGAAATACGAGTAAATTTACAGGGATTTCGGAAAAACAAACATCTTATATACTCTGTTTCACCGATCGATGTCCTTCTACAGTAATCCGTCCAAATTTAGGAAGCTTTTTCTAATGAAGAATTTATAAATTTGGTTTCAAGCTGGTAGAGTTTGTAGAAGTTCACGAGCAGAAGACACTATCGAAATTTGGTGAAAATTCAAAAAAGTCAATATACCAAACTTTCACCTAGAAGTTTGAGCAGACTACTGTGGAGGAGTAAAGTGTTAAAAGTGGGTGCAACGAACTATAACTGTTCTTTTTCTTTTCCTCGTATACTAGAAGTAAATTGAATAGTCACGTGAAGTTAGAACTCTAGTGAGGAATCGTGCACTTTGTCATTGCACGTTTCTCAGTTCTGCTGTGTTTAACATGTTTCACGTGACTGTGCAATTGACTAACCGTATATAAGCGAATCATTTGATCTGCTATTAATCAACGTATGAACACTAGTTAAGTTTAGCGAAACTATAGATCATATACCAAACTCGAAGAGGAAATATATCATTCACAAGCTTTCCGATAACACTTTTGGTCCGAAATGTCGCACCAGAAAAAAGTATTCAGCGAGCGTCAGTCTTCCTCTCAATTGTTATTATGAAAAGAAAAAGAGAGATAGAGAGAGAGATAGGAATAGAGAGATGAACGAATAGAAGTAAGCTTCTCAAAAGATATTTACATTTGTTCAACGTGTTTTATTTCAATCTAATAAACTTCATTGCTGCTTTATAGAAGCTTCTCCGGTATCAGTTTTTTTCTCTTCTTTGTCCTGTTCCTTTTTGAATGAATAGCGGAATTTGTATAAATCCTCCCTTTTTTCTCGTAAACAGTCCAATTTGATACAGTACCAAAAGTACCGGAGCAGCCAGTCGTACGTGATTTCGTGTTTGTATGCGAACTGGGTGTCTTTGTACGGCTCTAGGACCTGAAACAACTTGATTTCGCATACTATGGATCTGATTCTCTAAACTTCAAATTCCAATATCCTAATGTCCCGATGTCTCATTTCAAAGTCTCAATTACTCAATGTCTCCACCTCAATGTCCCAATGCCTCGTTTTCAACTCGTGTTTGATTCAAGAAAATCACCAATATTATACTACAACATGCCGAGGTTCATAAACAGCGGAAAATAGGCATAAGTCTAAATAGTATGAAGAAGTGCATCCGCAACCGAAAAACCAACCTTTTTGATATGGTCCGTCGCTTCCAGTAGGTGATAATGTGGAATTCTCGGAAAAAGATGATGAGCAAAGTGGCCTGCGAATTGAACAGAATGTAACAAGGTATAAAAGTAAGTTTTCCATGGTCTGTTAATGAAATAGGGACGATTTCACGAGCGAATGTACGATTCAAAAAAATATCTGGCTCCATCTCGCAGTGTTTGTAGTTTAATTCCGTCGTGTTTCGGTCAAAATTCGTGAAGAACAGTGTCGGTCGAGTTAAAACCACAGCTGTAGTCCCCTTCACTTGAAAAAAATCGACTAAATTGATATAGTCTGTTTCACGAAACAATATCCCTCTACAGTAAGATTATAAAACTTTTAAGTGAATTTATCATATCTTGTAGGTGTTGTAAATAGTTTAAACTTTGTGATTTCGTTTTCCACTTTGGGTACTACAAGCATGCCAAACAGTGAATCTTAAATTCTGTTTGTTGACTAGATAAATGCGTTTGAATTTTTGAAAGATTACTGTAGAAAGTCATCGATTGGTGAAACGAACTATACCATCCGTGACATGATGCGAAAAGTGGTCGAGGCCGAATCCGTAGGTTCTGTCCACCACTTGAGTTTGCCCAAGAACGTAGAACCATTCCTTCGTCCCATACACCTGGGAGCGGGAAATGAAGTTCAAATCACTTATTCATTAGAATAGAATAGGTTTATTTGTGATTGAACAGGTGACCTCCAATTAGTATGTGGCACTCCAAATGGGTTAATTGAGAGTATAATTTTAAATATTTCAAGTTTCAAATTATATCCGTCGCATTATAATGTTACATAGTGGTGGTTTATGATCTCTATATCTTTCAGTCTCTGCATGCTGAAGGGAGTCGTGGCCACAAATACGCCTTTAGAGAAAATTTTATTTCCGACCCCACCCCTCGGATGCTTAGTTGAAATAGAGCCATGTAACTGTCAGGTGGGGGAGGGAGGGGGGGGGGAGTCAAAATACCACCAGACTAATTTCAGCTGAAAGTAAAATGATCCCTGCTTTCATATTGTAGTTCTTCATCAAAATGTGAGATATTCAGTAGAAATGACGTGAACTATACCTCGGTTTCCTCGTCTCTATGTTGCAAGTATGTGATTAAATTCAAATACAAGCCGTAGAAAAGAACAGGCACCAGGTAGTACTTGTAGAATACGATTAGATCAAATTCACATACTATCAAGGCAATCTGAAAATTGAATGGTTTGATCTTTCTAAAGCTATATGTTGCCCTATCTTGCTGTGTTTGTAGTAATTTCGTTTTTCCGTTCAAAATTGTTGAATCATTTCAGGTATGGAGTTCAAACTACAACTGAGATGTTTTCAATCAACAATGATTGATTTGTTGCGCAAAGATTCTGACAACATCAGTAACGTGAACTGAAATAGGTTTCAATCACTTTCGTAATCCTATAAAAAACCCTCAGACTAAGTCTATCCCTAAGAATCCAATTTTATCTGAGCAATTTCGAGAATCAATGATAAACAACCGTTTAGTCGTTTCAGCTTTATTCAACCCCGGTTTGTCGAAAACCACTTCTCAGATACTTTGGCACCAATTTTCTGCGACTAGCAAGCCATAAAGACGAGAGCACGCAGGTCAATTAGACGGCAAACAGGATGAAACGGTCTGCGTCTCACTGACCTGCACACTCTCTTGTAGAGGCCGCCACAAAAGTCGCTTGCTAATTGGCAAAAAGTTGTTCTTGGAACAGTTTTTTGACATGCAAAGGGCCGGCAAACGACAACTCACGTAGCAACAAACTGCACATGCAGCGTCACTGATCACACACTGTACTCTCTGCCAATCGTCTCTGAAAAGTTTGCTCCACGGCCAAAAATGTGACCCATCGGGAAATCCAAAAACGGTGAAGAAGGGCATGAACCTGAGATAAAATGCTGGGGTGCCAGATTTGTGAATTACGTTATACCTAAGATGTCTAGGAGGCCGTATTCAAGAGTATCCCGAACCTGCGTCTCATCAAACACACGCTATTTCTCTGTATTTGCATCCCCCAGAGATACAGCCGTACAAATCTCGTACATTAGTTAGCAGAGCTGAGTACATGAGAGAAAATGAATGTGCGATGCCACTACGTTTCAGTGAAAAACTGCTGGATACGGAGAGCAAACTACAGTTCACTTATGATCCCAACTACAAACGACCGCCTAGATCCTTTTCATACAAACCGATGCGTGAAACACATTGAATTCGACTATAGTCTGTTTCACGAAACAATAGCCCTCTACAGTAAGATAATAAAACTTTTAAGTGAATTTATCATATCTTGTAGATGTTGTATATAGTTTAAACGGTGTGATTTAGTTTTCCACTTTGGGTACTACAAGCATACAAAACAGTGAATCTTAAATTTTGTTTGTTGATTAGATAAATGCGTTTGAATTTTTGAATAATTACTGTAGAAAGTCATCGATTGGTGAAACGAACTATACAACAACAATTTCTGTCACGCACTTTATCCAGCCGGTCAGTGGGAAGACTTGAAACAATTTGTTGACAACCGGAGTTTCTTCTTCGAACTCCTTCTCCTTGAACCAGGGATGAGAAGCATCTTTGTCGATGTGATTCGTGTACTGAAAAAGTTATTTACAAATATTTGAAGAACAATAACAATAATAGTATTTTAGTCAACAACATGGTCAAGTACACAATGCAAGCCCATTAGTATGGAAATAATGCAGTTGCAAAATGCACAATGCCTTTTCTACGTGTCACGAAACTATACCCGTCACTATTACTGTAATCAACCTGATAACCATTCAAGTTTAAGTATTGGATCTGTGAGCTCAGAATTACAATGTAATTTGCCCTTAACTTCAGAGAGACTAGAATACAAACACATAGCAAAAGTTCACCGTATCTACTTGTTCGATTCACATATCAAACCGTATTTCTTTGTTTTTGGGTTTTTATTTGGTCTTTATGGGTTCTTTTTGGGGTCTATATATACTAATTCTTCTATACTTGAATCACATGGTTCACTAAACATCTGTATTCGTATTCTTATTCTCATTCATGATAACGAGATTCAAACACAATAAAGATCATCCTCCTGTAGGAGTAGAATCATGAATGAAAGGTTATAAACCACCTACCGCGTGATGTGTTTTGTGACTGATTTGCCATGGGTAAAAGGGAGTTAACAGGGGAGCGAAAGATAAATGACCACAAATGTCGTTCAGAAGTTTGTTGTCGCAAAACGACCGATGCGTACAGTCGTGGGCGAGCATGGACAGCGAGAACATTTTCATTCCAATTATGAAGCACCTGAAACATTCACATCACATTTCGGTAAGAAAACATGTAACAACTCCAACGTAAGGCAGGGTTCAAACTTTATGCTGTCAATTCTGGCAGCAGCAGAAGCAGCCTGCAAAATGTGATTACCGATCGTACTGTCGGCAGCAAGCAGTAACAATCTGCGCCAACTCTGCGTTATCTGAGAATATATATCTGAGCATATCAACTCAATATCCCGTTGTTTACGTTTGAAGATGTTCAGATCGCTCACGTTCACTGAGAAATTTCAAATAGTTGCATCTTTGCAATTAGTTTCAAAACTTAAAAACCATAACTTTCTTACGAGAATAAATTTTCCAACTCAGTACTGAGTACGTATGCTAGAAGATACCGGCACCTTCATCCCATCCTGCGTCTCTCGCTCTGTCTCACTATTTCTCGTCTTTTACATCCCGGCGGGATGTGAGAGCAGAGAAATAGCGTATGTTTGAGGAGACGCAGGATGGGATTAAGATGCTGGGATCGTCTATACGTACTCTGAAGCTGCATTTCTCACCATATCACATATCCCCAAAATCCTCCAAACTCTTCGAAATACGGCACGGCGTTATAGAGTGCGAAAATTGCCGCGTAGTTCTGACGAAAAATATTTTATACATTTTCATCTATCTTGAAAAAACAGAGGAGCTGAGAAAAATGAGGAGGAGGTGTGACCGTGATGAAAGCCAATAGGTTAAAGTAAGCAGAAAAGTCTTCCAACTCGATAGGTATAGAAACTGATGACTGATATTAAATGTTTAAGTTATCTCCTGAAGAATCAATAGAAATGAATTGCTAGTGGCTAGTGGGTAATTTTAAATTGGAGAATTTCGAGGTACTTAATTATGTTACCAACTTCGGCAAGTGCTCGTAATGATCGAGCCGTGTCTCTGTGGAAGCAGTGTTTGGGAATGGCCCTCTTGAAGTCATCCAATCGTGGTCCATACGGAGTCTAAATAGCATCTTAAGCGAATAGGTCGTAGTTCTAACATGATACGAAGTTTTACGGAGTTTGTATGTTACCCTACTCTTTGAACCACAGTTCGCGAGACTCGTAACCCGGCGATGCGAGAGCAGAAAGAAGAAAGGACAGGAGAAGGATCCCGAATCTGCTGCTGACACTTGGAAACTCGGGGAATATTGCATCGTGGATATGTCTAGGGGTACTTTTACCCGAAACACATCTTAGGAAACAGCAGGAACGATGATGTAGGATGATATAGCGTAACCTTATACTTGTATAGTCTTTTCCATTCCTACTGAGACTCCTACAGTAGGATTTCCAAACTTCCAAGCCACTTTTGCTCACTTACTTTTGAGCGGAAAGGTGGAGGATTTTCGCAACTCATTCTCGTACTCAGGTACAGCTAATTAACGAGAGGATTTTTGATGAATTCAATATTCAGCTTCATAACAGTCTTCGGAAAGTTTGTAAGGTTACTGTGGGAGTCTCAATAGGAACGGTGTGAACTATAACACGGTGGGGACTCACGTTGTCCTTTACTCCTACATACAGTTCTTTTTGCGAGAATGTCGAGTATGGGTTGGGTGAGGCTGCAGATACTGGGGTTCTACCCATTTAGTTGGTGAGCAAGTAGCTAAAATGAAATTAAAACAAACAAAGACAACATTCAACAACAATAATAAACAACCAAAAATTTTCTTTCTGAAAGTTTATATACCCGAAATTCATGACTGCAAATCTTTAATCTATCTCTTTTTATTGCCAGCTTTCAAATCTTTTCACACGCGACTGAAGGGCTCTTCATGAGTTCAGATATTTCAAAAGGGTCACTAAAGCTTGAAAAAATTCAATGAATTAATATCTTAACTATTATTATCATCTTCTATTCAATTGGAAGACAACCGAAATGTTCTGAATAATTATAAAAACCAACCGTTGGAGACGCTCTATCTAGACAATTTGGCTTCATTTTCCTACCGATAACGTGAGCCCAACAGATTTGAGTCGTGAAAACAGTCCTTTCTTGCCCACTTGTACTTTTTTCGCCCTTGTGCCTACCAAAAACCCTTCTCCGAGAAATGTGACTAACATGTGAGAATTTAACCGAAGGGCAGAAAACAAACGGAGTCTGGCTAAAAGTGCATCGTCTAGCTGGCTACAAACGCCGAGCGGCAAGCGACTGCGGCTCAATCAATAACATACAGAATTTGCCCCGAGTACCTGTAGAGGGTGACAATAAAAAAGTTGTACTTTGATTTCGGAACGTATCACTTGTGTTACTATCTCTTTCTTGCTTCATTTAGTTTGTATTTTATAACTGAGCTTCTCTCTTATTTCCTTGAATGATGAAATTGCAAGATCTCCAATTCAACAAAAGGGGAATCATTCAAATGATCAAAAAAAGTCTGACAAAAACAGTCATGGTCATTTATCTGATTTGTTTGTATTTTGATGACCCAGCTTTGTGAAAACCAAAAATACTGCTGTGCTTTTTGATCAACATACAACTTTGCCCCAAATGCGACTTTTGTGAACCATACATAAACAACCGGTAAAATTCTTCATTTCATACTATGTACACAACTTGAGCAATGCCTAACATAAAAATACATCATAATCATTTACAGTAATGCTAAAACTAGTAGAATAGCCAGAGATACTGTACGGCTGGCAGTATTGTCTCCAGTAGTGGTTTGTGATCTGGCTGTAGTGTGATCCGTTAGGGATCTTGTGGTTCGCGAACTGTTTGTATTTTGATCCTGAATTGTAGTCTGAGCTCCGTTGTTCGACTTCACACTCGTGGTGGCGTAGTCATCTACCACCCGTAATCGATCGGCGTAGGTCACCAGTAGGTCAAGGATGGCGCCGTTCGTCCAACCGAAACCAGCCTGAAAATATATGTTTTAAAACAAACATTAGAAGATAAGATCAAACAATCGATACTAAACTACACATATTCGAAAGAGATAAAGTAAAATCGAGCATCTCGCCAAGTTCTTTGCTATATTTTTGGAGCACATCAAAGGGGGAACAACAGTTCTTGCAAATGAGGTTTGAGTAGTTCACTGCCCTAATTATTTTAATAATACGCAAAATAATATTTCAAATAAAACCATAACATTCTCCTTTTTCAACTCTAATTGTATTAAACTAAACCGTACCTGTACATTGTACTCTCCACCGGATCCCGGTCGTGGATACGTACCAATCACATTATACTGAAAGGAGAACAATATAAAAATGAGCTCATATTGACTCGGCTTATTCATTGCGATTCATCACGTGAATTCCCACCTTGTCAGACTTTGGACGAAAAGTGGATGTTGTGTTGAAATGCTGCAAGATTAGCAACTTTTGATGTGTTTTAATCGAACAAAAGTAAGAGACAGCAAATAGCAAATTCAAGGAAATGATATGGTTTCGTTCCGATAGGTTCCACGTCTGCTCACATTTCACGTGATCCTTTCATTACTAGTGGTTTGCGCATTTGCCTACCTTCTCCCACATATGACGAGTCTCCTTCCATACGCGATAGTTGCCCATTACCCATTTCTTGGCCAGTTGGAATGCCTAAAACGGTTCTTTAAAAAATCCTTCGTTTTCAATTCTCTAGAAACACTTCAAAAAGGTTGCACTTCGCTCAGGGATATACTACTCTTTACAAGTCTAATATCAATAAACTTTTGTGATGTTCTACACCCTCCCTATAACGAGTACTCCGTCTGTCACACGATCGTTAGGAATTCGTGAGCAAAATAAGCAGAACTAGCAACAAACTCAGGTACCACATTTTTGTAGCTACCTACCATTTTTTCTCCAAATGTATTTCACTGTCCCACTAGTCATGAGCTGCTGGTACAAATGTCGTCATAGAATAATGTATGTGTTCAGACTCATGAATCCTCAGCGATTCTATCATAACATGAAGGCTATTCGAACCTGTTTTATCTATAAAAGTCTATAAAAGTAATCATTATAAATTGACCCAACCTGATCTTGCATCTGTGGATCGTGACTCTTCCTAAGACCCTCGATGATCATATGATTGAGGGGACTCCATCCATTGGGGAAGTCCCACTGTTCCTCACTGTCTTGAACCATCGAGGTGGGAATACCGGACTGGTACTCGAACACGCCCAATTGCTGTAAAACAGAATTATAGCTAAAAATGAACGTATGTATGATCTTACAACCAAAAATTCTTGTATTATGCATATACCAAAATATATTGGAACACCAGATTGATACTCGAATACGACTAACTGGAAAACATCCCCGGTTACATATTTAGACGCTCACACATCTGTGATAGATTATCGTTTTTTTGGATTAGAACGGCTGACATTGGAAATGTAGATGAAAAAATATATAAACTAATCACAATATTTTTAGCCCTGGGCATGTGACTATTCCATTTCATTTAATAAAAGTGTTCTTTAATACGATATTTCATCTCAAAACTCGTACGACTTCTAATAGGATATTGTTGGTTTATATATTCGTTTTAAATATCACCTTCATGTATCCGAACAATCTCTCCGACTTTCCGTGGTCGAGTGAATTATAACATCCGGAGAAAAGTGGAGTTGCAATAGAAGGATAGAAGTGTGTATTGTGCGACTTTGTCCTCAGATTGTAGTCGTACCTGAAAGGATGAATTTCGTGGACCGAATCTTGTTTAAAATGTATTTTTTAGGTTTACAAATGTAGTCTAACCTGGGTGATTAAGTCTAATTGATCTAGTTGTGCCGAATCGACCGAGTTGATCTACCGAATACACAGTAATTTAAATGAATGCCTTGAGAGTTAAACTTCTGTATGAAGTTTTCTTCGGAACTCACCAAGTTCCATCTGTGTTGTTGTAGAATACTCTAGTGACAGCCTGGCGAAAGTGCGCCCTGTCCTCGCGATATTTCTCAGAATGATCAAAGTTTCCTGAAGAAAAATATGAGTTGTGTTTCTTTTTTCAGTCAAGTCCCTATGTTTAAATAGTAAGTTCTGTATACACTATGTGAATGTGAATGGTCCGTTCTCGAAATACTATCTTGGTTTCTCAAAAGATAATTTTGTGTTTCGAATTGCCTGTAAATCAACTCGGAGAATTCTACGACCCGGCCGCGATCTCGGACGCGGCCGGGTCGGTTAGACAGTATATATTTTGAGGAGACGCAGGCTGTTGTGGCGCCGTGTTACAGCCTGCGTCTCCTCAGAACATATACTGTCTCACCGACCCGGCCGCGTCCGAGATTGCGGCCGGGTCGCTGAATTCTCCGTGAATAGCTCTGCAGATGAAGTGAAAACACCTACCAACTTTCTCATTGAGGTACTCCAGAATGTCCATGTTCCAGCAAATGTACGAATTTAGGTCAATCGGGACAATCTTCAAGAATTATTATGGTCAAATGAACCGAAAAACAAAAAAAAACCTTTTTTTTCTACAGAGAGCTTGTATTTGTGGTCTTTCCTGTTTAACTAAAGTAAGAACAAGTAAAACAAGAAGTAAAACAAACTTTGTAACTTTAACTTTAAAACTTTAAAACAAACTTTGGCTTTGGGGACCCAAAAATAGTGGTTTCTATCTCGTGAGTAGTCTTTCTCGAAACTTACATTAGTGGTTTCTATTCTATAAATCGTTTTCTTGTCGGCGAACCACCGGGTCGAGAAGTCCCATCCGGATTCAGCAGCGGTAGCAACGTCCTAGAACGTGTATACACGTGAAAACGTGACCTCTTCGTACATTTCCGGGTGTCAATAAGGTTATTCATACTAATTTTGCAAAAAAAATTGACTATCTTCTCAATCATTTCAACAACTACACACTGCGTTATCGTGAAGAACACGTACAACACCGCTTTCGTTTTACACAAAAATCGTTTCATATGAATTCAAAATAACTGTTCTTTGTGTTTTTCAATGGCCAACCTGCCAGAAAAGTCGTTTATTATCAAGTTGAGCTGCTTTTTGAACATCTTCTGTATATGACTCTGGCCTCGGTACATTGCTAGGAGTACGGTATTGGTACACAGAGTAAATGGTTCCATTGACAGCAACGTCTACCTGGAAGACAAATTCATGTTATGTCTGAAACCCTTTTTAACGCGTAAACGCTGCAATTGTTACGTGCACGACTTCACTACTAGTACAATCATTGATATAAATTGGATAAAGTGAAGCGATCGCCAAAATTTTATCTAATGAAAATCTTCTAGAGAAAGGATGATTATGTGGTCCAATCAAAACGCTCCAGTCCTTTAAACTGCAACACATATTTCACTTGCAGCTCAAAGGACCGATGCGCCGGGATTGGTCCACGCTTTCAAAACGTGAGCAGCTGACTGACCATTCTATTTTTGTTCCAGAATTCCAGCTCTTTCTCTAATGTTGGTAGCATTTTGTTGACAAAGTTTCGATCATTCGTGGCTTCAAAGTATTCATAGACCATTCCAGATAAGAGAGGCGGCTGCGATCGCTGCAGGTAGTAGACTCGACCTCCGTTCGGCACGAAACCGTATCTGAAGAAAATATTGTAATTCGCCACGACGTGAATTTCACGTGACCTTCACATAACCTAGGATCATATGTTGCGAAGTGTATACGAAGCATTTAATATAAATATTGAATCGCATAGTTCAACCAACATGTCGCAACTAGTGATGTTATAACTGTGCGGCCTGGGTCAAATGCACAATTACGTGAAACATTAGAAGGACATCAATACTCAGACATAGGCAGTTAACATGTATGAATGTTTTAATTTTTCCACGTATCACGTGATGATTGTAATTGTAGCCTTACCTGTCAACCATGCTTCCTAAGTTCTCAATCATTGCTCGGGTTGTGTTGTACATCTCAGATGCAATAAGACCCTGAAAGGTGGAAATTTTGTTTTTCCCCGGGATTTCACCCCCTGTTCTGTTTTCGTGTAATTCAATATGATCAAGTTCAAAAATGGGGAACATTGACTTTTTACCCCCCCCCCCACCTTTCTGAATTTGTATTGCATTTGGGGAATTGTAGTTTGACCCCCCCCCACCGGGAGGTGATAATTCAATTTATCACCTGCAATACAAAAGTTTGAGGGTGGGGAGTGAAAAGTAAACATTTTCGGTATTGAAGTTCAGCCCCCCACTCGCTGAAGTTTGACCCCCCCCACCATTGAAGTTCTACCCCGCGCCGACCCAGGTGGGGGGTAAATAGTGAACGTCTAAGTTGAATTTTGACCCCCCCCCCCCCCCTCTCCCAGAATTTCAGATTTTAGCTTGGGTGGGGGGTTGAAGTGCTACGGGGGGGGGACCCAACTAAAGTGGGGGGGGCTATACTTTTTCCCCAATTTTCACCAAAAATGTTGCCACATACAAACAAACCTTTACAAGCAAATGAACCTATCCACAAAGCTAGAATTTTGACAGTTTTGACGTTCTCCACGTGAACGTTGAACTCGCAGTGATCTCCAACCCTACTTTTACAATCCAGTACGCATCCCAGTAGTAAATTTACATTACATATAACTAGTATTTTAGCTGTTTAGAAGTTAAAGCCTTCTTGTCACCTTCGAACTTGACCTCTTGCTTGACGTGCTTCAACCTTACCTTGACAATCCAGTATGCATCCCAGTAGTAGAACTCTCTGAACCGTCCGCCGGGAGCAATGAATAGGTTGGGCACATAGATGAGGGAGTAGCGGGCGCTGTGCTGCTCAATGCTGGGGTCGATCTGGAAGAGTTGTGATGATTGAAGATAGGTTGTAGTTTGTAGTCTGATGTCCACACTGCCAGATATCAAACTACAATTACCACAAAAAAACCGAACAGCAAGTACAGCCTCATTCTCGTAGAGCGCAGCCAGTATAGTTGTCGATGAACGAAGGTTATACTACAATATGAACGTTCCGAATTTCAATGCATCTCAAAACAATCATCGCCTCTGAGTTTTTGTGATCTACACACTTCGTTTTTCTGGGGACACGTCATGTGGGCTTGCTCTATGGTATCATGTTTTAAACGTTTTTAAGGTGCAAATAAGAGGACGACAGTCAACTAACAATTTGCTTGTTGGTTGTTACGTAATGAAAGCATTATCTGAGCTCTAAATAGAATTTTCAGGTTACATTCAATCCAACAATTTAGGAGTATCACCTCGTTTGAGGTGTTTTTAAGTTTGGAATGCATAGTGTTTCACTCTTCCGGTAAAATATTTTTCTTCCTCAAAAGGTTTGGTTTAATGTCTAGAGACAAATATGAACTTTTGAGCGTGATAACACATGCTTCCCCCACATTGCACTCATAGTTTGGGTGCACTTTTTCTGATGTACTTCTTCTTACGTCAGAGTACTTTTACAGCGATCTCTGTCAATAACTTTTCTTAGGGCATAGCACCAGTTCTGTTCAGGCTAATGATCTACGTGAGGTGATTTTGGCTTGGGTCTTGGCATTGGGTGAGCCTGGGTTATTGAAATGTTCTATCGGCTTCGCAGAGTTTTCCGAACTATCCTAAGGTAGTTCTGATTTTGGCCGAAGCCAGGGGGTAATCATCGCGCTGCATATATAGTCGTCGCCAGCGGGAAGGTGAGAGGGTACTGTATACCTCACTCTTCGCTGTTTACGCACACATGTCATCGATTCCAAATCATACCCGTTATGTACTCTAATAGCTCGATGGTTAGCGGGCTGCTACGAATCTTTTGCTCGCAGGTTCGATTTTTTTATAAATTTGGCACCCACTATATAGTTCGTTTCAACCATCGATAGTAGCCAGTTACAGTAGATTTTAGTGGGCGGAGTCAATTGTGTTGGAAAGTTTCCAACAACGAACAGCCTAATCAAAATGTGCACCAGCTGGGTATTGAACTCAGCTGTGATGGCTGGTGCCGCGCCCACAAGCAGCCGGCCATCTTAACATGGCTCCCAAAACTAAAAACAGTGATATCCAACCATCTTTTCTGAATGTTTTTCAAAGCTCATTTTATCGCACAAAAAGTTGTTTAAATTACTCCCCGATCATGTGGTAATCTTTTGAAAACAAAAAAGTTGCAAAAATCCTAAAACAACCAGTTTTCGAATTATTATTTGCAATGAAAAGACTGGCAAGCTGCCAGATCAGTCACCTGCAATGTAGGGTGCGCTCGGCCAGCATGGCTGACTACTATCGATGGATGAAACAAACTATAGCAGCTTCCTTCCTCAGACAGCATATCTGTTGCATAGTCTTCCGCTTCAAGTTTATTTTGATATAGCGTTGATTAATACGACTAATTGTCCAGGAAATGCCCCAAAGTTAGCCAGAGTAGCCTAATAACGAATAGCGTTTTTAACTACTCTCTCTTTCGACAAAGGTACCCGTATTGTAGAGAAGAGACCTTTTCTTTCAAAGTTGAGGGTTTCTACCTCAAAGCTAACGGTGAATTGTTTAATCAAATTCCAAAATGTTTTTTTTTCTAAAACTGAGGAATTTGCCCTCAGAGCTTCCGTACTTTGTTTTCTCAAACTTCCGAAACTCCCACGACCTCTGTATTTCGATCTTTCGATCGGTTCACGTGACAAGCACACATGTTTTTCACCAGCTGTAGGACGTAGCGAGCAACTGTTACTCGTTCTCATTATATTGTGACGTAATGAACACAAATGTGAATCAAAATAGAAAAATACAAGTTTGACTTTAAATACTGTAGATCATGTACCTGTAGGTTACGCTCATACTTTCTGCCGCACATTTGACAACCTAGACGCGAAAATGCGCAGCCTCAAATAACAATTATATTTTGCATGTTCGCGCCTCCACTTCTCCGTTTTCAAGCTGAAAGCAACGCAAAGCAAAGCAGCAACGACTGATTTCAAGCTTATACAAGTATTTTTATTATTATTAATAACCTTCTTATTAGTATTATTATTACTATTACTATTATTATTACTATTACAAACCTTTTTGCAAAGAGTCTTCCATATTCCGTTCAGGCTCATGGCCCATTTTCTTAATTCTGGATCGACAATGGTGTTCAATTGAGGTGGATTCTCCTGCCAGTCGGTTGGAGTACAGGCAACCAGCTCGCTACCGGGTGGTCTTAAACAATGAACTAATGAGAGTGAGATCCAAGATTTCAACGTTAAACTGTTGGAATATTGTGTTTCTTTTGCGCTTCCTGGACAATTTTGTCTCTGTACATTCATATTAGAATGCAAAGGTGTGAAATAAGCTAAGAAGTAATCTAATAGTTGCCTTAAAGGAATGTGGAACTTTCAGGTGTATGTTATGGGTATAACGTTGGTGTAACCTTCAGCTATATAATAACAACTAACAAAACAATTGAAAGAGTGATGCTCACGTGAAGTGTTCGTCGAGGAATTTTATGAGTTCATCTCTGTCCATATCTTCAGACTTTTGACTGCCAAATTTGTCCAAAAAGGCCTGATGCACGACTTCTGAAATTTAGTTTTACAAAAGTTTTTCTCGGAGAAACAATTTAAATATAGTTTTGTCTCTCGTACAAACTTCAGTTTACCGACATTTATAGTCTATAGAGATTTCCCGGGGTTTATCTTCTATTTATAAAGCTAAAACAAATAGATCATTCTTGGGAGTTTCTACCCTACATGAGTTGTGTTGAGATAACGCTACACGTGCTTTGTTTAAACGATTTGTTTGTACTTAATCGGTTAGTAATCCGATTCATGCTGATAAGAACACGTTTCGTTCAAAATTGCTGAATTCCTCAGCTAGCAGACGAATTGTACACTTTCTTAAAGCACAAGTCAAAATTCCCGAAATATACGGAACTTATGCAATTCAAGTTTAGTTCTGGTACAACAGTGTATGATCGTGTTTGAATCGGAATGATTGAAATTGTTTGTTAATGGTCTACGAATATACTATCAAAAACTAATGAGAACGATAACAAAACTTTTTTTTCCACTTTTATGAACTTACCCCGATTGATTACTATGCCTCCTCGATTGATTACTATGCCATCGCCTCGTCCAAAAATGGTACCACTTCGAACCCATTTTTCCACCCTTTTGAGTGAAATCAAAACTCTGAACGACAAACTCGACTCTCTGACCCAATCTCTACCCACTATTATTCAATCCCAACTCCACCACTTCAATGATCGTCGATGTCTCACCATTTATGGTCTACCAGAGGATACTTCAACAAAGAAAAAGGTGAATGCAGTTTTCAATTTGGTCTCCGTTTCTCCATCTAATATTTCTATTCTTCACCGTTTGGGTAAACCTCGTCAAGATGGTTTACCTCGTCCACTCAAAGTATCTATCAAAGATGGTATTCCGTTTCCTCGTCTTATTGATCTTTCTACTGCTATGAAGTCTGATGCTTCTATGTCAACTTTTCATGTTCGGAAGTTCGAGACCCCGGAACAGCGAAAGGCCGGATTCCTCGCCAGACAATCGAAACGAGACGCCGCCCGAGCTGAGGTCACCGACCAAACTACAACATCAACACCGTCTGCCGATCCTATTCTGCCAATTGAAATGGAGTTAGTTGAACAAACTAGAAATGTCGTTTCCAATCTTGTGTCCGCATTTCCATCTCCAAATGCTATATCTACCCGTACAACCCCTGTTCGTTTTGATGATCAACCTGCTATCCAAAGTCCCGTTCCTGTTGAAGTTACACAAAAATCTGATGATCCTTCTCCTATGTGTGATATACCATCCATTATTGACCCTCCATCGTTCCATGATGCTCTTGATGATGCTTCTTTGAAATGTGTAAATGACAATGTTGACATGTTGTATAATATGTACCTGAGTGGTGTTTCCATGCGTGAACGTTACAGCTGTTTTCATGGTTGCTATCAATTGACCCCTCATCTGGCCCCAATTGTATCGGACGTGTACTTTGATCGCTATGGTTTCCGTTTCAACATCAATCAATCTTGGGTACCTCTTCCATCTCTGTCTTCTAACTGAGCCTCATTGACATCAACAACAAATGGTATTAGCAACTTTCTTCATGTACCGGTTTTTCTTTTGTTTTCTCAAATGTCAGTTTGAATAGTTTACATTTTGTGATTTCATATTGGTCTATTATTATACTGATAAACATTATTATTATTATTACCCGGATCATATTTCATGGGCATGTCAACAAAAGTCTTGGAGTCATTGAAAATGCCCTGAACATTCACGGCGTCGAGGAGAGGACCACTACAGTAGATGAAACTGAAAACAACAATAATGGGATTCAAAAAATTCCAACATCTCAAGCTTCTTGTGACTTCAGAGCTGCCCTAAAATGTGCTTAAATTCAAAGGTGCTCCGAATGAATATGACGTGAAACATCACACTTTGATGTAAGGAGGTAAGTAGCAAACAAGAATATGAATTTTATATCGATGAAACCAGAATTTAACTCACTAATTTCATAATTCTGAAAAGGTTGTGGATCAGATGAAAATGTTGGATATTCTATCAACGAGAAAAAATTAAACCCACGAATTTTCTGAGTTGGTCGAGTCGCAAACTTGCACGACTTTGTCCAGGTCTGGCAATGGCTCGAAAAGACCCGGCTGAGACACAACCAATGGAACAAGCAGCAATAGATGTAACCGCATTCTAGTTTTATATACAAATATAGATTCTCCCTGTCTGAAAAGTTATTTATTTGGAAGCTAAATAGGTAGTTATGAAACATTGAGTTCAGTAGCGGAGAGAAAATAAAAATACCAAATCAGGAGGCTTTCGCTAAAACCTTACAGATCAAACAGAAACTAAGAAAAGAGTAAGGAAATATTGAGCCACGTACTTGTTGTTAAGAAAATAATCTACAAGGAAGTTCTGCAGAAAAGAGCGGTAACCTGTTTATGGTTTGTTGAGAAGTTTTGTCGCTAAACTGTGTAATCTGCGATGCTATTTCAGTGCTAACCCATATTTTCAATCATTTCATTGAAGAGCAACATAACTTGTATATTCTACCTGATATGAAAATTTCTGGTTTTTTTGGGATACGGACATGATCCACTCTAGTTCGTAATGAGCATCACTATCGCATTATTGCCAGAGTGCCTAGTTTTCTGAGTTGAAGTGGACCAAATAGATTTATTCATCTAATTAAAACAGAAAGCAAAAGGCAATTTATTCTATGACTGAATGTTCAATGTTATTTGATGTTTGTTGATTTGTTAGAAACTCTTCTATGATGTAAATGTATTGTCTTTCCGATCGAATATCAACGGTTTATCACAAACTTCTATTGTACAGCAGCTATTTTTATGGGTCGTTTCGCGAAACACCGCTGCGGTGAGATAGGCATTTTCTATTGGTTTTTCAACGGACACTTCATGATGATGAATTGAGTAGTTCAAACTAGATAGAAGAGAAAGATTCAATGATGCTCAAGGTGGAGTCTACGAAAATGCTCTAGTGGTATACTGACATGCAAAATAGATATAATATTCTGTCTGGTAATTAGTTCAGATCTGATTCCGAACAAAGTGTGCCACGAGGTGCGGAACCCACAAGCTATGTAGATCGGGAAATGTGGGATTAGAAAAATTGTAGAGAGGGAACGGGGCAAGTGGAACTGAACAGTTACTGATCTATACATCAGCTAGAACACAACGTAGCGAAACACAACAGGTACACTGAGACCACTGCTGGGATGTGAAAAATGAAGAAAAAATAGAACAGAGGAGTAGATGAGAGAGGAAAACGGGAAAGTGAGAAAATGAACCAAAAGAGATACATAACGTGAGGATCGCACGATCTACCTAGTTCAGAAGAAATGTTGAAAAGTGGGATAGTGGAACATGTTAGAGTAGGAAAATGTGTAAGCGATAAAGTGAAAAGGCGGAAAGTATGAAAGTGGAAAAATGGACCAAACAAGTGACACAACGTGAGGATCGCACGTACAATAGCAGAAGTTAGCCCCCCGGGGGATCCTCCCACTTTTTGTTATCAGCTGTCGTCTATAAGTTGAGACAATCGTTTTTATCGGTTTTCGTGAGAGAGGGCGACAGAGACGGCGAGAGAGTGTGCGAATAGAAGAGAGCTCAGAGCAGGTGATCACAGAGATCCGTTACTCGCAGTGTTACCAATAAAAGTTACGAGGTAAAAACTTTTCACCGGGACAAAGAGTTTCTACAACATAAAGTGGGAACTTCTAAAAAAATTGAATACAAAACTAGAAATGACTTGGAATGAGTGAAGTGCATGAAAGATGAAAGAGAGAAAGATAGAGAAAAAGAGGAGATAGAAGGAGAAAGAGAGAATAAGAACAAGAGAATGAGAGAGTTAAATATTGGCTAGTTTTTCGCTAGAAATGTATAGACACAAAAAAACAGACCGGAACAGTGATTGAGGTAGTAACGAATACGATTCTCTGTTGCGATTATAACTTGTTTTCGAGTTACATAATCCTCCTCACTGACTGAATGATAGCACTGTCATTGTACGAGATTAGGTTTGATAATCACTACCCGATAGAGTTAGTTTAAACACAAACCAAAAAGAACTTCCACAAATAGTGTAGGGAGGTTTGTAGGGAGGATGGCAGAAAAAGAAAGAGGAAGGGTGAGAAAAGAGAGAGAGAGAAAGAGAGAGAGAAAATAAGAGAGAGAAGGGGTTAGAAAATATGAGATCCTTTCTTTATTCCTCTTTCTCTCTCTCTCTCTCTCTCTCTCTCTCCTCTCAATCCTCCCTGCGTCTTTTCATTTTCATAACTGCATCCCGCGTCCCAACAACTTTGTAAAAATAGATCGAACGGTTATCCAGTTAGGCAAAAATGTTCGGTGCAGATATTTCTAACTTGTTTGTTTGCTGTGTACTAGGAACAGTTATGTGTTGACAGGTCGTAAAGTTTGCGGTTTACCACAACGAAAACAGGATTTGTGGTTTCCAAACTCATTGTCACATCTGAACACCTAGTACTAGTTCGACAGGAATAGAATAAATGGTATTTTCCTATTGACTCGATAAGCTTGGTGGTCCAATGTAAGATATAGAAATTCCAATGTGTAACATACAAATCAGGCATATCAATAAAGAAAGATTTAACAAGCGGCAGGATTTAACAAGCGGCATTCGGGTAAACTAGTATTTGAACAAGTCTGTGCCGTTTTGCATCGACAAAAACATGTTATTTACAATAAAAAGTTTTATTGCAATGTTTTATTTGAAAAAATCAATCTACAATACACGTGCTACCGTCTTCACGTCTCCTTGCTCTCCTGCTGGTCTTCATAGCGCAGAAACTTTCTTCTGTGTGCGTTTGACGGTCCCGGCGCAACGCAGTCCGCGTAGCGCAGACGATGGAATTCAGTGGCATATGTGGGTGGGTTTCTAAAAAAAAGAATTAAAGACCTGCATACATGCAAGCATACTCTGATACACTACAAGAAATTCACTTGGTTTCTCTCGTGAGACGACCATGAACAGTATTTGAACTACTGACAACTCCCAATGAAGAAAACGTAACAAATACTTCGGAAACAATTCAAGAACATGTCACAAAACTGCACAATCACTGAACATTGCACGATTTATACGTGATTTTAATTTGCTTGATTTTAAAATCCAATCTCTGTAGAGTAACATTGCCCTGATATTTCCATCGTAGGAAAAGAACAAGTTTCCATTTGAACTTCAAGTGGCTTAGATAGATTATCATTATCAACAAAAAAGTTATTTTCGTTTTCAATCATCGTGGATGCAATAAGTATAACAGGAACAGAAAGTTGTTTCAACTTGGAAAACTGGCCTGTAGTGTAGAATCCATTTGCCGAAAATACCCTCAAAACAGGATTCAGTATCCGAGTTAAGGAGCAGAACCTGGAAAGCTCATACTTTCAGGACAGAGATCCATTTGGTTTTTTATGTATGTCATTTTCACTCAATGGTTTCAAATACAAACGAATGAAAGTATGTTTAGTTCTCCAATCTGAAAAATAGCGAAATTAGATATCTCAGAAACACATTTTATGTGAGAATGGCAGAGAAAAGCTAGAGTTTGAATAATTTCTCATTGTACAAGCTAAATTTGTTTGTTTTTAGTCAACCCAGCCGAGAGCGCATTCGAATGTTTCGCTGCCAGCTTATACCAAATGCCAACCGTTCGAGCTATTCAACTCGAACCTAATCTCATTTGATGATAAAAACAAAAACAAAACGAAACGAAAAATATTATAGTGTTCAGAATTGAATGTTTAGATCGAAATTATGGGGAAGAAGATTTCTTACTAAACGTTGTGTTTTCCTTTCTCTATTTCATGTATTTTTCCTTTCGAAGGTGCAGTTTTTCTTACAAACAAGGTTTAAAAAATCGTTATCCTACCTTTCGACCCTGAAAAGTTCTTGCCTATGAGAATAGCCACCAAGCTCCAAAATGATGAGTAGGCACATCGGAAAAACGAGATTACAGTAGCTGTTGTAGTCTAGGTTCAACGCTGACTATACAAGTTGTATACTCACCCAATCCCCACTACTGAGTTGATTCAGCAGCAGACACACAACGAAAACTAGATTACAGTCTTCCGTAATTTCCAGCTAGAACTACGACCATACTCGTTGACTCACCCAATCCACACACCAGGCCTGACTCAGGCTGAATCCGGGCCACCAGAACAAGCCCATGTTGATGACGTCACTTTGTTGGAAGAACAGTTTGAAGTGGTCACGTGAGCCACGTTCAAAGTCATCCCTGAAACGTGTGTTACCAACTTGTGGGGAATCGAACATTTTTTGGATGTTCAGAAAGATCGCAAAATTCGTAACTTATGAATTTTCACCGAAACGTGCAGATAAACGTTAAACAAATAGTTGGCTATTTTAGTTGCTGCCGCTGGTGAGTTCACGGTTCACGTGAGTCCTCACGTGAGTCAAGGTCCAGCACACACATGTTCATGGAGACGCGAGGGAAGGGCAGGACCTATATGGTGTATGTAGAGTCAAGATCCAACTAAAAAGAATATTTGATACCTCCTCATATGGTGATCTACTGATCTACATCTGATTTTATCAATGTTCAATATACCTTCCCGGGTTGTCGAGCTTGAATGACTCAAAGTCCTGATTTGACTCGTAGTAGATCTTCAGATACGCGGAGGCGTCTGTCCCTGCCCCAGACTCATTACAAGTAGATACCACGACGTCCCAGACCCGACTGTCGTCTTAAAAATAATATTGTTAGAGAATGTGTCGCTCCCATTTTTTTATCTCTAAACGTTTTTAACAACTTTGTAAAGTTTAAACTCATTGAATGGCTTGTTAGGTGTGAGGAAATAGTCCGAAACTAGTTTGCGACACTTTTTTCAGACGATACCACAAACTCAAAAAGACCGAAAAGACGTTTGTTTGATTTTTCCTTCTGTTGTACAAACAGCCAAAAAACTTGTACTTCCTTCCACTGTTTTGACCAGTGACGGTTTTGGGAGGACCCAATCCCCTAAAGACCCGAAGAATGTGTTGGTACTCACAATAAGCAGTCGAGTTGTATTTTCTGGGGGTAAGAGCCTGAACACTGATTTGGAAGAAAATGAGTAAAAGAATAATCATCAACTGCATCTCAGTTGAGTATTGGGGTAAAGTGGTACTAAATTGACTTATATCTCTGTAGCCAGTCAACCACGAGGTAATATAAACGCCCAATCCTAAACCCTTTGTTCTCAACCCAACCATTTCTAATTGCAAACACAACAATACGCCCACTCAGTGTTTTAAGTTACTAAGTATAGTGTGTCTCACACCCACGTAGAGATCTACAGTATGCATTTGGAGTTACCGTTCGAGGTCCTCACAATTGAATGATTCGAAAAACTAGAAAAAAATATGTATTATTTTTATTGTTCACACGCCGTTGCATGAAAATGTTTTAATAATAAGGCAGAAGAAACAGAAACTTTGATGAAACGCGAAAGTTTTTACCGTCCTCCAGAGTTCATATTTAGTTGTATCCAACGCGATGCCAAGATTACGGCCATTCGTTGGCGCGCGCAAATATTTCGAAAACTTTCGGACAATTTCATGTTATACATGTTAACTAATCTCTCAATTTTACCTGCTTACTTTCGAGTTTAAACTTCTCAATATTCTGTGATTTTTGTTGCCAGGCTTCAATTGATACATCTTGTTATGAGTGCACTCCATGAGTCGATTTCTATCATTTACACTCCATTTTCGTGGAAACAAGCAGAAAAAAAACGTGATTAGAGAATTTGTGAGTGGAATCACAGTTTTAATCTTCCTATAATCACTTTATCAACAATTTATATTGGTGTCCAATGAACACAAATCCGTTTCTACGATTTTTAGCTGGTTTTTTATTTTCTTTCTCCTTTCTTAGTTGTATTTATTTATTCGTGTTCAAGGTGTCTCGATGCTTGCCGATTTTGCCTCTCCACAGGGGATGCAAGGTCCATCAAATGTAACTCCTTCAAGAAGGTCAGTTTTTCACGTTTTTCCGTTGCCCAAAGGGAGAATTTCCTATCGTTGATCAATTGAATGCGATGCCGGTCCAACTGAAATCACAGCGTTTCAATAAGTTAAACTGTGCTATATGAAAAGGATATAGCTGATAAAGTATCATAGGGTGGTCAGGAAACGTCAATTTTTATTCTAAGCGACGTAGAGCGTAGCTTGTATATTTAGCTAGTTTTCAAAATCTGAATTATGAATATCGGTTGATTTTTCTCAATTGGGTATTTGTATCCTTTCGGTCCACGTTCATGTTTTCAGGGGGACCTTCGAGGAGGACTTTTTCCCTGCTTCTTCCCGAAGTTTTTCGTCACCACTGGGTCTGGCGGGTGTTTCGAAGGCTCCCTTAAATGTATCTTCCCCCGCCACTCGACCGCCCACCATCTACGATCAAATAAACGATTGGTTCAGAGTTGTGGTCAGTTTTGTCGTTTTGCGATGTTTTTAAATGTCTTTTATACTGAATTTTCATTTGAATGAAAGTGAAACCCTGAAACTTGTGCATTGTGAATTCGCTTCTTCAAATTGTATTGAACTTCAAACACCGTTCGAAGAAATCAAGTTTGTTTTGAAAAAACTGATTCTGGTTGTATAACGTACGGTCTAGCTATATTCGTTTGGATTAGTGAACCTTGAGAAAAGTGAACTATCCTTTGTTTGAATATCAGTTTCACGAATCATTCATGAGATTTTGTCTTCTACCAGCCAGTCTCATATTAGAAATAATAGAAATCCTGATCAGATCCAATTAAGCGATTGGTTGGTTCGAAATCGAACTATTCAAAATATTATCTTTATTTCTGGTATTAGATCGGGAATCTATTTCATTCATTTCAGATAGGCAAGCGACAGACGAAAACATCACTCTGGAGTGCAGGCCTGGCCTCGTTCGTGTTAACGATAGCTCTACTAGTCCTGAAGTTCTCATTCTGGTCGCCATTCTCTTCTATATATGGTGAGTTCATTGACTCTGTAGTTTGGTTTGATTTTCTCAATAAAGTGAAGTATAACGATCTTCAGATGCAGACCTGTTCCTAAATAAGAAAGAGCGAAAACGAAAAACGAACAGTTTTGTCCATATATTATTATATAAATATTCCTTTAAGAGATCATAATGCGCATATATGTTGGTAGTTGCTTTTGGGTAAGAGGGTAGTATTCTTGCTCTACGTTACACATGAATAGGAAAGCGTGAATTTTCGCAATTCTGCAGTTCAATTTATTCCAGCCATCATTACCTCGACGATGTCACTTTCAACGTATCTATTCGCGTTTGTATCTGTTGTGTGCTTCGCAGTCGCCTCCTATACGATGATGCACCTGTTGAACAAAGGTTAGTTTTTTCTTGGAAGGCTATTCTGTTATTAGAATTAGATGGTTATTCTCCTCATTTTGCGTCAAAATGAAGTGAAGGCTATAGGCAGATCTTCCCGAGTTTGGCAAAGATAGAGCCGTTTCTGAACACTACTGCACTACTAGCGCTAACAGGGTAAGTATGGAGTGTTTTTTGGAAACGAACTACTTTTTTTAGTTGTTTTGTTCGAATAAACATTTAAATATTTAATTTCAGTCATAGGTAAAATACTCCGTCAGAATGGCGCAGACTCATGCTCTTTTTTGGTCACTTTCTGGAACCTACGCTCATTTTCATCAGATGCGAAAACGGCTTGAAAGGCGGAAAATAAGATGAATAGATAGTTTTGCTGGGATATGATGCCCGTTTTTAGGGTAACGTACGTTCATTTTAGCTGCTCTGGCATTAAACTATTTTACCTATGATTTCAGTTGATCAACTCCGTCGGGTTTCTCTACTCCGCGCGGATTCGTGGATAGTCTTCTCGCTGTTGTTGGCAGTCAATATTGTGACGTCATTCACATTGTTGACGTTGACCGATTCATCACATAGATTTGGGTACGTTCACTTTGTAACATTGTTACTTTTCTATTTACTTCGTTACTTTGCCAGTTCATAGTTGTTGTTTTTTTTGGTTTTTAGCTTCCGCTATTTTTTTCGGCTAGAGAGGATGCTAGCGTGCTAGTATCAAAGCATACACCAGCAAGGTTGTCCGAATAGTCACAAAATTTCAAAAAAACGGACTACTTTCCAGCCGAAAACATGATAATCGGTCTACTTTTGATAAAAAAATTCTAAATTTTCACGTGTTCACATCTGAAAACGGCTTACTTTTTGTCACTTAGTCAGACCTTACTGGTGTATGTATCAAAGTATGATCGGGTACGTACTAGCTTCGGTAAGTATACTATAGTGACGATAAAACCGCGATTAGCAGATCAGCACTTCTTTTTTTTTCATAGAACACTTATTTCAGACTGAACGCAACTCTGCTAGGATTCGGAATCGTCTGTGCTACACTGGTCACCGTGTTCGGAATAGATCACCAGCTGACGTTCTCTGGCAACGCGGCCCAGGTGAGTAACAACAGACAGACACGCTACCGAGGGCTACTATTTGTGGGTTGATATTGATTGCGAACAATTGCTGTGAAACAGTAGGGCAGATGAGTTCATAATGATCTGTGTACCGTGCTTAAATAAATACATTTGACACTTTGTCTGAAATGCTCAAAAACCGCGGTTTCGGAGGGGTCGCGGAACGGAGCAACAAAAATAGGAGGGTTTCCGAGATTTGACTGCCGTCATGCAACCCATGGCGGTTCATCTTTGTGGATTTCGAAATTCAGGCTCCATCGTGGAAAACATAGTCTTTTGCACGTAATAATCGAGTTTATTGTACTTATACAGAGTAGTTTTGTTCATTGATATGACTTACGCTTATGTTATGATCACATTGCAGTTGAGCTTCCTGAAGACGTTCACTTCGATGTTTTCTCTGGGCGGAGAGACGGTTCTCTCTCATGCGGTGGCACAGTGTTCAAGAATCATGGCCTACACTGCCGTTGCTGGGGTTGTGTTGGGTTGGTACTATACTCTCGTAAGGTTGTCCCTTTCAAAGAAGGACGATTATGTGGTCCAATCCCAATCCCAACGCTTCAGTCCTTTAAACTGCATCACATTCTCCAATTGCAGTTTAAAGGACCGTTGACACGGAGTTGGTCCACATAATCGTCGTGCTTTAACAAAAAAAGTCACGTATTCAACTTAAAGAATGGGATCCTTTCCGTGAAATAGTCATACATTGCACCTTGTTGGTGGTGTGTGTGTTAGTGAAGAAGTGAAGTCATGTTTGAAGTCTAGTTTACGGGACGGGAATTCGGAGGTTTTTTTTGAGATCTGAGACTGAAGCCTTTAGCAGCTTTTCGAACACCTGTTCCCACTTAATGCTTCTTCATCTTAACCTGAAATGAGCGTAAACAGGGCGAAACTGAGCCATAGGATAAGATTGAAACCAGAGATGACAAGTTTTATACTCTACTGTCTCTTTCTAGGTCCCATTTTCTATGGATTCTCTTCGGTTCTCTTCCTATTCGACGTCTCTTTCCATCTCACCATGGCATTCCTTGTGCTCTCGCAGTTGTTCATTGGCAGAGCTCTGAACAAGCTGACCAGGTTCATTGTCATGCAGGTTGGTTGAATTCATTCAAAAGTATAAACTAAAATAAAGTGAATAAGGTTGTCAGTTGGAAAATATAGTTTTTTTTCTTGATCTTCACTAGTTACTGTTTTAACAAAGTCCAGAAAAAACATGAGTATAGAATGAGAGTAGTTTTTACTGGTTTGTGGTTTCACCTTGTTTTTGGTAACGGTTTCATATCTCTTTAAAATCAGCCTGCTGGTTAATATCTTCAGGAAACAGTCTTCTTTTCTGCACCATGTGGGAAAATTTTACCATTTTTCGATGCATATAGGATATAAAGTTCGGTGGTTTCGGGGGAAACTGCTTTGAATGAAAGATTGAGAGGCGGAATTTACTGATGTATCGTGCTCGTGTGTGCAGATGATTGAGATATATGGAGTTAGAATTCTTTATATTCTCAGTTTTTGTAAATTCTGTTTCAGCCGATCGCCTTCCTGCTGCCGCCTCCCTACGTGGTTCACAGTCCGACTCCCGAGCAGACGAGGAACCTAGTGAACGTGCTGGAGAGTCAGGATAGCATGCTCAAGGTAGAAATTTTTTGGCAACGGACCTGATTTGAAAGTCAGAGAAGTTGAAAAAAACTAGGCATTTTTGGAGAAAAAAATAGCCAAGTTAGACGTATCTCCGTGGAAAAAAACGCGTTATTACTGGTAGCGCGATAATGTGAAAAACCGCATGTTGTCGATTTACCAGAGGGAATACGATCAATAGTTATTAATTATGTGGCTGCTGCACGAATTTTGAAGCTCGCTACCCGCTATATACAATCCATCCTTTGTGACCGAATAAAGCATGGTTGGACGTGGGTAACTGATTGGTGATATTGAATAAACATTACGTTATATGGTTTTATTCCAGTTGTTTGCCTTCTTTGATCTGCGCCGAATTGCCTGGGGCGATGTGAAGCGTCGCGCTGATATCTTCTCGCTCAGTCAGCCAGGTACAGCTACTTATTCAAGTGTCACATCCTATATCCAAGATTCCCTTCATCTACGATTGATATTATGTAATTGTAAATCACTCAAAATAAGAACACGAACGGATGAATGCCTTACACATTTCTTTCTTTAAAGGCTCCTCCGGAACAGTAGCCATGAAAGTTTCAGTTACAAACTTATGCACTTAGCACTTCTAAGTTTTTCTAGCGTGTGGGATGGGATGCATACACCGCCAAGGGCCTCTTATTTCTTCAAAATTCTCGCGACCCCACCGTATTTTCTCGTGTAGTGTAGCGTCCCCCCAAACCGGCGACTTTCAAGTATTTTCCGTAAGATTATAGCTGATTTGGTATGAAATTCGTTAGTTAACAGCTCGCGACCCCTACTTTTTACAAGGATTTGTTCGCGACTCCCCCCTTAATGAGGGACCTTGGCGGTGTATGATGGGATGCAAGATGCAACTGGAATTCCGCGATCGCTGATTTAAACGAAAACTCGTACTGTATTTCTGGTCTGGCTGACAAACCTATTCTGTAAGAAGTGAAAACGTAGTTTATAGTTTGGAATTTCAGGAGGTCACCCGAGAAACTGGGCAGCCGTGTCTGGAGCCTGTCTACGCACACTGGAACAGACGAGGACGCAGATTGAGGTGAGTTGCAATCCGGGTTGATTTTGCTCCTAACTTTGAAGCGACCGCGGTTCATTAACATACTGCTATCGATTAATCGGTTCACATCGTAGTATCGTAGACGTAGTCATGGGCTATGAGACAAAGTTGAGCCCAACTTCCCTCTTCACGTTCAAAACTGTCGCAAATATGTGAAAATATACCTCTGTAAATAAATATAATTTTCCTTATTTCCAGCTAGCTACGGCCAGCTTCGTTGGTTTTTTCGAACCCTTCTAAAAATCCCATTTATCTCATCTTTGATACTTTGATTATGTGCAGAACTGATACAAGCATACAAGTCTGCATGTCAGCCTTTACAATTTTATTCTATTTCTTCCAGCTAGCTACCGCCAGTTTCGTTGGTTCCAATAAAAAGATTCAGTTTTAGATTCAACAATTCCAATTGTTACCGTTTTTCTCTCACAAGATGTGCCCAGTATTTATATTCAACGTTGTTTTCAGCAAGCTACCGCGAGCTTTGTTGGTTGCACGGAAGAAGACGAAGAGGATGAGCAGATGGACAGAGAGATGCTCATGATGCCACACAAGGCCAGGACACAGTGTGAGATAGAATTATTGAGTAGTTTATTCGAGATCAGAATATAATTGTGTATTCGCGGTTAACACACCTATTTCAGTCTTAAAGGCTCCAAAGGTTCGTTTACCTGAGTAGTTTACGAAAATTCCATAGTTTTTCAAGCGGAATTGAGGAAATTTAACGGTGTTTGATGAAGTTATAATTCACTTTGAAGGCCTTGAAAAGTGAGTTTGTGAAGGATTAGTGAATGTGTAGCTTCTGATAGAAAGTCTTTAATGAAGATGTAATTTACAATTTCATGTTCCATACATATTCAGTGTACTCATCGGCTGTTCGCAAGCGTCATCGTGTGGCCATGCGACCGATGGCTGGCAGGAAGAATGCGGCACCCAAGATCACGTGGTTGGTTACGTTTCACGTGTGTTTTCACGTGACTGGTTACCTTTTCACGTGATTGGTCACGTTTCACGTGTATTTACGAGGTTCATTTGAATAGTTCGAGAAGGATACAAGGGAAGGTAGCCTTCTGTAGGTAGAGATTTGGGGCAAAAGGAATGCTGCTCCGAAGATTACGTGGTTGGTTACCTTTTCAAGTGATCGTTCATGTTTCACGTGGTTCACACTCTAGGTGAACGTCTAGATGAAGCATGTTTACAATCAAAAGATCAGATTTGAATTATTGTAGCGTGTTTGTAGTTAGATCATGGATCACCTAGGTGTTTTTACATGTTAATTGTTAATAAATGCTTCTGTTATTGAGCATTGAGATTTATGGTTATTCTATTTTCGCCTCAGCACCTGGCTCACTATCATAGGTTTCCAGGTGGAACAAGTTGTCTTCTCTGCTCTCCGATGAGGTCTTCACGGTGTCCCGATACGACGCTCAGGTTGCCATTCTGGCAATCGAAAGTGGGTTTTCGTTTTTACTTGTAGAAACAGGCTGGAACCTGTTTTCACGAATATGGTGATAGTCAATTTTGTAACTACTGGACTTTTGGAAATAATATAATCATACGTAAAATAGTTCAGAATCGGGGCGAAAAAAAGTGAGCATGAGCTGTCCAAAAAGTGAGCATGAGCAGTCCCGAAAACACAAAATAACAGTAATGTTCCTAGAATCTTCATCATTTACCCTAAAAAGTGATCATGGCACAATCGGAATCGGGCAAAAGTGAGCATCAGCCAATATCAGAATGAGGGGGTATTTTACGTATGAATATAATTATACTTGTATACACAAGTGTTCGAAATACTCACGTGTTACGTGTGTTTCAGGAATCAGGAAATTCACGTAACGTAAATTTTCTATTACGTATTACGTGTGTTTCAGGTCTTTACATGCTGGTGGTTGAGTCTTACACGGAGGATCGCTACGGAGTTGTGTTGAAGGACCTGACGACGATTGTACGCGAGTTTCTCGCTCTCATCACCACCAACGACAAGTTTTTCCGGACTAAAGCGGTTAGTTTTTGTCATTTCGGTTAGTTTTTGTCATTTTGGTTAGTTTTTGTCATTTTGGTTCCATAGTTATAGCTATTGTTCAAATTAAAATTGGGTGTCTGCCCAAACTGCTTACTTCTCTTTTTTAAATTACGATGATTATGTGGAACAATCCCGACGCTTCGGTCCTTTAAACTGCAATTGAAAAATGTATTGCAGTTTAAAGGTACGAAGCGTTGGGATTGGTCCACATAATCGTCCTTCTTCAAGCATGTTCCGTGTAAATGATCTACATATTGGAGCTTCAACCGGCGTTCTTGTGCAAATGAATGTTTCCATGTTTCAAATGAGTCCAAGTAGATGAACTTCAGAATTCGGTAGTGTTTGACTGAGGAGAGACCTTATTCATCACCATATTTTATAATAATAAGAATAAAATTGTTATTATTATTATTATTACACATCACATTATCACCACATTTTGCAGACGGTAGCCTATGCCACGTCGTCTGACGTCACAATTCATCAGATGGACGCCGCCATCCAGTCAGCCATGCTGCGGATCAATAACAAGTTCGGACAACATCTCAGGTTGGTCAATTTTCGCTCAATAATGAATTTTGATTTGACCAGTCGATATGTATTTTGGAGGGGGGCCGATTATATTATGAAACTAACGCTGTAAAGCACGTTAACCCGACAACTTGAGAAAATTGATCTTATCTGAGGGTGGGGGACGCTTTCCTCTCTCACTGCCTGATACGGGTTGATAACTGAACGGTGGTTTAGAATTCAAGCAATGAAAAGTCGAAAAGGCTGCAAATTGTCTACAACTCAGTACTCAACATGTTGTTTCGTGTAATATGTGACAATTAGCGAGAAGTAGATTCAATATAGTTCTTTAACGAAATTCTTTCTCTTTCAACTTTAACTAAATTCTTTTAGATCTCTCGATCTTTCCCCAACTGAGATGAAGACCATCAAAATGATGAATTTGGCGGATAACTGAGGTGATCCACCCTGCGTCATCTATTGAGTTATTCATTTGTTCAGATATGTTTGTAACATTCAAGGTATTTGTTGTTTTTTCACGGTTTTAACACCTGATAGCCATGTTTTGTTGTCCTCTTGCAATTCGTCGTATTCACATGGCGTAGCGTATGAGCTTTCAGCGTTTGTTGCCTATTTTCCCTAGTGTTTTTACAAGAAGCTCAATGAGTTTCATTCAGTCAAGTGTTCTATACCCCCTTCCCCCTTTAGCATGACCTACCCAAGAATAATCTCATTTTGTCTCGGTGCAAGTCTGTTCTCTTTGCTCTTTCTTTTGTTGCTCCCTCTCGGTGTTTTCGCCTAACTGGTATCATCCCCAAAACGTTATCTGTTCTTCATTCACCCGACGTTGTCATGCTTGTTGATTGTATATGAATTATTTGTTGTGTTTATGTTGTTTTTGAGACTGAAGTTCCAGAAATCATCGGAAAAACCACAGTTCGTCCGTTTACAGTATAATATAAGCAGAATGTAGAAAGTAATATGTTATGCCGAACACATTTCAGAACTTACGATCAACAATGAAAAAAAAACATATTTAATGAAAGCGGTGATTTCACGTTACGTGAAACGTAATCTCCCAGTTCAAAGAATTTTCGCACTGACTGGCGAGAAGACTGAGACTGATTTTTTGTTCCAACTGTTCAACACTGAAAATTGCGGTGAATTCTATATCTAACCGGGTTTTTAGGTAACCTAACCCTTTTTTGGTAACCTATTTTTCAGGTTACCTCAGTAGGTAACCGGTTGGTAACCTAAAATGAAAAACCGGTTACCTGTTTTTCTAACGCAAAATGTGGTTTTTACCGTTAGTTTGAACGGTAATCGGATTTTAGATTCAGGTTACCTACCAAGGTAACCTCAAAATTAGGTTACCAAAAAAAGGTTAGGTTACCTAAAAACCCGGTTAATTGTTGAATTGGCCGAAAATTGCGAACACTTTCTGAATATAAAACTTTATTATGAAAGAAAAGACCATAACATCATCATGTCTCGACACGTTTGAAGCCTGTACGCGGTAACTTGGGAGAACAGATAGAATTGAACATACATAGGGTTCACACTACAACCTACAAATGACACTGCTTCTTCGCACAAATTATACAGTACTCTTCTACTCTCATTCTACCAACTGCCTGCAGAAAAATGTGCATTCTACACTCAAATTACACAACGACTGGCATGAAAAAGCTGAAAAAACGCTACAGTAACCCTCTCAGGGGGGGGGGGGGGGGGGGGGGGGGGGGGTAGGTAATACTTAGATTGAAAACCGAAGAGGACAGAAGAATAAATGACCGGTCTACCATAGATACAAGCTGACCTAGTTTGGCGAACATTGCTGGAATCTTCAAAAATTTCAAAGAATAAGAATAATAAGAAAACAAGAATAATTTTTTGTATCAAAAGAATTCAGCAAATAATCGCCAACGTGTGTCTACAATCTACAAAATAAACAAATCAAGAAAAACAGCTCAATAGAAAACAGCTCAACAATCGTCGCATCTAAAATCTCTCTTAAAATTTTACCGAAAACAAAATTTTACAAGCATAACGGGGCTATTATAAAGAAAAAAGGATAAACCAAATAAAATAATCAATACACTATTCACGAGCGGAAACATGCGGCAGGGATATTGTCTTTTTTCACGATTTTCCGAAAAAGCAAAAAAAGTCACCATTTTTGGGACGCGCGAGGGCAAGAGAGATAAAACCATAAATTGAGCTCTCTTAGAAATGAATTAAAACGGTAACCGGGTTTCACTTTTCAACTAACTTTTCCATATATCTAAAAGTTCCCCGAAAAAAAAGGAAATATAATTTGGAACTCTTTCAAAATTTCCTCAATGATCCGCTAAACTACGATAAGAGATAAAAGGCTGAAAGCCATGATTTTGCATTTGTGTCATGGAAAAAACATATGTTTCCTATGTTGACAACAAATAAAACCATGACCCTGCCTGCGCAAGAACTAAAACTGGAGGTCTAACTTTGGAAATTATTCAGAGAATCAGAAATCAGAGACACAATCATCAATTCATAGCGATCGCGCCGAAAATGAGCACAAAACATGTTACAAACAGAACAGAAAAGGCACAACGCACTGAGATATAATGTCGTCACGTTGCAAAAAGAAAGAGAGAAGCGGGAAGAACACAGAAAAACAAAGAGATACAGTACATTCTTCTTACATTTGCAGTCCAAGAGTAGATATTTGACGCGCGGATAATCATATATTAAGCAGGTATCACCCGGTGAAGAAAAGTGGCAACAGTCGGAGCATCCGTATTGCGAATCTGAAAAAAAACGTGAGGGGAAATTACGACATAGGAAACTGGCGAAAACCGTGACAAAACCGTGGTAGGGGGAAACCTGTGTTGAAACTGTGGAAAATCGGGGTCAAAGTTAGTGCTGCAGGCTCTAATTAGAGCAGCTTCTGCTCTCCATCATTCACTTGCGGGGGTGGTACAGTGGTGAGCATACCCCAGTAAGGTCCGACTAAGCGACCAAAAGTAGTCCGTTTTCAGATGTAACCACGTGAAAGTTTAGGATTTATCACCAAAAGTAGACCGATTTTCATATTTTCGATTTTTTTGACTATTCGGACAACCTTGCTGGAGCTGGTGTGTGTTCATAACAAATTGTCCGAGCGTTCGAGCCCCCCGTCGTGTAAAAAATCTAGTAGAATAGTTTAGGAAGTATACGTAACAGTTAACCGTCTGTGGAATGGTCCTACCTTACTAGCGTGTGACAAACCTGTTCTAAATCTTTTCGAAACCACAAACCGCAGTAAAGTTGTCCAAAAAGCCATAAAAAAATCGCAAAACGGGCTACTTTTTGGCTATAAACGGGAATAATTGTCTCGGTTGAGCAAACTGACCTTACTAGTATATGAGCAGTCCCTCTACTCGCACTTCTGTTTCTGGGTCAGATTGGAGACCGAGTACGCCTGCACGAAGAAGGAGGTGTGACGCGTGGCCGTCTCGCCCATCTCAGATGGATCAATAAACAGCGAAAGCGTGGGACAGCCTGAAAAACGATCAATAAATAACCAAATCGGTGTAATTGAACCAAATAATAGGACTCTCTTAAGCAGTACATGTACTGCGCATCTTTTGCGTACGGATTGTTTGGACCGTAAAATATCAGGGGCTGGGGCCAAATTTTACCATCCCCTTGGCTTGATTATAAAAAGGCTTTCAGACCCTAGATATTACTTATTTTGAAAAAAAAACCTGTCAAATTCGAGCCAAATGATAGGTCATACCTTCAAACACTTCTATCTGGGGCCAAACCGCCAAACATTAAACGATTAAACCTCGCCTCGGAATTTCTGGTTTACCACAAATCCCGCCTTTCCCAATTATAATCAAAACCTACAGAATCGATCGATATTCTTCGGGAACTTGTATGCGTAGAGATATCCGTTGTGACGTTCATGGAATGCAGTGGGCAACGTACGTCTCTGTTCACTGCCGCCGCACGTGAAGTGCACGCTGGAACAGAAAGTATTCGAACCAAACAAGGTATTCGAACCTTTTCTCCAGGTGAATGTACATCACACGTGTGATCACGACAGCCTCGAAACAAAGTAACGTGCAACAATGCACACTCTATGTTTGACCACAAAATAAGTTGTGAATACAATTTATGTAATACTGTTTAAACTTCAAACTCGTAAAATGTAACACGTCCACGTGATAGTACGTGAAAACTCACGTGGGATCGGCGGTCATTGGGGAGGCGGGCAGCCGGAACTCGCAGTCATTCTTGGCCATCTTCACGCGCACAATGTGCGGATTCTGCAACATAAAATTTAGAAAACAATACAACTATATTGTAACCATACTTCATACAGTACACAAAAACGATTTTCCAACTGCTATTTGAGAATCTGTGTGTGCCAACCGCCAACCCAACATTATAAAATTCCTAATTGAAGGCTAGAAACAAGTTTTTCGAAGATTTTCATACATAGTTTTTGAGAATTTCGTTTTTTTCAGAGAATTTCGCGAACTTCATTCGAAGCATAACTTTTCATTGTTTTTCATAACAATTCATTGTACTAAAAATCTGAAAAATCCGAGTTTGAAATGTTAATAAGTTCAAAGTGCAAAAAAAAAATAAACCTCGGCGGGCATGAGGGGGTCGTAGGGAGAGAACATGACGGGCAGAATGAACAGCACCTGAAATACAATATTTATCTGCGTCCCACTACAATAACCTTGAAATGTACCAATATCCGAAATAAATATCAATTACTGTTATCGCCTCGCAGTTTTATTGGCGAAATGAAAGAAATCGGGACTATTTTACTTTCGCCCCCCCCCACTTTTTTGTTTCAACCGAAATAGGTCCTGTGTTACTTTCACCCCCCCCCCCCCCACCATGGGGGGTGAAAGTAACATGGCTCCGTTTCAACTAAGAGTTACAAGGGTGGGGGGCGATTGTTAAAGATTGCCAGGCATGTTACTTTCACCCCCCAATTTACGTTAGTGGGGGGTGATTGTACAATGTCGACATTTAACTTTAGCCCCCCACTCTACCATACATTTACCTTTTACCCCCCACCATTTTCTGTTGAAACTAGTGCGGGTGGGGGGCCAAACTATCACGGGGGGTGCGATTGTACGGTGGGGGGCGAAAGTAAAATTTTCCCAAGAAATCTACAGTATTTTTTTCAAAAACCATGAAAGGATATGGACTATTGAGGTTATTGCTTAGTTGAGCTTGGTTGCCCAGTTCAACACTTCGTATCATATACCTTTTCTTTTACCTGTGAAATCTAGACAACAGAGCATACCTCAAATGTAAGATAAGGGTCAACCAACAATAAGAGATTACTGTACTTACAATATGGACATCGTTGGCCTGTGAGATGTCGAGCATTTCATTGTCCCTCATGGCCAGTTGTAGCTCGTGCTGAAAATGAATGAACCATAAGGTACGAAGGTACATGTACTATCTGATGTGGAATGCAGAATCAAATGTAAAACTATGTATCATAGAAACACTTAGAAACATGAATTTCTGGAAATGTCTAGGTTTCTGAACTAAATTTTTTTTCCACGTTTCTAAACTGAACTACCCCGGTCCAGGTCAAACAAATAACGCCTAGTCAGGTGGCCGGGTATAGCAACTATGCTTTCAGATATAGTTTGATTTATATATATATATATATATATATATATATATATATATATATATATATATATATATATATATATATATATATATATATCCTTCCCTCTACTAACCGTAGGTGTATCGGTCCATGGTCCAAATACCTTGCTCGTCTCCATACAGTTCTCTACTCGATCACCGTCCGGCGCCAGTCGGACACAGTGAAGAGACGACAAGGCCGCGCCCAACTTGAGTTTGCCTAAACATTTACCTCAACATATAAAAACTCAGAAAGAGAATAGTCAGAAAAATATTGGAGGAGAGAAATTGTGTATCGTTTTCAACACCAATTTTTCAAGCCGGCATTGCCAGTGAGAACTGAGAAATAAGTTTTATTTTGATTCACGTTTCATTTATTTTCGGCGCTAATAACTTAATCGATAGCGATACGCATGATTTTATTGTTTCACATATGATAAGTTTATTCTCGTGAATAAACATACAGTAGATCATCTTCATCAACGCACAATTTATATTTTCAATCTCTTTCTGAAAAAAAAATGACCCACCAGCGCAGAGTGCCTTCAGCCAGGCCGACATACATCTTTCTAGGGCCACAAGTCGATTTTGCAGGAAATTAACAGTCTGTAACATACATGAGGCGACTTTATGCTCCACAAAAATTAATTGAAAATCAGGTGTTTTATCTAAGTGAATATACTACAAAACTAGGTGGAGAGCGAGGTTTTCACCAGTAAAAGTGACATTTTTTGAAACTAGGTCAGTTCAAACTCTCGATTTTGAAGAAAAGCGGGTGATTTTCCAATCCAACAAAATCGTCCTGCGTTTGGTCTGTAACAACATATTTATTGAGTTAATACTCACCTTTTAGCAGTCATAGGATCGCTTATATGAGTAAAACACCAAACTTTAATATTATAGATAACTTGCCTTTGCCTTCGGAAGCGATTATTGTAATTGCAATTGAATGGGGTTCACGTTGATCATTCCTACTTCTTCCTCTTCCTACCGTCATTTCAATACTAAGTATCACAGTAAAACATAATGAACAGAGTAAAATAATCAATACCTCAAAGTTGTCACTGGCAAGATCATCGCAGGGCTGCTTTCTGCGTACCGAGTCGTACAACGACAGATCCGTGCCGTGCCACATCAACTGTCGCATCTGGAAAAAAAATCATAGTCAAAACTAATATAATATTTGAAAACATACACAAAACAAAAAAAGGAAATCAGGAAATGTTTTTCTAGCCTGTTTTGTTTCCTTGGCTCGCAACACCGCGCAAATGCACCAGTAAAGTATGGATAATTCACAAAAAGAACCTCGTTTTTTGTGTTAATTTACGTGGAATATTTTTTTAAATTTTCTATACTAGTACTAGAGTATGGATATAATCAGGACAGAGCTGCAGAAGTCAATAAAAGAAATACACATTTACCATCAGAGTGTTGTTCCTTGCAATCGTGTAGTGAATGGGCGCACGGCCACTGGCATCCATCAGATTCGTGTTTACATCTGTAGTAATTAGTTGTAAACCAGTAATTAGTTTGAGACAATCGAAAAAGTGAAACTTGATGTATTTTGACGTTGTATGTATCGACATGGAGACGACAAGTATCAGACTAAATTGAAAAAAATAACCGCCCGATCTCTCTTTTCGAGTCCCTCCTTACTGATGTGTGAAACTGATCAAACCCCAATACAAACTGACTGACCAAACTTGAGCAGCATGTCCAGCTGGCAGGGTGTGCCAGCAATGGCCGCGAAATGAATGGCCCGTCGCTCGGTGGTGATGGTCGTCTGCGAGAGAAGACGTCTCGCCATCACGGGCGGAAGTGAGAGAAGAATCGATTCGGCCAACCTGAATCAACAAAAACAAGTTGTTGTTGTTGTTATCGTTAGAATGAAAATGTACACTAGACATAGGTAAATACTTGTTTTTGTTAATTCGGCCAACCTGAATCAACAAAAAAAGTAGTTATTGTTATTGTTATAATGAAATTAACATAGTTAGAAGAAGGTGCCGAAGCTCAATGTTCCTGACATATCATTGAAAACAGGCACACTTATCTCGTTCTCGGGTCAAAAACACAAAAACTGCGTGTTTGAAACAGTCAAATTCGAACCGCAACAACCAACAAAACATGCACTTGGTCCACAATATTAGTGTATAAAATGTCAAATCCGGAAACATCAACTTACATGCAATCGTTGTGATTCCGATATAAACACACTCACACTTTTTATGATCAATATTATTATTATATTATGATGTATTATGTATAAATCCACTTACATGCAATCGTTGTGGTTCCGATAGAAACAGTTTTTCTTTATCTTTTTATCATTATTATTGATGTATTATGTATAATATCCACTTACATGCAATCGTTGTGGTTCCGATAGAAACAGGGCTGCGATGTCTTTCTGTATTGACCGGCGGGTGGCACAAACGAGTGGCTGACCAGGTACATGATCACGTTGAAGTTCTCCGATCGCTCAGACAACATGTTCACGATTCTCTGAAAAACCAAAAGAATTTGAAGTTAACTGGATGGCAGTTCAACTATTTCAACCAATGGTTACGATTTAAGATCCACTCTATTTAGTTACACTCTCATCGTTTATTATGTTATTTACCACTTTACAAGGATAACAATGAATGAAAGTATTTACATGAAACGAGAAAAACGAATACGGTTGGACTTCTACTACAGCTACTTACAATGTTTCCAGTGAAACCCGCATTTTGGCTTTACATTTAAAACAAAATTAATCTTATAAAGTACAAGAAAAAGTCACAAACCTGCATGACGAGCTCAACCAGCTGAGACTTGCTCATACTCCTGTACGGGTGGTCTCCCGCGTGCTCACGCAAAACACGTTGGATGACTTCGACACGACGCCAGAACTGAAAACAAACTGCATTCATGAAGTCCTCTATAATTTTTTGGTGGTATGCACAAGTGTGCAACGACTTTCTTCTATACCTTTGGCCCGAATAACGGATGTTTGTTGTTCTATTCGGAAAAGTTTGACTCTTTCTTATTTTACAGAGAAGCGAAATCACCGCATTCAACATTTTGTATACAGGATTTCGGCTTCGTGCTCCGTAAAGTTCATTCATACTTCGAATTTTGGAAGAAAAAGTTATTTTTACTAACATTATTTTATGAACTTACCTTTTTAATCTTTCCCTCCAACACCAACTGCAGCAAGCGACGGATCCATTTGTTGCAGTCCATTTTGTTAACCATCTACAAAATAACAGAATGTTATTACTTATACAACTACATTAACAATAGATTTTTTTTCTTCAAAAAATCAACTACTAGTACTACGCAATTCGCGCTTCTATTTGTTCATTATTTCCCTATTCTATCACGATTTAGATCTAGTATGCTTGTTACAAAACACAATATAGTTTACATTTTACATAAAGAGATGATATATTCACCAACCCTTTTCAAGTCCTCCTTATGTCCGACAATCGCCTCCCATTCAATGTTCATCACGCCGAACGCATTCGATTCCCTCATGTAGATCTGGAATGAACTCACGTAATTAGAGTCATCAGAAAAAGAAACAACAAAACACAGTTATATAAACGACATTTGGTTCTATTTACCTAATATTTTTTTTTCCACATTGTTGGAAACGCAAAAGTTTAACTTGTCAAAAATAGGTGTCTTCATGCAGAATTAGTATGGGTATGTAACTGAAACAAATCAACTTTGTAGTTTGTAGTATATACCTGTTCGTATGATGTTCTCCAGTTGTCCCTCTTGTTTCCGACCAGATCCGAGTACGTTTTGCCCTTGTACTCATTTCCCCGCGCACCCACCAGACACGGAACCTGCAGAAAAGACGTTCACATCACGATCCATGATTCAACTTCACTCTCCACACCAGGTGTACTTTATTGTTTTTCCAATTTGTTAAACGGGTGGAGACAGTATTTTCTACTGGAAACTCGCCAGATAACTCGTAATCTCGTAAACAACCCATAAAATATTCATATTTCAGCATAATAGCAGACTATAAACTCAAACTGCTTCACATCACAAATTCACGTTAATAAGTCGCAAGAAAACAAGATACAGATACATTCTGAACCGAAAATGGGGAGAGGCGAAACGTACCACTTATACTTGGTTTTCGCTCAACTATTATTTTGAACTGTAACTATTTTAACTAAAGCTTTCATTCTGATTCATTGAAAAAAGCATACCGTATCATAGAGCCCCGTGGCCGCAATCCCAAAGCCAATGGTGGCCTTCAGCTTGTCCTGTTCCGTCCTTCTTGGGCTAAAAATAGTGAAAATTACACGATATTCGAAATAATTTGGAATAACCAGCGGTTCCTCAAAACCCTCACCCTATACTTATGCTCTTATGAAAACATTTTTGAATACCAACCACAGAAAACACTTACAATAGCGTTTTGGTTGGATAGAATGCTCCAATGCCGGGTCTCGTCTCGAAAGTGGGCCGCTGGGGCTTCGGATTCAGGTTGTACAGCTCCAGAACCTCCTTTTTCAGACGGTCGTGCTCGTGCTGCGCTCTCTGTAATACATGGATATTAATGGAATGTAAACAAAAAATAATCATGGAAAAGTTTCTTCTATGCTCTATAAATTGAGCAGTAATTGATAAATTGATCAGTAATTGAAAAATTGTCAACTTGTCATAGTTTTCCAATAACTTCAAAAACAGAAATAAACTTTTAATTATTCCCATCTCCAAAACTGAAATGTCTTGAAAGCTTGAATTTGAATGGGACACCCAATCATGTCACCTCCACTTTTAACATGAAGCAAACAACAAAACTATAAAAATTCAGTGAATATAAATCTAGAAAACATCAAACCAACATAATGATCCAAATCGAGCGGGACGCGGGCCACTGCAGCTGCCTCCTTCGCCTCTTTTTCCTTCTTTTCTTTCTTTTCCTTTTTCTCTCTCTTTTTCTTGTTTCCCGGCTTTCCCGCCTTCTTTGCGACTACTTTTTCCTTTTCCGTGTTCCGCAGCGGAGGCGAGGGCTGCGTGTTGGCCAGCTGTAAGAGAACATCCTTCATTTGATCATACATCTAAAATAAGAAGAAGATCAATCATTAGAAAGTAAATAATAAGGTATTTTGTTAGTTGCTCGAAGACAAAAGCAAGATTAGTGATTTAGTGGCAAACGTGTTAACCTGTTAACTTCATGGTTAGTGAAATTTCCACGCCAAAGCACATAATAAACAAGTTCTTTTCAGTTTGCATTCTTACTTAGTTGCCCTTCTACAACTTATCTGGTTTGAACCGAAAAGAAGCATTTTCTACTGGTAAATAAGGAGTTTTCAACTGATCGATTGATGTAAATATACCGACTTATACATAGGGCGATTTTGTTGGTTGAATATCTTTTTTTTTCCTTACAATAGAGACTTTCAACTACCCTACTTTTAACAATAGTGTCACTTCACTGGTGGAAATAATCTAGCATCCTGTGTTCTAATTTGGCTACCAGGATAAAACAAATAGTTTTCATACTGTTTTTTACAAACTACAAATTAACCAACCGGATACTGCATGGATAGACTGGTGAATCCGATATCCTTCGCCAGTTCTTCTACTGGAGTGTCTGTTCGGATGGTACGACGATACTGGAAAGAGAAGAATTTACAAAACAATATTTATAATACAAACAAAATATCCGAATATTAACAACAACCAAATATCTGTGTAGAACTAGGCTCTATGACTGAATATGCGGTTGTAATATTAACATTTAGATATTTTAACCTCTAAATGTTCTTCAAAATCTATATAATCAAAATAGATGAGGAACCCAGTTGTTTTCGGAAATAATCTAGAATTGTTGCCCTCCTTCAATACAGAGAGGGAAATGCAACTAAAAGAAACGTACCGATCCTGAATCGCCAGTTCCGTTGTTCATGATCTCAGATCCAGAAGTTCCCTAAAGCGATAAACGTTGCAATGAGTAAACTGAATTACTTTAAAAAAATGAGAGTGCGACAAGGCCACCAAAAAGCCAAGTTTTCGTATATTTGGCCGATATTTGGCTGATTTAGTGGAAAACTAGATAATTCGAACTAAAAAAATTAAATCCTCCGCATCAAAGTTGAATATAGTTGACAATTATTGACGTTACTGTGCATGATCCACGCCATGAAGCTGAACCACACCAAAACCAACACGCACCAGTAAAGTGTGACCATACACCAGTAAGGTCCCACTAAGCGACAAAAAGTAGTCCGTTTTCAGAGGTAAACACGTAAAAATTTCGGATTTTTCCAACAAAGTAGACCGATTTTCATCTTTTCGGCTAAAAATTAGTCTGTTTTTCGAACTTTTCTGACTATTCGGACAATCTTGCTGGTGTATAAGTGTGACTATTCAGAGATCGGGTTGAATACGTGAAAATTCATTATTTCTTAATGAAAATGTCAAATTTCCCGTTTATATTACGAAACTGGAAACCAACCTGTTCGAGTGACGTCATAGAAACGTGGAAAACTAGGGAAACTATCACCTTTGCAAGAGTCACGCCCGTTTTAAGGGTCTTTCATTTCAATCTATGGTACCAACCTGTTCGAGTGACGTCATAGTTGCCTTTGTTGTGTCACAACCACTGGAGCTACTCGCCTCGTCGCTATCTACACTGCTACTCGTGGAAGACGTGGAAACGGATGAGGTGTCGGTCAGCGAGTTGCGGCGCTGAAAAATGGATATATATATATATATATATATATATATTGAATATATAATGTTGGGTTTCTTATTTGAACAGAAACACGAGGTAGTATAGATGTTTATTTAGTGGCGACGTTTCGGCGGATTCGCCGTCTTCAGAGCCTGAAAAAGGCATCAATAAGCAAATGACAATAGATCCTATACAGTCGCGCCGGAACTCAATTCAGACATATTCCAATCAGTACAAAAGAAGAGCATAACCAACTCGAGACAAACAGAAACTTTGACACACCTTATTCCACACTGGGGTTATTTTGTACTGATTGGAATATGTCTGAATTGAGTTCCGGCGCGACTGTATCGGATCTATTGTCATTTGCTTATTGATGCCTTTTTCAGGCTCTGAAGACGGCGAATCCGCCGAAACGTCGCCACTAAATAAACATCTATACTACCTCGTGTTTCGGTTCAAATAAGAAACCCAACATTGTACAATATGCCGAGGTTTATCAACAGCGGAACATGGAAACTGATATATATATATATATATATATATATATATATATATATATATATATATATATATATATATAGGGGTTATACAACAGTAAACGAATACTTATAGAAACGAGCTGCTATCTGCTGAAAAGAGACTTATTTATAAGCATACGTAAAATACCCCGTTTTTTTGGCGTTGACCGACCCTCCTTATTTTCAAATTTGGATGACATACGCCCATTTTTTGGTGACACATGTTCATTTGGATGGTTTACTGACCATAGAAAAGCTTAAGAGTGAAAATACATAGCACTTGTTAGTTTGGATGCATAAGAACAGTAAGTTTGATGTAATAAGCCTTTTTTCGCAGATATTCTGCAAAAAAGAAAACGTATCGCCCTCGCATTCTCCGTAATGAATGAGCTCCATCGGTCAGGTTCACCTATTTTCGTAGTCAGTTCTTCATATCATGCCAATGGAAATATAATATGTTTATGATACCTTTCACAACTCCTCCGATACTCACCATACAATAAAACTTTCTCATATCGGTTTTTAAATTGAGCAATAAATAAGAAAATATCAAAACCTCGAAAACGAATGTCGCTTGTACTAATATGATGAACCTCGTAACTTCGTTAATCTTCCAATCGAAAAGTGAAATCCGTGCAATAGAACGTGGAAAGTCTCACTCTATGTATAAGTTTTGTGACATAATATCTAAACTGTAATCCTAGCTTCGTAGATCGTAGCAACTAGAAACAGAGCTGAGTGTCCTAAAAAAGCACACATTGCTCACAATGTAGAAAATTGGGATAGGCGGCAAGCGAAGTAACCAACCTGAAAAAAAGCATAGGAGAGCAAAGGATGTCAAAAATGAAGGACGAGAAATGTCGGTACCCAGGCAGGGGGTCTGGGGGGCGGCAGCCCCCCAGTATTTTTATACTACATATGCCCATTTTCTGGCCATACGGACGCCCGTTTTTTTTCGGCTGGCCAGGGGGTATTTTACGTATGTTTATAAGGGATCATACATCAGTAACAGTAAAGTTGGCCTAAACTGAATATCTTAAAAGAAGGAAACTTTCGATGCAAAATCATGATGCTTCACATAATTGGATGAAAAATTGAGGTTCCTTTTTGGAATAAAGTGTATGGTCACACCTTACTGGTGTATGACAAATAAAGAAGGCCGCCCACAGGGCTTTTGTTCAATAATAGTTACAAACACTTTGTTCACAATTTCAGCTATTATTCAGGCGTTCTACGGCAACTTTTGCAACTGGGATGGTGATACTAAAACATCAAACAACTGCAACTATTCATGATTCGCCCTACCTTAGTCTTGTCTTCTTTATCGTCCTTCTCTGTTCCTTTCTTTTGTTTCTTCTCCTTCGGAAGCATGACGATGGCAAGTCACCCAGAGTCTGGGAAATAAACTAGTAAACAACATGGGGGCGGGGGTATTAATGTGCTATATACACATAAATAAATCGATCTTCGATACATTATATTCTTTTACGATTGAGCAACCTACAACGTAGTTTTGACTACATTTACTGTGTTCAATTATGATGAGCTAGTTGAACTTTCTGACTGGAATTAAAAGTTGTGTAAATATTATTGAAAGCAGTGTAGTATGAGACGTCACGGCATCCCAAAGATCTAATAACAAGATAAGTGGGTTTTGGGGCGAGAGAAATCGATAACATCACGGTTCGGAAAACAATCTGACATAATTTATGCTTCTAAAACATGTGCCTAACTTGTGATATTTTAACCAGTTTAATTTAAGGCGAGAACTTTATTATTTATTATTGAAAGTTTTCACAGAGTTTTCACGGATAAATAGAGATCATACGTGATCAAATTCTCTGCTTTGTCTAATTCTCAATCCACTCATGACTGGACCTAACCTCAACCCCACAAGTTGAACAAAATGAATGAAGAGTAAAAAATTGACGAAAAAAATTGAGGAAGATTTTTGCTCAATGCTGCACGGTGCGCGGTCATCTCGTTAAACTCAGTGCAGGGCACGTAAAAGCAGGGCATATGTTTTTATGCTGATGCGCCAAAACACTGTATTGGAAATTAGAACGAAAAAATAAGTCTTTGAATATTGAACACAGAGGAAATATTTCAGTCGTCATGAAATTTATCTGTCTGGCAAAATATATGTTCCTTGTGCGTCAAGTATTACACATCAACATCTGGCATTTCATATGTGATAAAATATGCTTTCCAATATTTATTTTACTCAAAACAAGACTTCACTGAATAAAAAATTCAGAACGATCGAATATTTTTTCAGAATACATATTCAACGCATTCATGTGTTTGCTCGCATATATCACTTCGTTTTTGATGAATCCACGATGAATCATCGGTGAAACGAGATTTTGATTGGAGAACAAAATTTCCTTCCACCTCCAGCGATGTTGGAAAAAAACAACAGCAACTAATGAACAAAAAAATCAAAAAGGAACATTTATTATAACAGTTGTCTGTCGGACAATATCTGTTCCCGCTGCGTCAAGTGCTCCAATTCCACATCCGGCATCTCATCTGGGATCTGGAAATTGACAAGGATGATATAATTGCTTAATTTTTATATACAAACAATGTATCAATTAGAAATATAGTTTAGAGTTGGAAGGAGATGAGACTTGTGCAGCAAGTCGACAATAATCAGATTGCAAACAGTTCGCACTGTTTCTACGTGTAGTCGGAACAACATCTATTAAATGCATGGTCCAATAACAATTTGAATCATCGACCAAATAGTTCGCAGACCTACTCAATTACGTAACTCCGTTTGCCAGTAAATATTTCTGTTTCTTTCAATAGTTTTCTACGAAGCGAGCCAGAAAAAATCTTATTCCGTTTCAAAAACATTGAATTGCTTACGTTAGTGAGAGTGTTGTCAGGATCCACGGCAGCATGGTTATCTGAAAATCGATTCATTATAAAAACGAATTAGCGGGAGGAGATCAACGAGGATAGTCGCTATCTTCTTTAATTCTAATAATTGATGGAATACCCAATGCTAGCTTGAGCACTATATGGACTTTTAGGGCAACTATTGAAGTCGTTGTGCACTCTATTCAAGTAGAAAACAGTAAACGTAACTGAACTCTTATGCACAGTTGCTCAAATCTTACTTACTAGGTTTGGAAACTGCAAAAAGTACTTCAAATAACCAACGTTTTGTTGTCATGGTTGGCCTTCCCTCTGCTTTCGCTCCATTTGTGGAGGTACCAATTTTGGGCGCACTGTAAGTAAACGTTTGTTCGACTGTAACTAAAATTTGGTTTGATGTTTAGTGGGACGAAGTTAAACTACTGGAAGGAGAGGTTTAATTGATCAAATTCCAACAGTGATAAGGGAAAGTTTTCCCGATTCTAGATCAAACCTACTATAACTACCTTCTTTTCTCATACACAACTAACTTTTATTTTAAATTTTTTTCAGAAACCAACTCACTTGGTTGTATTCTTTTCTGAAACACCGTCGTTTTTCGGTGTTTTTACTGAGCGAGACTGCGAAACTCCTTTTTCCTGAAAAAAAAGTTTAATTTACTTTTTATCCTGAATCATCCAAACCTCACAGTTGGAACAAAATACTAGTGGAAGAGCGAAAGTCTCCTGTGACTAAACATGAAAGTTTTTCCAAACAAAACGGTCGAAAATTGTAGTTTTCTCGCACTTTTCGAATTTGTATTCAACTGGGGAAACTAACACAAAAATAGGAAAAGGGTAGTGAAAAACTATTGTTTCGCATTTTCTTTTGAAATATTATATTGTTAGCTACTAAATGTTCGTTAGTTTCATACTATATAAAAAACCTAGAAAAAGAAGCTGACCTTGTCATTTTTTTTGCGTATACACATGATGTGAATGGCTTAGATAAACCGTCGAGTAGCTGAAAAATAGTAGAAATGAGGAGAGTTTCCCAACCACAGCTAGACTTCAGTCACGTTGAAACGTGAACAGGTTTTTTTTCACGATCAACCTGTATTTTTGGACCAACATGTTTATTTTCATTTAGATCCCACAGGTTGGAAGGTTTCGAAAGTTGGTTCAGCACAGGAAAACTCCTCCGAATTGAGAAACTAGAATGTTGTCAATGGTACGAACTCCATTTTAATATTTCCAATGAGCTTCTCACCCCTGAAATTACTGTTTTTGAGTGAAACACGATCATAGTTTGCACAATTTTACGTTTTTCTGATTTCGTCCGCAAATTTCAATGTTCGTGAATTTAAAAATTTGTCGCTCGCACAGTCATTCAATCGCAGTCACGTGAAACATGTTAAACACAGCAGAACTCAGAAACGTGAAAAGACAAAGTACCCAATTCCTAATTAGAATGCTAACTTTACGTGAATATTCAATTTACTTCTTGTACACCTATAGAACAAGGCGGATATCTTTTGTAGTTTCCAGTGAAAACTATTTGACGCATACAATTTAAAATTACAACAACAATATCAATTTTTTATTGAACAGGCGGAAAGACAATAAGTATGAATTATGGTCCGTTGATTTTCTCATTTGATGTGAGAAACGAGCATTCTGTCACAACTGAACATGACACCAAACCCAAGCTACCTGAAAATACCACTAATCCATCTTTTCACATTTTAAAAATTGAACGTATTCAAATGAAAGATCAATGTTTTTGTATTTCTCAATAGTAGGTTCTCCAAACACCGGTGGAGACCTAACCCTTCTGTCATGTTTTTGAAAATCGGCTATGAAACAATCAAAGCTAATAATACAGCTCTGGGAAGCAGGCTAATGAACAGCGAAAAATCTGACCATCAATAAGTACCGTATCACTTATTTTTTTTATCCAAGTATTTTTTGGATCGTCTTCCTACACCTATGCGACGACGTAATTTTCTCACAATAATGTGTTTAATGTTTTTATAAACCTCAACTTTACATGGTTTTAAATAGAAAAAAGTGAACACTCACGTATATGAATAAGTACAGTAACGTTATTGACTTTCTTAGGATTCTCTCTCATTCCTTTTCCTTCACAGGAGTGCCAACTGGTGTAGGTTTTAGGTCTCGGTCCGAGTACAACCAATAGCTCTCCACGTGTTTGCTCTTCTCAATCTGGCCGGGCTGTTTTCTTACCATCGGCGGTGTCGTCGCCGACGGAACCCAGCTGTTCGGCTTCGGTGCAGCGTCGAAGGAAACTTGCTCACGTTTCGATATTTTGACCGCTAAAAAAGTCGAAGTTCATCAAGTTGAGTTCATACCCTGGGGAGTGAACTCGTGCCTAACGCCACAAAGGTATGCCAATAGCTATCAATAGTTTTCAAACCCAATACACATCGACTGTTACATCGTAGGCAATATGCACAGCATAGTAGAATCTCATTCACGTTTCTGCTGCGCTCTCCATACCTTTTGGTGGATCTGGTTTCCCGTTGCGTTCTCGGGATGTTGCACGTTCCGAGGTCAGGGACATGTGACAGTCCTGGAAAGTATGTTTATTATTCTATGCAAAATCAGTAAAACTCATAGGACATACAGTGGGTTCATTGTGCAATTGTCCCCCCCCTTGAGCCGAAATAGGTTGGAATCCGACCCGTAGTACAATCACCCCCACCCCATAGGGGGGTGATTGTACAACGTCCTTCTTTACTGCAGGTTTGGATTGAGTGGGGTGCGATTGTTAAACAGGTCCGGGGTTGTACTATTACCCCCGCCCCCCCATTTTGTATTGTGGGGGGTGATTGTTGAACGGCGATCTTGTACACTTACCCCCCATTTACAATCACCCCCCTCTCTATAGGGAATCGTATTGGGAGGGGGGTGATAGTACTACGGGGGGGGGGGGGGACTTAAGGTGAGGGGGGGGGGGGGAAATTGTACGATTTCCCCCATACAGTTTTTAGCACAAATACAAACCTACCCTGGTTCAATATCACCCGAGATAGAAAACCCAAAGAATGCAAGAACGTGGAAAACAACCGCCAAGAAGTTGTATGGTGTAAATGAGATATTCTCAGTTTTCCACGTTTAGTCATATTCTTGGTATACCTTGAGAGATGGAGCATCATCGCGAGTTTCGTCCTCACGCGAAGTGGCCTCAATCGTTCTGTGACGTTCCGGCTGAAATCAATACTAAACAGTTTCACAACGTAACTACTGTTCTACAAGTTTTTCGGTACAATCACCCAAAAACACGATTACATCTCACAAGGTTGGGATGTAAATATAGTTCACACCATTCCTACTGAGACTCCTACAGTAATCTTACGAACGTTCCGAAGGCTGTTGTGAAGCTGAAAATGAAGTTCATGGAAAAAGCTCTCGTATATTTACTCTACCTGAGAACGAGAAGGAGGTACGGAAATCCTAAACTTCTCCGATCAAAAGTAAGTGAGAAAAACGGCTTGGATTTTTCCAAATCCTACTGTAGGAGTCTCCGTAGGAATGGAAAAGACTATATAGTTGCTCTGAACGTAGAACGTTTACTGTGTAGCAGTATCCAAACGTAACACTTAGAGAATGGCAATAATCACTATAATAATAATTTTTCACATAGAAGTGTAACAACGATACAAAGCCTAAGCTCATCGCTCTGAAGCCTGAACGCTAGTAGATACGCTAGCTCTGAAAAATAATCTAGTAGTTTTCCAAGGTCTTACGGTATTCACGCGGCTCTATGGTATATTCCCACGCTTGCGGCATTCGCGTAACCTGTACTAGATACGACACACTGGCGCTTATAGGGGAGCTGTATTCATAAAACGACAATCCTTCAAATCGCGATATTGCCTAACAACAATAGTTGTACAAATTGGCAATAAATGTATAACTATTTCAGAAGTACCTATTTTAAGTACTTTATTTTTGCTAAAAGCTTAATTTATTAAGTTTCTAACATTCAATATGAAATTTAAAAATGACCGTTGCCCGCGTCAATACTTCAGCTACCGTAACCCGAAACGCTAGTAGATTCCCTAGTTGATATCAACATCGGGTTTTTTCCTCGCGTATCTACTAGCGTTCAGGCTTCAGAGTGATTAACCAGTGTAGAAAAATGAAAGTAGTGAAAGCTAAATGAAATACTAAGTCTAAGAGCCACACTAAAATAATAGAACGTCTAAATGCACGACTTATCACCAATTCTAGTGAGAAAATACATTCCTCAAAACTCCTGTGCGAGCATTACTATTCTGAAAGAAAATAAATTGGTGAGTCGACGTAGTAGTGACTATAACTATAGTTCCAATCATTCCCACTGAGACCTCGGCAACGTGCCAAGAAAATTTTCTGGCGGCTTTTCACCATGTTTATGTTTTCCAAAACACTAAACGTTTTTCGGAGCGGTAGTTCACTATTGTTACAGTGCATGGATTGAAATTTGTTTTATAAAACTTGTTATTTCTAGAAAATATGTTCGTTCGTAAATTCCTTGGCACGCTGCCCAAGTCTCAGTGGGATTGGCGAGAACTATATACCTGACGCGCTGAATACTGTCGTTTCGGTGACACCTGGGTCGGATCTTCGTGCGGCAAACAGTCTGTAGATCCGTCTGAAGCTGTGCCCTGAAGCGATTCCAGAATGTGAATAGATCTGAGTTGTAATTTGATCCACGAATTAGAAATTTTTTTCTATCTCTAAGACACCGGTATCCCGACTGATTGTGAGAAGAGAGGTGTATCGTATGATTGAGAAGACGTAGGTCAATAACTGAGGAAATTTCTCAAATAGAATGAAAAACGCTGAGCTGTGCATACGAATTCAATAAAAACAACATCAAGAATTTCGACACTCCTGACGGTATCTGCTAACACTCACGTCGTACGGTTTCCCTGGTCCCGGCAACTTGTCGCCAGTTTGTGATAGAAGCTGAACTCGATAAATTACAGAATACAAATTTTTGACCTGATATAAACTATCTCCTGGATCAAATACTCCAGTATGTAGGGCAAGAAAAGCTCACTATTAGTCGTGATGTGCATGACCTAATCAACACCACAAACAAGAAGTTTTGACGATAAATCCAAATTTCACATCACGACAACGGACGGTATTCTGTTTCAGAAACGTTTAGTCATTTTGAAGATGCGAGTATCTGATAGAAGTATCCTACAGAAATTTTGAAGATTATGAGCTCTCCAGATTGTCGTTAGCAAAAACCAACCTTTGGAGTTGAGGCAGACTCTTTCTTCTTGTTTTTCTTCTTCTGCGTACAAGTCTGTAACGATAATTTCAGCTACAAATGAAGCTGTAGAAATCAGAAATAAAATAAACAAAGAAGTATGATGATAGGGAATTGAATTGTCACATCTGCAAGAAACATCACAACGGTGTTTTCACTACCGTCAGTGATTATAGCTTTTCAATGGTTGATGTGCTACACTACTGTTATTTACTGTTATTTTACTACCTCTAACTGTTTTTGTATTATTTCAATACTTTCATTCATTTGCTACTGTGTTTCATCTATTTTTCTGTTTGAAAAGTTATGTTAAACGCGAGCATACCAAAATTATTCCAATTGAAGCAACGATGGTTAGAAGAATCAAGAGCAACGAGTTCACAGAATAGTTTGAGAGCAACATTTGTGACTTCTGAAAAAAAGTTTCGTCAAATGTTCACGAGAAATGTTGTCGAAGGTCTCTCTTCTTACTGTATAGAAGTTCAGCCCACCAAAACAGAATCTAGACTAGTTGGAGATTGTTCAAACGTTGGACACAATGCCAAACTATCAAAGATATTAAATCTTGTTGGCATAGTTTCCAACACGGTCGCAGTTAGTGATAGAAAGACCGAACAAAAACTCACCAAATTGCGATTCTGCTACTGCTCAACAGACCGACCACCGAAGTAACTGACGACGAATTTATTTTCCACCAGACAGTAACGTGTTGGCAAGGTTTACGTCACGTTTGACATGTCTACCGCCATAACTGTCAGTCGTGTTTCAGAACGTGAAAGTTTTATTGGAAAAGAAGGAGAATTTGAGAAAATGGGAAAATTCGGTAAAAATATTATTTGTTTTCAGTGTTTCAGTCGTTGTCATTTACGCCACAGTAAGAATTTTTTCTTGCTTCTATTCGAACAGAAATAGACCAGAAAAATCGATTCATGTGTTATTGAACACTGTTGTTCTCTGATTTGTGCTGGTGATGATCCCGTCCTGTCTAAATTGCTATCTACTGTGCTTTGTGCCCCGAAGTAAATATCGTGCTGATAACAAAAAAAAAACGTGTGTTTACTCTCATAAGGGCCACAATCACACAGAATTGAACAGACTAACCATATAAATAAACTGTACAAACCGCCAATGAATCGCCCATATGCTTCGCACTAGCGTGTACACGTACAGTAATGTTTCGAGAATATAGTCTATAAGTTATTTGTATATAAGTTCTACTTGTGTAAACTCTTTTTGTCCATTATGTGTGTGGCTGTGTACTCTTTTTTGAACTCGCGATCGAAATGTTACTTCCGAACCGAAAAGTTTCTCTTCAAAAAAGTTTTGTCAGTACAATACTAGGATTGTACGTGAGGAATGCTGCATGCAATGAGTTTACAGCTCCTTCTAGTTGTGAGCTGAATTGAAACATTTCTGCTCATTCTTTGTTTCTGAAAGCTCGTAGAGCTGTAGTTTGAACTCTATCCAACTATCCACTCACTGACTTTCAGATTGCAACCGGAACAAAACGGGTTCAAACTACAAATACAGGGCCGGCGAAACAGAAAACAAGTTACTACTATCAATCAGAGTTGAACTGACATGTCCATTCTGTTATTTTTCTGACATGACCTTCAATGTGGTTTGGTTAATTCTCTCTAATTCGATTGTCTGACCTGACAGAATCCGATTCGTGTTTATTTTTAACATGTTACTTTCGAGTGCCCACTCGGAGTTTTTCTTTGGCCGACTGAACTAACAGAACTTTACTTATATACTAGAATTCCTTTAAAAAGTCACGTGAAGTCAGCATTCTAATGAGGCATCGTGCACTTTTTCATTGCACGTTTCTGAGCTCTGCTGTGTTTAACACGTTTTACGTGACTAAACAGTTGAATAACAGTATATTTGTTGACTTGTTCCTTGTCAATTCATTTTGCATGCATGTAGAGGAAAATGAACAGAAAATACGTTCTATATGTGTTAATAGAGAGGGTAATTGATTCATAGTCAATGAATTGTATATGCCGAAGGAGAACTTTCCATATACTTGTTATTCGCCAATTCCCACTCAGTTGCTCACAGCTGTTTCGTCTGCTAATTGGGTCCAATTCAGATATAAACTTTTGTGACGAAATTTTTGGCATTGTTTTTGTTGGTATGCAATTTCTTTACATATTTAAAACTCGATTCTTCTTCACTTCAAATTTAAAATTCAAAAGCCATATTTTGTTCAGGAATTGAGTTATTTTCAGACGTTTCGAAAATGTTAGCCTTACTGCTGCTTACCGTTATCGTTGTGGTTGTGATTGCTCAGTTGCTGCTACATAGGTCGAAACTTCCGCCAGGTAGACGAGACAGAGAGGGGGAGAGAAATAGAGAATTGAGAGTAAGAGAGAAAAAGGAAGAGGGAGTGAGAGAAAAAAAAATGGAGATACCATACAAAACAGTCCTGCTTTAAAGATTCACTCTTTACGAATAAAACTTATACAGTGTTTTCGCCATACCCTGTTGTGTTTGTAGTTTTATCTGTGACCTTCCGGTTGAAACTCGTGAACTATGCCGTTTGTCGAGATATCAAACCACATATCTGTACCGATCAAACTACAACTCTTCTTTAATTCAGGTCCGATGCCTCTTCCTCTTTTGGGAAACCTACCTCATCTCGGTTTCCTCGCCTTTCGTAGTGGAGGAGTTGTCGCAGCACTGGGCGAATGGAAAAAGGTAGAGAATATAATTGCCCAAATATTATTTGTTCTAAAAATTAGAGTAAAAACTCTAGCATTTGAAATCATAACATGAACATGACGGTTTGCACATAACAGAATTTATCAAATATTAGCGTATTAGTCATTTTTGAATTGATGCGGTCACAAGAAAACCTTCAAACCCAATATTTTTCAGTTCCATAAACTTGAACTTTTTCAGAAGTTCAATAAATATAATATTTCAATTTCAATTCAGACCTACGGACCGGTGTTCACCGTTTGGTTGGGTCCTATTCCCACCGTTCATATTGTGGAAAGGGACCTCGCCAACGAGATAATGGTGAACCAGGGGGCGAAGTACGCGGACCGATGGGTACCGCTACTCATGGAGATAGGGAGAGGTGAGATTCAACACCAATGATATAGGATTTGTCAAACCGTTGCGGACACCGTACCATCGATTTTGCATAGGGCCGGGTTTGACGAGAGGCCAGCCAGTCTGCGTAACATTGATCTACCCACTCTATCAACCGCTGGCAAATAAATAACCGCTCGCCCCGCATCGCTGGATCAATCGGACCCGCTGTATGAAAAATGGCGAATATAAAGATCTAAGAAAAATGGCGAATATAAAGACTAGGTAAACGAAAACATCGAACAGTAACATCGTAGCAATTACCAGTTGTTCGACGTATTCTTGACTTTAAATGACAACCACTGAAAAATGAGAAATTACTTGCGTCAAAACATTCTTCGGCTGTTTGTTCTGGGACATATAGGAGCTGTGGACATCGTTCGCGTAATACGATTGCGATATGCGTTTCAAGGTTTTGCGCCTTTACGGGCAATAACTAAGGAGTATGAAAACTTTTTTTAATGATTTTCTTTCCAGACGAACGCGGAATTATTGCCACCAACGGCACCATGTGGAGTGAACAGCGACGATTCGCCCTGCACACTCTGAGAAATTTCGGTCTCGGAAGAAATATTATGGAGGAGCGAATTATGTCTGAGTTTGAATTGAGGTGAAACTTACCATACCCAATTTGCCAATCGTAATATGCTCTCTCTGAAAAACTATACTGTTTATCAAAAATCATCGTCTCACGCCAAAGCGACCGGCGTGCTTGTAACTGTCGTTTTGTATATGTTCGTTCTTGTCTGAACAAAAACAGAACATTTTTGAGGAGAACTAGTGAATGTGATGTCTAGGTGCGAAAATTTGGATAAGGAGCTCGAAACTGGAAACAAAACTGTCGCGGCTTCTCGATTCTTCGATCTTCTTGTCGGAAGTATCATCAATCGAATGCTGTTTTCCGTCAGATTCACGGAGGTATAGTTAGTTTCATTCCCTACGAGACCCATTGGCATCGTGCCGAAACTCCTGAAGAACCACTCAGACCATTCCCAGCCAATTGGCCTGCCACTTTTGTAGAGACCTCGACGATAGAGTGTGCAGGTCAGAGAGACGCAGATGTAGGCGGCCTTATTGACCTGGATGCTCTTTCGCTTTTGTAGCTGGCCAATAGAAGAAAATTTGCGCCAATCGTTCTGAGTATTACTTAGAGCAAAATAAGTATTCCTAAGAAATTTTCATTTTCTAAAAAAGATTCGCCGTTTTTGGAAAAACTCCAAAGTGGTGAAAGATGGCGTGGAATATTAGTTGGCAGGCTGTCAAGTCTCAGTGGCAATGATAGGAACTATAAGGTTCGGAAACATCATTTGGTATAGGGTTCAAGAAATCAATGTAGATAGCGTACGGTTGATTCTCTAGGGGGCGGGGATAGGCGAGCTGTCAGCATATGTGCGTATCTCTGATCTACACACCCCCTCATCTGATGGCTGATAAGAAGTACTGTGTAGTGATTCTGAGACACCATATACTCTCACGAGATACTTCCCGAGAACTAAGTTCACCCGAATGCGAAATGCGAAAAAGGGTACAAACTGTATCATACGTTCTTGGAAATTACCCCCCCCCCCCGTCCAAAATTTTACATGAACCAACTGAAACTACCTTTTAGACTGCTAGTCATAAGAAGTGTCACGTGAAACACGTTGAATACAATATGATCGAACAATGTTCATTGATAACTATTCTACTTTTTTCACGTTTTAGCGTGAGTATTCTATTCACTTATTCACTTCTGAAGAGATCTGTTGCAGGAGAACGAAAAAGAGTTTTTCGAGCTGAAACATTCAATGGATGAAATGTTGAACAATCTATCTTTCATCGACATCTACATGAAGAAGTGGTTCCTCGATGTGCCTATACTGAAAAACCGCTATGAAAAACTGCTGAAGCCAATCTATTTGTTGAAAGACTTTTTCAAACATCAGGTTGCAGAAAGGTTGGTTACGACAATACTCTTGTATTAGTATAGCTCGTTTCATCCGCACTGAGACGCATTGGCATCTGTGCCGAGACTTATAACTATTTCTCGAAGAAAACATGAGTATTCTGGAAATATTTCTATTATCTTGTTCTATGAGACTGCACAAACGCTAACAGAGATTTCCATTTTGTTTAAAGACTCTGAAGTAGTAAAAAATAGCCTTGAATACTTGTTGGTACCCCGCGAATTCTCCATGGGAATGACCGGAGCTTGTTTCATTCGCATTGAACCTCATTGACATCGTATCAAGATTTTCAGAAGACTATTTTTTGAAGAAAACATAAGTATTCTGGAATTTGATTCAATATCGTGTTATTGTTAGACTGAACGATCGCTAACAGATATTTCAAATTATTTTTAAAACTCTGAAGCGGTGAAAAAGTCAACGGAACTATAACTCTAGTACAGAAATACGTTTCGGTGTACTATGATGACAGATCCCGGTTCTCTTCTAAACAGTAGAACAACGTATTTCAGTTGTAATCTAGTTATCTATCCAAAACTAGTCAGATCTACTCATTTTCATTTTGAGGCCATAGCAAAGTTATGCACGAGGCCACCTCAAGTTCATCGGGAATCTGTTCACTCTCTAGTCACATAGTTACCAACCTCTCATGTTTAGGGATAGTGTAGGTATATCGAATATGGGTGATGTGGTGACCATAGTAGATCCTGCTAGAAGATCCCGGCCTCTTCATCCCATCCTGCGTCTCCTCAAACATACGCTATTTCTCTGCTTTTACATCCCGCCGGGATGTAAGAGACAAGGAATAGTGCGGCAGAGCGAGAGACGCAGAATGGGATAAATGCGTCGGGATCTTCTAGCATTCGTACTCATATGATTCAGCTCAAAGGTGACCTTTCCACGAGACTTTGCTGCGGTGCCTAATCTATGTTCAAACAAGTCTTTCTCCGAGTCCTCATGGTTTCGAATTGAATTAATCATGAAGTTTCCTGTTTTTCAGAAAATCTGAGATTGAGAGCGGTGATCACGTTGTGGAGGGAGAAGGTGCAGACTATGTCGACGCTTTTCTACTGAAAATCAAGGAAGAGCAAACAAACAACACTTCATTTGAGTACGTTTTCGGGAAATGTTCTAACTAAACAGCGATTTTCATAGGCCAACATGTCCATTCCCCGTGCACTCATTGAACTGACACATCGTTATTGAGCCCTGAAAATTGACCATTAACCATGGTCAATTGTTAGGGTTCAATAATGATAATCAATGATGCTGCATTCAAAAGGCACGTATTTTGAAACCTCACTGTTTTTCCATGACAAAAAATGCGAGTATTTGCAGTGAATCCTGTCTCATAAGTAACCTTCTCGATCTTTGGACCGCGGGCCAGGAAACAACATCAACAACCCTCTGTTGGGCCAGCATATACCTGTTGAACAATCCTGAGGTACAGTCCTGATCCGGTATTCTACATGTACATACCGGTATTGTACAAACAATAGCGGTACATGACACCTGGTACTGTTTGGACGAACCTCGAAGGGAGTGTCCTCTGAACCCGACTTTCAAGCGCCCAAACTTCATTGTCACGAATACCTCTCAGCGAGCAGAGAGAAACAGATTTGGTGATCAGTGATCTTGCTGCAACACAACATGTGACGAATAGAACTTGACCTTGAAACGTGAACTTGAACTATCGAAAATGAGAGTACGATGGAAATAAATGATTTTCACAGTCATTATTTGCAGCACATGGACAGGGTACGCGAAGAAGTTTCACTCGTCACAGGGAAGGAGAGGAATCTTTCACTACAGGACAAGAGCAACACACCCTACTTGAATGCCACCATCATGGTTAGTTATAGTCTACTATAAGTTATAGTCTATTTCATTGTTACGTGGAGGTCTACAGCTACAGTGCGTATTGACACAACATCTCCAAAAAAAACCATTAAGGAGTTTATTCATGTGTGTGTTTAAAATAAATGATTTTCACAATCATTATTTGCAGCACACGAACAGATTAGGAGTGGTCAATCAAATGAAAAAGTTCAAAGCAACTGAAGTCTTTTAACTATTTCATACAATCACGGTCTTACGCATAAATAATCAATGACTTTAAGGAGGTCCAACGGCTCGGTTCCGTTCTGAACTTGAACTTGTGAAAAATTACTATTTTTATCCAATCAGTTACTTTGAGATCTTTCAAACAATTAGCACTGTCGTACTACTCATAACATGGTACACAGAACAATCCTTAATTTAACTGTTTTCCATATGTATTGATTTTTAGGAAGTTCAACGACTAGGCTCCATTCTAAACCTAAACTTGTGGCGCGAGACCACGGAATCAACTACTGTGGGTGGGCATCCTGTGGAAAAAGGGACCCCCATAACCGCCCAGTTGTCGCTAATACTCAACGACGAGAAACTATTCAAAGACAGCTGCAAGGTGAGTAGTGAACTGCTATTGAACTACTGTTAACTTACAAATTCTTTCTTTATCGTGTCGCTCTTTGGTAATCGTGGTTGCGAATACTTTCCGGTGTGGGCTGTACATGATCGATCCAATTACAAGAACTTGTGTTCTCTGGTCACTTCTCGGAAATGTGCGGTGTTGAATCATTATTATAAAGACTATGAAACGTATTTTTTCAGTTTGACCCTACCCGATTCCTATCTGGAGACCGTCTGGAGCAGCACGTCAGTCCGTTCGGACTCGGCAAACGGGCGTGTCTCGGAGAATCACTGGCCAGGGCCGAACTCTATCTGGTGAGAACTGTACTAATAATTAAAAAAGACGAAAATTTGACACGTATGATGTAGGAAAAATGTGAAGTAATCACTATAATCGACACGAATTTTACCGAGGCGCCGACAACACACAATCGAACCTCCCAATGACTATCGTCTACTGCAAACTATGGTTGTGTAAAAAAGGTTTGGGAAAACTCTTCCTGTTGAAAGGTCAGATCTCGAGAAACTCGCTCTCCAGTATTCAATTTGGAAGTCAAACACACCTCACATTGTTGTTTTCTAGATTCTCGGAAATCTGCTCTTGCGTTACGAGCTTCTACCGGCTAGCGAGCTACCGGAGATTCGGGAATCAGCCGAATTTGGAATCATGAGAAGACCCCGCCACTTCAATATGATTGTCAGAAAAGTGTAGTTGTATAATTGTACAATACTTATATTTTGAAAAAAAAAAACATATTTCATTGATCTCGTTTTTCGAAAATAGTAAACGGAACTATACTAAGCAACTACAACTTTTAATAGCTTGGAAATCAATTTCGGTGCACCGAACTCGGAAAAAAGAAATAATCTCCAACGAATTGTGGTTACTTTTTCCAATGAAGTTCAATCTATTGTAATTTCATTTCTCAGGAGTCTGAAATAGCAACTACAGTCATTATAGAATAGAAAAAGAATGACTAATATGTAATAACAGGAATAGATGGTTCATCAGTCCTAATTGTGATAATTGAAACTTTCCTATATGAAATCAGTTTGCATACTCACTTTACTTACATGCCTATTTATCTATTCCTCACATTTTCTAAAACTATGAACTTTGAGATGAGAGCAATTGAGCGGCCTCAATCCCACAGTCATGATTAATTAGCTGAGAATGTTAATCTTCTTAGTCCCAAGTACTTGTTAATCATGGCTGTAATTATTTCGAACATCTTTCAGAACAGTAGAATCTTTTAGAACATGTTTTCGAGAGCAAACTACATTAAACGTTTGATCACGTCTTATTAGAGTTGGTGAGCGTGAGAGTGAGCGTGAACGTGAACGTACACGTGAATCGGAAGTAACGTAACATGCGCTCAAAAACCTCATGAAGTCATTTTGCAAGCTGATGCGTCAGTATTTTTAGCACGACTTTTTTCGTTTCTCATTTCGCGCCTCTTGAGCCGTTCGAAATCCCTAATGTTTGCCGAAAACATGTAGGTTCCCACGTTCAGCTTTTATCGGTTATGTCATTTTCAGTTATCTCAGTCCAAACATCTGTTTCCATCATGAATCTTCATCAAAATTTCAACTGTGTTATAGTTCATTTCATTCGCACTGAGACCCATTGGCATCGATCGTGCCAAGGTTTTCGGATGACTATTTCTTAGAGAAGACATTAGTATTCTGAAGTCATTTTTCTTTCACACGGTCTTATGGGACTGATAAACCGCTAACAGAGATTTGCAGTTTTTTTTAAAAATTCCATAGTGGTGAAAAACATCCTGGAATATAGGAATGACCGGAACAATATTTTTCATGTAATTTGAATCATGGGGGCACGAATCCATCAAAAAGATCGAATCAGCAGTAACACAATAGATATTGAATTGATTTTTTCTATAATTAGTTTTCTAAAATTTCGAATTCGCAAACCTTTTTCCATTTTTCACCCAAAATGTATGTTGATTTTGTTCAAAGTTGCTGGATTTTGGACAACGCTCTTTGTTCATTCCACATCTCTAATCACAGTTGCTTCGAAAAAGTTGAATCCTCAACAAAGACTGAGAAGCAACAAAGAAACCACTGAAGTTTACCTGAAAGCTTCTACACTATGTAATTTGTGTTTTCTGTTTGGTAGTCCTAAGTCTTGAATAACGGTTTTCAATGAGGCAGAGCGAAGAGTTGAATATCATTTTATAGACTTTTGACGCACACAACACCTTCACACAACACTCAGTGATACAGAAGAAAAATGAAGCTTGTATTGTTGTTATGGTGTACCTGAGTGCTTAATAATTGTTTTCCTGTTTCCCACTTTTTTCTTGCTTTCTTTGAATACCAGTCAAGTAGGGCATTTTGCTCAATTTGTTCGAACTCCATCAACAAAGAGTGAAACTGATCTTTGATTTATTGATTTCACTCGAACTTCATTTCCGAAATAATGCAGCCGCTGTGTATAATATTCCGCTTTTTTCAAGACGGATTAGTATAAACTATGATTTGCCGCATTTTGAGCGATGCTCATAACCTTACACCGGTAACGAGTGCACTTCTTAGTTTTCACCCAAAAAGGTGTACTTTCCCCATTAAATTATATATAATTAACTCGATTTGATGAACTGTTTGATGAAATGAGGTTTTTCCAGTCTATATCTAATGACCACTCATCAAAAAGAAGCTTCTATTTGAGCAACTCTACAGGTTAGATGTCAGTCACTTGCGAATACAGAACAATAATTTTTAATTCCATTAAATACAACATCATACCCTTTTTATTAATACTCGGTCCAATGTGAGCAAACGAAAATGTGTAACAACCATTTAAAGCAAGCCAGATTTGTCGAAATCAGAAACAAGTTTGTTTTTTCCGTGTAAGCTTTTCGTAGGTCAAGCAAAATATAACTATTAATTCATAAGTGTTTTCTGTCGAGTTCAACATCAAGTGGATTGTCCCAAGTTGAAGTGATGTTCCAACCTTCCTGTGTCTATGTATTTGTCTGTGTCTCGTCAGGAATAAGTCAACAAAACAGGCAGATACACCACTTCACGCCAATTTCAAATGTTTGCTCAAGATCCTTTTTACCATTTCTATGAAAAGTTCAATATGTCTCTCGCTATTTGAAACTTGGTGATTTCCAAGGATTAACCATTAACTGTTAGTTTCGTGCAACAGCACTTCAGTCCCGTAACGTGTGGAGCTGAAAGCTAAACTGTTCCGATAGGACTTCAGGCGTTTTAATAGAGATCCCAAGTTTTCGATTTCAACCCGCTTTTTTCCCGAATATACGCTTTTTCTCTGCTCTCCTCTCCAGCCGAAATACGAGTGTCGCGAGATAGCGTGCAATACCAGTGACGCAGGATGGGATAATGATATCGGGATGTTCTAGCATACGTTCTGATAGATCGTGCTGGATTCAACCAAACTCCAGTAAAAGACAATGATCTCATTTTCAAGTTACTATCGAAACTCAACTCAACTAAGTTGTAATTGTGTTCTCTCCTAGCCAACTTACTATAAACCAAGTTATTGGTGGATTACTATCGTGACTCAACTCAACAAAGTTGTAATTGTGTTCTTTCGAGCCACCCGCCTTGGAAACGGTTGTGAATAATTGACAGCCAGTTGACTGCCAAATCATGGGTTGAGCCGACTCATCGCCGGTTTTTTCTGCCACTTACACCATTATTAGAATGATATCTGGGGAATTCTTGTTATCGCCTCGGGTAATTGAGCGAAATTCGATCACCTGACTAGATAACTGATAATTATGATGTTCTAGAGCCTGACACATTTACAAATGGGATTTTAAATTGTTAATTTTACTTCCGGTGACTCAGTGTTCGTTGTCAGTGTTGGTATTTATAGCTCTAACCATTTTCTAGAAGTAGATATGACAAATTTCATGAACTATGATGTCAAAAGTGTACTTTTTTTTACAAAAGCTGAACTCACAATCAAGTGCAGGTACCATATTCATGAACATCCCGGGTTTGCTATCCCAACCTGCGTCTCCTTAAACTTACGCTGTTTCTCCGATCTCACATCTCGCCTGGATACGAGTGTCGCGAAATAGTGCGCAAAACGAGAGTCGCAGACTGGGATGTTTGTGCCGCGTTGTTTTAGCATACGAACTCAGTGGTCATATACCAAGCAAGCTCTCATCCAAAGTGATTCCGTTGTTTTTCTAATTGGCGGATTCCCGTTTTGATGAACTATATGCGGCGTTACTGTTAAAATGGTTGTAAAATGTTATCCACTTGAAAAATCAACAGACACACCCTGTATCACCCAGAAATGGGATCTATCGAATAGGTTTTCGAATGACGTGGATAGGAAATATGTCGTTGTGAGATTGTAGGTTCACTTCCAACTAACAGGATTCGGTTGATTTGTGAATTCCTGCCTTTTTATATACGGTGAGTCGATCTACCGCTCGATTTCAATTGGTAACTCTTCTATACTGGAAGTCAATTGTATAGTCACGTAAAGTTAGCATTCTAATGAGAAATCGTGCATTTCGTCATTGCATGTTTCTGAGCTCTGCTGTGTTTAACATGTTTCACGTGACTGTGCAATTGACTAACAGTATACTTTGAAACATTTCAATACACCTCCAACTGCATACTTTTCTGTGTTTACCATGATACACCATTTGTATTCAATCCCCCTTGGGCCCAAGGTGCGTAACGATTCGAAATTATGGACAATTTGCCCTACGGCAACTAGTGTCTGAAGGTTCTAATTATACACTTCTCTCAGATAACATTCGCTCCTCGTCAGTTGGAAAGAGCATGCGCAGACTGCTTCTCAAAATGTTTGTCCTACTTATGGTTGTACAAAGGTCAGTTTTTCCTTCACAACGTTTTGGGATTAGTTTTGAGAGTTTTGGGTTTTGGGTTTTGGGTTTTGGGATCGGGAAATTGGGATTTGGGAAAGTTTTGGAATTATAGCGTTTTGGGTTTCGGGATTTTCGGATTATTGGGATTTGGACAGTTTTTGGAGAATTTTTCCAACCACTAGAACTTTTCCAATGATGAAAACTCCATGGAGGGTGGGACATAGGTTTGTTGTGATTTTTCAATCAGTTTTATTTGAATCAAGTCAACACATTCTATTTCATCAAAATATGAAATAACAAAACAGTATAATTGTTCGAAAGTTTTGAATAACTGTAAATAAATAGCGCATGTATTTTCATTATTATAATTCATTCTAGTGCCAGTTGTTCATATCGAGAAAAACGTCAAAGCAGTTCGTTGGCATTCGGAAGACATCGGCCCAGAACAAAGGCTAGTTCGAAAAAAAACTTTAAATTTATTTTTTTGTATGTTGATCAGAAAACATCAAGCTACTTTCTAGAATATTTTCGAGGTTTCTATAATATATCTATAATATAGTCAAATGGGATAACGTGGTACACCAGTGCTATACTCTGTTTCACCAATCAATGTCCTTCTACAGTAACCCGTCAAATATTCAGGAGGTTGTTTCTAATGAATAATCCATTGTTCTGGTTTCGAACTTTCGAAGTTTGTAGTAGTAAAGGTGCAGAAGACCCTACCAAAGTTTAGAAAAAATCTAAAATCACCAACATACCAAACTTCGCCAATGAAAGTTTGAGCGTATTACTGTAGAGGGTTATAAGTGGGTGAAACAAACTATAGTTAGGGTGCTACTTCATAGTTAGAGTTTTAAATGTCCCAAATGACTTATTTAAAGATTTTTTTCATGTCGGCTAACTAGCTAAGCTAAATGTTGTACTTACCCTGCAAAACAAACAAGAACTTTTTCAATGCTGATTTCTTCGAACAAAATGATGTGTTTCCCAAACGCACATCCGGTGTCGTCAACCCCGCTAACGAACCGAACTTTCGAACCAGGAAAAACGAGGCATATCACGTAGAATGGAAAAGTGCAACTTTGACAACACGTTTCTGTTTTCTCTACTTTGGCTGTTTTACGTAGCTCAAATGGGATCACGTGGTTCGAGTTGACTCTGACTCACGTGTTTCACATGAGTTGAATAATGATGGTAACATGTTGTAGTTTGATCGGGATCGGAATCACAACTACATCAATATGGAGCTGGAGAAAAACTCAGAGGAGCAAGAAGATGATGACTATTCACCACATACGATAACCGCCCCAGACTTGACACCAAGGTGGGCGGAGCCTAATTTTTGATTATGTACAAGGGTGAAGAATATCCAAAGTCTGCAACAAACCATTGGAATGCAGGCGATTTTAAGTAATTTGAGTGGCTAGAAAACAAACATTCGAGTATTTTTCAAAAGGTTCGTGATTTTCTCTTCATATTTTACGGTTCTATGGTTCCGAAAGTTAGGAGAAGTTCTAACATCATTCAACTTGAAAAATAGAAAAATCGAATGCTGGAACATTAGAAACAGGATTTCGAGCTGCAAAAAGTTTGGGAGTCTAACAGAATGGACACGCAAAGTTCACATCTACCCAGTGCTTTTTGATTCGATTCAACGCCGCTCTAATCTGCTAGAGAACAGAGGCCAAAATAAAGGGTCTTCTTATATGGAGGCTGAAACACTTCGGTGATATTCACACGTTCTCATTCCACTATGCATTTTCAACCGTTTTGTTATAACCAGAGTGTAGATGTAATTTCGAGCCTAACTTGCACAATTCATTCCGTTCTACTCTTTTATAATGAAAATATTTTACAGCTGGAAATTTTCTATATTCATTGCCACTATAAAAACACGATCACTTTTTAACATGTTGTGAACCTGAACACGTAGATCACGTGTAAAAACATGGTCCACTCATAGGTCATTAGACAAACCATTAAAACTTGCGAAATCTAGAAAACCTCGAAAATGAGTCCGGTTAAGAATAACCCTCTTTCTCTATGCTAATCTGCTCACAGCTTATCCTCTTCTAGTACGTTTCGCGCATTTTTTGCCAACTTCCGTCAGAATTTATTCATGAACTTCTTTTGAGCTTTGAAGTATCTCGTTTCCTTGGTTTTAAATCATTATTAGGTGTTGAAATTCTTGTCAACTTTTGTTAAATAATGTGACGCATACTGCACAACTTTAGCTCTATATCAATTGAATACTACACATCATTCGCGAGTTAAATACAAAACTTTACAAAATATAGATTTAATCGTAACTGAATCACTATCAAACCTTTAGTTCACCAAATAGTTTGTAGTTTGGTCAGCTGCTTTCTTTTTTAATCATGGTACTTTTTCACAATTTTGTTTGTGCACTCTTTCAAAAACAGGCAGTGATCGAAAAACATCGGTACGAATTGATTTTTATCCATACTACAGCTAGTTTTAGCCGTAATGGGTACCCAAATATGGTGATAATTCACCATTAAAAGGGTTATGCAGAGAGCTTAATGGGATTTCCGACAAATTTTCAAGATCGCCAGTTTTTGGGTAAACTCTTTCATCATTCTATCATCACTCTTTTCGTAACAGTTAGAATTTCTCACATTCTGCTAGAAGTTTTTTTGGTGTGTTTATTTCTCGATATTTTGCTTTCAACTGTGTGCGTCTTGCTTTTCAAATGTTTTTTTATACTCATCCCCCGATCCCTTTTTATCTTCAGAGTTCTCTCTTAACTGGTTTTTCTCCATGTTTCTCTTCAGTTTATTCGACTCTTTTTTCTTACTCTTATATTCCTATGTTTTGATTGTGTTTTTTTGCATTCTTGGATTCGAAAACAAGATGACAACACATTGTTTTTTCCTTCCCGCTCCAAATCATATTCGAAAAAAAAATTTCCATTGAGTGGGTATAGCGAACTCCGTTCATAAAAGAAGGTTCTCTTTCTCACGATTTCGCTGGAATATTAGATCGGCCCTATTCAGTAATCTATAACCCAAATAAAGAATAATTCACACCATTTCTTCAACTAGGTACCCCAATCACGAGCCAAGTTCAAGTTCTTAGAATACTATAGTTTCGGCTTTCCGATTCAGAAATTGGCAGCATCGCGATGGTATTTGGGATGTTTTTAGTGAATTTATAGGCGCTCTGGAAATTATGTTAATATTGCAGTTAGAATGACATATCACTAAAGAAATTCTATATTTGTTGGTTGTAAAAGAAGGTAGCTATAGACGAGAGTTGCGTCAGCCATTCGCAATCGCCAACGCTTCAGATATACGCGTCTGTGTTCCGTGACTTTTTTCTAAACTTTCTCTATTATCTGGCGGCGTGATGTTGAATCATAACAATCAATAGAATCTCATGAGAAGTTCGTGAGATATTGCTCATGGGGTATATAATGTAGTTTTTGAGGGATTGCTACCGTGCCTAGTTTCTCGCATTTCTAAATTACAAAAATGATTATATTTACGTAAAACCTATTTCAAAACTTCGATTCCAGACACACTTTTAAACTTGAGTTCTATCTGTTTCTTGTGAATACGTAACCAAATATCAAACACACTGGGCGGGCCCAATTGAACTTCACCTGAATAATCTCATCTGTCTACTAATCCCTAATTACGTGATTGTTTCGAACTTTATTCGTTTCAAATACAATTTTAACGTTTCATTCGTTGTTTTGAAAACGTAAAAAACACCAAATATAAAACACACTGGGCGGGCCCAAAAACGTTACCTGAATAATTTCACCCTCCGTAACGTTAAAACTTGTTTTAAACTTCAAACTTTTGTTTCAAATACTCTTTCAATGTTTAATTCGTTGTGAATCCGTAACCAAATATCAAACCTACTGGGCGGGCCCAATTAGTGGTGGGGATGAATGGCGATAGCCCCCCGATCAGAAGTGGTCCCGCCTCGGAACACTTTTTCAGTTCAGATGAACAGAATCTTTTTCTCACGAAGTTCGGTTGAGAATTTAGCGTCTAAAACTTCAAGGCTTTTCAATCGATTTTGTTCAACTTCATCTGAATTTGACCTCGCCACTTTCTAAAAGTGAAAGGCTCACTCCTTTTTTGGCGATGTAGTTGTCCTCACGAAATTGGGGTATTTCACATTACCTAGAGTCTTGTAACCAGTGAGACTTTCTACAATAACGAGATATTTAAACCAGTATCTCATGAGCTATTACACACGAGCATACTTTGTGTAGATCACAGCTTTTTTGAGGACTTTTCCTTTTCCGAAATTGATCTTGTATTGATTTCTTGGTTGTTGCTATTGATTTTCCTTCTCGATCTTTCGTCTCAATGTTGCGTCGTAGTTCTAATGACGCCGCATCAGCCGAGAATCTTCTTTCACTCATAATTGGCCTCGTTTGTAGATATAAATATGGATTCGGGTAGCGGTTAGTGTTGACGGTTGATACATTTATGAACTGCTTCTCGCTCATTCTCTTGCTAACGTCGTGGCTGGGGCACAGGTGAGTTATAGTCGCCATCTTTTCTACTCAGACTCCTACAGTACACTTTCGATGTTCCCGATCGTTGTTTTCTAATGAAAACTTCAACTTTATCAAAAGATACTTTGAACACTTCTTGTTACAGGTGATCAGATTCGAATGCGAAATTTGTGAACAATCTTGATGATATTAACGTCACTGAAACTGGCTCGAAGTTCTGTAATCTTACTGTTGGAGTCTCAGTAGGAGTGAAACAGACTAAACTTACTAGGGATATTTTTGTGAAAGACAAGTTGTCGAAGTGAACTGTCAATGTGCTGATGTTCTGGTAGTTTGATCACAGTGCGATTCCTTGTAATATTAACGTGGTCGTAGTGTAAACTACCTACGTACAGTTTTCTGTAGTTTAATCATAATGCAGTTTGGGTTTGTTAGAAAACCTAGCGAATCAGGTGTGAAAAGCCTTTGATATTCACCAAAATAGAGTGCTTTCGAAGAGAAGTACTTTTGTCGTTGTCAGAAATTTCGAAGCCCCTTGGTTTTGTTTTTCATTGATACTTCGAGTTTCGAACTATTCTCAAGTTCATTTCCCGACTATTCAAAGAGTATCCAAAAACCATATAATCGACCACCATGTGGTTTTTAATATTGCAATAATAGCAAAAAGAACTCCAATAACCGAGCACGAGTTTGTCCATCAAATTGTCCCTCTTTATTTTGGTCGTTTCTCAAATTTTATGGCAATTTTCCAATTAACCACGCTATTACATAGTGATGAATGATCTCATCTTATAATTTTAAGGAACAAGTTCTGTCTTCTAAATAAAATTGTAGAGCAGTGGATAAAAAGGAGGTTTCATCATGCCCTTTTCAAGTCAGACAAACTGGAACTATGTTTGTTGCAACAGAAAATGACATAACTGAACATCTTTCTGATTATAGTTGTATTTTTGTAGTTGTGAACACATATTGGAATCATCACGGAATGGTGAAAGTTTAAAACTGCTCCAGCTCATCAATAAGAAAAGCTCAAGTTATGAGTTACGTAACTTATCTGAAGTCTAACTATCAGCGACTTCAACAAATCACTTCCCTCCGAATTTGAACATTTTAAGTCAACCGAAACACGGTTAAACTTTTAAACAATACCAATTCTCCTTTTTAATTTATAGATTCAACTTTACATTCCGTAAATTTTAGTGACGCTGATGCTACCTCGGATACCGAACTAATCAAGAGACTACTGAACAAAGGCTACGACTGGAGAGTACGACCCCCGGGGATAGACCTATCTATTCCAGGTAAGAATGAAAATAGGAAATGCAAAGAACAGAGAAAGGGAGAAAAATATTGAAGTTGCAATACTTCAGAGCCCGTATGCATGAAACATCCCGGGCCGTGTTGGGATGCCATCCCGAGCTCGGTTCGGCTATTTCTCAGTCAAGTCAGGTCGGGCTAGCATCCAAATCCGGCCCGGGATGTTTCATACATACGGCCTCAGAGCTACGAAACAAAAAAACATAACTAAAAGAAAGACCAGAGCAGCACAATGTATGGATGTTCACCCCGGAGGGCTGGATAAAGAAAAAAAATGGATACATTCAGAGAAAATCAACAAGAACGAGGTAAAAATTGACGGATAACATAGGAAAACGGAGATTACAATCAACACATTCTTTTCTAGGTAGCCATGGTCCAGTAGTCGTGAAAGTCAACATGCTGGTCAGAAGGTTGGTTTCTATTTGTGTTACTCTCATTATTTGTGTTCTCTTTTTTCTCGATATCACGTATCACGTGACTTTTCACGTGTTTCACGTGACGTTGCTAGTATTAACACACTTTGATGTTTCTTCTCTTTTTCATCTATTATTACTTTCGTGCATCATAGCTAAGAGATACGCTAACCACTCGATCGCGCGCCCCCAACTTGTCTAATTGGGCTAATTCTCACTTTTCCCTGAAACCTGAGCCGCCACACCGAAATTAGACATCTCGCGAGGGAATATAATTGTATACGAGTCCAGCAGTTCAGCACGTGAATGATCTATGGATTCTGAAAAAAAAAACACGTTTTTTTTTCACGTGATTTGATAGAAAATTTGAGAAATTTGCAGACGAATAAGTAGCCTACGTATGCTTGAATTTGGAGCATATGAGGTGGAACTGAAAGCTTAATATACCAAATTGGCAGAACTACTATTCTCGTTTGAGAGTAGTTGGAAGTTTATAGTTGTCTGGGACTCAGATGATTAATATTCAACCAAAAATATATCTAACAAACTCACTTTTTATTATACTCACTAAAATTTTGTAATCTATGTTTGCTCTTAGATTAGTTTCTGAACCCCAATCATCCTTCCGTTCCTCTATTTCGTTAAGTGAAGGTCATTCTTGAGCGAGGGATAACGGAAACGAGAGAGAGCACAGAGACAATTGACCATGTATTCATTGATAACTGCATTATACGGAGCGCTTGACCATTGCCCGACAGAGTTATAGACGAAGTTATAGACGATCATTTGGGTTTGCCATGGTCAAATTTTGGGTTTGCCATGGTCAAATTGAAAACCATTACCAATACTGAATTTTACTTTTGATTTCGCTGATAAAGCCAAACAATATTTTATTTGCATCAACAAAACAGAACATAACAATCAGACAATAACAACAAGTTAACAAATAACAATTAGATGATAACTGAACATGCTGTGAAAAAGTACGAATCAACATAAGTTAATCAATATTTGATCGTACGTCTAATATCAGCAGATCAATTGAGATCAGCAGAGAAGGGCGAGCGCAGCACCGTTTCAGCGACAAGAAACAGAATAGGCGTGAAGCCTTGGGATCCGAACTGTTCAGTAGTTACTATATGTTTTTGAAGTTAGTCAAAATATTCGAAACTGCAGTGAACTACCCGTAACCAAGAGACAAGATAGTACAGGGAAAAACTACAAAGAAACCATCCAGTTGTCTACAACTACAGTATAATAAATAACAACAATAATACGATTGGTTAACAATCAAACCGTTGAGCAAAATTATCGATCCATTGAGCAACCGGCTCTTGCGTCACTTCACAAAGCCATTGGCGAGAAGGCTTCCAATTTGTTCCGCGAAGGCGGCAGAGACGAGCGGACGGTCTACTTGGGAGACGGTGGTGGTGGTCAGAGGAAAGACCGGACTCTGAAAAAAATATGGTCAGATGAGAAGAAATAACAGCTACGTACTTGCAAAATCCACAATGCAAACTACGTATTTCTACGAAAAAACACGTTTCGGACTTCTGAGCGATAAAGTGTACACTAATCTGGATTCTAGGTAGGTAATCTGTTTTAAATTCAAATTGGGTGTTCAAATTCAGGCCTAATTCATTTAGTTATCACGCATTTGAAATAAAACGATGAATTCATTAAAATTGTGATAATTATAGTCTAGTTCGATCTATCCAACTGTTTTGGTTTTCTGACTCTGACTCCGAGGACAACTAGTCAACATCCTTTGAGGTTGCCTAAATACATTTTTGAGCGAAGGACGGGTTTTCGCATCTTCAGGGACGAGTCACGAGTAGTTGCAAACAAAGCGGGGACAAGTTGTCCGTAAACGGAGAACAGTTAAAACCATTAATAGCACCTAAGTAAGTATCATGAAACCAAAGAACCCCTTGGTCTCTTGGTCACAACTAAGTGGTTAACATATAATTCGTAAACCATCAAGCTAGTGGCACTAGAATAGTAACCAACCGGTGACGGCGCGAGTAGCTTATTTTCCGGCAACCAGACAGCTTCCAGGGACGAAACTGACGACGAAGACCACAACCTGTTTCCAGATGGAAACACTATCGATCGCAGCACAAGCTGGTAGACGTGGACACTGGAATACCGAATAAACACATGAACAACAGTCAGAAAGTTCATCGTAAGCTCGAATAGCCGTGTGAGTAGCGAATGAGCTTACACAAACTTACACAAAACAGAAATGGTAATTTGTAACTCAAAACGCGCAATTTAAATGCTACGTGAGGGGATTTACAAGGTCAATAGGTCATAAGTCTACTTCTGAACTAGTTAGAGCATTATAGCTTGAGTTCAGCTGCACCTTGGACGTTGTTGGCTATGACCAATTCAAAAACGCAGACAGTGAGGATCATGAAAACCATGCGCAAGTGAGGATCATGAAAACCAACCTCGAGAAATAGAGCTGCAGCTTAAACTCCCAAGAAAGTCACGTCCGGCGACCTCCTGAAATGTGCGGTAAGCCGGTAAGTTGGCAAATGATTTGAAATAAACCGAATAATCACACCACAATACAGCAAAATGAGTAAATACAACTTCCCGATGCCTAGAATCTTTCGCTGAAGGCAACTCAATAACGGGAATTACTACAACTAACCGGGTTTGGGGTTACTGACTAACCTAACCGCTAAACTACAACAACAGTAATAATTAAATGAATCTAACGCTGGGTATAACCAATTTACACAAAGAGGGATGCAAATGGGTAACACTTTTAGATTTTGCATCAAAACTGAAAAAGTTCTCCCGAGGTCTGAACATTGGCAGAAAAACTAGAAGAGCCCCGTCAATATCGGAAAAACTGGTCTGTCTCGATGCAAAGGTTGTCCATATTATTAATTTTTTAGCTCGTTGGTGCATAGGCTTACAAATTTACTTCAAAGATCAAAGACTTTACACTCGAATAACCGTTAACGTACAGAATTTCCGACTCACTCAAAAAAAAGAAGAAATAAAATACAGAAAACTAAACTAACCACTGAATATTTAATAGAAGATTTTGCTGCGGTATCGGACGTGAATGAATCCTCGCAACAGATTTTGAGATTATTTCCTGTAACATTACCAAGTACAGGAGAATCACCAACATAGCATACAAAATGTTACCTATCCCGAGAAAGCAGCTGATGTATCTACCTAGACCCATCACCTATGAAGGCGTTGGGTTAGTAACAATCAAAAATCATGTGAGCTCCGGTAAAATCTACGGCTAAATTGAATTTGAGAAGGTGACTATAGTTAATGTGTAATCATTAGTAATGAGAAAACATAGAAAAACTTGATTTCACTCAAAAATGCGGTTTTTGCCCATTTTATTGTAAAACAGTGGTTGTCCCGGAATGAGTTTATGTGTGTCCCAGTTGTGAGCTATTTAACATCACGAAATTAGCTGACAAATTGTTGAAAAAAGTCGATTGGTGTTTCTTGAGCTTACTGCACATCCGTGGAGACAAAAACTAGAGAGACCTTAAAAAATCAAAAACTTCGCCTTTCTGAGGACGAGTTTGCGCGAAACGTGTGATAGATATTTTAACCAACCTTAAAATGTCGCACTCCAGGTCATATCCCGAAGTTCTGAGGAAGCCACGTCCGGGCGAACTGAAATGAGCGGTAATAATGATGAATGCTCAAAAATAAACCAAATAGTTACAGCAAAGTTGAGTAACCCTTTATCGTCCATTGATCAGTACTCAAACTGAGACCAAGGAACAAAAAAAAGTGACTTATATTCAGTGAGAGCTAAAAACTACAAGCAGAAAGCGAAAGAAAAAGAGAGCTAATACCATATAAATGCTTGCACTACCGATTTTACTGCTAACAAGGAACATACTACTAACTTTTAAAACTGTAAAATAGAACGTCACAAGTTACATCTTTCTCTGAAGTTAAATAACTTAATAAAAACATGTGTGGCCTAAAATTTTTATCTAAAAACCGAATTCTAGCGCTCTGCAATGGTTGGTGAGTTTGGATTCACTAAAAATTCCATTGATCATAAGCTTAACTAAATCACAATAACAGAAATACTTAAATATATCCAATTTATAACAATAAAAATGAAAAATAGAAATTTTCGAATTCCGAAAATAAGCTCGAATAAAGGTCTAAAATGTACATAGTACGGTATAGGTGGAGCGCGGTTTGTGCTGCCAGTGAGCTACTGCTCAGAGTGAAAAAACAGGAAGCGAACAATTATTGAGTGAAATACTGAATTTGTTATTGTAATAAGGATTTTCCTAAACTGAATAATATTATAGTTTCCGTAAATTGTTCAGCTTATGACGTATAAGTACAAAAACAGTTATAAAATGATTATATTTGCATTGTTTGATCTTATCAACGGGAGTTTTGCTTAGCTATTTTTTATATAACTTTTCTAAAAGTAATAAGTTCACAACAATCGTTTTTTAGCTTTAAAAACCGTTTGGAGTGATCTTAACTATTGTTTTCTTTGTTTTGAGCATTAGATGTGTACTTTTTGACCATGGCATTTCCAAACTTCAGATTTGACCATGGCAAACCCAAAAATGTGGGCGGGGCTTCAACATTTTGGGTTTGCCATGGTCAACATTTTCTCAGAGTTCGGGGAAGCACAACTTGGATTTCGAGTTAACGACTTGGATTCTGAGTTAACAACTAGTTCGAGTGAACTATTTTGAGTTAACAATAGAGTGTATATGTGTAAAATAAATTACTCAGGAATCCCAGAAAAGTACTGAAAGTTTACCATTCAAACATTGAGGAATTTTTAGTCCATAAGAGCACTTTATTGCCCGTAAAGTTTTGGTGGCATGGAAAATGACAATTTGCATCTTAAAACTCATTTTCAAGATGATGAATACAACTTATTTCACCACTTCCTTTGACAAACAACCAACCAGTCTCACTGATTCAGTTTAGAACAACTGAAACTATAAACTCTAATTTATTTATAGTTGTAACTAATGCAAATATGAGTCGGTGTCAGTATATTCAACGTTGACAACCTAGAAAACTCTGAATTGTCGATTTCCAGTATCTCCAAAATCGACGACGTCAACATGGAGTACAGTGTTCAGTTGACGTTTCGTGAGAGTTGGGTGGACGGACGACTCGCCTACGGGGTTCCCAATGATAATACGCCCGACTTTCTCATTTTGACCGCGGGACAACAGATATGGATGCCGGACAGCTTTTTCCAGGTATGATGCCCAATTTATTATGGATAAGATACTGTATCCAAATTTATGCTGTGTACAATGTTCAAGTACTTATTTGATTTGTCCAAACACCAAACACGATTTGTACAGTGGATAATGCCGCCGCCCACCAAACTTTTGGAGTTTATAAACTTCGATTACGTTTTTTTGAGAATGATCCCTTTCTTGTTTTTTTAATGAAGTTTGTATTTCAGAACGAAAAGCATGCCCAGAAGCACATGATTGACAAACCCAACGTTCTGATTCGGATTCATAAAAACGGAGAAATTCTATACTCGGTTCGAATCTCGATGGTACTCTCTTGTCCCATGCATCTACAGGTAAGGGGAGAGTCACGTTTTTAAATACCCAAGCAACTATATCTTTTCACGTTTTCACGTGCCTAATCGTGATTTATTGTTTCAGAAGTAAATGTAGACGTTTAACTCTTTCGCCATAACATTACTGAGTTTGAATATGTTCTAATGAAGTTGTCAAGTTGTGAACAATTCGGTACACAGCAGAAACTTATATACAGAATACTATGAAGTTGTCCTTCCTAAGCAGTTCCGCTTACTCTCGCATATATGATGTTAGCTTAGCGCGTCATACCACTATGGTCAAAACACCAATTATCACGTCTCTATTTGTTATGTGAATAATTCCGTGTTATTAACAAAATTGGTGCCTGTCCAAACTGAGCAAACAATACAGAAAATCGTATTAGTTAGGGAAGTTCCTAGTGGGGAAGATCTCAACTGGTCTAATTAGAAACCCAGATAACAAGACATTGTTTGTGGATCAGTTCTGAACTAAGCGTAAAATTACATAAAACTAAAAAACAAAGTGTTTGTTGAAGTTTGGGACAACATTCTATTCTAACAACAGTTTCGTAATCAGTCCTCTGCTATTATCACCATGTATACTGATTGTCAATCGCACATTCCCGTAAAAAATGTTGAACACAACATAACTCAGAAACGTATGCAATGAAAACGTGCACGATGTCTCATTATAATGCTGAGTTTACGTGACTATTCAATTGACTTCTAGTATAACAAAAATAAGTTTTTTTTTCTGTAACAACTTTGCTTCAGTACTATCCCATGGACGTTCAAACCTGCTTGATTGATCTGGCATCCTATGCGTATACCTCGAACGACATTGGTAAGATATCTAGGCATTGATCATAAACTAAATGGTAGTTTGATCTATAAAACATCAATATATTTTGCTTTTACAACTGTAGAGCTGCAAAATCAAAGTACAAACCCAGTAAATCAAAAACATGTGGAGTTTCGGACTTTTCCCCACTGATCGAAATTGAGAAAATCAGCAAACATTCATTTGCAATTTAACACGTGACGTTCCAGTATTTCCACATTTTCAGATGTAGCACTCCAATTAGAGGAATTCCTGGAGGGAGAGAGAGAGAAAAAATGTATCCCAAGTATTCGTTATTATTTCGATGATTAATCGTCATTCTCAAAAAGTAGTTTCTATCAAATGGACAGATTCAATTTTTTCCAGAATATCAATGGAAGGAAAAAGACCCAGTGCAGCTCAAGGACGGATTGAACTCATCGCTGCCCAGCTTTCAATTGAACAATGTTAGTTTTGTTCGGCAAATGCGCAGAGTAAGTAAGAATGGTTCGTAGATTGATCAGCACATATTAATTACGATAGTTCGATCTGATATCTACCTACTACATGTACGCAATAACGTTATACTTGCCAGGAAATCAAAATATTCATCAAAACTAGTGCGGTTTCGCCTAGAAATCCATCAAATGAAATGAATAGAACAACTATTTGAAGCTTACGTCATTTAGAGAGATCACGAAAAACGATGTTGAGTTATTTTTTTCCGGAGCCGATCTTTCTTATCTTTCATTCACGTTCTAGGTGTCAACTACGTACTGCACAAGTAAAACGAATACCGGCACCTATTCGTGTCTGCGCACCGTGATGGAATTGAAAAGACAATTCAGGTAAGTCAGCGGATTTTCGGCATTAGTTTTTTTATAATGATTTACATCATTACAGTTTGCTTAATGGTATTGTTTATATCCAACATCGTTTCAGTTCATGTTTTAAGAGCAAGTCATTGTTTTGCGGCGTTAGGAAATTACATGTTTTAAATTAGGTGTTATGCAAACTATTCAGAAAACTTGACGAAACCGAGAAAAATCTGAACGTTTTCACGTCACAGCATTCTTACTCCTGCTATGTACACGCTTCACGTTCCTTACGTACGTCATGTTGAGCCGTACGAGTATGAATGATTGAACAGTCAATGCATAGTACCTATAAAAGAAAGTATCTGTAGTTTATCTGTGTAAACCTGTTTGTTTGCTTGTTGCAAACTCTAGCCTTCTCACAAATTGACCATTTACAGTTACTACCTGCTGCAACTCTACATTCCCTCCACCATGTTGGTGATAGTCTCCTGGGTCTCGTTCTGGTTGGATCGATCTGCAGTACCGGCACGAGTTACGCTGGGAGTAACCACATTGCTTACTATGACTACGCAGGTACCATTTTCTCTATCTCTCTCCCACTTTTCACTTTCTCTCTCTATTTCCGTTTTCCTTGTTTCTTTCGCTCCATGTCTCTTCGTTACCTTCTCGTTTTTTAATCATATATCCAGCCCTCTAGCTTCTTTCTTGCTCTTTCTTCCTCCCTCTCCTCATTTTCTCCCTCTCCCCCCCCCCCTCGCTCTCCCCTTTCTTTATATGAGAAATTTCTTCAAAACAGAAGATTTGAGTAACCATGTTCTATAATGTTTTTATTTCAGGCTTCCGGAATCAACGCCAAACTGCCTCCTGTTTCCTACACAAAAGCCATAGACGTCTGGATTGGGGCGTGTCTTACTTTTATTTTCGGCGCGCTGCTCGAATTCGCCTGGGTTACCTACATGTCGTCGCGCACGTTTCATAGAGGTACGTTACATCTGTAAATCAATAACCCAACTTTACTACGTTACGGAAAAAAAACTAGACGTACATACCACTGAATATTCTTATGAACGTTGTTCAAGACAGGTTTGGAACTATGTATTCAAGTTGTATTTCTACGAAAAGGTGAAAAACTCAGTGTTAATTGTCTGCATTACTGCACATAATGCTTTGTTCTACAAATCTTTAATTGTTTTCCTCAGATTCTGACCGCTACGACCGCTCGAACTCGTTGCTGATATCGAATCAGCAGGTCATTCTACCGACCCATAACGTGAGTTGATTTCTGACCCGAAATGGAAAACTTGATTCAGTAAATATATTCCGAAACCTACAAACAGGAAAAACGTGAGAAAAATTGAATAATTGCTTGGAACACGCTTGCACTCATCCACAGTATCATAAAAACAAATACAGCCTACGAATTTGGTTCAATTAAACGGTCAATGAGCTTGAAGTGAAACTAAGACTTTTTTCACCCTGTTAACTTATAGGAAGACGTGCGAACGCCGAAGAAAGAGGGTGAAATCTGGATAAAACAAGACGCGAACCGATTCTCTGACGCCACCGAGTTGTTGGTCCTGGGACCGCGTCGACCGAAACGGTATGGTCTAGATCATTCTGATGTCTCTAAGGTTGTACTGTTTGGGTCGTTGAAAAACGTTCATAAAACCTAACCTCGAAAATGGCAGAATGAAATTTTGTGAGCATTTCTTCAAACAACTGAGTTTTTTTTTTCTGAAGTTCCTGTCACTGTAGTATAGTCAGATGGAAATGGATAGAACACGGTGTGAATCAATGAATACTCTAATTATTCGATAATTATTCTATTCTCAAGGTACGGTTGAGGAATATTTGTATATTTCAGGTCAGCACGACTGAAGGGCTTCTGGCAGAGTCTGTGCATCGTTCGATGGTTCGAGGCCCGGTTAGAAACCGCGGACAGCGCCAGAAAAGCGGACTTGTTGTCTCGTAAGTTGGTTTAATGTTTTGAGCTTCTCATAAAGAAGAGTTCTCACGATTTGGAAACAACAAGCTCATTTTCATCATATCTTAACATCAATGACAACAAATGTGGTAAGACTATGAATTTTCAGACTTCAGTCTGTCTTCGCGAGATAATTTAATCAGAAACATTTATCGAAAACATTTGTTGGAATAACAAATATAGAGTTTTCAGGAGTCATGTTCCCCGGAATGTTTCTGTTCTTCAATGCTGTTTACTGGACCACATACTCAAACTACAAGGTTCCGAAAATTCACTAATTTCATTGATATTTGAAAATATCTATAACGAAATTCTCGGTCACGTAAAACGTGAACGTGACAGAGTGCACGTTTCAAGTAGTTTTTCTGATTTGCAACTAGTAACCCGAATTATCTGTTCTACAACGCGTCATTCCTCGTCATATCCTCACTTTTTAACATCTCATCGAAATATTTCTCAGTTTTTCTTTGATAATTCACACTGTACATTTATATTCAACAACGTTTTTAAACGGAATAGTAGTTAATAATAACCTTGAAAATCAAGGATTGCGAACACATCACATGTAAAACTCATTTATTTAATATTTCTTCATTATCACCTAAATTTGTTGTTTACCTGTTTCTACTATGTTATGGAACATTTTTCGCATATCCTAAAATATATTATACCTGAATAATTGTATGCGTCGAGTTTTGTCTATTGTGTTTTTGACTTGTTTCAAACAATGAAAATTGTGTTGGAGATATAGAGAACAAGAAGATTATCTTTTGGGTGAGAATTATGATGTTTGTATTTTCAAATTCGGAAAACAAATAACCGTTCATAATCTTTATACTGTACATTTCACAACGTATTTCAGCTAGGAAATATAGAATAACATGAGAAATCTGAGAGAGCGAATAAAAACATTAACTTAAACATCTCGAGAACTAAATTACAATCGATACATATACTTTTCATATAAAACAGAGGTTGGCTTCATAATAATCACAAATGGCACTGGTTCACGGCGATCACAAACAACATAAAATGCAAAATAAAAAAAAGTGGGAAAATAAGTTTCCTAACGTTAAAACAGACAAAATCACAAAAAATGAGTAAAACATCTGAAATACGGTTCAGTTTTGTGATTTTGCCAGAAAAAAATTCATAAAAATCTGTTTAAATACTATAAAAATAGACATCTAGCTCCCTGAATAGTGTTCGAGCTGACATGGTTAATGTGGAAGGTGATAATGAAAATCAATGAGGCACTGATATTGATTATTTGAGCAACCAATTGAGGGTCACAGTTGGGAATGAGGCAAAACGACAAAGGCAGTCACAACGTAATAGATGAGTATTGATTGATTGAGCAATGTTCACAGGTATCCGCTACCCATCTCATAACTGTAGTGTATCGGCTGCGAAAGATCTTGGCTGGGCATCATCTGGAAAAGTTGATTTTCAGTTTGACTATGACCACTTATCTTTTCCAACAATTATATTCATAATTTTATTGCTGAGAGATAGATATAAGAGGCGAAGAGATCTTGAGAACGTGCAGAGATAAAAATCTGTGGAAAGCGATAAAGGAACACCATATTGCAACAACATGACGTGAATGAATAAATCTTGAATCTTGAACCTTGCCAATTGAGATTGATGACCAACTGTGAGTTGTGGTTGAGTGATGAAACACACAACTATCCATTCTACATTTGGAGCAAACCAAACTATAGGCACTGGCTACTTGGAGAAAATGACCTTGTCTCTAGCGCTACTAGTAAGTCGTTTAGTATATTAAAACTGTGTATTCACGTATTTTATTCAGAAAGAGATGCGATTGTATTCACGGTAGCGATTGATTTGTGGAACAGAGAATGACTTTTAAAGTTTGTTTTACGAATATTTCATATATTTCATGTAGAGTTGAAAACTAACCATCTGACTAAGTTGAGGCTGTTGTTGCTGTTGTTGCTGATGATGATTTACGTGTTGTTGGGACATGTTATCGATCGGTTGTTGTTGTTGTTGCTGCTGCTGCTGCGCGTTGCGCGCGCGCGGCTTTCGTCCGCGCGTCGAGTTCATTTTGTGCGCGTGCAACCGCTCCAACATCTCCTCGCGACTGATTCCGAGGGCTGAGGCACGCATCGACTCCAACTTTCGATCCCATTCTGGAAATAATCAAAATGAGTAACTAGAAACTATAAATCCCTTTTTTAAATATCCGTGTTGGTTACAGATCTGCTGTATGAGCTTTTCAAAGAGATTTTCCACCAAGAAAGTCAAATATGAACTATTTACTAGCTGATATCTCAAGGCGTTAAGAAGTATCTCCAAAACACTGCTAATCAGAAAAAAAAACTAGCGAAAGTGAGAAATTCCTCAAATCATGAAGCAAAAAGTGCATGAAACCATTGGTTACGGTCATTGTTCATGGATCGACGTTCCAAGCTACGCTCACACTTTCGCAGCTGCAGTTCGCTAGAACTGAAAAAGGGCGGCAAACTGACTGCAATTGTTGTCGGCTGCTGCGTGAATAGTATGATCGTAGACCAACGTGACTAGTTCAACAATTACCTTTGAGATCCTTGCAGTCGGGCGCGGGATGACAGGTGTTCAGGTGTCTCTTCATGTTTCCCTTGTAGATAGTCACGAACTCACACTGACCACAGATGTAGGCGTCCTGAGAGTAGGTTATAATTAGTTTCAGTTTCCATAGTTTCAAGAGAAATAAATATGTTTCCACCTAACAAATAGAAGATTGGTTTGCTTTGCGTCGACCTTTGGTTTGTTTTGAAAAAAACAACAACAATAAAATTTCTGGCTCATCGAGCTTCAGTTTCAGCACTAGGGCTGAATAACCCGGTAGTTAAATGAAAAGCTGTTCAGAATCACAAAAGATGTCAAAACTGCTATGGAACTTTTCATTCTTCATTCCAAGTTTCACGTGGTCTATTAGAAAAACTTGCCGTACCTCAGGAGGGTCGGCTTCTTTCCTAGGTGGGTTGGGAGGGGATGGGTCGGAGGGCAGTTGGACCTGGAAATAATTCCGTTTTCAAAATGAACAAAAAACATTCTGCTATTCCACGTGTTCAATTGTTTTCTTTCTGTATATGAAAAATTGAATTCTCAGTTTTTTGTGGTTGCGTTCTCTCGGAATTTGAAGATAGAAGCGAAACGTACTATGTTTGCACGCTAAGTACTGTTTTTCGACTAAAACACAGTTTTTAGTTTATAACAAAAGTACATTTAGAGCAGTTGCTGTGTTCTTCATCGAAATGTTCTTAATTCGTTCAAATTCTCACCGAGGCGCTCCCGTTGCTACTCGGGTCGGACATATGAGGGAGGTAGGTCATCATGGATCCGTTCATCCCCATATTCAAGGCGGGCACTGAAACAAAAACATGAATTTATATTACTGTTCTCATTCTTATCGTGAATGAATATGAAATTCACAACTTTCCACCAGCCATGTGTTTTCAATCTATGTTCCACTAGCACAGGCTGAGGTGACAGTTACCGTTGCAGCCTGCCTGTTATAGTGAAACAGGGATTATAACTTCATGAGTTAATGTGATCTTATTGAATGGTCAATTTAAGGTATACTCACTGGGTTCGAATCCCTCGTGAAGAATGGGTGGGGGACCGTCGTCCATGCGCTTCCGTCCGCGTTTCCGCTCCTAAATAGAGGTTGTTTATTATTTGTTTATGGTTTGTTCATGTTTATTTGCATTTTAAAACGTAATGTAACACTCCACTCATATGCCCCCAGAAAAAATCATTCTTTTTTGTTTCCGTTACGGTTTATACTGATAATACGTAAGTGTGAGAGGGATTCAAAATAAGGTGGCAGACGGATGAGATAAGCAGTACACACGTTATAATTCATAAAATTTTGTTCTCAAAATTCACCTTGTCCTTGTCGGTTCGCGGCCGCCGCGGTCCGCTGTTGCTGTTCTTGCCGCACTGGTTGATGTGACGACGAATGTTGCCCTGAATTTAAAATTGTGAACTGCAGATCAGAATTTAGTTCTGAATCAATAAACTAGGCCTAAATCAACTCTTGGTGCTTCACCAAGCACCAAAAGGAAAACAATTCATCTTTGTTTTCCGTAAAAGAAATACTACACTTAGGCGTATGCAAATAACGTTGATTTGAATAGCAAGCGCTGAATATTCATACGGGAAAAATCATACAGAACCGATAAATACTTCAGAAAACCGAAAACCTCTAAGAATCTTGAGCTCAGCTAATAATGACTGGTGAATCAGTCTCCCTTGACTCAAGGGGTAATCTCACGAGATACTAGCGCGCCAGAATATAAAATTTCGAATAGCCAAACCCACCTCATACTGTGTGTATTCGTGTACAAACCCATAATGTACTATCTGGAACTAACCTTATAATGACTGATAAACCGGTCACAATAGGGGCAGACGGGGCTGAGTCCGTCCTGTCCGTTAGTCAACGCGCCGGCTTTGAGGGCCGATTCCGTACCGGGCGCGATCGGGTTCGCTCCGGCCGCGACTTGATCTAGATAGTTGCGACCTGTACAATGGGCAGCCGTTTCCAACTAGGCTACGTAGGGTGTCACACGTTTTTCTTACTGTCCATTCTGATGTACCGTTTTAAATTGTACTGATTTGAATTCAAGATTTAGTGATAAAGTGCTCTATTGTATTGTATTGTATTGTCCATTTTGCATAAGAGGAGAATATTGCTAAACTATTTTCGGTGATTCGCTTTAAGCAGTGCACGAATGTCTTCAATAACTCGGTTTTTGCTGACGAATAGTTGTCTATTACGCGTTTTACCGCTCGCGATATTATTTGTAGAGATTAAAGATTATTTGAATTTTGCGTCTTGCGGTTTTAGTGTGGGGTTGCTGTCAACCACAACATTATAACTTGCATTATTCTGCTAAATACTAAGTAGTGTGATACTCACCTATAATTTCCCTACATTTCTCGTTTCTTCCAATATGACCTGTAAGACTACGTCTAGATGGGTAGACGCCCTTGCACGCCAAACACATGACACGCACGTCGTCAGGACCCTGAAAAAGTTTACGATTGGAGAAAACATTATGTTGAACTAGTCAGAATCGACATTTTTTTTGCGAAATCGATTAAATGATTATTTGACCTACGAAGTTTTAGAGTCTGAACACAGAGTTGAATGTTTTAGACAATAACATTACACAATATTCTATTCTATCTTGAAGGTATACATTATTTTCTGAGAACACTGAAAAAAGTGAGAAACATTCATTTCATAAAATAATTCTTGTTCCAAAATCACCTCCAAATCAGTCGAGATGTTCTCCTCATTGGGGCTGGCTTCTTCCCTGCCGGAATCATTGCTGACAATCGGACTATTCGTGGACACATTGTGAGGGGAAGCAGACGGTCTCCTTTAACAGTTCAATAGAAACTTTCATGAAATTGAAAGTTTTCCAAGCAACTATTTCTCATAACATTCAAATAAGCAAAAGTAGGTTAAATGAAGTCAAGTTAACTAGGATGAAGTTGATAAATGAATGATTAAATGAATTAAAAGTAATAAATACTATCTATGAAGTTAATAATGACTAAGTTTAAAATAAAATACATTGTTGCGGCCTCACCACCTTCACGATAACAAGACATAAAGTTACACTGAGTCTTCTCGACGAGATATAACTTTCCCTTAACGTTCCCAGTCTTTGGTATGTTTAGTGACTCCAACATAAGTTTGGGATTTAGTTTTTGATCATACACATTTTTTTCCAAAAAGGTAGAAACTTGCCAAAAGTGAGAAGCCATATTTTAATTATTGTCTTTTCACCCTTTCTAGCTCACCTATTGTACGTGGCACATCTATCTGCCATCTTTGACGCGGTGCACTGCGTATCGTGCCGACTAGTAGGCAGGGGAGAGTGCGCTATCGATTGAGGGATTGTAGTTTGGACGGTGGGCAGAAGGAACTGAATTGGATACGATGACATTCAAAACTCGATAAAAATAGTCGAAACAACAACATGAAACAAAAGTTCAAACCAATGGTTTTAGTTCGAAAGTATACCTAAACAAACTTCATAGAGTATATGTAGTACTCCAGAAGTTCTTCCGAGCTATTGAACGTACCTCCTGCTTAGGTTGAGATGGCAGGGGCATCTGCACATGTTGGGTGGGGAGGGAGAGACTCTGCTGGTAATGAGGGAGCACGAACTGCGGTGCCGGATTGTACATGGAGGTACGGTATTGCACGGCGGGCGGGTCGAAGCGGGCCATTCTGAAAGTTATAGTGAAAATACATAATCAGAAAAACTTGAAATGAGTTACTTTTCCACAACTTCGACAATTTGAGGGCTTCTTGCAGCTCATTTCATCATCCTTTCATCATTCTTCAAGGAATATCGCAATGAAGCAAAAAAGTAAAAGAAAGTATATGAAACATCTACAAGGTGTCCCGAATTACGAAGACAACAATTATATTTCCAGATGAGAAGAAATTCCGACTCACGATTGATCGAGGGACGGTTCATAGAGGCCGGGGACTATGGGGGTAGACTGAGTAGGTTGGTCAAAGAACAAGGGATTCGCGAAGGTTGCTGAAAATTAACAGTTTAGTGGTTGGTTGTTTAGATATCAAACATAAAAGTTATTCTATTGAATAAACATAGATTGTAGTGAACCGAACTAAAAAACATCAGTGAGATTGCTTCATATTATTCATTTTACTGAAATATTTCTGTTGAATCCAAAAAAGGAACGAACCTGGCTTCTGCTCCACCCATTGATCTTGAAACGAACCCGTAGGGTCACCGCTCAGCATAGCGAAGGTTGAGCTAAAATTTCGGGTTGTGAATAATATAAAACAACTAAATTTGAATACACTGATTTTCAAACTGTACTTTTCAAACTTAATTTATCTTTTTTCAGTCTAGTTTCAACACAACAATTTCAAATTTCATGCAAAAAATATTAGGTGGCTCTGAAGACGAACTAATAATTAGTGTTACTGAAATTATGAAATATTTACCACCATGAAACATTGAAAAAACCTAATGACAAATGTACCTAAACAGCTCCGATGTCCCAGCGACAGTGCTGTTACCGGGGAACTGGCCCCAATGGAACGCATCCATGGGGGTGGTCAGGGCCTGGAAAAACTATACTCAAAAAGATAAAGGAGATTTTTCTAGAAATACATTATAAGCAGAGAGAAAATTGTTCTATTTGGACAGGTTATACTGTGAAACCTAGCGGTACAGTTGTTCACCAAACGCATGCGTAGATGAACAAACGGCAACTTTAGGTTTGCATAATTGAATAGAACCTAGTTCAATTAAAAAACTACAGAATATGTCAAATTTGAAAACTCCGGAAAACTCTGATCTCTTCTAGTATAATGAAAATTGTTTATTCAGACGAATCAGTAACTATTTCTCTCGAGAAATTACGTGAAGTATTCACGTGAACCCCAATGTTACGTTTTCCACGCCCCCGGCTCAATCAATCAGCGTACTAGTAAAATTGGGTGAACTGCAACACATTGACTTACTAATTCTATATACTAATTCTAACGGACACACGTGCTTCACGTACGTGAACGTGAACATTCAAATATATTACGTTCCACGCCCCTGGCTCAATCAATCAGCGTACTAGTGAAATTGGGTAAACGGAGAGGTGATGACTGACTGATTAATTGGAGGTGGCTATCTGGGCGCGCGATCTCGACACAATTTCGATTCATCAATCTACCTCTCAAACCACAGACACCAGTCAAGGACAATTAAGACAAATACTAATAAGTTCAAAAAGGGTTGAAAACTACAAGAATATGGGTTAAAAGGCCGTATGCACAGATATCCCGGAGCTCAGATCTCATAATGCGTGTTCCTAGATCTACCCTACTTTGATACATCAATTTATCTCTCAAATTACAGACCTACTCAAAGACAAATAGAACAGTTGAGTAAATGCAACTTTCACGTAAAAACGTTAAAAAAAACGTGAGCTAATGTGACTTTGGAACTTTGATGAGTTCAGTATTCTTCTCTGACCACACATCAGAAAGAATTTACTCAAAAGCTAGAAATGACTTGGAAGATCAACGATGAAAAAGACAAAAATAGTCAAATGAACCAAATTCCAAACGCAGAAAAGCTATGAATTTGTATGATGCTTGTTCTCCGGTTTTGCTTACAAAATTATCAGATAAGAAACCTTCTAAAACTCTAACAAAGTATAAGTAAGCCGCCAAAAATGCCATCGCGCATAGGAAGTGAGCCAAATTGTTATCAGTTGTCTATCAGTTTCAAGGTTAACAAAGTCACGCTGAAAAGGCGTAATATTCTCTCGCAGTGGGCAGCACAGAACTAGTTGTAAAACGGGCATTTACTATCCGAATTAAATAGTTGCGATTGGCTTGGGCGGCGACCAACATAGTTCGAACAGGGTATAAATAGAAAACAGAATGAAAATGAGAATAAGTAGAACATAACAATATTTTCTAACTTGGTAGATCAAATATTCGGCACAACTAAAGATTTCAAGTAGTTTTAATTGAAAGTTGAATGAGTGGTCAAATGTGGTTGCATGCCTTCTGTTAGAATGAAAACAGACAACTAGTTATTTAAAACAAATAGATAATCATAAAATAAAATAAAAATGTGATCGTCGTCGAAGAAAATGTAAGAGAAGGTGAGAAATATTTAAATAGAACTCACAACTCCGTTGATATTGTTATTCATCTCAGAGTCTGGTGCTAGTAGCTGCCGGAGCATGCAGCTGTAAACATCAAAATTATTAGACAAATGAAAAGTTATAATTTAAGAATAAGTGTACGGAGTAGAAAAATAGATCATATACTGAGCGTTGGACACAAAAGATTATGAAAATGTGAATTTAGTAGCAACATAGACTATGGAGTTCCTTGGAAACTTAAAAACACATCAATGTTTCACGTTCACTATAAATAGACGTTAAGAAGTGACTAATGAGAGAGATATTTTGAGTTGTGGGTAGAAAAACTAGTTACCGTCAGCCAACAAGTTGTGCAACAAGTTACAAACTGGATGATTGAGCGGGAATGGAATTTCAAGACTGTAACAAAACAAAACACCATACAAGAGAGAAGTGGTCAACAATACAACTAATAAAAATTTAAATCAGGATCCACAAACAGTTCGATAATTGTCTAAGTTTTTAGAGAATTAAAAGAGAAGAGAACTATAAAGTGTCCCGGGAATCTCGGAATAACTCAAAAATTTATATGGAACTTCTCGAGCTATACGTGGAATGAAAACTGGAGACCTTCAGCTTACACAGTTAAATATTTGTGTTGAAATGGAACAATCTGGCGGAATTGAACTGTTTTCCCATTATGATCAGGAACCTGCATCCAACTGTCAATCAGGTATCAAAAACTTATCAAACGTAAAGTACAGCCAAAGTGCATTCATCAACCAGCCTGGTCACGTGCCAAGTTTTAGAATGAAAAAAGTGGCCACACATGTTCGATAAAACACCATCACGCAAAAAAGGGGGGAAGAAACGTGAGATTTGTATCAAAACCTACAGAATCAACAATCACATTCATAGAATCTCAACTATTGTAGATTCGGTAATAAGCCAAAAACGGAAAAACCTCCGTAACGGTTTCTAGAAAAAGTTTACCAGTTTCTTGCCTCATTCGGAACAAAACATTGAATTAAGTGTTTATTGATTTTCTCTAGGTTAGCTAAAATGTCTAATAAGAAAGGCTGAAGTTTGTTTCGGCGTCTCGCAACTGCGCCAGTTCAGTGTAATACACGAGAGGGCATTGTTCCACCTTTTAACTACAATGCCAACCTATCAGGGGCAGTTGGAGACAATCAAAAAAGCTCAACTAGAAAAATAGACACGCCGTCGCGCACTTAGTGCAATCACACTTTTTGTATTAATATCGAATTAGGAGAAATTGCGGTTAGAGTTGTAAGCATCGTGTTGGCATAAGAAACTACGTTTTACGTAAACACTACTTCTAGTATGAACTACAAAAGATAGAAAAAGCTGAACTAGAAAAGTAGACATGCCGTCGCGCACTCGGTACAATGCCACTTTTTGTATAAATATCGAATTAGGGAAAGATTGCGGTTAGATATCGAATTGCTAAAAACGTCGCAATAAAGGGAAAAACTTAGTGAAGCGAACTGCGAACACTATGAAAAAAAACAGTGAGTTTAGTGCACCTAGTAAACCTATGTTCTGTGACGTCGAATTAGAGTAAATTGTGGTTCGAAAAGTACGAAGGTCACATCCAAAACCAGTTCACTCAGCTTGAATGGTTTCAAATCACATTAACACAAAACAGAGCAAGAAAAACGTAATAATATTTCAAACGGTGCGGTTGTAGCGATGAAAAGTTCTCAGTTTTAAAGGTTCTGCGAAAAAGGTTTCATAATTTAGATTCGCGAATAACTTTTCATGTGTTGAAACACTGGTTTGTTACATGTTACACTTTTGTTTGTTACAATGTACAACCTTATATGCTAAATACAACAAACACTTTCCCAAATCAACAAAAAACCGAAAAAGCGTGTTAAAACAAGTGTCTTCTCGGTTTTTGCGTGCTATCAGTAGCGGGGACAGGTGAAATTGAGAGAAAAGACGGGAGTTTTGATGGTATATGATTTGTCTAATGCCTGCGTGAGCGCGCTAAGCAAACCCTGGCAACCGGTAGACCCCGGGCCGGGTGGAGGCTAGAGGTCGTCCCATCATTAGCCTCGCCCTCTCCCGCCTAAGTAGTCGCCGTGAAACATTTGCACGCGAGTTTAGTTATCTGTGGCGAGTAGAGTAGTGAAGACGCACATTTTGTTAGGCATACAATCTTATAATTCCTTCTAATTGAAAATCAAAGCTATCAGGACAGTTTGAGAAGGTAGACGTGGAGATTGAAGTTTGAACATACAATCTATGAAAACTATTGCCTTGCCCTCCGCCTAAGTAGTCGCCGTGAAACATTTGCACGCGAATTTAGTTATCTATGTCGAGCAGCAAATGGTAACTATGCGAAGAAATTGATTATAATGGCTTTTTGATTAAGTACTACAGCTTTTCGACAATTCTTAAGTAGTCACCAAGAAACATTTACACGCGTTTAGTGTATGTCGAGGGAGGTAGAACCTAAGCCAAGACGAACTTTTTAACTATCCCAATTTTACTGGACAATGAATGTCTATTCCAAGCATGTTGCAGTACAAAAACACATTTGTATAGAACATTTGGGAATATGGACATTAGAAAAATTGTCTTACAGAGGTACAAAAGTAGTATAGTTCCGGTCATTCCTACTGAGACTTGGCAGCGTGCCAATCAATAATCAAGGCAGTTTTTCACCACTTTCAGTTCATCAAAAACACTCCAAATCTTTGCTAGTGGTTGTTCAGTTTCATAAGAACACGTGTACAAAAATGTCTTTAGAACACTCAAGTTTTCTCTGAGAAAAGGCTGTTGAAAATGTTGGCACGATGCCAAGGAGTCTCAGTAGGAATGAAACGAACTATACCACATGTAGTTTTTTTGATGTCCATGTAACTATAGTTTGGTCTTTAGGTATGATCGTGATTGTGTGGTTAACTACGTTGAGTGCAATGAGCCGTGTTAGACACATAACATACCAATACAGGGTGTGGCACAACCTGTACAACCAAACCTACAAATTATAAATCATATTAAATAAGAAACTTTTTCAAACATAGAAAGAGAGTTAGTAGAGAAGTGATAGCTCAGAATTAACCTCATCACACAGATCACAAAGCTGTTTTGTGAAAGTTTCGATAAACCGTTCAAAAACGAAAAGTACCATTCAAGAAGTTGTTGTTGTTTCTCAATTAAAGTTGTAAACTGGCGGCGCGCGGCGGCACACAGACAAAATTAGTGACACCGCGCGTTTGTTTGTCCGCGACTATAGTTGGTTGTAGTATAGTAGGTGAGCGGCCATAAACACAGTTATAGTAAAGAGGGGGGCGCACCCCCTAAGGTCAACCGAGATGCGAGATGTGATTGCGTGCGATATATCAGTGGGGGTACACGAACGAACGCATATTCTAGGTCTGGTCGATAATCCGAAGTTTGGGGTTTTTTACGTTAACGTTTCTTTTTACTATAAGGTTTCCTCGATTGATATTTCAAAACCAATTAGATTTGTGGAGAAGTTTACTGAGTGACGAACGAACGCATAGTCTAGGTTTGGCGGTATACTAAAATTATATTTCAATCAAAGCGTCAGCTGAAGTCTTATTTCAAAGTTAAGGTCTCAAACTCAAAAAAAAACTCGTGAATACACACGCAAACAATATATATTTCCAAGCCGAGCTGAGAAAAACGGAGGGTTTGGTCTCAATAGTCTACTTTTCGGGATAGACAATCAGTACCTCAGCTTTCCGACGTACACCGCACATGTACTAGCGAACCGTTCCAATTTATCCGATCAATTTTAGTTTTCGTTCCAAAATAACCACCTCCACACAGTTCAAACCTTATGACTAACTAGGTAATAATTGGCTTTTGTTCACGCTTTCCAAACCACATGCCATGAGTCCATCTCAAACCAACTATTGAGACGTTTCCAAACTGAGCTAGAAAAATAGGCTTGGTACCAAAATTATACTCACGAGATGGGCACCTACCTACAGTTTTTGATCTGTTTAAACTTGACAGCATTTTTGCTCCAAAATAACCACCTCCGAACAGTTTTCAGCCGCATGACTAACTAAGTAATCTTCGGCTTTTGTTTACGCTTTCCAAACCACATGCCATGAGTTCGTCTCACGGCGCGCGGCTGCCACTTGTAGCTCTCAATCAATAATGTCAACAATGAAAATCACACACACACACATATATCACTGAAACACAGGCGGCATACGGGAGGAGTCAAATAATCAGTCGTAAGCGCCGAACAAACGTGGAAACGTGAAAACATGAGAGAGAACGTGCAGAAGATACTCGGCTAATCTCGGCTAGTGAGATGCGTTGAGGCAAACACATGTTTAACAAGAAAACACGTGAAAACGTGAAAATACGTGGGAAAAGTATGGGAGGTCCCAAACAATCAGAAGTAAGCGGTTAAGCCGGGTGAAACCACGGTTACTGATGAGAACACGTGAAACGTAAGGATACGTGTGAAACTAACTCCCTGACAATCTGAGCTTGAGAACGTGAGTTTGATTACCACAACAAAAAGACTGAGTTCACAAAACCTCGAACGCACCGTATTTTTGATGAACTATTTGTCTTGATTAACAATGAAGACACTTATTTCTGAGAGGTAGAATGGGAAGAATACTGTATTTTCTTTGGGGTCAAAAATTGAAAAAACTGAAAAAAAACTACCAAATAGTACGACAAGTTCTGTCAAAATTCAGACTCAATGCCACTGTACTTAAACGCTCTTTTTGAAACTTTGCGACACTAGTTAGTGCTCGTAAAACACGTGAACCCGCTGAAATTACAGCAAAAAAGGGTACGTGACAGGTGTCTGGCAACAATATATCGTTGCGATTCGGGAAAGGGAGAAAGCGGTTTACGCTGCGGCGCCTAATGACCGACCAGATACGGTAGCCACAATCGGGTCGGGACCGAATTGGAATAAACAAAGGCGGCGAGGAACTAGGTTGCAGTAGTTATCGGTATCATGTCTCGTATAAGTAGGTCAGAATGTACCCGGGTAGGGGGAGAGAGTGGGTAGACGGAGAGAGTGTAGAGAAGAGAGTAAGGTGAAAGTAGGATGTTCGAATGTACAAAAGAGGCTTTTCCAAACCAAACTGGCCAACGCATTTGAACAATTCGGCGAGTATTGAGCACGGCCGCATTGATGCTGATGTGCGAAACATACGTATTGATCGACACTCTCGATATCGCGACTTCACTCGGCTAGAAACAGCCAAGCATATTAAACTATAGTGTCTCTGTTGTTGTTTTTATTGTGGTTCAAGACCTTACTCTCAAAAGTTTTTCAGGGTGAGAGAGAGGGTTAGAGCTCTAGAATGATGAGTTGAAAGCGAAGCTGCAGACCAGTCGGAGGTTCCCACGAGTTGGTGATTTCTCTCACGCTCGATCACTTTTTGATCTCATCTTCTTCTATCATTCACATCATCAAAGGAGAAAAGAGAAGAAAAGGATAAAAATAAGATTCTCTCGATAACATCATATCCGATAAGTAGATTCAACGATGTGTCAGAGAGAAGTGCGAGAATCAAAGATCAAGAAGAAAGGCATATTGGTAACTCTATGCTAAATATTGGATAATTGACATACATGCTTCACACAGCTTAAATTCTTTAACCAGAGTAGAGATAAATTGGACCATTCTTGCGTTTACTCCATAAAATAGGACCAGTTTTGGGCACGATAGAACGACAAAGAAATTGATGATAACACTGTGTCTAGTCATTTTGTTAACTTTTTAATTCAGACAGTCAATAAAAAATCATGCTGGACCAAAGTAAGTGCAAAGTAAATATCATGTGCACTTTGAGTGCGCGGCTACTGCAAGTCATAGGATTAATTCATGAGTGTTTAGCTTTACAGAAAAAAACAATCACAAGTAATGACCGAGAAAAATAGAGGTGTCTTCAATTGAAGAGACTTGAGGGCTGACAATGTTTTTTTAGGTATAGTGAATAGAATATGAGGATCCTGGCCATCATTCGTTTGCTGTTTTCGTACCTTCATTGAAAGTTGTTCTACAGGATCACAACATTGTTCTGTATTGTAAAATAGGCAACGGAACCTGTTTCAAATTCATAGAGAAGTCAAACCGAAACAAGATAGTACCTCAATACTACTCAGAACTTTCGCGCAACAAAGAACAACAGAATTGAATCAAAAGGAAAATTTCCCCAATAGCTGATTAGTAGGGTTGATTGTCTGTATCGACAAGAGTGCGGTCGCGTATTTCTGGGTTACGGTAGCGGCGGCGGACGGCCTTGGACGTGGGGTGTTCCTATTATCACACGAGGGGTTACATTACACTGCGCGGCCACTAGTTGTCCCGAATAGAGAAAAGAGACCTTATCAGCAGATCATACGAAAATATCAGAGGTGAATTGGCTGGGGTCGGGAGGGTTGGAGGTTGAAACTACTAGTAAACGATTTAGGGTGTGATCAGGTTTTAAGAACAATTTCTATACTGTTAGTCAATTGCACACTCACGTGGAACATTTTAAACACATCAGAACTCAAAAAAGTGCACTGTGCACGATGCCTCATTAGAATGCTAACTTTATGTGACTATTCGCTTCTAGTGTACCGTACTCTTCTAAATACAGTGGTGAGTTATATAAATATTGAGTTTGCTCTTTAGAGTAATTTGCTCAAATAAATACGTGAGTGCTATAGGGTTGAAAAAAATCAGTGACACTGATTAAAGTTTAGGTACAACCCTGGAAGGAAACTCAATGTACTAAGTTCGATCATACTCTAGAAGGCTACGATAACCCTGCTTGTAACCTAAACGGAGAACATGTCAACTTACAAGCTGTTTTACTAGACATAACACGCAAAAGCGGCAGCAGTTGCTGTGCGCAAAGTGTTTTCGGACAAATCTTGTTGTTCTGATCGAACATTTCGACTGTTCGTTCACCATCACCGTGGGAACTTTCGACCAAATTACTCATCTCTCTATGCCATCTGTGTTTCTCTGCGCCCTCCCCTCTCCCCACTGTCTCTCAATTATATCATCTCCTCTCTCACATATCCCTCTTTTCTCTCAGGCACCGTGGGAAACGATGATTTGGTGAGAAAATGACGTCATAATGTGGGAGAGAGAGAGAGAAAGAGGAGGACCCGAGAGATTTCTCTAATTTTCTCTCTTCTCCCGAGTTCCGAGAGAGAAGTGACGAAAACAGCACATTTGCAGGAGCAGCGACGGCAGATCGCCAGAAAAACTTGGCTGAGAATGTTGCGATAGAGAATAGAGAGAAAACATTGGGAGAGATGAGAGTTTTCTTTTTTCCGGGACCATTGGACCTCACGAAAACCTACTATACGAAACCGATATTCCATCAGCAAATGTGCACTTCATCATACCACAAATGTTTATAATATCCGGTAATTTTCGATAATTTACTCGAAACCAGGCTGTTGACAGCTACCAACCCTAATCTGCTGCCGTTTGATTTTACGTGAAAATGCAGTATATCGATTCAATGTGACTACTTTATTATACACCCAATTAGGCGTTGTTGATCCCGTAGACCGACCGTTATCGCCGGAACCAGTCACACGTAAAACGTGTGAATCACATCATCACGTGACTATTAAATTACTTCCGATTGGTTTCACGTGGAAACGTGTGAACTATATCTGTTTTGCGCGACTACTTCCTGAACTTCATCCAAGTTAGGTGTTGTTGTTCCCGCGCGGACGACCCCAATCTATCGAGACCAGTTTCACATGAAACGTGTGAATATTATCAGTGTATCCACATTTCACGTGACTATCCGCTACTTCAAATAAGGTTTTTGATCCCGGCTCCCCATATTATCAAAAACCCAACTGGTTTCACGTAGAACTGTGAACTACATCCCTTTCCACGTGTTTCACATGAGAAGGTGCGAGGTACTCGGATAGAATCCTGCCGATGCCCAGCCGGGTCGACCCGGCTGGGCATCGGCAACAAACCGGCTCGCCGCCTGCAAAGGCTAAAACCCGATAAAATCACAATTAAGAATGGTCAAACTGGTTGATAAGGATAGAAAATACGATTTGTATAAACTCATTTAAAGTAACTATTTAATTCACTCAAGGTCCCTGCCACTGCGGCATGAACGTGTTGTTGATCACGCAGTGGCCAACCCCAATCTGACCGGAAAAGTTACACGTAAAACGCGTGAATCACATCTCATTGTTCAGGTTTTACGTGATTCCCATTCACTTATTTCCTCCCAATTAGGTTGTCGACCCTCTTTCTTCACCTTTAACGTGATAATTTTCAAGTTCACGTTTCACGTAACTATGTCATCAACTTGTAATCCCAATTAGGCGTTGTTCACTCCACGCTTACGATCCCATTATGCCGGCAGCTTTTCGTCATGTGCCACGCGACTTCTTTACGTGACTATTTTTCACGTTTCACGTAATCAACCTGTAATCCCAATTAGGTGATGTTGATCGACCCCAATCTGCCGGCATCTGGTCACGCTGCGCCGCAGTCGAGAGATGGTTCCGCGCTGACCGGTTCATCGCGGGTGATTTATGGCGGACAGACCGCGCGGCGAAGGCTGGAATGTGTGGCCAGCACGTAGACGTGGAGCCAACTCGTTTCCATCAGTACTCGAGAATAGTGAAGAATGGCTAAGAGAAAATTATCAAATATGAGTTGTAGTTTGATGTGACTACAAAACCCTCTGATGAAACTACAAACACAGCTGATAGCTGATATGTCCAACTCGTTTTCATTTACTATTTGAGAATAGTGAAGGATGATTATGGGAAATAAGCAAATACAAATTGTAGTGTGATCAGATTGAGAAAACTTTAAGCAGCAAGTGTGTCCAACCCGTTTCCATCTAGTACTCGACAGTATGTCGGCGATTCTGAGTTGTAGTCTGCCTGTAAAACAGTTTGAACAACCTATCAACACACCTGATGCGTATAGTCTTTTTCACGCAACGATAGCCCTCTACAGTGAGATTGTAAATCTTTCGAGTACATTTTACATATCTTGTAGGTATTATGAATAGTTCCTGATTTCGTTTTCCACACTGTTTACTACAAGCATAAAAAACCGTGAATCTAAAAGGCTGTTCGGTGGTTAAATAAATGCCATTGAACATTGTATAGAATAGGGTTGTTAAAGTCGAACTCGAAACTCGACTCGACTCGAAAAAAACTCGAAAATTTTCGAGATTAGTCGAACTCGAAACTCGAAAACTCGAAATTTCTCAAAACTCGAAAACTCGAAATTTTCCAAAACTCGGAAAACTCGAAATTTTCCAAAAATCGAAAACTCGATTTTTCGTCAAACTCGAAAACTCGAAATTTTGAACGCGAAAACTCGAAAATCAAAGTTTCGGACTCGAAAAATCGAAATTTTTCAAAACTCGAAAACTCGAAATTTCCCAAAACTCGAAAACTCCCAAAACTCGAAATTTTGAACTCGATTAACAACCCTAGTATAGAACATCTCATTTCCATCTACTACTTGAGGATAAGTGAAGGATGGTTATAGGCAACGAGCGAATTTGATCAGTGATCAGCTAACGCTACATGCTACAATAATGAGTTGTAGTTTGATCTGATCACACTGCAGACTAGGGTTGTTAAAAAATAAACTCGAACTCGAAAAACTCGAAATTTCGAGTTTCGAGTTCAACTCGAAAATTTCAGAACTCGAAATTTCAAAAAACTCGAATTTTCTGAAACTCGAATTTTCTGAAACTCGAATTTTCTGAAACTCGAATTTTTTGAGATTGAAACTCGAAATTTTCAACTCGATTAACAACCCTACTGCAGACAGAGCCTTTCAACCAATTCGTCTTCATTTACTCGAGAATAAGTGAGATAGGTATGGAAAATGATCGATGAGTTTTAGTTTGATCTGAACATAGAACAGAGTGCGAATTAGAAAACTACAAGCATGAAAAGTGGCAAGAATGAAAATTCAGTAAACTTCATCTCAGTTGTACACAGAAAATAAAAAAGAAAACGAGGACAAACTTTCCACGAAAAGAAAATATCTACAATCGACCCGCAAAACTGAGATCAGGCAAATTCACAGCATGAACACGTAAGAATGAATTACAAAAAGGAGAAAAAGCCAGTGAGCACAAAATGGAGGTAATTATACAAACAGGAATTTTACAAAAAGTGCAAGAACTCCGAAGCTACTGGCTAGTGGGCTATACATGAATTAGTAGTCTATAAGAAAGTAAAACTGTATCAAACTCATCAGAAATACATACATTTATAGTAACAATGTGCAGAAAAGTATAAACATGGACATATATAAGACAGATGATGATCCATTTTCCGGTACCACCAGATCACTTCGGTCGCCTCGCCATTCCGGAAGATCGAAAGGGGCAGAAACAACTAGAAAAGATCGATCAATTTTCGAATATTCGCATATTTTCCTGTGTTGTTTGATGTCTACTTCCCACTCAGTTCATGGTTTGAAGCTATTCATTACTTTTGTAGTTTGGAAACTTATCAGAGGCTACAAATAACGAACTATCAGAAATCCCTCGAAACATATTCTATTTGGCAAATGCCGCAGTGATCTGACCGTTTTCAAGTGCTTTCATGTAGCTTACGTAGATTCAATCAATATCAATTAATCTTTCGAGAAAAGTTACAGCACCACTCAGAACAAGCGTTGAAAAACAGTAAAATACTGTTTATATAGCGTGGCTGTCATAGATATTGACTTTTCCTCTCGTCGTCTGAATACAGTTCCGACCAAACGCGAATTTGTATTTAACAGCCTATGGTCTGAGTAGTACACACAGACAGTACGTATTTTGTACTTATACCGAAAGGAAACCACAAAACAAAACGGATAGGAAAAACCAACCACTCTCGCTCTTTTTCACTTCTTCTTCTATCTCCTTCGTGGCTCGTTTTTCCGCCTGTTTCACTCTTTCTTCGGCTGCCCGGGTATCGGTTTCATCTGGTAAAATGACGACCGGTCGCTCCGTCGGGTACGAAAACGGCAGGAGTTGGGCCTGGAAAATCGATAATTAGAATTGTTAGCATACTTCAGTCGGCAGTAAAGTTTACCGAGCACCCAGAAAAATTCAAGAAACTGGCTCCCTTTTCGCCAATACAAGATAAATTGGGGTATTTATGATGCAATCTACCAAATGAAAAGGTTTCACCGCTCTCAATCGACTTCCCCTTTCAGACTAGTCACACCTTAGCTAGCAACTTTCGCCCACACTGGTGTTCTTCTTTCAGAAAAAGAGTTAGTGCGTCTTGTCGAGTTTTGACTACAAACCCAATCCCTTTCTGCCTTTCTCAACTACATGTGGTCGAAACATAATGCGTATTCAGAAACCAGCTGGTGGCAATTACCGAACCAATCATATAAAGTTTACTTCAATATAATTATTTTGATCCCTTTTCAACTTTAATGTAAACTCAGAAGGGGAGCGCAAAAGAGTTCATTTTCAAACTGGTGAATGTATGGTATGAAGTAAATCGCTTTCCACAAAACCAAACTTTCTGAATATCCGGATAATTGTACAAACATCTACATTGTTGAGAAACTATTAAATATAGAATATACAAAACACACCGTCATAATCTTAGCAAGGGTCTCAAAATCGGGCGTGGGAACGGCATTTCGCTGCCAGTCCAACATCGAACACTGAAGGGTACGGATCTGAAACAACATTAAATTAAAGAAAAATCAAATAAACTTTCACTTTTATTTTGGTCAGTTCTTCACAAGCCCTTGATCAGACATTCTGAATAACCATCGAGAAAGGTGAATTCTGAAAAACTTGTCTAAAACCTTCATGATCTGAAGATTGACGTCTACTTCACACGAATTGCAATGCTATGTTTCAAGCGTCCATTCTAACCAAAACGTGTATTCGAAACCACCACAGTTTGATTTAGACACAGATACTTTTCTATGTGAAGACCAGCTGACCTCTCCATCAATCAATAGCGCAGTTTCCATGGGTCCGTTCTTCCCCTTTGAGGCGGGGCCGGCAGAGGGCAAAGGTCGAACTCCGACTTCCATTGCACGAGCGGATTTGGCAATCTTCCCATTCACAGGCGACTGGAAATTGATTATGCAGTTTAAAGAAGAATGATCATGTGGACCAATCCCAACGCTTCAGTCCTTTAAACTGCAATAAATTTTTTATTGCAGTTCGAAGCTTCGAAGGACCGATGCGTCGGGATTAGTCCACATAATCGACCTACTTTAATATATGGTCGTGCAAGCACAGTATCGTAACCACGTATGTTTTTGATCTTTACCATATTACAAGAAAAGGTAGAAGTATTTTCGTTCATTTCTTGGTTCAGTAGCCCCGATAACATTTGGAGTTTCTTTCCAAGAAAAATCGTAAAGTTTGCTTCACCCACCTTCCGTCCTACATTGAGCGGAGATTCTAGCGATATCTTTTTCGGCATAGTGAACTTCAAGTCCTGCAAACAGAGTATTCACACTACAATGCCTAGAAAAAAAACTTTACCTAGACAGTACGTAGCCTACTATGGTTGAAACAGTATCTGAAACAAATCGAAAAGACTTTTCGTTCCAAAATCAGAGAAGAAGTGTTTCCGATTGCATATCCAAGACCAAGACTAAATTGAGAACTCAGTGTCATGTGTCAATCCTTCATGACGATTCCCCAGTTAAAAACATTCTAGGAATTAATGATGAATTCTATACGGGTTTTTGGTAAAGGGTCCGTGACCTAAAATGAAAAACCGGTTACCCCTTACACTCCAATCTAACGCAGAATTCGGTTTCTACCACCAGTTTCATGTTAACTAAAAATAGGTTGGGTTACAAAAACCGATTAGATACAAAACTGGCCTCATATACACTCAAAAGTTTACCTGAGATCTGCAGGCATCGGGCATCATCCAGGCCATGGCCTCCTCGAAGCCCCGCCCATCTCCTCTCATGACAGCCGAGAAAAGCGTCTCGGTCAGGGTGGCAGCACCTTCACATTTGGTCTTGAGACGGTCCTTGAAACAGTGCACCAGACACATGGTGGAACTGGAAAGGAATCATGCATCAGAAAGGTCCGACTAAGCGACCAAAAGTAGTCCGTTTGCAGATGTAAACACGTGAAAATTAAATTTTTCATCAAAAGTAGACCGATTTTACTCCTTTACGACTATAAAGTAAACAGTTTTTCGAATTTTTCTGATTTTTCGGACAAATTTACTGGTGTATGGAAGGGATACGCTTTCAGACACACTTCAGTGAACTTCTTTCAACAGAATGAAAACAAGAGGCTCCTTTTCTGCAACAATCGGCAAAATTTGCGTTTTTGATGCAAAATCATGAACATTCATGTAATTCGAATCGAATGTTGAGATTATTTTCGTAGAATAGTTGCAAATTGTGGTTTCAGAATAGTATTTGCACTTCCTTTCAACGGAATTCAAGAAAAACGACTCCCTAAATTAACAAAGTTCAGACCCCCTAGTTAACTAAGCGGGAACATATTGGTTCCTCTATCCAATTCCCATAGAGTAATTGACAGCACACTTCACAAATGAAGTTCAACCTCCAAGCGTCGTTCCTACATCCAACACTTAGTTAAAAAGGTCGTACAATCTATCCAGGACCCTAGAGCCCATAAACCCTATTTACCTTTACTTTTCAGTTTTTTATATTTTCACGTCTAGTGACAGCACACTTCACATATGAAGTTCACAAATGTCCAACTACAACTACACCCACTTGCACGTACTTACAACTAACAAACTTACCAATCCCTTAGTCGGCTAAATGGGGTTTAAACCATAACTATATATTGGTTTCTAGTCCTATTGCTATTAATTGACAGCATACTTCACATATAAAGTCCAACCACCTACTTGCACATATTCTTCACGTCGAACACCTGGTCCAGGTGGTTATTTTTCGCCTTTTCGATCATTCCCGACTGAACTCCGCAATGGGCCTCGCATTCTGGTTGGAGGTCGTCGGCAGCGTCTTTTATACAAACGAGGGAGTCGCCGAATGCTGAAAATGACGTTATTGTCTCCTGTGGGAAACGAAAGTGGGGAGCTGTTACACTGTTAAATTCGCGACGTTGAATTGGAAATGCAACGTTTCGATCGGTAAACGATAAACGTGCATTTTCAGAAAAGCGACCGTAAACCTGGAGGTAGGAATCTAGGAACAGGAACCTCGCTACAGAATTGCAAATATGAATGCTTTTTCTAGCGTTCTCGCATCTCGCCGATTGGTCCAACTATCACAGCTCAACTCTCATCTAAGATATAGTTCCTAATACCTTATTAAGGTCGCTAGTTTTTGTATTTCGTTACAAGTGAAATGAAATTGAATACAACTTGCACTCGATGTTATCAATGCAGACAAACTGGAAGGCCTGCACTGCCGTGTCAATGAACGTCGTGGAACAGCCATGCTTCCGAGAACAGTCCGTTGTGTTTTGCAGTTGCCTAAATACTAATGTTGAAACTTTAACATGGAGACAACGTTGCCCCTCTTGATCATCATAGTGCGTATGCATATATGAAATGGGAATCTTTACTTTAGAGTTTTCATCTGTAAAAATGTAGAACTCCACTCGACGAAAAGATTTCTTTCCGAACTGCCAGACTCCATCGGGGTAAATAACAAAAAAACTTTTTCATACAGTCAGATCACGTCAGATCAGATAACTTCAGATAATACCAGTTGTCACTAAAACACTAATAAAAAACGGAGGTCAATCACGATTTGATTACCTGAGAAACGGAAAACAAAATGCACCAGTGTTCGACTATTCGACAAAAGGAAGAAAGAAAACAGACGAATATTCTGTTTTTGGCCAAAACGTAGCCCGTTTTTCCTTTGTTTGTGGCTAATCGAACAATTTCCATAAGGTATGAAACAAATGGGCACTCACCTACACAAACCGGTAACAACGGCCGGTTTATCCGAGTTGGCGTTGACGATTCTGAGTACAGAATCCATTTGGGGCATACACGTCTCCAGACAGGTAGGCATCCTGAACGTGGACAGAAACTGCGTCACATTCATAGCGTCCGCACCACGAAAGGAACCTGGAGAGACAAATTCAGAATAATAGAGCATATTACAGTTACGCATTACCAACTGATTAAACCCTAATTTTTCAAGTCAGTCATAGTGTGGTAGCATTCAAAACCATACTATAGCCAAAAAAAACTATAACGAGAGTTTGTGACCATCACGAAAGGACCAAGATACAACGTGATCATATCAGAATCAGATCTGGATGTTGAACCTAACCATAAAACATAGCAGTTTCTCCGGACTCCCGCAATACAACTTCATTATCTCCAAACCAGAACTGCTAGGATAGAGCAAGTGTAACTTGTTCTATTCACCAGAATCTTAGAAGCTTATAGTGTGAAATAAGAGTGAGAGAACCAAAGAGAATGGTATTAATTAAAAACAAGTTACGTACCCATCATGTTAGTTAAGAAGTTAGTTGATGAGGGGGTGGGCAATGCAACCGTCCATCCACACAGAAGCAGCGAGATGACCAACCGCATGTTCTGAAGAAAACAAAGATTAAAACCCCTTTTCGGCCTATTCTGCAAGTAACCGCGTTTCAGTATAACCAACCCACGTTGTAGAATAGTAAAAAGCAGTTAGGTTAGCAGAAAACCGGTTATAACCTAGTTGTAGTATTTCACAGCCGGATTTTCAGTTTGTTTCGAACAAAAGACTACAAATTTTAAAAAAAAATGTCTACAAACCAAAACAACTATGCGAAGCGTCAATATATCAACAAATCTAAGACAAAAAAAGCAAATGATAATCCGGCGCAACCCCATCCCAATTTTGAGTGACATTGACTTTTTTGCGCGCGAGAAAATTTGAACTCTTTACTTTCGCGCCGTCACCGTCATAAGCGTAGATCGTTGGAAGAAAAGGAATTTTGACATTTCTCAAATTCATGGATTGAAAAGTTAAATAAATGAATAATTACAGGTTGAAAACGGATCTCAAAATGTATATACACTTTTCAAACGTGTTGAACGTGATGGTTCATTTCATCTCACTGAACTCTCAGTCAAGACCGTTCTTGAAATTATTTATTTTTTTTTTTCAAAGATTTCTCAACCATATTTCTTCTAGGCCATCAGATTTGCCATTAACTTTGTGACAACTGTAGTAATAATTCATAGAGCTATTACACTGCACCTGTCGTTTCAATCTCATTTTCTCGAAAACGAACACTCGCCCTTCTACAAAAACTACTTTTCCAACAATTTTTCATACCTTTTTTGTTTAACCAAGTTTATAGGTTTGAGCGGTAAAAACCTAACTCCTCTTGTCGAAAGCCACTTAACCATAAGCAAACCAATTCTTCCCGAGCCACGTGGTTCGTTTCAGAAACTAAGCAGATTTGAACCCACAATGATTGACTTTTCTAGCTCATTGAAGTAATGAATGCTGAAAAAAATCAGCTACATAGCTTTGGCTTCATTCACTTTTGGCTTGAGTTTGGAACTGAACCTCTTGAAGCCGGTAGAATAGGTTCAAGTTTGGTACGGGAGGAGTTGGATCGGGAAGAAATTGATGCCCATTATACTCTTACTGTGGGGCAGTGAACATTTTCTGTGTACGTACGCAGTCCGGGGGATACAGCAAGTTTTTTGTCGTTTTTACGGAGTGCTCATAATACAATTTTCACCTTTGCAGACGTTACCGGGTCTAACATATGACACTACTTCTAAAATTTACCGTATACCTCGTCCTAACTATTCACAAGATGAATACAACTGTACACTGCAAAAATTCCGTACTTCACTTCCAGATTTGAAAGCAATCCCAATAAGACGCGCAGTGAACCGTAAGTCGAAGCGGCCAATTCACTGGAGAACCGGGTCCTTCCCGAACCAAACCGCGAACCAGTGACTGGAGAACCGAACCGAACCGACCGAACCGTCATTTGGAACCAACCGGTTCTTCAGTGAATGCTTCGAACCGATATTACCTTGTATACTACTTCTTTGTTTGAATCATCGGTTCGGTTCGAAGTATTCACTGGAGAACCGGCCAGTTTAGAAATCGGTTCGGTCGGTTCGGTTCGGTTCTCCAGTGACTGGTTCGCGGTTTGGTTCGGGAAGGACCCGGTTGTCCAGTGAATTCGCCTGCAGGGCCCAATGTGGTTTGGTTCTGCTGTGTGTGTAGTTTGTTCCAGCCGACTTTCAGTATACATCCTATAATTCCAAATCGAACCTAATATCCCTTAAATTAGTTCATCGTAGAATGCTAACCGCACTTGTCGTTGCATTGCGTTTATATTTTCGTTTCCAAAACAAAATAGCCAAATAGATTGACTTGTGATTTTCGCTTAGAAACTGATGTGTTCTCTGTTCTTTTCTCATAACTGGAATAACCTTTCAATGCTGTAGCACGCCCACTTTCTATAAAACAATCACTTGCCACCTGTTTATGTAAATGAAAGCGCACGTCATTACCAACAAATCACGTATCTGTAACTTATATTTAGACTTTTCACACTCGTATGCTAAGTTGACATCACGTCACGTTCACAGTGTTTTATTTATCGCTTTGTAGTTTACATGTTTCTCCGCAAGTAGAAATTCGTATTTATCTAGAAAATCTCGGAAATGGTAGCATAGTATAGTTAGTGTTACGGTAAGGAGAATAATGTATATTTGCAACTTGTTTATTATTCAATGCCGCGTCTCGACCTCCGGCACATTACCTCTATTTGAGACGTGAGCAAACGCACGAACCTAATTAAATTTGATTTCAATTGAACCTTAGAGGGGCGTGACTTGCATGAAGTTTGCCAGACTGCTTCTTTTTGAGCCCTGCCGCTGTGAATGGTCTCAGAAACTCATTAGGTTCTGGGGCTAACTTATGTTGAACTGAGTTGAATATTTGAGCACTAGTGCTAGAACAGCTCGCTTGAATTCCCGGAACATCAATACTAAATCTTTTCATTCAAATTCCCGACTTATTACAGCGAGTTTCACGATGATATTCCTCCACGTATTATTAATCATTGCCCTCTTCCGAACTTTAGCTAAAAGCTCACATAGTAGCTGAATTAGCATTCTGTTCAAAACACTTCTCCATAGTAACATATTTTTCCTTTTTTCAGATAATGACTCAAAAGATAAAGGCGCACCATTTGGGTCACGTTGACGGCGAGATCGACTACGAAGTAGAAGCACCCGGCGTCGTTGCGCCCGGATATTTCGATGAGGTACTCGGGAAGTTAGGAGACATAGGACCAGGCACCGGATTATACTTATCACGCAGGACTTTCACGTCAGCATAAATAAACGTTGCGCATACATGTGGATTTTCGCGTATTACTCCGACGTAAACCACTTAATCATGCTCTTAGGTATGAATCCCGCCTATGCATGAAAGAAGTGCACAAGGCGATCGAGAGACATCTTTCCGTGAAGTCGGGTACTAGTGTTGTCAAAGTCAAATTCCAGAATCGAAAATTTCAAACATATCGAATAATTGAGATAGTCGAAACTCGAATCAAAATTTCGAATAAAAAATCCATCTTTCTTACTTCTTCAACAGAACGAATTAACATGTGTTTTACTTGAATTTGAGGTATTTCATTGTTATAAGCGATGTCAACCCTCGAAAACAGAAGCTCTGATCGTAACGTCAAAGTACGATTTTCGAATGGCCACTTCGTGACTAATTCTGAACAACTAGCGCCAATCTCTCTCAGTGGGTAAAATATAGTATCAGGGACATGCATTCAGTGTTCTAACCGTATTTCAGATCAATTGGAGGTAAAAGAACGTCGAAAAAACCTCATTCACTCCTTGCAATCGTGTTTTCGTGATTTACAGTAAATACCTCTTTTTTGCTAACTTAAGCGAGCTTAAGGGAAAGGTACTTCTTCAACTTGAATGTTTATTATCGTACTAGCCACGTTGGTTGCTTATAACTATGATTTTTGGATGAAAACCCTCAAATTTGATTTTTTGGGTTACGGTAGTTTCTAAAATTCGCGGCCAATTCCGGCTAATTAGCGCCAACGTTTCTGAGTATAGGGTGCGCTCGGCCAGCACGGCTGACTACTATCGATGGGTGAAACGAACTACGCCAGCAGTTTCATGGCTCGTTTTTCATGTTTCAGAACCAATTTTACAGTTGGAAATCTCCTTGTAGCGTGGGAATCACAGGAGATTCCTGGAATCAAACTCACAAACAAAATATTTTGACTGACATAATATAAGAACGGAGATAGAATGTTGCGGCCGACACAGTATTGAAATTTCTAGCGAATACTGTCGCTCCAGGCGATATTTATAGGCATAAAACAAGTATTTTGAGAAAGAAATATTTTGAGTTTGCGTAATATACATTCACTGGTTGTGGTTTTCTGATCGAAATGTATTTGATTTCAGATCCAATTTGAAGTGCCTCCAGATCAAAAAACTGTATTTTTCTACGCTATCTTGGTTTCCTATGTTGTTGTGGTTATCACAACACTGGTGGTCAATGTCGTATTTGCCATAGTTCTGGTTCTCGGACGGAAAGTGTTCAATGAGGTAATCGAACAATCTGAAGCTGAACAGCAATACCAAATTTTTCTAATCAGAAGTTCACGGTAGTCCAGATCGCTGTTGTGTACGAACGAGGGCGGCGTCATGAAGCTTTATAGATAAAAAAGAAAAGAAAAAAAGGAAAAGGAAACAGACATATTTGAAAAAAAGGTGGAACGCAGTACTCTTAGCCACCCCAGACGTACGTATCCACTCGTGGTGATCATATTCCGTCTTCCCCGAGGATTGTTGAGGGCGGTTTTTGTGTTCTGTAAAGTCTTTGTACCTGTGTTTTTTTACTACAACTCGGAAAACCATTTTTAACAATGATTCTAGCGTCCCTTCTTCCGCATAGTTTGGCAGCTAATCATCGCCAACATCATGTCGGCTGTCTGTAACCTTGTAACCACCCTGCCTGTCACCGCCCTATTAGACGGCGCAGCTGGCAGAAGCTATAGCTCTTCTGGTAAGTTTTACTATTTTATATTGATGTATTAACTGGTAAGCTTCAGTATTTCTACTTGTGAGGTCCATTTGCCATTCTCTCGTATCACTCTGGCTGTCTAACTAGGTGGTAGGTTCATGTATGTTTGGTTATATTCGGGACTGCTTTTGAGAGTTTTTCAAACAACAGAAGTAAATGTTGGGCTGAAGCTCTTATTTTTGCTTTGAACGGTATAAAATCTGTTTCACACATTGAACGTGGTCCAAATGTTTACCTAGCCGAATAGTGCGCCAGGCTAGTTTGGCTCAGAAACTACTTTGAAAAGAAATGACCGAATCCTCGCCATAGCTTCATCTCACATTTCGTCCTAATTAACGATTTTCGGCAGAAAAACCACGGGATCAAATCACAAACTCATCGAGATAGCCTAGTTTGAGAGATTACTGCATTATATATCAGCCATTTGAGAGTTTTTCAGCATTCTACAAGTACTTCACCAATGTCGACGTTCTATCCGCAGAATTGGTGCAACTTTTGACCCTGGTGATCGCGTTTCATCGCCTCACGGTGTTTATGTTTCCCAGGTGGACACACGCCATTTTCGCAGGGTATGTTTACGAAATATCAAAATATAATAGTAATAATAATAATAATAATAACCTCTTACGGCCACAGTTTCAACCGTGTGTTACTGTATCAAGAGAGTAACACATTTACACAGAACCAATATCAGGCAGGGGATCAAGATAAGCGTGATCACAAAGTCACACGCCTTGGCATTTTTCAGTTTTTGTTCCCGTAATAACGATATTGTTCAAATGAATGATTCATTATTCACCTTACCCAAGTTGCATGGTTCAGTGATCAGATTAAACTCGGTATTATGTTTTTGATACGGTACCATGGCTTTGGAAGATGCAGTTTTTCTCAGCAATGAAGATATGATGTATAATACATATATATTGTTGGATATGTGAACCATTATCACGTATCATCTCAGTTGCATATCATGTCTACGCTCATTAGCATACGTCTGCTACCCTGTTAACGTGTTACGTCTTCTCGTCTGCTTACGTGTACAAAGCAGCGAGCATTGTGAGTATTGTAAGCTCTACCTAGCTAGTAAGCAGTCTGGCTACTAGGCTAGTTTTCTATTCTCTCTCTCCCTGTCAGGTATCAAGGTTTTATTGTATTGTCTTATTTATATTCATAATAAACCTAGTATAGTTAGTGTTTTGTTGTGTTATATTCAAAAGGCTTACGTATCGCCTGAAATACCTAATCGTTGTGACTTCGTGAGTACGAGGGTTACAACATAATTGGCGATCAGGATAGGCAAAACTCTCGTTGCATTTACTGGTAAGTTACTGGTAAGTTCGGATTCCCTGGAACGATCGATCATTGGAGAATATTGGTTGCGATCGTTGGATTCGGATATTGTTCATTGTCGTCTACAAAGTCTCTTGTACGAAGAGATCGACACCCCTTTGGCTGCGTCTTGTAAAGCGAGACGTAGTAACACTGTGACCTGTGAAGAGAACGGGAATCAGTATACTGTTTGTTGTGGAGTACTAGGTTGAAGTGAAACCGTAAGTACTGCCGCCGACCCCCGCTAAGTGAGCACCCAGTTGAATTGCTGGTAAAGTCATTTCCTTAGGGGAATTGCTGCCCAAATTTTCAATTGATTGTTACTTTTGCGAGGTGAGGCGAAGTGCTGCCCAAATTTTGATTTGGTGGCCGCAAACAGAGTTGTTGTGGATAGTGTACCGTGTTGATTGGATCGAATAGGATCAATTCAACAGCACTATGCCAAAGACAAAGGAAGACGACAAGGACGAGAACAATATGCAGGAACTGTTGTTGAAGTTGTTGCAAGGGCAACAAGAACAGCTCAAGCGTCAGGAAGAACGACAGGAGGAGCAGTTCAAGCAGCAGGAGAAACGAATGCAGTTGTTGGAAGACATACTGCTGGAGAGGAGAGCAGAGCCAGGCAGTGTATCTTCACTACCAGTTGTCTCAGGAACAACTAGGTTGATGGCTGATCTCAGTGGGAGATTAGCAGTCTTCAATTTCGATCCGGAGTGTGATCAAATTTTCTCAAGATGGTACGAGCGTTATGGAGAAGTGTTAACTGTGGATGGAGAAAGGTTGGATGACAAGTCTAAAGTGAGACTATTGGTCGGAAAACTTTCGAACGATGTGTTTGATCGCTATACAAAGCAGATCTTGCCAAAATCAACCGCAGATGTAACCTTCGACGAAACCATCAAGATTTTGAAGGAGATGTTCGACATGAAAACCTCGGTGTTTTCGACACGATATCACTGTCTCAAAATAGAGAAGAAAGACACGGAAGACTACATGGAGTACACTGGCCGCGTGAATGAGCAGTGTGAGAAGGCGAAGCTCCAGGAATTGGACAAGGATGGTCTGAAGGCACTGTTATGGATTTATGGATTGAAATCTAACAGAGATGCGGAACTCAGACAGCGACTTCTCATGTTTCTGGACCGTAAACACTCTGACCAGAAGACTGTCACGTTACATGATCTGTACAAAGAGTGTGACTTGTGGCTCAACATCAAGCGAGAAGCAAAGATGGTGGAAAGAGGAGCACAAGAGGTGAATATGGTCAGAACAAGGAACGACAGCGGAGATAGCAATGACACAACGAGACATTCCGAACTGTTATGTTGGAACTGCGGAAAAGGTGGTCATATCTCGCGCAAGTGCCAATCCAAGAAGTGGAACTGTGGCAAGTGCAAAGGCTCAGGACACAAACCAGAGTTCTGTGAACGTTCGAAGAAGTTCAGAACTGGGATGAGGGATGTGAGAACTCGTGTGAACAACTCGGTGGTAGTTGAGTCTCATAGTCCAAGAAAACTGGTTAACGTGGTTCGACGTTACCTTCCTGTTCACGTCAACGGATACAAGTTGGAAATGCAGTTGGATACGGGTTCTGACATCACTATGATGAGTGTGATTGATTGGAAACGTATAGGAAGTCCAGACTTGGAAAGATCAAAAGTGAGAGTCGTAGATGCCAAGGGAGACAGTATGGTCGTTTTGGGCCGACTCAAATGTCACTTCGAGATCAATAATTCGACAAATGGAACAGGATATGCATATGTGTCAGAAGCTGAAAGTCTATGTGGCTTGGAATGGATAGCACAAGACGAGAAAATGTCGCATCATTTAAGTAAGATGGCGGACGTGTGCGAGATGGAAGATCTCGGCACAGCAGAAAGTTTGGAATCACCAAAAAAGGATAGTGGACAGACCATCAATGGAGGATGTGGTATTATGGAGACGTTCCGGAGAGAAAAGTATTCTAAAGAGAATAATGCTCGAGGAAGTTCCATAAATCCGGTGATTCCACAGCAGAAAGTTTCCGGCGTAAGCACAGTATGGTCAGCGGAAACGGAAGGATACTGTACGTCAGCACCAAGGAGGGTATGTCAATCAGTCAAGGAGTTGTCAGGTCCTAGTAAGGAGAGACACACAAGTGATGATTTGGCGAAACCGAAAAGTGTGTGGCAAAAAGTTACTGTCAGTGTCATTGGACCAATGAATGGCATCTCTTATCTTGTTGCAGAAGATATGAAGGAAAAGTGGCCAGTGGTTGCAAGGATGACAGATATCAGATCAAAGTCAACAATGAGAACGTTGAAGGAACTGTTCAAAAGTGTTGGACAAAACCCGAAAACTGTTGTAACTGGTTTGAGTTCGCAGTTTACATCTGAAAAGTTCAGAGTTGGATGTGTTGAGGCTGGTTGGGTAACTGAGTATGTTGACCCTGAGACCAAAATCACAGAAGGAAGATTAGCTGGACAACTTCTGAAGGAATATCAGAAATGCCGGTTGTCAGCAAGCGAGCTGTCTCTCGAGACAGTGAATCAGAGGCGTGAAGCATACATTTTGTCGTGGAGGAAGGATGAAGAAGAAGAAATGAACTCGTTCCCATGTCGTGTCGATGAAGAAGAATTAGTCCGTGCCAAAGATTGAAGATCAGTGCCGCTCTACTAAGCTTAGTCGTCGATGTCTTTCTTCGTGACTTTAGTTCATGTTTCATTCTTATTCTTATCCCCAATGTTTGATGTTAAAAAGGGGAGGTGTTGGATATGTGAACCATTATCACGTATCATCTCAGTTGCATATCATGTCTACGCTCATTAGCATACGTCTGCTACCCTGTTAACGTGTTACGTCTTCTCGTCTGCTTACGTGTACAAAGCAGCGAGCATTGTGAGTATTGTAAGCTCTACCTAGCTAGTAAGCAGTCTGGCTACTAGGCTAGTTTTCTATTCTCTCTCTCCCTGTCAGGTATCAAGGTTTTATTGTATTGTCTTATTTATATTCATAATAAACCTAGTATAGTTAGTGTTTTGTTGTGTTATATTCAAAAGGCTTACGTATCGCCTGAAATACCTAATCGTTGTGACTTCGTGAGTACGAGGGTTACAACATATATTATATCTATATTTTCAGAAGAAGTCTCACTTTAGTCTTGTTTGTATCATGGGTGCTCTCTATTCTCTACACCGTGCTTCTGGCAGTGTTTGAGTGTTACTATTCATTCGATCAATATTCGAAGATGTACGAACACAAATGCGAGGGAATCAACAACAAGTTCACCGTAGAGAGAATTGGGACGGTGGGTCAACACTAGAATTGCGTATCGAATATAGTGGGTGCCAAATTCATGAACTTTTGTCTCTCGCTGGAATCGAACCTGCGAGCAAAACATTCGTAGCAGGGCGCTAACCACTGCGCTATTAATGCACATAACCAGCAAGCTTTGGAATCGAAGACATGTATGCGTACACAGAGGAAAGTGAGATTTACAGTACCCTCCCGCCTTTCCGTTGGCGACGACTATATCTACTGTGTTTCTAACCTCTGCTGTGCACTTTCTGAGCCATAACCGTAACTTTGTTTTTATGGTGGTGGTTCGGTTTTGTCTTTGACATGCTCGTCAGCAAGCATCCAAATCTTGTTAGTACATAATTGGTTTGAGTTTACGTTGTTACTGTAAAACGAACCACAATCACATATTTCAGGCTATTTTCGTCCAGAACATAGCTATTCCCGTGCTGATTTTCGTGTGTTATTGTTTGATAACAGGCAGCATATACCTACAAAAACGGGACTCGATTTCCGAATCCAGCGTCAACGAAATCGAAATTTTGAAGCAAGCAATATTGATATTCATTGTGTTCGAGGTAGGTCATCCGGAATACATCGCCATTTCCAATGAAAAGATATTTTGATCGAGAAAAGTGAATAGTTGAAGTGGAAATTGTTTAACTTAACTTGGTCATTATTAAGTTACTTTAGTTACTGATAATAAGTATTACATGGTTACTCGAGAATTCTAGTTCCCTAATGAACGTTTGAAATCAGAATATTCCAGAAAACAGTAGAAAACTACAGTTTTTGAAAAAGAAATAATTTCTCCAATTTACATTCAGGTTTCCTCTCTGTTCTCCATCTGGTCATTATCGGTGCAACTCGAACTCAGTATGGCTTACCTTATTCGCAGAATATCGAATATTGTGAGTGAAATTCTGGAAACTGATGTTTTTCTTGGTTCCGAGATGAAAAAAAAATGAAAATTTCTGGGTTTTGAGTAACTTCAGTTGTAGTGATGTTCCAACATATAAAATTTTAAATGGCACCCAAAATGTACAAGGATTGAACTAAAAACACGGATAGTTCACACAATGTCCCCTATATGAAAAGCTAATTATCCGTAGTACATTTAGTTTCACTTTATATTCTGTTCAAAATGGTGGAACTTGTCTGACTTTCTTATCTATAAATACATAGTTTTAAACCTTTCTAGTAAAGTGATGTTATCCAATTCCAGCTGAATTTGCTGGCAGGTGCTCTGACACCGATTTTCTTTTTCGTCAGCAGCCGGGACGTGCGGAAATACGCGAGAAAAATCAGTCCGGCCAGAATACAACTGAACTTCCAGTTGAAGTCAACAACGGTTAGCTTTCACCGGTATTTAATTTTAGAACCAAACCGCCCCGCGGTTGAACTTTGTTCGGTGAATTCTTTATCTAACCCACTTTTCAGGTAACCTAACCCTTTTTTGGTAACCCTTTTTTCATGTTATTTCGGTGGTAACCGGAAAGTAACCTAAAATCAAAAACAGGTTACTCCCAAATTTGGCTTGAAAACTCGTTTTTATTGTTATTTTTGATGGTAACCCGATTTTGGTTTGAGGTTACTTAGAGGTTACTCAACTAACATGGAAAAAAGGTTACCAAAAAAGGGTTAGGTTACCTAAAAACCGGGTTAGTTGTAGAATTGGCCACTTTGTTCTTCGTAAGAAAATAACAAACATGAATACGTAAAATCTACGTTTTTTTTCAACGCAAACGATGCGGAAAAAATGAGCTGTTCTTTTGAGGTTCACTTGAATGGGCGGCTATTAGCAAGAGTAGACTCAGCCGTACGAATCACAAAATGGAAGTTGAGTAGTTCTTCCACTGGAGAAAGTTCAACACATAGAATTGCTTGATACTTCAATGACCATATAAACTTTCAGGTGACTTCCATCCGCAGCAGTGGCGCGGAACTCAACTCTTCCGGCGAACGCGTGTTTTCTGTTTCACAGAAATCACTAGACCGCAAGAACATGAACAGTGATACTAACTAGATAGTTCAACTCGAGCAGTTGATTATGTTATAAAAACGAGAACAAATACGAATGTATGACAAACTTTTGAACATTTCTATAGATGATCAGACCTAACAATTTGCAAATAATTATTTCTTCACGGCATTAGAATCGACCGGAAAATGCAAACACTCATACGAACTTGTTGTTCTACTATACAATACGATTCGAACTTCATTTTTCTCCCATAGCTGAGTGTTGTTTGATGATGTTGTTGGCATTTACAAAAAGGTTGTCAACAAACCCATAGTTGTTCAGCAGTGGAGAGTGACGGCAAAACAGTAAAAAAATACATGCGGTGTTAAACACCAATACAAAGTTAAGGCAAATTTCTACATTTTTATAGGTGTATTTTGCGTTTAAAAGTTGAGGGTTAACATTTTGTACATAAGAATTTATTCACGATATCTTTTGAGTCAGTGTTGTTCATATTTTTCAAAAATACCTTCTCTGTATATCTTCCATTCTGTTGTACATTTTGTTTGCAATAAATATTCCTGCATTCTAAATAAAATCAAACTACGAAAACATAAAAACTAGCAGATGGCCGTCCACGTGTAGATAGGGAATGTAATTGGTCGTTATATTAAAATGGAGTGATTCCGATAAGAGTTCTCAATCTTTGCTCGTTCCTTACCAGCAACAACCAGCAGATTCGAGATTATTGTGCTCACAACATTTCTTGCCAAAACAAATCCATAATGCAATGGTTTTGGCAAAAACTTCACATTCTTTGAACTATCCTCGACTTAGTGTTGGTCGAAACAAACAGTACTTGTGTGCATTATTTATGCATAGATCAGAAAATCTTTTAGAAGGTCTGTCTTATCCAAAATCGTGTAATTCTGCCTTCCTTGTCCATTTTCTAGCGGCGGCATCCTCGAAAAACCTCTAATGCAGAATTTAAGATTATTTGAAATTGTCATGTACAGTTACTAATTTAGCCTAATTTATTATTTGCAATTCATACATACAGTATATTGTTTCAGGTAGTAAATACCCAAAATGCTTCTTTTCTGTGCTCTTTTGGCTGTAGCGGCGGCCGTTCCAGTTCAAAACGCCGTTACGTATCAGGTACAGTTTCTTGAGTTCAGAATATCTGCAGTTGACCAACGTTTCGTTTGATCGAATGAAATATCGTCGCAGTGAATGATACAATACTGTATGGATTCAGTCATACACACATGCTCACTTTGTATAAGGTGCCCTAAAGGTAACTCGTTCCAAACATAGTTGCTGAAATTCGAGCTCATTAGACCTGATAGTGAGTTGATATAGACATTACCTTCGATCTGAAATACTATAATAAGCAAACATTTATTTTCAGGACTCGATCGCTCGCAACCGTATGTACCCCGCGTGTGCGGCCGCTTACACCAACACCCCGGAAAAGTGTCTGAGAAGTGTGTTCCCTAATACCGAGGTAACTATTAAGAATTCAAAAACGACATGAACACCTTGAAATTTGAGAAAACGTTGTCGAAATACGAAAAAGAGAGACGATATCAACAATTTGGGAAAAATTCTCCGGAACACGATTAGAATCGCACCTGAAATAATAGCAATTCCACGAAGTGAACGAATTGAAGGTTTATCTTTGTAAAAATGCTCGGCGGATATGTGAAAATATCTCCGTCTCAGCTCAAACGCCAGCATACCGTTGCTTGTGACGAGACCCTGGTCGACAGATGCTCCGGATTCACTGCCGTCGACCACGGAGACAAGGCTATAATCGTCGCATACAGGTAGCATGGTAGAAACACCGTATAACTCCCGTGAAAGCTCGTGTAATAACGTGCAATCACGTGCTAACACCAGCTTTAATGTGCCTCAAAGAAGGACGATTATGTGGTTGAACCACAACGCTTCAGTCTTTTAAACGGCAATACATTTTTCAAATTGCAGTTTAAAGGATCGTTGACACGGGATTGGTCCACATAATCGTCCTATTTAACACATCATCTCAAGTGAAATCACGTGCTAACACCAGCTCCCTGGGGCATTAGAAACATTAAAAGAATAATGATTTTATTGAGACGTAGACACCGTTATAGTTATACACAATCTTCAGATATCTCAATAATCGTTTCATGGAACTACCTCGATTTTTTTCTGTTTCAATACATTTACCCCGACACTATTTTTCCATTCAATTTCAAAAATTTAAACCTCTCTTTTTGGGTTTCCCATAATAACAACATCCATTTGTTATGTTATCTGCACAGGATTGATCTTTGCTCATTTCAACAGTTTGGTTGATAGTCTGCGATACGCTTATCTAGATGATATCTACCACCGGTCGTTCTGAACGATGCAAATAAAACCATGTAGTGTTACTAAAATACAATGAAAGTTATCAACACACAGAATTTGACTGTTGTGTAGTTTATATTAACTTATATATTTTACAAAACATCTAAACTACAAAAATTGATGACTATGTTGCAGAGGAACCAACCAAGGACTGGAGCTTATCGTTGAATCTCTGCAAACCATCCAAAAGACCCACGTAAGTTGCTCGACCCCCAACTTTTTAGTTTGTGAATCAGTTGGATATAAATTTTCCTCCATTCGGGTTCTATTTATTGAAGGAGACCGGAGAGCAACATGGTTTCTCGTAAAGCTGCTATATCCTATTTTTGATTGGACATGTGATTGTCACGTGGACTGATAAAACTAATATACGAGTTATTTGTGCTCTCTGATCTCAATACATTGAAAGCAGCCCAAAACAAAACCTCTTCTCAAATTGTGTACCGGTCTCCTTTAAGTTTTCAATTATATTTCTCGATTAACCGATACGGAAAACTAGGTAAAAACAAGTCAGAGAGTGCTTGTCGAAATTAATGAGCCGATTTAGCAAATAGCGTGAAAACACGTCTAATCGATTGGATGTTTGTTATTAAAAAATTATATCAATTGAACAAAAAGTTCTTCTCTAGATTCCCTGGGTGGCCGGCGGTCATGTGTCCAAGTTCTTCTACGACGGTTTCACCAACCTCTGGAACAAGGGAATGAAGGACGACTTCCTGTCTCTCAGAAACCAATATCCTGACTATCAAGTTTGGGTGAGGAGTTCAGATCATGAAAACAACTTGTTGTAACCCTTTTTTTTACGATTTGCTTGTTTACCCTTAGTAGATTGTTTTTTAGGTGAGATTTCCTAGTCCGTAGCGTACAATCGGAACGTGAACTGAGAGATTTGGATGAAAACGACGTTTTTTGCTGGGAAAATTGCCTACATCAACCAACGTATTATTGATTTTCCAGGTCACCGGTCACTCTCTCGGTGGAGCTCTGGCTGTGCTGTCAGCGTCTTTCATCTCTCATAACAACCTCGTACCGTCCTCTCAGGTAGGGCAGGACGGTTTGGACTGTTGTTTGAGAAATTCACCATATTTTGCTATGGGACCAAATTAAAAAGAGAGCTTTCACAAAGTTCAATTCGAGAGCAATAAAACTATTGAAAATCCCAGGCAACAAGAAATTGTACTGTTGTTGACAGCTGCTACAAAACGCGACAAGTTCGAGTAGAGCTCCGTTTAGAATAGACGTTAGTCTTTGTCGATCTACAACTTATGTTATTTAACGCGGAAACTGAACTTATTGATTTCAGCTCGTTTTGACCACCTTCGGTGAACCGCGCACTGGAAATGGAGACTTCGCCGCCTCGGTTGACAAGGAGGTATTCATTCATGTTATTTTAAACAGTTTATTTATAATACTAGATTAAAACTCACGTTATCTATTGAATGTTTCCTGTTACCTTAGAACGAACACAAAAACATAAAAACGTACTGGAGCGATATAGTTTGATACTCTGAAAACCAGCAGACGGCACAAAACAAACAACAAAAATGTTTACCTGACATATTTCTCACAAAAATTATAAGTTTTGAGGTGATTATAGCTTGTAAATATTTATTTTCAGGTTCCAAACGCGTTCCGCGTCACCCACGCCCATGACATTGTCCCTCATTTGCCACTGAAGAACATGGAGGGATATCTGCATCACAAGAACGAGGTACGAAAAAATTAAACTCTCGAGAAAGATTACAACAGAGAAGTACAGTGAAAAAAATGTACTAGATAACTTGAGCGGAATAATGATTCATTCGAGCATAGAAATATAACACATGTTCAAGGGAACAAACTGAACCGAGGAAGCTAAATATAAGTATTATTAGGAAAGGGAAATTTGTGAATCTAGGTCTTCCAGTTCGCCCAGAAAAAAACGTAAATCTTTGCAAATGTGGATAAAGAGGTTTCTGTGAGGCAGACATTTTCTCTCTATATATCTTCACCTCTAAATGCGATCACACTGTAATTCAACTTTAGTCTTTCCCTGACATTAGGTCTTCTTCCACGAGGACCTGAGTGCCCCGTTTCATGTCTGTACCGAAATCAAATTTTTAGTGTTTTTGTCAGACCAGATTACAATTGTCATTGACCAAACTAAATAAAAAAAAAACTTCCCATTTTAGGTCTTCCACCACCAGGCCTCATTCACTGTCTGTATTGGAATCAAACTTTCACTGTTTCTGTCAGACCAGACTATAAAATCAAAACTGACCAAACTACAATAAAAAGTCCATCATCCTATTCAGGTCTTTTATCACGAAGACATGAGCCAGGGTGCGCCGTTCACCGTCTGTACTGATTCTGATGAGAGCAAGAACTGCTCCGATGGACAACTCTTGGACACTTCTACGGAAGATCACGTCAAGTTAGTTGACTGAGTCAATAAAACGCCTCTTCTCACGAATAATCCGGATACCAGATCCGAACGTCTCCGTTAACTTACGTACTTTTATGTTCCGACTTTTCTCTGTGGTGAAAAGGAATCGGGTCAAAGTACCATCATACGTAAACTTTTTTTATTGAGCGGAACAAGATGTTGAAGATTCACACATTTGCTGGCTCGAATCAAGTTTATAGTATTCATTCATTAGTATGTGTTAACCAGCTAATTTAAAATCGAAATTCAAAAACTTATTTCAGGTATTTCAACATCGTCATTGGAGACCTCGCCAATCAAATCTGCCAGTAGATTTCATTATGTGAATAAAACATCAAACCCCTCAATTTTAATATTTATTACTTTTATAATGTGTTTTTATCAATTTCCAGCAGGTGAAATGATACATGATTGCTTAAATCAATTCAATAAGCCAGTTAGGCATGATGAAATCAAAGACAAACGTAGTTCAATCAAAACAAATGCTACAGGGTAACTTTGTGGTTACGTTTCTGTACCAAACATCCTTAGAAGGCTCGCATCGAAATGGTTGAGACCTGAAATTAAAAGCAAAATCATAATCTAATTCTCAATCTACCAAAGTACGAGGTTGGATTTTTGTATTTCATGAATCGTGTGAAACTTGGTCACTTTAACAAAGTACAAACACTGTCTCGCTTGTTTTAATAATAAATTATAATGTACATCCACAATCAAGTAACGTACTGTAGTGTTCTTCCGCCTAAGCTTCGTTTTAACTTTTCTCAGGATAGCACGAAGTTCGGTTCGGAGCTCCTCACTGGTTACGTACAAACACAACGGAGTCAGGGCTCCAGAGGTCATTTCTAGCTGAAACGTCAGTTTCATTATGCCAGTACTGCAGAAAACTTCAGAACTTCAATTGTAATTGCTTAGGGTTTTGGAAAATGAAACTAGGAAAATTGAACTTATGTTTTTCCGTGAACTATTAGTGTTGCCTTCGTTAAACATACTTTATTAACTCACAATGTTCGCAAATCGTTTAATGAGAAATGCCGTCACTGGCCCCATTGAAAGAAACGAAGTGCAGGTGGTAAATATAAATGAAATCTGAAACAAACACTTGCAAAATCGAAAATTAGTTTATTGCTTTTTAGTTTGAACTTTGTAGTTTGAACTGTTTTAGCCCAGAAAGAGCTCAGGGTACAGTAACTTGATTATTAATCTACCGTTTTCCTGGCCTACTCCCAGGACACCTTTATGGTCAAGAAACGACTGATCTGAGATACATACACTCTTTATCTTCACATTTTAGCAGTTTACAAATCAAAATCTACGTGAAATGTAGAAAACTAAGCGAAACACAGAAAAAAACATGATCAATTCTTGTTACCTCAAACGATAGAGAAATGATGCTGGCCTGCTTCAGAATATTATACTCCGAACTGCGCGACGAGCCGTAAGGAGCCCTTCGTTTCAGAAAAAGTTTCACAAAAATGGAAAAGTATAAAACAAATGATACGATAGGTAGAACCACATCACGAGATTGCAATAGCTGAAATTCATCAATCAGAACACTTAACTGATATTCCAAAAAACACCAGAAAACGCGTGTATAAAGCGTAGAAAAAGACACGTGTATAGAGCGTGTATAGAAAAACGCAATAAAACAATCGAAAAATTGAATCATCCACACTTTCTTTTGTTGAATTAATCAATAATGTTAAGATCTCACCTTGTGTATCAACAGCAAGTTGGGTTTGAAGTATATTCCCTCGCATTGGAACTTGAACACGTACGTCTTTTCACCGGCACCGTCCGCATAAACGTAAGAACAACGGTAGAATGTAAAAAATGCTGCCGTGGCTAACGAAATGAGCCATAGAAACAGAATGCAGAACTTTAGGGGTAATCTGGAATTGATTTGGTGTTTTTCATCACTTATTGTGGTTTTGTACAAACTGCCTAGTTTTGAAATTATTTGAGCACTCTTTCTGTTCTTGTTCATTCTCACCAGTAATCACAGCTCTGCTTACACTTGCGGAGATCTCAACAAAAGCACGTGAGTACACGGGAAAAAACTTTGGTCCCACGCCATCCCTCTTGTTCTCGTTTCTCGCATCAATCAATAAAATTAGAAAAAAATAATATCTACCTCTCAAACTTCCGTACTATCTTCTCGGAGACGAAAAACACAATAAAGCGGTGTATGGAGATGAATACGGTTGTATTCAATAGCATTTCACCAGAAAGTAAACCGAGAGAGGTGTTCACGCGGTAGGACACTGGAATTAGTTCATTACAGTATATTTGACACAATTTTAAGTGACTTGCGCACTTTTTTTGCGGTTTAGCATGTTTTTAACTCTATACATAGCGGTAACAAACAAAAAGGTTTACCATAGAAAAATCAACAATTTGGAGAAGCAAACAAAACCCTAATTTTTTGTTGTTACTTACCGCTTGCAAGAAATTTCTTCAGGTCATCACTCCCTATGAATAGAGTGACAATCAATGTTGTAGACATATTTGCATAAATATTGATTATATTCGCTATAATCAGTTGCCATACAACGAAAAAGAAAGGGCGCTGAAAAAGGTGTTTTGATTCATCTCCGTTTTTATTCTCGGCTCTGTTATCACCTTTACCATGTCGGTCTGTTTTCCGGGTTTCTATAACTCATTCTTTCATCCACTCTCTCCCTCTCTTTCAATTCCTCTCTAAGTCTCTCGCCCAATGTCTCTATCTCCCCCTCTCCTCTTATTTTCTCTCTGTAATCTTTCTCTATCTTTCTCTCTTATAAGTGAGTGCCAAATTTATAAATTTCTGTCTCTTGCCGGAATCGAACCGGCGAGCAGAAGTTTGGTGCAGGCCGCAAAGTGCTGCCCTATTAGAGCAGATACCTGGCAAACTTTGGAAGCGAATTCATGTAAGCGTACACAGCGGAATGTGAGCAATACAGTACCCTCCAGCCTTTCCGTTCGCGACGACTATATCCCTTTTTCGCCCCTCTCTCTCTCTCACTCTCTCTCTCTCTCTCGCTCTCTCTCTCCAATCGGATAGTTTATACCTGTCCCAGATTCTTTCTGTCATTAAGAAGAACTGTAGCTATTGTGATGTTCACAATGAGACTGAATATCACCATGAAGGTATACACCGAAATGGTGGAGTAGTATAACAAATTCTTGTCTTGATACGGGACCGAGAATCCTATCTGAAACAAATCATAATTTTATGGTTTGGACATAACAAAAATTATAATAAACCTATATTATCTATCTAGCGGTAATAGTTCAACTACGTGTTTCTACGTTTTCCTGCACTTTTCATGGTACGATATTGTACTGATGCAAGCTCGAGTGTTCCACAGTGAGATTCAATTGTGTATTTGATAAAGTTGATTTTAACTATAACTACTCACTCAACCAAGAGTTTTTGTTACTTTTCAAAACTCTTGCGCGGGAAACTATAGTTTTGAAATCTACCTCGTCGAAGGCGAATCCGACATCCAGATTCAGATGCTGTGTTTTGTAGGAGTCTGAAGCGAAGGAGCGGGTGGTGGTATCGACTAACTCGAGTAGACTGTCATTCTCAGATGACATACTTTTTTCTCAAATTGTTCTAATCTAAATAGAAGTGCAACTTATAAACAGGATATGTGCACTTTATTATTGTCATCAAAATCATAAACTATTAATTTTTATACAAATTAATGATTTTGATGGCAATAATGATCTTGATGGCAATAATAAAGTGCACATATCCTGTTGTTTTCTTTCTCACAACTACGCAGAATCAACGATTGCAAGGTTGACGAAAGCAAAACATAAGCTGAAATGAAACATGGAAAAAGGGAGTTTCAATTTTTCACCAAATAATTGCACATTCTGAAATGAGAAAAGGTCAAGTCTTCGGAAACGTGAGCTAGTCTATGTATTAGACTAAAAATGTGGAAGACAACATAAAGTTTCATATATTTTCATATAATTGGTTTGGAGATCAACAGATGTTTTAATTTTCACCTGCAAATCAGTGGGGGACAGGTGTTGATCCGTTTGATTGGGTAAATTCTGTAGATTACAAAACTTTTTAGCCTCCGGGTTGCAAACAAGTTTGCAAAATTATTCACGAGTCTTGGGAATTCATAAGGTTAGTATATCAGTAACGTAACAACGCAACGAACAGAAAGCCCCCGCTACTCTCGGAAACTGAAGTTTCGACCTGCATGCAGATCAGACACGAAAAGTTAAGTGAACCCACTCCGTGACATCATCATACAGTAAACTAACTGAATACTATCTCTCAATAAACCAAAAAAAAACTTTTAGTTTTAGCAGATGGCCGTAGCATTGTAGTTGGAACTAGTTTTGTAGTTTGGATTCAAAAAGAGCGCCCGTTTTAAGAACTCCATAAATCATAGGGATTTTCAAACCGTTGTGAACCGCCGACGATCAATTTGGTAGGGGCGGGGTTGGGCGAATAGCCAGCTCATCTGCGTATCCTTGATCTACACACTGTCTTGCCCGCTGGCAACTGATCAACAACCACACGCCTCGCACGCTTAATCAGCAAGAGCAGATGTGTTTCAAGACCACACGACATCTGAAATGTTACCATGAAATGAGCGAACCTCAACATAAGTTTTATTATCTCGTGTAACTCAACTGGAAACGACTAGTCTCGCGGTGTCATCAAACGGTAGTGCTACACATTCGAACACATGCCCACATATTTGTTTTGAAAATTGACAAATTGAAGTTACAGAAGTTATAGGGTTCACTCTTCCCAGAGCAAGCGTGTAATATACGGTTCCACGTTGAGTTCATTTATTGGTCCCCTTTTTTTGCTCAAAAATCGTGAAGTTCGACATGAGTCGGGATCAAACTACAACAAAACTTGATCACTCTCTACAGAGATTATTCACCAAATCGTTTCACAGTTTCCAACTCTCACACGACCGATCAGCTGCCCGTTTTGGCTTAAAGAGACCATTTCTTTCTAATTTTTACCTTCGAGCTAGCAGTTCCATCACCTAATCACAAACATATAAGTTTTTCATCTTCATCTTGCTCTGTTTTCTCATAAAATCGATATACGTAATGTACACCGAGAACGAGTTACGTACAAAAAATCAAGAAAATGCCGATAGAAATACAAAAACTTTCTAAATACGTCTTGAAGCCTATCAGGATACAAAAAATGAAGGAAAAAGTAGAATTCATTGAAAAAATGGTCTCTTTAATACTATCTCAAGTGAACACAGCAAAAGTAATAGCAGCACTACTTCATTGATACTCCAATAAACGAACAACATAGTAAATTACAACAATAATTACTATGATCTTCCTTTCCTGTCTCATATGAGGCAGTAATATGGTACTTCCATTAAGCGGTATAATCGCGGTATTCGTTTCTCTAACACGTCACTCACCAAGCTACATTTAACTAACACATCTAAACAAATCTAGTTGTATACATAGTGCAATTAGCAAAATAACATATGTAAAGACAAAAGATTAATGATTATTAGGGTCAGAATCGAGAAAGTTAATTATTTTACATGTGCCATTCGCAAAGAAATGAGCGCCCTCGCAGCCAAGGCATGATATTTTCTTCTTCTGGGGTTTCTTGGGTTGCTGTATATTGCGCAGAATTGCCAGCCTTTCACCCAAACGTGCTTTCACCACGAAAATACAATCGTCCTCTTTGCCAATCAAGCAACTTCGATGTACTCTTTCTGAAAATGAACAAAAAAGTTTCTGTAAGTGTGTAAACAGAGTGAACGAGCTAGAGGTGCTCCATTTGAGACTAGAGATCTTCAGGTCAGTGAGGTGAACCTCTTCGTTTCCCATGGTATTTCGTAGACGACGAGAGACGTAACTGGAGGGGAGGGGGGGGGGGTATATAACTCGCTGCGGGGGGGGGAATATATATAAAACAGAACATCATGGTACGAATATATTCATGTAAGAGCAAGATCAAAAATCAAACATAAATCATAAATCAAAACGGCCGCTCGGGAGCACGGCGTCTCCCTCTCTCCTCGATCTTGGGGGCGGATCGAGATCGTCAGCTGGAAATATAACAAATCAATATAGAGATACAAGAATTGTATGACTCAATAGTCTTGCGCTGCTGAGTATCCTAACCTTATTTGTAAATGGATATTAACTAATAATTGTGGAGAAACTTGGTGAAACTACGGTATCTAGATAGTCATTGCGAAAGTGACGTGAACCTAGTGTTCACGTCCTGGGTTACTGTACTGCTATACTTTGCATGGTGTACTTACGTACTTAATGTATTGTACTTTTGAGACTGAGGGACGACTATCGCAATAGCTGTGACTTTTTCTTGTTTTTATTGACCACGAAACATGTCTTATTCTAATTGCCAGATTCTTACTTTTTTCTAGAACAAAAAGACAGTGTTCTAGAATCTAGATGTATTTAAAATGGCCGTCTTCAGTGAATGTGTTTGAGTTGTTTTGCTATATATGTGGCCAGTGAAACGCTTTGTGTGCGATTCTCACAAAAATTCTATACCGAGTACAACCATTCTTCACATTCGGTCGATCACGTTATGTGGAAAATCATCAAACTTCCACTCACGTCGTTTCAACGATGGATAGTTCCAGAAGCATATGTTCTATCAATCAAATGGTATGTATGACCAGAAAGATGTGTTTTCTGGAACGATTTTGATGGATTATTCAGCTGGTCATTCTATCGCGAATTCGTACAGTGTTGCGTTGAATTTTCACACTCATGTTACGACTCGATTACCGGTTCAAAAAATAGTTACGTGACAGCAGCAATGATGTTTTTTTGCAGATAAACTACAACACTGTCGTGTCTCTCAGAACATGTGCATTTCTCTTTTTGTGGTCTACCTTATTTAACAGAAAAACCACAATATAATGAAGGAAGACGAGTATGAGAGTATGGCTTAGCTACTCGCTGCTACCAGTAAGGGTGATTTGATAACCGATCGTGCATCGTCAACTTTTATCTGGAAAAGATATGTTTTAATGATGGAACGATTATTTCTGATCAATTTTGTTTGTTATTTTCTCAATACATTTGATGCTGGACATCAATTTCTTGAAGAACGGTGAAAAACAAGGGGTTCATCGAAATAAGACGTGAAGAGTTCTCTAACATGAGTGAATTTTACTTAGTTTTCATCGATCATGATTTGCAAGGCTTGAATACGTTGAATCAATACTAATGAAGTTAAAGCAGGACGACAATGTGAACCAATCCAAGTGAAACATGTATTGCATATTAAAGGACTGAAGCGTTGGGTTGGACCACATAATCGTCCTTCTTTAAGAGTCAAACCTGGTTTGTACTCGGCAGCTAAGAACATAAAATTCTGACAGATTTGATAATGAAAGAAAATAAGTGCGCGAACCACGTTTGTCCTTTTCATGATATAAAATATGTAGAACATTTGACCTCAAACCACGTATATTCATCTATTCCACCTGTCTTCTTTGTGCAGCCATCCATATTCGCTTCAACCATCTATGCGTTTCATTGTAGGTATATAAGACCTGAAATAGCTCTTTTTGTTTTTTCGTGTTCATTTGAATTTAGCTACCCAACGGTTCGGTCCGGAGGAACGGAGCTTCAGTGAGTTTCTAAGTATTAAATAAAGCAACTAAGTTTCTAACCTCATGTAAGCTTCTCTCATACAAAGGGGCAAATTCCTAACACAAAAAGCCGTCCAAGTCCGGATTGGCGTAGATCGTCTGTATTCGTCTTTTCTTCGCCCTGGTTCACGCCAGGCTGAAAACAACACAATGTTCTGTAACCATAATATTAAGCGAGACTCTTTAGTGGGAAAAGGTGATCTCACCAAATGATTAGTTGGCGACGGTTTCGTGGCCCTTGAAATGGTCTTAGACAATGTTGCCTTCGCAGAAGGACTTTGCGTTTGTTTGAAGAAGGACAATTATGTGGTCCAATCGCAACGGTTCAGTCCTTTAAACTGCAATACATTTTTCAATTGCAGTTTAAAGGACCGTTGACACAAGATTGGTCCACATTATCGTCCTACTTTAATAGACTGTATTCTCAACCTTTTATTCTAGCAGCAGAACGTTACTAAACAGACAATCTAGGAAAGGTTAATAGCAAAAGTTTTTCAGCGGCGACCGAGAGAGGCGTTCCTTACACAATAATCGACCGAACAAATGATACAGTAATGACATAATGAAGAATGAACATATGTGATATAGAGAATGAGGAGAATATTCACGACAGACTCCAAGTTCTCATGAGGTTATTCCCAGAGCCAAATTTCACAGGCTTTTTCTGAAATTCCATTGATTGCTGGGCTACAACAACTTAAAATGTGCAGTGAGTTCAGCAACTGTTCATCAACAATTCATGGGAAGATCATATGAACTTCTCATGTAGTTGAAAGGTAACTTGTAAAAGAAATCACTAATTATTCATCCAATCCTATACTTAACTATACGACAGGAATCTCACGGTGTATTTCGAAAAATGTTATCCCAACTTCTTGTCTATGTGCTTTTTGAACGAGGAATGGCCAAGGTTCGGAGCGCAAGGAAACAATTTCAGACTCGAAGCGCAAGAAAACAATTTCAAACTTAACGTAAAGTTGAGGTTTGAGATAAAAGATAAAACCAACTAATAATCAGTGATAATGAAAAAACCTGAACCAACCATTAATAGTTATTACTCAACTTATTATTGAATTGAATTGAATTGAATTTATTACGCAAATGAAGCGTGTGATAAGATAAATTGGTAAAATGGAAAACATTGTCGAGATTGCAAAGACAGTATGGTTCAAACGCGGAAAGATATTACAGCAAGTTGGAGGCAAATTCTACACGGAACCGAAAACATAGGTAATATACAGTACAAGAATGGATAATATGGCAATAGTTACATCGTAAACAGTCAGTCAATACAGTACATATGTCACAATATTATGTTATTATTCGTTTTAGCCCAGCAACTGAAAATGGCAAAGTCTTCTTTTTACTTAGTTTTAAGTATTTTGAGCCTGCTCGCACGGAGAAAAATTGCTGACGCAATTTTGTTTTTGGTATTGGAAAACTCAGTTTTGAGTTTGATCCTCTAGTTCTGGAGTTTGAAAAAGTATAAAAGTTTGAAGGTTTCAAACCTATCTGACCAGTTAAAATTTTGTGCACCATGACCAGATCAAATCTATCTCTACGACTGAGGAGAGATGTCAGACCAAGTATTCTATTTCGCACTTCAGATGAAGGTACTTTACAATAAGTATAGCCTCCTTTCCTCATGAACAACTTCCTAGTGAAGTCGTTTTGCACAGATTCAAGTGCTTTTACAGCACCTTTATCTGAATTAAACACAGTACATCCACTTTCAACAATAGGACGAACATAAGTCTTATATAGTTTCACAAGGACGTCTTGTTTTTTAACTTTCAACGATTTGAATAAATTGAAAGTTCTTCTCTTTGCAAGTCTGCTTATTCTCTTACAATGATCAGCAAAGTTCAGTGATTCATCAATAATAAATCCTAAATCCCGCATAGTACTGACTTTCTCAACATCAGAGCAAGAAATAACGTAGTTTCTTTTCGGATTGTTTTTACCAATATGCATCATTTTCGTTTTTTCTACTGCTAATGGTAACTGCCAGTCTTGTGACCATTCATACATCTTGTTTATAGCAGTCTGGAGATGGTCTGTAGTTTGGTCAGGAGGAAAACTCTGATAAACTTTCGTGTCATCCGCGAACACTTTACATCTAACTCTACCACCAATTGACAGCATTTCTGGAACTTCGCAGGTGTAAATGCTGAACAGTATTGGGGAAAGAACACCCCCCTGAGGGACTCCACTGGTAATTTTGTGAACTTCTGATTTTGCTCGACCAATAGTAACTTGAAATGTTCTTTCAGATAAGAAAGATGAAATCCAATTGACAATAGAGATATGAAACCTTAACGTTTTCAATCTATGCAAAAGTTTCACATGAGAAACTCGATCGAAGGCTTTTGAAAAATCGAAATAAACTACATCGGTACAGGAATTCTTATCAATAGCTAATGACCAGTCATTAACGCATTCTAGCATTTGAGTTTCAACTGATTTTCCTGCACGAAAACCGTGTTGTTGTTCAGGAATTATGTTATTTCGTTCTAAATGCCTAACAACATGTTTCTTGAGTAGCTTTTCAAAAGCTCGTGCAAAGATCGACGTCAAGCTAATCGGACGATAATTACCAGGGTCTGTGAGAGGTGCCTTTTTGGGAATAGCAGTCACATATGAGTGTTTCCAACGATTCGGAACTTGGGACCGTATTAAACTTATATTGAAAATTAACTCAAGTGGTTCTGAAATCACACTGTGAACCTCTTTGATGAATTTGAACGGTATTTCGTCGGGAGTGACCGAAAAGGAGTTGGGCCATTTTCTAAGAATGCTTTCAATATCCATTCGATTAAAGTACAGTGGGGTGTCTGGAACGGTAACTGGGAAATCAAAACTTGGCAGTTTTCCATTGTCAGAAGAGAAAACTTTAACAAAAGACTCGGCAAGGAGATTTGCCTTCTCTAGATCGGAAACATACGTTTTACCATTCAAATCGATCAAACAAGACATATCTTTACATTTTCCGAGTTTTTTGTTAACTAGTTTATAAACTTCTTGAGATGTGGCCTTACTCAACATTTTATTTTCTACAAATCGATTATACTTATTCAAAGCTTTGACGAATTTCGCAGTACAAACACTGTATTCATCCCAAAGTGAGGGTGTATCTATTGATTGAGCTCTTTGCCACAGGGCCTCTCTATACGCGCTCAAATTCTGCAAGTGATCCGGTAAATTACTCGCAGACGGTCTAACAAGTTTTAACGGGACAAATATATCTATCGTGTGGTTCAAAATTGTCAGAAAAAGTTCATACATTTCATTTAATGTTTTGACTGAAGAGAATGATCCCATCCAGTTGATATTCGAAAGATAAGAGCGAATCTTCTCAAAGTCAGCTTATTATAACATGTTCATACCAATTTTTCATCTCTACTAAAACTTCTACTGTGTGCTTACAGAAGTTGCACTCTGTTCTAATCAATCGGAAAGTTGAGAACATTCTGCTCTCAATTCTGATTTCCTTTCACAGATAATGTTTGAATGATTTCCGACAAAGTTGAAGTTTGTATAGGAAACAGTGATTGGAAGATTTGGATGTGTATCGTGGGAGTTCCAGTAGGAATGATGATTAACTATCTCTGTACAACTACCCACTCCCTCACATCACTCTTAGCTGCTCATAGTGCATCAAAAGCAACAGTAACGGACCAAAAACACACTATAGTCGTCGCCATCGGAAAAGCGAGAGAGTACTGTATATCTCACTTTCCGATGTGTACCCACGTATGTCTTTTATTCCAAAGCTTGCCGCTTATGTTCTTTAATACCGCAGTTGTTGGCGCCCTGCTGCGAAAGTTTTGCTCGCAGGTTCGATTCCGGCGAGAGGCACAAATTTATAAATTTGGCACCCACTATAGTTGCCATTCCGCTTCCATTGAAACCTGGCTGCCCATGGCAAGCCGGAAAATCGCCCATGGCATGCCTGCCAAAAAATTTCTGGCAATGCTGGTGCATGCCATGGGCATACGTGCCGGAAAAATGCCCGAAGGGTGACATAAAGTGCGTAGACCCTGTTCGGCCCAAATTTGGGTTGAAGAACAAGTTTTTTTTGGTTTTGTGCAATACTTCAGTAAAAATAATGGAAAACTTTATGAAAACAAATACATATCCATGAAAACAATCGAACTTAACCAAAAAATGCTCAAATACATCTCTACGGATGTTACAAATCAAAACACAAAATAAATAGTATAGTATAATTATGTTTTAATAGAATATGATAGATGTTATAAGTTCTGGACTATTGTGTTATCAAACTCGTGTACATTGATGAAATACATGGGACAATCAAAAATATACATAAATAGATACAAACACTCATAAGCTGACTTTCCGTGGGAAATGATTCAACTCAATATATTCCTAGCATGTTCTAATATTACGAGCCAAACTTGGCCGAGAGACCACTGACGCGGTAGCCACCTTTCAGATATTAGGAACTCAGTAAGGTAAATTCCCTCAAACTATCGAGTGAGAGAAACACTCACAGCTCACACATGTGTAACTCACGATAAAGAGTCAGTATTCTGGAACTAGTCTAGTGTGACTTTGTCTATTTCAAGAAACTAGAAACATATCTAGAAAATAGTGATCCACCGCTGCGGAGGAATTCTGGATGTTCCATCTGAATGTTCATTACAAAACTAAATTTAAAAACGTTGCACATAATTTGTTGAATTAAATGGGTTCTACATTAAATGGCCCGCATTACCATCAAATTTCTTCTGGCCGGCAACAACACCTCAAACTTATCTTGCAGTCACCCAACAACGAATCAACAAAATACAAAGCTGAACACGCGAAAATACAGAATAAATGAAAATATAGAAAAAATTTATCCGACAACAAATTTTTTATTGCCGTACGTGTGCGTCTGCAGGGCGCCGTTAAACAGAGTGCGCCGCGCATCGAACATGCGTTGGAAGTAATTTGCCCGAAAAATGCCATAAAATTTTTAACTTTATGGCTTGCCATGGGCAGCAGGTTCTCAGAGTCGTTCCAGAGAACACATTAGTAAGACTAAACTGGTGGATCTTTTTGCATCGCCACAATGTGTCATAGAAGAGTGGAGAACAGACTCGAAAACTTGAAAACTCCAAATTGGATCGGACAGGCAACGCTAACATTTCATATCACATTGTCATGACGCTGAATGACGGAATAGTCTAGTTTCTTACTACCATAGTTTGTCCTGAATCGTTTCTTTTCCACTTTATTAACTGTCTTCACACCAAAATTACCTGTTCTCATTTTTTTGCCAGGCAGAACAGGCTTCAGCTTTCTGCTGTTTTGGGAGGCTTTGGAAGTTCTTCAGATTTTGCTAATCTGTAATAAAATTCAGAAATCAGTTAAACGGAAAACGAATGTAGGCATTCCGGTAATTATCGGAACTTGCAGCAAATTACAATTTTCAATGAAAACTGAATCTGGCGTGTCAATATTCAACAACCTTAAATTATTTCATTCAAAGAAACTAGTGTAAATAACGAAACAGTCTAACAAATGAGATGCGCACCCTGTTTTCTGGATTATAAACCTTTCATAGATTTATTAGTTGTTATTCCAGTAGACAAGTTCAATCGCGCGCAGCGCTATGCGTTGCGTGTGAGTTGTGTTTGGTTTGGACATTGCGCACCAATTTTTAGCTTTCAAACCACAAGTCTTCTTGAAGATATTTACATAACGTTTTTTTCGAAATTCAAAAGAAGAGAGAGCTAGAAATCTCTGAAAAGTTAGAGAAAGAGATGAAGTTTGAAAAAAGTTATGTTCTCGTGTCGTTATGAAGTTTTCTGTTGTCACAAAGGTCCGCAATATAAATGCAGTTGATGACTACGACTCGGGTGCCCACAATTTTTTTGATGGTCGGCGCCAAAAAGCTCTTTTATTCGTCAATTGGCGCCAAGATTGAAAAAAAGTTTCCGAACCAAAAAATCGTCGGAAGTTGTGCTAATTGGTCAAGGCCATTGATTCCAGTTTATGTCCACTTTTCCGTAGTCCGGTTTCTGTAATATTTTACGAACGAACCTATTAAGTTTCAAGTTTTCATAACTCAAACTGATGGACTTTGAACACTTTTAAATATGTATTGCATTGTCATCTTGAATACTAACCTTTCTCCATTATAAATCGAGTGTTATCTGGATGAACTATCCTCAGATCGGGGTCGATTATTTCGGTCCTGTTCGCACAATAGTTTCACGCTAAACCGCCATTTTCAAGGCAAACTCATCATCAAGCATGTCTGGAATGTTTCGTTGAACACTTTACAAACAATAACAATAACGTCGTATAAATCGAATCATTTCCATTGTTCATATATATGAGACAAGACGACGCCTGTGTGAAGGAACGCCTTTGATCATTTGAAAATAAAAATAAAATACAAAAAAGTTTTATTGTTCTCACAACTATCGTTACTTCTGTGATCACTGTGATCTTATTGATGAGACAGTTACCGCAATGTCGAGATTTGCTTGCTCCCAGAAGAAACTAGAAATACGAATGGGAACTAGAATAAATGAAACTGGGGAACGAGGAAACACCAGCAGAAAACCCGTCTTGGAAAATTTGGGTGATCTTAAAAAAGATAGATACTTTCGAATTTTCGAAACATGTTTCAACTTACCTAGACTGTGATTGAACATTTGAATATCGAGATATCGAGAGGTGAATATGACGTTTGTTCCATAGTGTATATGACCATGTTCGTTTATCTGGCCATTTCCACGTCCTTTACCGAAAAAAAAGAACATTTGTATTTAACATCAAACAGTACCAACAAAAGAAAGGTTTTAACCGAAAGAACTAACTTTGAAATCAGATCAGCATCAACTCATTTTCTTGGTTGATTAATTAGGTTATGTTTGTTTTTATCTACCAATTTAAAAACAACCAGATCTTGTTTATATTTGTTGGTATGAATAAACATCATGATTGTTTTACCTAGTGCTGGATTGGAGAATCCCCACTTCAATCTCGTACATCACCGAGTCTGTGTCTGAAAGGTTAAATTATTCACATTTTTCTTTATCTGCCATTATTATTTATTTTCACATAATTATTTATGGAATTGTCGAAACTATATTAACGAGAAATCACATGTATAATCATGAGAAGATCTCGCAGCCGGTTTAAAACAGAAAGAAGTAAGATCAACACTATGCAACGTAATAAAACTCACCCATTTAAATGATTCAAATAAAGTTGAGTTGAACATTTCTGAGCAGTATAATCTGTAATTCATGAAATTAGTGTAAAAACTTCCATGTAAATGCTTGTTGAAAGTGGTCTGGCAGGAACCTTTTCAAAAATTCAATTTTGCATCGTTTGTTACCAATTTTGCTGTAGAACACAGTATATGACCAATACTTTGTGTATTGATCACATATTTATTCAAAAGGCATGAAACAATGAGTTACCGTATCCCATATTGCAGCTGAACTGCGCAAAACAATTTAGTAAAGTCAATTTCACAACAATTAGACGTCTCATAGTACTATAAACTTTATTTTTTATTGAAAGGGCAGTTTCTATTTAGGACCGAGGTTTTCTAGTTAAGGAATCATGTTCAGTCACATTTTTCGAACACATTTTCCATTCACCTTTTCTGATTTTAATTACACACATTTTATGTGCAAGATAAGAAACATTAGTTTTTGCTCAGATTGCTCAACTTTCGGAAATAAGAAAAAACAACTTTTTAGAAGACAGACAGATTTACGTTAGTGTTAGCAAGAGGTCGCCATTTGACAAATTTTGATAGCTGCAATAGGAATAAGAAATTGAATATATAACCATCTAAACGAACAAATGAATACATGCATTGGGAAACGCTTATGTACGTTTTCCCCCAACAATATGCGTAAACGATGCTAAATCGTATAAAACAAAAGTAATAAAGAAATAATTGTATCCATAATTTGACTGAAATACCTTCTAAATGTTTGGAGGAACTTCGGATTGAGGAAAAATTACGATCTTTTTAGTCCCATTAACACTTCTATTCGAGATTGAGAATTGTAATTTGAACTTGTTAGGGAGTTTCTTTCTTAAAATAATATTATGTGCGTAAAATACATAAAAACGTCTGTAAGATATATAAGCAATAAAAAACTGACCTCCTTCACATCGTGAAGAAGACGTTAGTGCTCCAGGTTCTTGCAACTAATCAACCAAGTATATGTTGGTGATGAGAAATATGCTGTAATCAGATTTGGGAATATATCTTACCGGCAGAACTGCTAAAACTTTTCGCGAAGAGAGCAAAAGTTGAAAGAAATGCAACTAGCTGGTATGGACACAACTATAATCTCAAACAAAACCTTAGTTTTTAGGGTTTATAAAATGTATTCTGAGTAAGTTGGTAGTTATTTACAACATGTATTATGAAATTTATCAGCTCTACCAAAGCTCGTATATCTCTCACAAAGCGTATAGACGCGAGAGGAGAGTGCGTTCAATACGAACTATTCAACACTGACCTATGCGTTCAGCTAAGGGGGCCCTATTCCGTCTCGCTTCCGCGACATTGCGGCCTGCAAGAAAGAAACAGCAGCGTTTGTAATTAGTGACTTGTTAACCTCCGTGTTTTCCTTGGCTATGGGTTAAGAGTCTACAAATAGCTGGAAGAATAAACGTTTATGCAAAGGGACGCGGCGCAGAATGTACGGTATAGTATATTATGTTTCGTACAAAACATGACGAAGAATTTGCTTCACTTGAACCAACTTGCAAAGGATGGGACCAAAACATCATAAATGGGCAATGGTGTTTCGAGTGAAACAAACAACAATCACACGTTATACAATATTCACGATGAAAACACTAGTAATTCGAACTATCGTAGTTAACACGAAGGTAAATCTACTGTAACGGGTGGGCTGCTCTTGGGATGAACTCTCCTTTCTCAAATTAAAGATATAAAAATAACTATTATTATAAAGCCTCTTCTTTTCTGTACGTTGCACCTTCCAATTGTTACATTATAAACTAACCTTCCCAATTATAAATGAAGTGTACATCAGGTGCAAGCTCCCCAGGTTGGTATCGATTATATTGGTCCTTTTTGCACAATACTTTCTCAATGAAGTGCAAAGTTCAAGGCGAACTCATAATCAAGCATGTCTCAAACAGTTCCGTATTTTATTCAACACTTCTGTTGTACAACACTTCTACCTTTGAACAAAAAGACGTCTGTATTTTACATCGGTTTTCTTATTTCCAAGACGTTTCACGTATTGGTGTTGTATTGATGTAACAATCACCGTACTTTTACATTATTGACATTTGTTACTTCCCGAGAGGAACTAGAAAGAAACTAAACCCGTATTCTCAAATAAGAACCCGTATTCGAAAATTCGCGTGAAATTGAAAGAATCCAAAACTATATGTACATTTCAGTTGTTACGTTTCAACATACTTAGACTGCGATTGACTATTTGGAGAAACTTCGAGGTGAATATGACCTCTTTCCATAGTGTATATGATCATATTTGTTTATTACGGCTATTTCCACGTCCTTGACCGGAAAAACCATTGGTTTATAATTTAAAAAACCTACAGACAGAGATAAATGTTCAAACCAAAAGGAGTGGCTTTCAAACTGTAAGAATATTATTCAACTATTCAGTATTTCCCGTTGGGTGATGAGGTACTGTTCATGTTCATCTACCAATTTTATAACACCTAGAAGTTGAGATAAAAACACCTGACAGTAGTTAATACCTAATGCTGCTTGGTTAGAGAACCACAATACCCACTCAATCTCGTAGATTACCGAATCGGTATCTGAAAAATGGAATTATTCACTTTCTTCTTCATCTTAGTCGTTATTTTCACCTGGGTTTTTCAAAATTTTCGGAGCTCGGTTAATAAGAAATAACATGTATAATGATGAGAAGATTTCTCAGTGTGTATGAAGCAGAAAGAAACAATTTCAACACTGTGCGACGTAATGAAGCTCACCCATTTACATATTCCAAATACAATGGGGTTGTGAATTTCTGAGCATTATAATCTGTAATTCATGAAATTAGTGTGAGAACTTCCATGTGAATGCTTGTTAAAAGTGGTCTGGCAGGAACCTTTTAAAAAACTCAATTTTGCATCGTTTGTTACCAATTTTGTTGTAGAACGCAGTATACGACCAACACTTTGTGTATTGATCACATATATATTCAAAAGGCATGAAACAATGAAATACCGTATCCCATATTGCAGCTGAACTGCGCAAAACAATTTACTAAAATCAATTTCACAACAATTAGACGTCTCATAGTACTATAAACTTTATATTTTATTGAAAGGGCAGTTTCTATTTAGGACCGAGGTTTTCTAGTTAAGGAATCATGTTCCGTCCCATTTTTCGAACACATTTTTCATTCACCTATTCTGATTTTAAGTACAGACATTTTATGAGCAAGTTAAGCAAATTAGTTTCTGACTGACCTTGGCGTTGCTCAGATTGCTCAACTTTCGGAAATAATTAAAAACAACTTTTTAGAAGACAGACATACTTACGTCAGTGTTGGCAAGAGGTCGCCATTTGACAAATTTTGATAGCTGCAATAGGAATAAGAAATTGAATCTAAACAATCTAAACGACCAAATAAATACATGCATTGGGAAACGCTTATATACGTTCCCCAACAATATGCGTAAACGATGCTAAATCGTATAAAACAAAAGTAATAAAGAAATAATTTCATTCATAATTTGACTGAAATACCTTCTACATGTTTGGAGGAACTTCAAGTCGAAGAAAAACTACGAATTTTCCTATCCCTGGGATAAGAAAATTCGTAGTTTTTCTTCCACTTGAAGCTTTTAGTTTTTCTTGAAGAATTATTAACACACAGAACATTCGAGCTTCAGAATGACAATTTGAACGTTTTAGGAAGTTTCTTTCTTAAAACACCCTTCTGTACGTGAAATACATAACAATGTCTGTAAAATACATTAGGAATGAAAAACTGACCTCTCGCACATCGTGAAGAAGACGGTAGTGCTCCAGGTTCTTGCAGCTAATCAACCAAGTATATGTTGGTGAACGACATTTGAGAAATATGCTGCAATGAGATTTGGGAATGTATCTTACCGGCGAAACGTTTCTTGAATACAGAAATGCAACCAGCTGACATTAAGACAACTAAAATCACGAATAAACCCATTGTTTTTTAGGGTCCACAAAACGTATTGTGAGTAAATTGGTAGTTATTCACAATATGTATTCAGAAATGTACCACTCACTACTCAACGGAATACTTTGTTGACGATAGTTACTGACAGACACATATAGTACAAAACGAAAATAATTATGCACATTTCTGAGAGGTGAACGATTGATTGATGCGCGTGGCTGTGCTAGACGAGTTTTGAATGAAAATGCTAGACGGCCGAGTAAAAACAAAAGCAAAACGAATGGGCGCTCGAATGATGCATACAAAAGGGTGAATAAAGTGTGAGAAAAACTTTGATTGTTGTAACAAAACATACAATATTGTTTTCACTGAAACACGGAAGTTTTACTATACTTTTAGTACACTGCTCTGTCAGGTTGAAGTTGAAGCCTAAAAACGTACTTAAAAATACCATCCATAGATGCCTGATAACATTTTGAGAAGCTGAGCTTGTCGAAACCCACTAGTTCCGTGTCTGAACTCATAACATCACCTTATCGTTAAATTCACCAGTTTGTTTATACAATGTTTACAAAAATGCTAGTCTGTGAAAAAAATATTTTGTTCAAAAAAGTACACATATTCATGTTTTTTTCTAAACTGTTGCTCAGGTACGTACATAACACAACACAATCATCTTTATTGATATCATTTCTAACGGATCGACAATCTTGTTTCGATGTCGTGCACATCGTATCCGGACGGAATCGAACCCTCGTTCCACAGACGGCGGCGCCACGCCGGACCGTAACCACCTGTAGAGATCAACAAAATAATACAAACCGAATTTTGAATGTTTTCACTTCCCCTGATTCGCTTGGAATTGGAGATAGTTTTGTTTAGCCCTACAAAAACATTGCACGGACGGCTAATTTGAACCAACGTTTGGTGACCATTCCTAAAAGTTGTCCGCTCTCCATACACTGAATCTCTTTATGGAGTCTGGCAAATATGAATCTCATTCGGAAAGCCCTCCGAAGTAAATTCGATTGAGACTCACCGAATCGTCTGAATTGAGCGCTGGCCGCGTCAAAAATCACCAGTAAGCACAGTAGGACAAATACTCCAGTCAAGAAGCGGGACATACTGAAGAAATAAATGTGTTTTGTATTTCAAAAATGCTCCCTTTACACGCACTTGGACTTTCACTACAAATTAAAAGTTAAAAACAAGATAAGAAACGGTTTAGTATTTGGTATCTGGAGAAGGGAGCAACATGAAGGTATCTGAAGTTTGAACACTGTGAAACCTTTCTCCTGAATCAAAATAACTAGAAGAAATAGAAAAAAAAGTCTCATGTTTTTTTTCTCGTGGAACAAGCAGAAAAACATTTATAAATAGTACATCCAAAACGGCTCATTTACACAAACGAATATTTCCCATAGTTTATTCCAAACGCACGTGAAAATAAGAGAAACAGAGAAATCTTGTCAAAGTAGCTCGACTCTTCTTATATGTTTATGTCCAACTTACTAGTAGTAAATTAGACTGACCCTCTCATGACGCAAACGAAAGCAATTTGTCACTCATTTCTCAGAACCTAAGTAGTCGCTCAGTTTGAAGGAGATCGGAAAAACGCTCGGCAATGACATAGATCATTCTGCATGTAGGTATTGACATTTTGAAATTGTGAACTCATAGAAAAACAAACGTCTTGCTATTCTATATATATTTGTAGTTCAATTCCCTAAGGTTTTTTTTTGCAAAATCAGGAATCATGCCGTTTTTTCATAGACCGAAGTATAAAGGTTCAAAAAAAGGGTTGATCATTCCTTCACCACCCAAATGTAAGAGATCTTTGATTGCCGATTTTCACATAGTTACAGAGTATTCTTTTCAGAGTCACATTACACTAACAACCAATAGTATTGTTGTTTGTTCATTCAAAAAAGACAATTTTGTTTTTTCTGTTTACTAAAACCCTTTTCACAGTTCTCAAAAGTCTTGACGGCGAAGCGAAAAACCGTTGACAAAACGTGATCCGCTTTGATTGATTGAACTGGGCGACGGAACTTTAATTCGTGCTGATTCTTCGAAAACAATTGAATATGAAAATATCAATAGTTTACGTAAAACATGGTTTTTTTTTTTCGAATAATTCACGAGTGTCTCTTGGTTTTGTAAGTGAATTTTATGAATTTGAAATAGTTACTGTACGTTGGTTCTTACTAACTTGACGTATAGTATGTATTGAGAGTTTGTTCACACTATTTAAAAGTTGAAAAAGTGCAAAAAAAATGATGGTGAGTGATTTTTCGTTCCTTGTGCATGAACATTTTTCCAGGACTCTCAAAAATTGATGAGATTTCGCTCTGCACACGCTAGAGTGGAACATTGAACTTTTGCAGAAAAGTGGCACACGAATGCTCAGCCAAATGATTGAAATACAGTTTTTCCGTTTATTTTTCGAAAAGAGTAATACGTGTTCGAGTCAGTGTGTTGCTTGCGTTGTAAATATTCTATCACTTTCCGAAAACTATATAAAGTAGAGAAAATGCTATGATTCTCCACTAACAACAAAAAACTCCGGTTGATGTCTTAGAATCGCTGTAACACGGATAATAATGTTTTTCTATTTTCAACTACAGATTGAGCTTGAACTTAGACGTGGTTCTTATATTTTGGTTTGCATATAAAACTTTCAAAAACATGTGGTATTTATTATCTCAAGCTAAACATCCAAAATGACGACACGAGAGAAAGGAGGAAACATCCATTGTTGAACAGTAGAGTCTCAGCTGTAATTAATAAGTGGTCCTCACGCGATATATTCTGGGAAAGACAGAGCGAAGCTGAGAGGTAAAAACATTCGGATACGTAGTTGTTTCTTAGAAACTTTGGAAGGTTCCGGGAACTTATAAGGTAGGGGGAGCTAATTATATGTTTCCAATTTTTGCATGTCTGAGAAAAGACCTTCAAAGGTCGGAGAAACTTAAGCGGCATCGGTTGACAGCTGTAAGGTTAATTCAGGAACAGGAATTAAACTTGTGATTAAAGATACTTTCATAGGCTTGCATGTCTGAGAAAAAGCTGTTAGCAGCTGCTAGTTTTTTCCAGCAGAATTTGAGAATGTCACTGCTAATTGCACGAGTGTCTAAAGTGAAAGCTGGGAAATTTTCTGAGAAATATGAATCTACACTATGATAAATGATCGCATTATTGAATGGTTTGAAAAAACTAAATGTGATTAGAATCTTCTTACAGTGGAAAAAGTACGAAGTTTGATCAAATGTTTCGACGCCTCATTTAAAATTTGCAACATGATGAAGTTCCTTGTTGAGAAAAGTGCGAGTAATTGAACTCGGGCTTCAAGTAGTTCTTATATCAGGTCTGAGACATGTGCAATATGGTGAGATGCAATTGCAAGAAATTCTTAAGTGACATTTGGTCGGTTTTATGCTGTCATTTAATGAGCATTTTATATGTACCTAGGGAGTTGATATTGCAAGTTGGAGAGGAAACTAAGAGAGACAACAAGTTGCAAGTTATATATCATCAGGCTACACTCGGAGAGGAATGAATGCTTTAGAACAATCCGGACCCCAAAACGTTCTAGCGATCACTATGTCCTTTAAAAGTGTGGAGAACCACTTTTTGAGTTCAGAAAATCTCAATTTTCGAAGCCAATCTCAAATTTCGAAAAAGTTTCGATGAAAAATGAGCAACCCACTGTTTTGTCGTAGCCAAGGCTTCTTCAGGAAACAACACATTATAAATGCATAAATGGACCGAATAATGCGTTTCCTTCTGATCAAAAACGCGTTTAATGCATAAATTTCAGGAAAAAGATTGCTCCGCGAGAAAAGTGAGCTCGTGGTCCAAACAAATGCATATTCGGGGGGAGGGGGGGGGGGGGGGGGGGGGGTAGTTTATCACCCTTCAAAAACTTTTTTTTGCTAAACTACAAACATAGCAGGCTTGAACACAGTGTGCATCTCGTTTTTTGTGCCTAATGTCTGTGTAGTGTAGTTGACTCACACATGAGATTGGCTTTGAAATCCTTAGTTATAGTTTTATAATCGAATCAACTGTCTTTTTTGATTATAGCCATCAAAAATATTCATCTGAGTGAGTTGAGTAGAAATAACTGTTATTGTTGCTATTTTCTAGATTAAGTTTTTTATTACTAGAATGTTATCAATGTGCGTGACGTGACTAGTTCTGGAGACGCCATGATGTCATAGCGATAGGAAGACCCAAAGCTGGCAACACGAAAACTGAAGGAAATTAACGTGTTTTTAGGAGTTCCACTATAATTTAGTTTCACCACATATATTTGGAATGATCAATGTCATTTCCAAGCGTTTTTCGATCTCCTTCAAAACTGAGCCATTGCTGGGTTTCTGAGAATTGAGTGATCAATTGCTTACGTTTGCGTCATGGGGGTGGGCCGGAATACCCATTTACTAGTACCTGGTTTCCAGTTGGATTTCGTAATCTGTATTTGTGATTCAAACTACAACCGAGTTTCGGTCGCAACCTATGGATTCTTTCACTATTTTCTGTAATGAAAACATATTTGTACTATTCCACATCGAAAACAACCTGGTTTCCGTAGTTTCAAAACACAAATAACATGAAACACAAATATAAATAACATGAAACATTCAGAATGCGTATGTACTTTCATTGGTCATTTGATACAATTGAGAAATCTTTGTAAAGCCAGTGATCCCGGTGAAAATATCGATTGACATGTTTACTTCTTTCCAAAGCCGCCCATGCCGCCCATGCCTCCGTATCCTCCGTACATTCCACGTCCGCCGTACATTCCGCGTCCGTATCCGCCGCGACGTCCGTACATGCCTCTACGGCCGTAACCGCCCATACCGCGACCTCCGTAACCTCCCATTCCTCCCATGCCTGAAAAAAAGGGTTTAGGGAAAGTTTTAAGTAGTTTATTGTATTAGTTTGGCAGAATTTATATTGAACGATGTTCTCAGAAGATGCCACACTCACTTGCTAACTCTCTACAAAAGTCGTGCTAAAGAGATTAAAAGTTTGACTATTAGGTGAGTTGCTCGAGAATGTTTCCGGAAAATATGTAGTTTAGGCCCCAGTGCAGAATATTGATATTTCAAAACTTTGTTCAAAATTTACTCTGGGATAGAAATCTTATCTCTAATCGAGATCTAAATCTAGATGATATTCGGATATCTTGATCGTAAAGTTCAAGTCGAAGATTGACGACTTCATTTCGAAACTTTCGGAGTTCAAACAAACTCGACCTCTACAATGACAATTCAATGTCAATCGAACCAACTAAATAGTAATTCAGGTAGATTGTATTAATGATTATAGATTAAAACTCTTAACTCACCCCATTAGGCTTCATACAATCAAAAAAACCAACCAGCTAAATATTAACTTATGATGTAATTATGGTAATTAACAATTAAATATTATAACCCAGAACTCACCCTATTTTCACTTAGTATCTATTTAAAGTATTTATTAAAGTTTATAAACAATTAAAACGTTGTAACTGACCCCATTGAGCGGCTGTCAATTGCAAGACGGCGAGGATGGAGAATAGAACGATGAGAACCTGCATGTTTGAGGGGGGAAGTGTTGGTCTACCAGCCGCTAGGTCGGGGCTTTATAGCCTTGGCCCCAGAAATAATACAGGTTATTCATTGATATCGAACAATAGTCTATCATCACTTCTTGTGACCTCGGCGTGGTGTAAGAATTCGTCCAATAGCAGCGGTGTGGCTAGCCATGATAAGCAGTTCAGCGAACAGACGAGAACTGATTCAATTGACTCGAAATTGACTTGACTTGGTTCAGTTCATAGAAGGCGCTGTTTCCAAACAAGCCAATAAGGTGTATGTTGCTATATTTCGCTGTGTATGTAGTTTGACCGCGTCGTTTTTCGGTTGTTAAGAGAGGAGCTAATGTTAAAAAGGTCCGGGTACGTACTATAGTCTTTTCCATTCCTACTGAGACTCCTACAGTAGGAATTCGAAACTTCCAAGCCGTTTTGCTCACTTACTTTTGATTGGAGAAGTTGAGGATTTTCGTACCTGATTCTTCTTTACAGGTTAAGTAGATATACGAGAGAATTTTTCATGAACTTCATTTTCAGCTTCACAACAGCCTTCGGTGAGTTTGTAAGGTTACTGTAGGAGTCTTAGTAGGAATGGTGTGAACTATACCTCCTCCCAGATTGTATTATGAAAATATTGTTTTGTCGCAGTTGTACGATGTCCCTCCACCCATCTAACAATTGTCCCCACCTTACCGCGATTTGTTCAGTATTTCAATTTGGCGGGGTGATAGTTCCACGAGAGGGGTGGGGGGATTGTTAGGTGGGGACGTGTACTTTTTACAGAGAAGATGCGTATTTGATGAAACTGTAATTTTATTGTGCACTGAGCATGTGCAAAAACATCCCATCGGCCTATAATGACGTAGTTCCTTTGTTTCTTTACGTTTCACTTTACGTTTTATTTACGTTTTTTCTTTACGGTTATCTTTTAGCTTTAGTTTCATCGTCATTCAGGTTCTATACTAGAAGTAGATTGAATAGTCACGTAAAGTTAACATTTTAATGAGGAGTGGCACTTTTTCATTGCACGTTTTTGAGTTCTGATGTGTGTTCAACATGTTTCACGTCTGTGCAATCGACTAACAGTATATATCCAAACTCAAATGGCAGAAACTAGTATCTTTTGAGAAACGATCGAAGACCATATTATATCATCACTTTATAATGACCTTGCCAAAGTGTGAAAATTCGTCGAGTCCCAAGTATGTTTAGTGTTATCAGAAAACTGAATTTGTTCGAAAATCTACCGTCAAAAATAACTTCAAAATATCCAAAATCAGTTCTTTCATAGAGAAAACTGTTTTTGGCAACTTCGCGCATGTGTAAGAATTCGTCCAATACCAGAGATGTGGCTAGCAATAATAAGCAATGAGACACTAAGCGAACAAGAGCTGACTCATTTGACTTGATATTCACTTCATTTGATTCAATACACAGAAGGCGATGTTTTCAGAGTGAGTCTATACTGTGCATTGCTTTATTCCGCAGTGATTGTAGTTTGACTGTGGTTTTCGGTCGAAATTCGGAAATAATGGCGTTTACCTAGTTTCAACCACAACTTTGTCGAGGAGATTTCCTGCTCACCGACTTTGACACACATCAGAACAAGTGGTCAAGTTGTCTGGAGGACCCTGTTCTGGTTTTGCTCTATTAGTTCACTCGCCTATTTGAGTCGGAAAAGTTCGTTACTTCGTAACCGAAAGCACTACGCGAAGTGATTATTGAAGTGCCACATTCTTTCTTGAAAGCTAGCTGTGGCATCAACAAAGAGGATTGTTTTGTGGAAGAATTGTACAATTGCTCCCCCCCCCCCCCTGATCACAAATAAGGTGGTACCCCTATTAAAGAAACCGTTCCGCTATAATCTGAGTTTCACGAAAAATTTAAAAAGTTTAGAAGGGTTTTCAATGTCTTCCCATAGACGATGAAAAAACTTTCTGATTGAAAATTTTTAAAATTTGCATAACATCAAGCAATAAAAAAGTGGACATGAACATTTTCACCGTGACGCAACTTGACTTGGTTCATTCACGTCCAGATTTATTTTTATTTTTTAGTCTCTATTTGTGTTGTCGTATATGATAGAACGTTTTAAAAATGGTTTTGTAGTTCTATAGGCTATTTTGAGCATACCCCGTACGCAACTCCCCTATCGGTGTCATTACGTAAGCACCTTTTCTGACAAAACGAAGCAAGATCGAGATATAAAAGTATATATTTTTGATAATGGTTGTTCATTTGCCAAAAGGTCAGATTGTTAACTCATAAGTGAAAATTAGAGCGGGACGGATTCTTTAAATGGTTTATGAAAGTTGTGTCTCACAGTTGTATGGTGTTCCCGAGCACGCGAGGCTTTGTCGATTCACAATTGTGTGGTTATGTTTCTCATATTTCATACACTCCTAATTTAACAGTCTTTCGGGTACTTCAAAAACCCCATGTAGAAAAAATATAATCTGTTGAAAACGCTAGTCTGTTATCTCGTTGACCTCGCCAGAGTGTAAGAATTCGTCCAACAGTGTGGCTAGCGCAAACCGACTCACTTGAAGGGGGGGGGGGGGGGGGCAGAAGGAAGAGCTTATATGAGAACGTTCCTTTTAACCGACCAACATGTACATCTACTATTTGAAACTAATGCAGCTAACTTGCATACAATCTACACACTATATTCTCATTTGGCGCGCACTACGTTTTGTCGCTCTCTTTTTATCTCCAAAAGAAGAACGGTACTTTAGCCACAATACACTTACTCAAAAAAAAACTTTTAGTCAACTGCACAGTTAAGTGGAACATGTGAAACACAGCAGAACTCAGAAACGTGCAATGGCAAAGTGCACGATGCCTCATTATAATGCTCACTTCACGTGACTATTCAATTTACTACTAGTATATCTCGGTCCAAATATATATCGAACTTCCGAAAATCACTGCTTGTGACGTAACGAAAAGTTTTTTGGTAATCTCGCGCTTGGGAATTCGCCAAACAGCAGTGCGCCAACGATGAAAATCGTCAATGTATTAAGCGGAAGTATACGTTTCTTTTCACAAGTAGTAAATGGAAGACTTACGTGAAACTTGAAGAGAAATTATACGTCGTGCATACTATCACTGCACGTTCTCGAAATCTGCGTGCGTTTTTGATACCAGAAGGAAGTTGTATTGAAGCTTGTGTTCTACTGTTCGAACAAGTTTGTTTATCATGTCTGATTTTGTTCTGATTCGGACACCAAAAAAGCAAAAACGTTGTACAATAAGCAACTGGTACATTTTGTAGGTTCTAATGTATAGTTTTTCATGTGTAGAGTTCTTAAACCTTAACAATGTATTTTGACGATACTATTATGATTACGCGAAGTTTCACAAACATTCGTGATAAACAGTGGAACATCAACGCCAGATCATTACAAACTGTTGCCTCACCCCATCGAACTTTCCATGAAGCATAAATATTGGAAGGAAAGTGAGCATTTGTCTCAAGTACAAGTCGAGTTTTTGAGGTCGAATATCGTTCGATTTCTCTACAGACGATAGTGTGATCAGAATAAACGTTTGGCAAACATAAACAAGAACACATGACGTAATATAAAGAATTCATTGGCTTTTTACCGGAGAAGTATTAATTTGTTTGATGAGACTTGGCGCTGCTCACTTCTTGCCCATCATGCCCATGCCCATCATGCTGTTCATGCCCATACCGCCCATACCGCCCATGCCGCCGTAACCCATCATCCCTCGGCCACGTCCCATTCTGCGCATCATTCGGCGACCACCCATGCGACCTCCCATCATACCTGGAAACAAATAATATGATTTTAAGAAACACTGGCGAATATTCAGCAATTTGCGAACAACAGAAACGAGAGAGCTCGAAGGTGAATGGGATCGCAGAGGAACGTCTACGTCTATCTGACCTACACACTCTTTAGTCGTGGCCGCTATAAAGTGTATGTCAATTAGCAGAAAATTGTCTGAGTAGAATTATGGTTTGTCAGAAAACATTGTTATGTCTTTCAAAATGTATTGGAATCATTATATATTTACTCTAAGAAATCGTGTCGATGGGAGACAGCACCACTTTGTATTATTCAAACAAATTTGGATTATTCAAAATCTTACAAGGACGGGAGTGCGCGATACTCTTATTTACGTGATAATACAAGTCTCGACTGTACCAGTACAGCTCTGTGTCAGAGTTTAAATATGAAACACGTACCATATTGAGCTTCGGCCAGTTGGAATACAGCAAGGAGAGAAAATATAACGAGAAGAAGATTCATTTTCGACAATGGTATGCCATAGGTGGTGAGACGGCCAACTTTATAGGAAATACCAGGTAAATTACCGGTTTCAGTCACGTTCCGAGCTCTTTTTCGGACATTTCACCCTATGTCGTCGTTGACTGTTCATCAAACTGTTCGAGATCATTGGACCCAGTTTGTTTCATTTCATATTTCAAATCAGGTGTTTTAAAATGCCATCATGAGTTGAGAAAAAGTTCGCTAGACAGTACACATTGTTCGGTGAACAGAACCATCATTCATTGACTAGTGAAAATTGACTTCAATTGAAATGTGGCGTACAATTCTTTTGAAACGGGAAAAAATGTTCAAAAGAGACAAGGATGAAATGATAGGTGTGTTCCAGTAGATTCAAATGAAAAGTCACGGTTAAGGCCTCAGAGCCCTAAACTGGAATAATTTGTTTAGTTCTCAGTATGAGAAAAAACAAGCGCGCCTATACTTGTCTTGGTTGTCTTGTTTCGCTGGGTTTGTAGTTTAATCTGACTGTTTTAGCCTAAATTTAAGCAATCTTGCTGTATGTTCCGATCAAACTACAATTTGAGTTTTCTCACTCCTATTTGTTTGTAAAAGTGCGGTTCGAAATCAAAAGACGGATAGGGGTCGCTCAGAAAGGGAAAGGCTGAAACTTGGTCTCTTTTGATGTGTTTGTAGTATGATCTCTCTGTTTATCAGTTACATTCATCGCTCTATGATGTTCAGGTAGAACAAACCAAAAACTAGATTTGGTCATTACCTTGATCCACTATTCTTACACTCAGTGATCTAATATGAAAGGAGTTTTGATAGGTGTACTTGTGTTAATGTCAAAACCAATGACTTTTAGTCATTACGTGAACACAAAACTGTGTAGATAAGTATAAACTTAGTTTTTGACAAAAACCCAACCCGGCGTGTTTCCGAACTCCTCAACCTACTCAGAGGAACATGATAAGAAAACTAAAGGATTTTCATAACGTTCCATACTATTCTTGACGTGCGTTGCTACTTTTTACTTCCGATTACTCAATGCCCCTTCGTCTAATCTCAATGACTCCCATAACTTTTCTAATTGTTTTACACCGCTATTGTTCAAAGATGACTCCGGTAATTCAAGTAATGGTGCGTTTTTATGAGAAACGATACAACCTTTAAAAGTGCCCCTTTTTCATCACATCGATAATCGGAAGGGACAGTGTGACTTGCGCGCGGGCTTTCGACAGAAAAAGTTTTCGTTGAAAGGGGAAACCCCCGAACAATGCGGACTCGTGTTGAAAAAGATCGATGGACCGAAACAATCAATTCCATCAACTGGAAACAGAACTGAACGCTCGAAAAAGTTTTTAGTGGACACAATTGATGGTCATGAACTCTTAAAGAAGGACGATTATGTCGTCCAATCCCAACGCTCCAGTCCTTAAACTGCAATACATGTTTCAATTGCTGTTTGGAGACTGAAGCGTTTGGATCGGACCAAATAATCGTCCTTCTTTAATGCCATGAATCAATCAGGTGATATGCTTGGTATTTTGCAATATCAATTGTTCAAAATTGTTTCAAAAAATTCAAAAAAATTGTTCAAATTATAGGAATCACTCATGACAGGTAAAGGCAGAGCGATATAAATTGGTCGGTCAGTTGTGATTGTGCCCCGAGTCTACTGTGTTTCAGTAATAATAATAATATAGTTTATTGTTCATTGATAACTTCAATGAGTAAGCTAAGAAAACATAACAAACAGCTGGGTTTATTTGGCCAAACGTGTTTTTAAGGATCTTGATCTGAAATTTCTATTGTGTATGCAGATCACCATATTACACATCATCATTTCACAATAACAATCATACAAACAAATATATCTGATAATATATCTGTTGAACGGATTTCTAGCCAATATACTGTTAGTCAATTGACAAAGTGTACGGTCCCTCATTAAATTTTACTTAACTTCTAGTATAAAGAGGCTTGATTGATTCGTACATTTCCCAAGTGAATTGTAAAGGTCGGCTGAGTTATTTCTGGTGATTGCACTGATTAGACGTTTACTGAACGGATATCACAACACAAAAATAAGACATAGAGATCGTATTAAAAAATCGAACTCATATCAGAATAGTACAAGCCCGCACTTATAATAATATAATAATATTTATTCCTTCAAGTTATAGCACATAATAATAATCTTTCGTGACTTAACCGCTTGACCACCTGGCAGCGTCTCCTCAACCTCATGAGAAAGTCATATGACTTTCTCATTAGATACCTACTATGAGTAAAACGTGAGACGGCCGCTACAATGTCGTTGCCGTCTCAGTTTTAACTGTTGTTTATCAGCCTGCGTCTCCTCAAAACATATGCTATTTTCATGAGTAAAACTTGTCACGGCAGCGACATTGTCGTTGCCGTCTCAATTTCGACTCAGTCGGCGGGGGCCGAGTCAGTGAGTTCTCAGAGTAATGAGCTACTCGTGAGCTCCCGAGGTTGTAGCATAGCAATCAATGGAATTTCATCAGAAGCTCGTGATATATAGCTCATAGAGTGTCTCATGAGTTTATTGAGGGATTGGTGCGCCGGCTGATTTCTTCAGACAATCATTCAAACTTCATACCAACAACGTTTTTCAATAATGTAGCCGTTAAATTAAAAACAAGTTTATGGCACGATTCATTATGGGAAAGAATGACTAATGTACACAGTACACAACATATGGATTTCTATCGCAGATTGATTTTCTTTTTTCTACTTCTTGCCCATCATCATCATTGGGTTCATCATGCCCATGCCCATCATGGGGTTCATCATGCCCATACCGCCCATTCCGCCCATCATCATTCTACGACGCATCATCCGGCGTCCGCCATACATACCCATCATGCCTGAAATGTTCCAAAATGTAGGAGTAGACCAATATGTGGACCAAGTTGTATTTTCGTTTTTACGCTTATGACTGTTCTTCAATTTGGTCTTGAATGCGCCACAACCAAACTAGGAACACCGCAGTTATGGACACAAACGAAATGAACTTCCCGCCATGTCCACAACCAATATAGTTCAAAACACAAAGAACAAACTTTTAAGTATTGTTGTGGTTCTGCACTTCAACTGTATTCTCAACCACCTTACACTTACACTACGAAGTGAACGAGTACCAATCCTCATAATCGTAGCATTAGGCCTAAGAGAGTATAGGAGTGTTCAGTTAAATATTGCACTATACATTATTATTCTATACGTTCTACTTAACTGTATTCACACTTTCTGAATTTATTTAAAAAAAATCAAATAGTTAAACCCACCATATGCCGCCGTGAGCTGAAAAATGCTGAGAATAACAAGCAGAACAAGGAAGCAGTTCATTATGGTCTATTGGGTAACTTGACTTGGAGCCTGTCCGTTTTATAGACAATAGTCAGGTGAATTTCAGGTTTAGATGACGAACTAAGATTTTTCAGTGTCATTCAGTGTAACAGACGGGAGTTCAGCAAATTGTTCTGGAACTATGAGCTCTGTTGTCTCATCATTCATTTTTCTGAACAGGGTGATCCAGGATGAAACTTAACTATCGGTCAGTTTGATGTGTTTGTAGTTTGATTCCACTGCGAAGCTAACTAAGTTTCGGATTACTGGTGTATAGTAGCTGTTGTATTGATAATATGTATTGTATACGTGTTCCATCGCATTCAAGTTGTACGTAATATAGCGCCGCAGTACATAAGCTGGTGCAGTCACTCGGCTACAGTTGTGATGTAGTTATTCTGGAAGTTTTGGAATGTTCGATTGATTTAATTCTAATTTTTGATCAATATTAGTTCTGTTGGTAACCCGCGTACACCCTATTCCATATTAGGAAAGTCTCGTTCAAGTCGTCTCCTTATAACATTTAGTGGCTTCCACTAAGTATTACTATTCTATCATCGATTCATCATTTATTTGAGCTTATGTTTGTGACACACGGCAAACTGCAAACAACATTCACTCTATCTATACAGTGGATGGAGATCACATAATGAGGGAACGAAAAAAAATTCTTTTGTTCGTCAAAGTGAAACCAACTCATTCCGATAAATGGTTTGGTTGGCGACCCGCGTACTCGTGTCGAGTTTGCATAATGTCCAAGTGGAGTTTGGTAACGTGTTCGTGCACTTTCTCACGTGTTTGTGCAATTTCTCACGTGTTTGTGCAATTTCTCACGTGTTTGTGCAATTTCTCAATTTCTCATAACAGACAGGTCCGAGACAATCAGTCATTCACTTCTGTGACGACGGCGACAAAATACTGAGCAGATTCATCATTTCGGTAGCCTCACTATTCGCTGTGCTTGCTTTGTTCGTAGCTGAACAATCAATGAGAAATGGCGCAAATGTTTCTGAGTTTATTCGGAGTGGACTATGTCAACCTGTTCAACAAGTTTCTCAAGAGTGCAAAGTCACTGACTTAATTTACCGAGTTTTTGATAATTGTTGCAAAAACCGAGCCAAGGTCATGAATAGTTCAAGCAAACACTCAATCATTTGACCACCTGACTTTTTGAGCCAATCATTCGAATGTCATAATGACAATCTTTAACGGCAACTATTTGGGCGGCGTAGATAAGAGCCTTAGCTCGGGAAGCGTTATTACCAGCTCGAGAAGTTCGTCATGAAGCCATTGCGCCAACTGGGACCGAACCGTTGTAGATTGAGTTCTATCGTGCGCACAGCCGTTTTGTAATGACGTAATGTTTTCAGTTCAATTGAAAAACCGAATAATGGCACGGTTCATTATGCAAAAACACGAAAACAGCGAAATGAATAATATACCTATTACACAATATATAAAGTCTCGTAACAGATCGATTACTTCTTTCCCATCATCATCATTGGGTTCATCATCATCATGGGGTTCATCATGCCCATACCACCCATACCGCCCATACCGCCCATCATCATTCTACGCATCATCATTCCGCGTCCTCCGTACATTCCCATCATACCTGAAAATGCAAATCTAAAAAATGTAGCCTAAATTTGTTCTTGAACGCGCCGGAACGAAACAATAATCACCGAAGGTTCCAACAAAATGCAATTTCTATATCATTTCCAAAATCAATAATAGTTCCAAAACAAAACGGAGAAAGTCATCAAGCATTGTTATGAAATCAAATAGTTAAACCCACCGTATGCCGCCGTAAGCTGGAAACTGCTGAGAATAACAAGCAGGACAAGAAAACAGTTCATTGTGGCCTATTGGGTTATTTGACTCTCGAGCCCATTCGTTATATAGGCAATAGTCAGGTGAATTTCAGGTTTAGATGACGATTTTCCAATATGTTATGGTGTAACAGGCGGGAGTTCAGTAAACTGTTCTGGAACTATGAGCTATGTTGTCTCATCATTAATTTTTCTGACCAGGGCCACTCAGGATGGAACTCTACTATTGCTCGGTTTGCTGTGTTTTTCGTGTGATCGCATTGTATGCGTCTTAATTTGGTGTATATACGTTGGTCAATTGCACAATCACGTTTACCATGTTAAACACATCCAAACTAAGAAACGTGCAATGACAAAGAGCATCATGCCTTAACAGAATGGTAACTTTAAGTGACTGTTCGGTTTACTTCTAGTAAAGCTATGTTTGTGATGGTAGAAGGTGTTGTGTTTAATTTCTGCCGCCTGCATACATGTTGTACGTAATATGGCGCCGCGGTACAAAAGCTGGAGCAGTCACTCGGCTACAGTTGTGATGTCGTAATTCTTGAAGTTCCTAAAATCTAGACTCTCCGACTGAGTTCTTATTTTCGATCGAGATTAGTTCTAATTTTGGATCGAGATTTTTTGGTGTTTTGCGTATATCTTACCTCATATAACTGAATACTAGTTGATCGCGCTCTCGTATATGGCATTCAGTGGCTTTTTAGTATTTATTTCCATTCTATCAGCGGTTTTATTATTTCTACAATTTTTTTTGTCACACAATACAAACAAGATCCCTCCCCTACCGCTATAGTATGGTATACCAAAAAAAGAGGTACGAGCGCAAGAATAACTATTTTGTCCGTCAAAGTGAACGTGATCCATTTCGACAAAAGGTTTGGTTGGCGACCCGCCGCGTTCCGGTGTGGAGTATGCATATTTTCCAAGGGAACTTCGGTACCGTTCTTATTGAATTTGTCATTTGCACAAACAGTTCACAGATTAGCCATTCATTCTTGTAGTTGTCCGATGAGAGACTGGAGACTGTGCAGGTCGGCGGGACGATAGGGTGGAAAATCGTTACGGCCAGCTCATGCGGTTTTCCATAAATGTATCATGCCGACTGGGATCGAATCGTGATACATCGAGTGCCAGCGTGCGCTTAACCTTTGAAGCACTTGCACCAGAACGTTTTTCAATATTGATTGCTCATTCAATTGAAAAACAAAATCATGGCAAAATTCATTATGCAAAAAAACGCGAAAACAGCAGAAACAAATAATGTACATATTACACAATTAATGAATCTCGATCGAACATAGATTACTTCTTTCCCATCATCATCATTGGGTTCATCATACCCATCATGCCCATCATGGGGTTCATCATGCCCATACCGCCCATTCCACCCATACCGCCCATCATCATTCTACGACGCATCATTCTGCGTCCTCCGTACATACCCATCATGCCTGAAAAATGTCAACAATCATGAATAGAAACGAATCAAATTAAAAAAAAACATTCAAGCATTGCTATACATCTACTTTTGAACTGTATTCTCAACCACTAGTTACACCACAAAATAAAAAAGTATCAATCCACATTCTCTGACTAATCTGCATAACCTCAAACCAAATATGTTTTCATTTTTAGTCAAACGCAATGATAACGTCCAGTTAAACGATCCACTGTTCATGATTATTCTATACGTTCTGCGTCACTATTCTATTCACATTTCGCAAACGTAGATAAGGTAAAATCAAATATTTTAACCCACCATATTGAGCTGCGGTGAGCTGGAAAATGCTGAGAATAACAAAAAAGACAAGGAAGCAGTTCATTGTGGTCTATTGGGCACCTTGACCCGCCAGCCTATCCGTTTTATAGACGACTATACCAGGTGAATTACAGGTTTTGATGACGATCCGAACTATTTCAGTGTGATGTAGTGTAATAGGCGCGAGTTCAGCAAACTGTTCTGGAACTATGAGCTCTGTCTGTTCACCAATTGTACTGACCGGAGTTACCCAGGATGTCACCAGCCAAATTGATCGGTCTGTTGTGTTTTTCGTTTGATCCCATTGTAATGCGTCCTAATTTGATTTATACACTGTTGGTCAATTGCACAGTCACGTGGAACATGTTTAACACATCCGAACTAAGAAACGTGCAATGACAAAGTGCACGATGCCTCATTTGAATGCTGTATTCACGTGACTACTCAATTCACTTCTAACATTTATGCCGCCTGCATATATGTTGTACGTAATATGGAGGCGCGGTACAAAAGTTGCGGCAGTCACTCGGTTACAATTGTGATGTCATTATTTTTCGAATTTCGGAATCTTCGATTGATTTAGTTCTAGTTTTTATCAAGTTCAGTTTTGTTTGTAACTCGAGTATACCTCATTTCATATAACTAGAGTCTAGTTGAATGCGTTATATATGACAATCAGTGTATTTTCAGTATTTATTTTAATTATATCAACGGTTTTATTGTTTCTACAAAGATTCTGTTTTTACACAGGTCGAACTACAATAAGATCGCTCCCCACCGCTCTAGTATGACATATTAAAAACACAAAACGACGAACGAGCGCAAGGAAAATTATTTGGTTCGTCAAATCAAAGTGAACGTGATTCATTTCGACAAAAGTGGGCATATCTCTTGTGGACTTTGGTAACGTGCTTATCAAATTTCTCATGGGCAGAGACATTTCCCAGACAATCGACTACTCACTTTTGTGGCCGCCCTGGCCAAAAACTGTGCAGATTGGCCAGACGCTAAGCATCGAAAATTGGTAGTACCAGGCGTCGTACCAAACCGTCCAACCTCATGAGAAGTTCATATGAGTTTCTCAAGAGATACCTCATTAGCTACTTGTGAACTCGCGATGTTGTAGCATAGCAAATGATAGACTCATGAGAAGCTCGTGTTAATAGCTCATGAGGTGATCTCATGAACTTTTGTGGGGACTGCTACGCCGCCAGCTCATACGGTTGGTGAAAAACCGCGCCAAGTTGGATTGAACCGTGATTTATTGATTCCCAGAGTGCGCAGAATCTTTCGACCACTTGGACCAGATTTACAGTATTGATTGAATTGGAAAACTAAATCATGGCACGATTTATCATGCAAAAAGGCAAAAACAGCAAAGTAAATAATGTACATATTACACAATAATTGGAGTCCCGCCAGAGATCGATTACTTCTTGCCCATCATCATCATAGGGTTCATCATACCCATGCCCATCATGGGGTTCATCATGCCCATACCGCCCATACCATAACCACCCATACCGCCCATCATCATTCTACGGCGCATCATTCTGCGTCCTCCGTACATGCCCATCATGCCTGAAACATGTCAACAATGAACAATAGATTAAAAACAACGAATACAAAAAGAATGCTACGGCTCATAGATGGTATGATAAATGCCATTCAATTTCATTATAGCTCATAATCAAATTTATGTTCTACGTCCTAGTCTACCCTCTCCATCTCGGTTTCATTCCTAATTTTCTCTTTCTTCATGTCTTTGTCACAACCAGGCGCGGTAGAAAACCCTCAAAAACTCATGAGATACCTCGTGAGCAACTTCTCACGAACTTCTAATAACTCTATCGATTTTTATGTTACTATTGATTTCTATGTTAGAAGTTCCCAAGTAGCTCATTAGGTGTTCATGATATTTTCCTGAGAAACTCAAATGAAATCTTATGAAATTGGATGGATCGCTACGCTGCCAAAGTCAAGGTCAAGAAAACTAAACCGAATCAATTTGGTCAGTCCTATCGTGAACGGTTATCATTGATTATGAGAAAATATCTTCGACATCGAACATAATAGCGTTGCATCACTACATACACAAAGAAAAACAGAGATTTCGTTAGTTTTGACTGTCCTTTTGTCAACGCTAGACAGATTCTTCAACCACCAGTTACATCACGATAAAAACGAGTACCAAATCACAGTATCATAATATTTCTGACAAATACCACTTCAGAATATGAGAACGTTTAGTTGATAGTTGCACTAATGATGAACAAACGTTTTACGTGACTGCTTATTTTACGTTTAGTAAATGTACATGAAGTGATATTCAACCACTTGAACTTACCATATTGAGCTGCGGTGAGCTGAAGTATGCTGAGAACAACGAATAGGACGAGAAAGCAGTTCATTGTGGTCTGTTGGGTAACCTGACCAGCGCGTCCATCTGTTTTATAGGCGGTGTCCGCTAGATTACAGGTTTTGATGATGATCCAAAGTTTTTCAGAGTGATTCAGTGTAACAGGCAGCAGTTCAGCGAACTGTTCTGAAACAATTAGCTTCGCCGTCTCGCCATTAATTGATTCGACAGACACGGTTGATGCCGATGTCTGTGACCATATCAATTAAAGCAGAACACAGTTATATCAATGAAAGTTTAAAATCAATAAGTTAGTTCCCTTGATTAATCATCGTTAGTAAGTCATTCAAGATAGTCAATTCAAATGCAGTTGTCAGTAGAATTATGACGTGACCGTTCAACACAATATATCAAACCTGTTATCATATCTCGCAATTTTCCGGAAACGCTAACCTATATAAAAAACGTAGTAAAGACATTGATCCTGGCATTGACAAACGAAATAACCGCATAGAAATTCACGTGAATTTGTCGAGAGCTTGGAGTAGAAGAAGTAATGCGTCTTCACTTTTGGCTTGTTCAATCATGATTAAACATTCTTCCACTTTCCGTGCCCACATTTTCTTGCAATGGATGATCAATCAAACACATATTTCAAAGAGTTTATGATACCAGTCATGAGTGGCACCAAGTGTACAAAATATCATGAAATGGTGGAAAATATGGTACAAAGATTATTATTAATACATGTTGGTTATTTTCCGTACATTCCCATTCCGCGCATTCCGTACATGCCCATGCCTCTTCCGTACATTCCGCGACGTCCGTACATGCCGCGGCCGCCGTGCATACCTCTGCCGTACCGCATCATGCCGTGACCGTAACCTGGAAAGTATACTCAGTATAATTTTTATTTCATTACAAATGTTTTACTGAGCGGCAATTAATATCTCCTTCGAGTTCTTTAAATGAGAAAAATGATCATCATTCATTTTATGAAAAGAGAATTCCAAACAGAGAAAGAGAGAATAATTACTCAGTCCCAATCTCATCGAGTCAAATAGTGGACAGATTTCCTTCAACCTGTTTGTTGAATCTGATTAGGGCATTTTGAACATATTTGTGAACCAACTGTCGAATAGTTTGTTTGTTACTTTCAGTTTAGTGTACCTTGAGGAATTTCCTGTGAATTCGTTCCTATATGAGTAATTTCATATGACTGGACCTCTGTCAGGAAAACATATTTCCCGACAGCACGATAGTTAACTTATTTCGTTGTACATTGTAAACTGAGAAATCTGAATTCGTAGTTAGGCAATCCTTCCAATTCACGATTGTGCTAACTTTTTCAACAACAGTCTATATGGTGAGAATACAAAATTAAAAATGGTAACAATGTCACAACTGTCCCTTACCCCATTGAGCGGCCGTGAGCTGAAGTACTGCAAGAAGAGCGAAGAGCACGAATAGAAGTTGCATTGTTGTAGAATATGGAACTATTGATAATCTATGCAATGCAGAGTGTCTTTTATACCTTAGAAAGTCGTTGTATTACAGGTTTCCGATAATAAAAGTGTCGATCGCGTCACTATTTTTCGGAAATTCATCACAGTTCGCTATATTACGATGAGAGCGTGCAAGATCAAACGGCGAACTTGACTTTGAGAAACAGAAATTGGAGAGATCGCCTAACAAACATATGAATGTTGTCATTTTCTGAAAAAAGTATCTTTCAATGAACTAATTGAAATAGAAAAGTTTTTTGTTGAGAGTTTCAACTTCGAATAACATCCTCTTATTTTCTAAACAGTAACACATTGGAACACTAGGAACGCAACAGTACTATTCATTCATCTTCACATTCACTGAATCAACTTTGATTATAAAGTTTATTCTACCAATCCCGAGGTACACAAAAAAGACGATTACATGCAAGTGAACATCAAATCATATACGGATAAAGGCTTAAGAAATGGAAATCAGCTGCATAATCATATTGAAAAGCTGTTTGTTGGTTACTTTCCAATCATTCTCAGTATGCCGTAGAGTCCGCGCATACCGCCCATGCCCCTGCGTCTTCCGTACATACCACGACGTCCGTACATGGCACGGCCGCCGCCGCGCATACCTCTTCCGTACCGCATCATGCCGCGGCCGTAAACTGGAAAATTTTGTATCAGGATTTTTTTCTCGTTTTTGTGTGTATTTATAACGTTATTTGATGTTTTGCAACCTGAATGTAACCGACAGCCACTTGGAGAACTTTTAGCTAACTTATCGTTGACGCCAACGACACCTTCAGCAACACACAGTAATAACAAAGTGCAATAAAGGTAGTTATATTGTGTACAAGTAAGCACCTTGTCGTAAGTACTAATAGATCGCCAATGGTCTGTTATGTTCGAGATAATGAATGAGTTTTTGATCGAACTTGGCACATTTTTTGCTGAAAACAATGTTTCGGGGTTGCTGAAAACAATGTTTCGAGTCCGCAGTTAAGTTCTCTTTTCAATTGTGACCGGTATTTTTCAAACTTGTGTCATTTGAAAAGGCAGCGAGAGATTCTCTTTGTTACGTGTTCCTAGCCAGAAGAGATAGTTTCTAGGGAAGGACACTCAACTCTTTTACATGCACTCTGATTGAAAGCTATTCTTGGTTGTGTCACGATCAACAAAGTTCCTACCTATTTGGTAGAATATTCCATACAGAACAAGGTATTTTCAATAAAGTTCGAAATTTTGAGTTCATGAAAGTTAAGAGAATGTTGAACTCACCCCACTGAGCTCCTGTGAGTTGGAGAACGGCCAGAAGAGCGAAGAGCACGAAAAGAAGATTCATTGTTGGCGAATAGAGAACTATTGTTGATTTATACTTTGCATAGAGTCTTTTATACCTCAGGAAGTCATTGTATTACAGGTTCTCGTCTATAAAAACGTGTCGATAACCACTATTCTGTGAACACTCTTCACAGTTTCTTAGATTACAAGGTGTGAGATCCCGAACCGACTTTGAGAGATAACGCTTCGACGAAGATTTGAAGACTTCATGAAAACTACATTTTTCTTCAGAATATTTCGATCAAATCAAAATTACAGTATAGCACACGGTAAGAAGCTAAAAACAAGTGACTCTGAAAAAAAAACTAGTTTATTCGTACAAATCGTTTTCCAACATGAACAACATAGGAGAAGGGTGGCAGGTAGGATGTTACTAGCTCCGCGTTTTCAGTTGGATACCGAAACTGGGGCTCTTCCTGTTGGCTGCGCAGAGACGGGTGATGATTGACGAGGATTCCTGAACAATAAAGTACCTAAATGGTTACTTGTATTTGTTGAATGCTACGTTGAGGATGCCGAGTGGTCAGGTGGTTAGCGTTCTGATGTCGCTCCACACGACACGAGTTCGATCTCCGCTCGGCGCGGTACCTGTATTGCGAACCGAAATGAGCTGTTGACAAAGCTATCTCCATCCTTCACAAACGGTCTTTTCACGGTACATTATGAAAAATGTGTTACTCAGACATTCGTGGGTTAGTAGCGCGCCAGTTGAAATCGTTTTGCCATATGAGCGCAGTCCGCGCCACTTGATGCCATATGAGCGCGGACGTGCCAGACGAGCGGGCTACTAGCGTGCTAGTAGCGTGCTACTTGCGCTCTGCGTGCACTTTTCCAGGCGGGATATTTGGCGAAATCATTCGTTTTTAAAGCTATTAAAGCATTTTCCCGAATTTCCTTCTTGTTTCTGTTATTTTTTTTCAATTATTCAATATTTTCAAGATTCTCGATATTTTTTGATAATTGACTTGGACTACTCCCTAGAAGGGCGTGACTGTTCATGAACACGCGGCTGACGTGATGTCGTCAAAATTGTATTGTGAATTGAAAATACACCTTTTGCGAACAGCTAGGTGAAAACGTATGTGGAACGTGATTCTTATTAATTGGAATTACGTGAAAAATGAAGAACCATCCACCATGGTACAATAACACCCGAAACTTGATTTGTTTAACACGTTTAACATATTTGACTAGCAGAATATATTTTTTTTGTTGTCGATTTATGTTTTTCACTGTTAAAAATATACCCAACTTTTCGAGCTTTGTAAATTAAATATGAAATTTCTTAGGCTTTCAAATCAAACTCGACTCACCCACTCTCAGTCCGGGAAACGCCAGAACATATGAAATATAGAAAAGTGCGATAATGAACTTGGTGAAAGCGCCCATATTACTAGTCTGACTATGTTTTGTGGGCACTAACATGCTTGATTCGGGTAATTAATTATGCTATAGAACTACTAAACGCAAATGGCAGTAGCTGATGAAAAATCGCCCACTAAAACGTTGGGAAGTTTACGAGAAGTTTGCAGAAAGGTTTTACAGAATGAATATATTTCTCCTCGATGTAAATAAGGTGGGTAGTTGCACTATACTACTATATATTTCTGTTCATTCAAATAAGATTCCTTTAAACAGATCAAACGGGAAAAGAGACACTAATTATGTATCCGCATCAAAACAGCATCCATACTAACACTGTTTTTTTCAAAATTTGATATTTTTTCAGGCTCTCAGGACATGTTTTGTTCTCGAAAAGTTGCATCGACCACCCAACGAAAATTTCCAGGATAATTGCACAACAAATCCTGTCTTTCTTCTCTCCGCGGTCCTTAAACCTGTCAAAATGTTTAACTCTTCTTACGAAACTGTGTTTTATAGCGTTTTTATCACTTTGTAAGTTAATTCCTGGACCAACTTTCCACGTATCCTGTCTAACTTGTGAAACTCGTCTCAAATGGGTCAATGTAAAGAAAGCGGGGGAAAAGTATGCGAAGGAGAGTGATATATGCAGCCACATCAACTGGTTTATCACTCGTTTTCATGGAAGATTCCCGCTATTTCCGAACTGTCACTTTTGAAGATCTGCAACCATTTCAGCCATTACAATGTCTTTTATTTTAGGTTTTTGGTGAATTTCAAACTTTATGGGGTTTTCAGTAGATCTAAATTCAAATTTTTACGAATAATTTCATAGAAGAACTGTAACTTCCAAAGCTACAAAAACTCCAGTTTGAATTATTTCTTGTACCAAATATGTGTGTAAATCAGTACAATCTATTCAAATCATAATTAGAGTTTCGAAGTGTCAACGAAATTTGTTTTGTTAAATCAACATTTATTAGCTTTCAAAAATTTTAATCTCATAAATTTTCAGCTATATATCTTCGTTGTTGCACCATCACTCAACGTACAACCGATTTATTGCGTTGTTCTCATAAAATGCGGTTAACCAAACTGCTTTTTCTGACCGGGTTGGTCGTCAGTGGTGAGTTTTGAACGTATTCTCACAACGTTTGGTTGCTTTTCATTGTTTTTAATTAGGGAACTCATTAAATATTTTACTACTCACTCACGCTGACAATTGACGGAGCTGACTTTGCACTGCCCCATAGTCAATTTTCATTGAGTCATGCTGTACTTGAGCAAAAACATGGATATATTTCATTGCATTTCCTAAAATAGGGTTTTTTCAAGTCTCGTCTGTGCCACTCTGCGTCTCTTCTCCCTCGTCATTGGGCATATGTCTTCGACCTCTCTTCGATACGTGGGAGCACATCAGAAATGTTGAATCCCATTCTACGAACCTACTTTTCCCGGTTAGTTTTTCTTATTATTTTTATGAAACCATTATCCTACTTTCTCAATATTGTGTAGTTTGAAATCACCCACAACTAAATTGGTGTTTGATTGAGTTGTGTTGAAAACCTAGCTATTTTAAAGGGACCGTACCTTTATAATGTGCAATGTAAGGTTTTGGAAATTGAAAGAAGTCATTTATTCTGTTTTGAGATAAAAGTTTTACACGTTACATACAAAAAGTGCAGAAAACCACATTATTTCGGGGAAAAATAGAAGCCAACATAATTTGGGTTACTGTGATGCCGTTGCTTTGTTGTTTTCATGATATCTACAAATCCTCTGTCACAGCTTTGATTGTGGTGATTTTGGCAATGTTTTGAATATGGTTTTGTATTTTTATAGACATTTTGAAATGATTGTACGTAAGTGAACTCGGCGGTGTATGTACGTGCGCGTGGTTGCGCTGAATTTTAATGAACACGGAGCAAAACAGGACATTGAGACCTAGATGAATGATTTTGGTTTTATTAATGTAAACAATATCGACTAATCAGCTCAAACCTCCAAATTAAAGAGGCTCCCTTTAAAATGGTCCCTTTAAACGAAATACATAGGAAAATACAGGTATATTATCTTGTTTTCAGTATAACGTTTGGGTAAGGTTTATATACTCTTTATACGTTTTTACAGAGGAATTTCTTTTAAGTTGTGTACTTTATAAAAACAAAACAAAATTTCAGGTGCCATTCTACACGAGAAATTCAACAATATTGTTATGTGACATCTACGAACAAGGAAGACAGAAATGTTTCCCGGAAGGAGGGTAATATTTTATTCTTGATTACGTTTTGAAGTACTTTTATAATTGATTTAGTTGAAAATAGATCAAAACGGGATTTACTCCACTACAGCAATTTCTAGTTTTTACTGGAAAGTAACAATTGATTGTGTTTTTTATATCAAACCTCGAGAGACGAGAAAATAAGGATTATTCAGTCATATTTCTATAAATAATGCGTTTTACATTGAAAAACAAAAATTATTCAGTCATGTGTTTTTTTTGAACTCCTCATCAATTCTAGTTGCGAGTCCGATCCTATGTTGAGTTTTGTCACCGGGCAACTGGGTTTTTTCTGTGGTCCTATTTTCCCGGCATATATCGGTGAGTTTTTGTTCATTACCTCAATACACTATTGTGACGATTTTCATCAAACAACCCGAGTCTCCAGTACTTTTCTATAAAATGCATTCAAGAACCTCTGAACTCTACAAAAAAAGTTTGATAACATCACCATCTAACCAAAACGTGGACCGTTGCAGAAAATGTTGGTTCAAACTTTCACGTTTGACGTGAGTCTCAATCTGAATCCTATATTTTCACAACTCTACATTCAGAGCGATACGACTGTATTTCTGCGTCTCTCTTACGCTCGCGCCACTGTCTCCAATCAATATTCGGAATGCCCAATCCTCTGAGTGACAAAGGTTATTTTAACTATATGTTTTGTCTAATTCAATGTTTCATTTACTTTTCAACACTGTTCCATTACACAATTAATATTACCCATTATTAGGGAAAAAATAGCAGAGTTTTGAACAGTTATGAAACCAAAAACATTCAAGTTCGTTCTAGTTGGTTTTGCTTGTGTGTGAACATGTTGGTTTTTCACTACACATTAGGCTAATCATTGTTTACCAAATTGTTTGTTTGTTCACAGATAGATGTCGCGGTCTTCCGAAGTTCTTCTCCTGTATCACCCCTTCGTTGGAGAAGGCCTGTGGACAGGTCGCCGTGGGACTCATAGCCGGCGCCATCAACCATTTCGGGTGTGCACTGAAGGAAGGTTAGTAAGATTTTAGTTTATTCATGTTAACATTGCTTACATTCATCTGATTCAGGGTTAAATTATAGTAATCTAATACATTCAATGCCTATACATGGGAGAACTGTTACTTACACCGTTCGACTCAGTAGTAGACTTTCCAATTATGAACATTGACCTGTTTGCAGATGACATGTAGAAACTGATCACATGCTTCTATATTCGGTAAGAATTATGTTTTGTACTAGTTTCCGCCCGTTCAGTGTTTTGTCGAATTTTCAGACACGAAGTTTCTGTCGGAATTACGAGCTTTGAACGACTCCGATACCTACACTTATGACAATCTTCACGGTGAGCTAAATACGAATAACAAACCATGTTTTTAATCAGGCCGACCTTTGTGTGTAGTTTGATGACTTTTCTCGAAGCTTACCAATTAGAGAGAAAGTTATTCGTGGAAGGCGTGTTGCAATAAACGATTGTTTTCTGCCGAACCTAATCCATAGCTTTCATTCCAGACAGTAAAATCATTCATTCATTTTTTGAACATTCAATTTTTCACAAACAGTAGAGTGTTCTTTCAGATTTCCTTGCTGAAAACCGACCGTCGAACGGGGCTAGTTCGCCGAGGTCCAGTGAGAATGGTAAGTTTACAATGTTACTACTCTCTCAAAGCGCAAGTTCAACAGACGTTTTTCTATAAAGTGCAACTAGAGTCCGAACGTTTTCTCGTTGTTTTATTGTTTAGAATTCTAATTAAGTGCAAATCTTACAGACCAAGCCTCCTCCATCAATACTTCGAAAACAATTCCACAAATGCATGACATTTTGAACAGTACGAGTTCTGAAAACTCTAACCCATCTGACGAACCGGTACCGCATCCTAAAAGGGCAAAATCGGTCACGTCTCCGGTAATCGTTGAAGTAACGTCATCGTCAGCACACGAACCCACGCAATCCACGATGGATCTGAGAAGTCAGAATACCTCGGAGGAAGTACACGAAACATACACCACCCAGTTGGTCTCAGACAACATGAATGACCCGGAAACATCCAGAATGACTACTGATCATCCATTAATTTCCTCCACGGAAATTGCGGAACTTCACGGTTCTTTGACGGACATACATATGGCTGACCAGACGATGTCAAAATCTGTAATCAATGCCAACTCAGCTGAAGTTGATGACAACTTTGCTTTTGGTAACACCACAAATGTTGCAACCGAAGTGAATTCACCGGAAAATGTGGGTACTTCAACCAGCTTCGACGATTTCGAAGTCAGATCTGATGATGATACCGAAAGTCCAGTCTTGAATTCCACCAAAATATTCTCTACATCTGATGTGTTTCCCCCAGGCGTTCCAGAGAGGACTTCTGATCGTCATGAAACCATGTTTGAACTAGAGAAGAGTCCAGTTTTTGATGTTCAATCAACCGAAACGGAAAACCGCATGTTCGATGCAAAACTTGTCCAAGCTGAAAACAACTCGTCATCTCACGGCGACATGACTTTGGCTGAGGTTTCCGATAGTGAAGTCTTGGAAACTCCATCGAACAAGAAAATCTTTTCTGATGACGTTGTGTCAAAAACACTGAATGATGACACCGATAACGTCGCTCCTCTTCTTCACGACTACAATGATGATCTCACGAGATCTATTGATGACTCTTCATCTGACAGTAATAACAACGAAAAAAGTAATAACACGTCGATCGACACCACTTCGACCTCTAATTTGATATCGGCAATGTCAGAATCTGACAAGATGAATACTTCGAATGATGAAGGAGAAAACGTCATTTCTGAGGAAAATCACATTGATAAATTGGCCGAAAATATGTTATCAACTGTTGAAGAAACGAACGGTACGGAAGCATCATCAATTACAACGATGAAAACACCAGAATCACTATGTCGTGAAGAAGACCAGGACTTTATCGCGGCCTGCCACTCCAATCTGGTTAGGTGAGCACACTATTTATTTTAAAGTAAAAAATCGGAAAACTATCATTATAGTTAAAACTGTTAGAACTAACCAGTAAATTTTTGCCTCTGTTCTGTTTCATAACGGGTCGAAGTCAAAACTCAGAAAATACTAACAGATTTTCAAATTTATTTGAAAGTAGTAGCAGAGTAGTGGGATTCACATAACTAATAGTTTTCATCTTTTTTTTTACTCCAGTCGTCTGGCGTCGCTCTCGGTGGCCAATCCCTACACCGTTCGTGTTCGGTTTCCGCTGTTCAATATGACGTCATCTACGGTATTTTCGCTGTGTCAGGAATATGAAGAAGGGAACAAGTGTGCCAGGGAGCAGAGACAACGATGCACGGAAACTATGGTAATACAAATTTTGGTTTTTTATATTCTGCGCAAATTATAAGTGAAAGTGGTCGTGTTTTCAACCCATGTATGCTCACGTATGCGATAGCTTCACTTCTGATGATAAGTAAGACAAAACGCGTGAGTAAATCGGTTTGTGCGAAGTTCACATTTTGGCAATAAAATCGTTTTCCAAATGTGTATTCCTATAGCAGTTTTGCTTGTTTGACCGACACATAATCTTCACATCATTTTCAGTTGCTCGACTTTTTGGCTCGCCAATTTGAGTCGATTTGTTTCCGCATTGATACAATGAAAGAAGATTATGAATGTATGCAAGAGACCATCAATCAAAACAAGGTTGGTGAAATATTTCGATGTCATGAAATGTGTAACTAGAACTCATTCTATCAATATGAAAATACGTGGATAAGAAGTTGCAATTTCAAAGTAAAATAACCAATCTAAACCAATGACTACAAAACACAACATTAGGCGTGCCCAAAACTTATATAAAACTCTTCGAAATTCTCCAGAACTGCATCAAATACATCTCCGATACCTCCCCTGACCAAGTGGACAAATGTGACGGTCAACAGACGGCCTTCGACTGTTATTCCGCAGTTCTGGAATGCGCGGAGGGTGCCCGCACCCTGTACAAGGAGATGATGAGGGGATATGGATGTCGCGTGGATACGAAAAGTGGGCAGTTTTGTAGTTTTTGTGAATCCGACGAGAGCTTCTGTGAGCAACAGGGATACAGTCCAACTACATGATCATTTTTGTTAAAGACTCTCACTGACGAAAACAGAACGCAGATTGAAAGCTCGAAATGCAAACAGTGAATGTCCTGTGTAGTATATGAAATAGAGGGTGGAAAACGATAGTTAACGATGAACAAAGTTATCTGACAACGACAAAAAAAACAGTTGGAAACCTCCCACTAACCTTCTAACTATAACAAAAACCACCTACCCTCAAAATATAGGTTTTCGCTAATGTGACTTCAGATGTTTTTTTAGGATGGCTGGCGCACAAGCCGACTACTACAACCACCATTCGCACCACCTGGTCCCGTCGCCCACGAAAATCAACCAATCAGACGACAGCTACAGTATCCTCGACAGTGCCCACTACCGTAGCTCAACCTACCGTAACCAGTAACACACATTCGCCCCATACGTACATTCCAGAAACCACGATATCACCATCAACTACCACCGAGCTGGTGGACGAACCTATATTGAACAGCAGCCCCATGACTGCTATAGAGCTGGAACCAGAAGCTGTTGAAAACAATTTGAACCACTTCGAAACCATGCACGACGATCCAAACAGTGCTACAGAAACAGAGGCAATCGATGTTGAAGGCGCTTCAGAACCCTTGGAAACAAATGACAACGATGAACTGGTCACCACCGAGCCAACAACATCAATTACAGTCCTTGAAGACACTACTGAACTTCCATCTGAACTAGGAAGTACTTCTGAAAAGAATTCGGAAAACGACATGTTGGGAAGCGGAGAGGAACAAGAAACCGAGAACATTCCAGATGATCAAAAAATGCCTCTTGAAAATGAAGAAGTTGCGACAACACCGAAAATGACAGTTATTTCCCCAGACTGTTCGTCAGGAGAGAGAAATAAGGTGCTGTGAAAACTTGAAGATCACATCTAGCGATTCTATTTTCTGACATAAAACTAAAAGAAACGACATCTATTAAAACGGGTAACTAACGCTTTTTTTGAGCATGTAGTAGCTGAATTGACATTTTGTTCCAATTCTCAGAATGGGTCCTTTTTCAAGATTTAGTACTAAGAAGGACAGTTTTGATGAATTCAACGATAAAAGTTCAAATTTGAAAGTTCAAATCTCTAAAAAAAATCTCAGGCTCGTGTATGTGTGGCGCCGCTGATGCGGACTTGGGTTGGACTGCGACGTAATAGACCTTCTCTGACTAAGGTGAGAAACAAATAACGATCATTTTGATGTTGTGCAGAGGCATGTCGCAACACGAAATTTTGAGAACCTATTTGGGAATCTACATTTTCCCTATCCAACGCACCGTAATAAACTACAGTTGAATCGAAAACCTTGCGGAACTTTCAAAATTAGACTATCAGGCTGGTGATATGGTTTTCACTTTTTTCAGTCACTGATCAGGATAAAAGCCCATATAATCTATATGAACTATTCAGAAACAAAAACACCCACTACGTTTCAGAGTTCATTCCCCGTCTACCTATATACTCGAGTCGAGCTTCTCGAGTTATGTGACGGTTACGCCAATTCATTCCTTTGTGCCGGCATGTTGCCAATCAAGCACTGTATTGAAGACGAGTTGGTGAGTGAAACTAAACCTTATATGATCATACAAACTACAAGAACGGTGTGCGTCATCACGTGTTGCAGTTGAAACCTGCATTATTCTAACTTGAACGCATCTAGCGAACGGTACATGAGAAAACATGGCCAGAGAGAATGCATCTAAAACTGCACTAATGAGTGCAATATGTTCAGGTGAATATTTTTAGAACAACAACAAAGATTTGATGTTATCTGAAGCGTCTTGACGATAATGATATGTAGTGAATGTGTGCTTCATTCTTCTAGTTACATCTTCTTTTTTGCTGATATCAGATGAGCATTTGCCACACTGTTCAGTCATGCATGGAAAGTATGGCTTTATTTCAGATCCGATTCGCTCAGGATCATTTGGGCTATCAGTGCTCGCCACCTAACATCGAACGATTCATGACGCATTACGACTGTAAGCTACCCTTATAGAGGAGAATGACTATAGTTCACACCATTCCTACTGAGACTCCCGCAGTAACCTTACAATTTTTCTAAAGGCTGTTGTGAAGCCGAAATTGTAGTTCATGAAAATGCTCTCGTATATTTACTCCACCTGAGAAGGAGAATGAGGTACGGAAATCCGTTCCCGATCAAACTTCCCCGATCAAAAGAAAGTGAGTGAAACGGCTTGGAAGTTTCGAAATCCCACTGTAGGAGTCTCGGTAGGAATGGAAAAAACTATACATCCGAGTTCTGCTTCGAACTAATTATCCGGCATAATTTGCGAATTCCGACCGAAAAGCTATGGGATCAAACTACAAACACATCGGAATAGAGCGGCATACACCGTGATGATCTGCAAAAAACAAACCCCAAACGCATCGTTGTTAGCGCAACTTTGGCGCTAAACCAACTTCCGTGATTGGTTTGAGTCCTAGATGAAGCATAATTTATAATTTTGATCATTTGCCTTGTCATCTATGTCGCACTTTTCCGGAAATTCACAACGTAAAAATGAAAACTAAACCTAAAAACTAAACAAATGAAAAATGAAAACCTGAAATGTGTATACCTAGGAATGGAAACAACTATAACGAAGCTCGTTTAGGTATTCTGGAGATTGAGCAGACCACAAACTGTCGTCAACACGTGAGTGGAGTATCAGCACCCGGAAAAGATCAGGTTACTTTAGATTACTTTTTTCTGTTTTTTATTTCAGTTTCCGCGGTAAGCTGTGGGTCAAAATACCAACTTGTAAGAAAGATAATATAACTTGTGAACTGGTTTATAAAAACAGCAGATTTGTTCTCCTTGGAAGCAACGGAATAAAACCGTGAAGGCAGAAAAAATATCCGTTTGTTAATTAATCATTTATGTCACAGTTTTTATCTGTGAGAAAGTTCACAATATTTGCACTGTTCATGTTATTCGCAGGCAAAGCTAATAGTCTTGTCGGGAAAACACCATTTCCCAGTTTGTCTCGGATGAGCTCTCCAACACTCAAAGATAGTCGGGTTCGAACGTTGAGCATTTGTAAGAAGAACACTTTTCCGAGAATTTTTCACATTTCTTCTGATTATCCTTTTTTTCTAGAACAAATGTGATGGTGTGTCGGCCTATCGAGACTGCATGTTACCGATGGTGCGCGAAATTTGTCAACAGGGCGCGGTTGCAGAGTTTGACCATAGTGTCACTCAGTTTGGTTGTGATTTCTCGGATACTTCTGTGTAGTATTCTATCAAATTATGAATAATTGGTGTCGTATTTACGCTTTATTCCATTCGAGTTTTTTTTTTCATATATAATCTTTGTACAGTTACGATAAATAATAATGGTTGAATTTTTTGTACAATTCAGACGATTATTATGAATACATTCATTCTTCTTTTCAAACAATTAATTCTGGAATATCTCAATCGATTTTTTTTCGGACGTTCACTTTATCAGCTTATCTCATGTGCAATAAACCATTTTCTTACAGTATGCATCTCATAGATTTTCACAGGACAATCAAGGCATTGGCGACACCGGGAGAATAAAATGTCATCAAGAGTTGACAGAAAGTTCAGGAACTGTGCAGTTTCTCATGACAAAGATCATGCGCACTTATGGTGAAACTATGAAAACGGCTACCTTTCTGGGCACCGCTTTGACAGAGCTGACAGTAAACGGCAGTACCATGGCAACTCCCGGCTTTCACGTTATCCATGGCCAGTTTATCAAAATTGAATCATTCAGTAAGGAGAAGTGGTTCCATAATACACGACGGTCAGTTTATTTATTATGATCTTTGGTTTAATTTTGGTGACCCTTCCATTTAATAACGATTCTCGGACTAGCAGTATTTGTCGCGGCGACAAAATACATATTTCGCCGAAACTGTACATTCAAACGCGCGCCGCTACAAGTTAGATGCGCAGGCGTCGGAATGGTTCGCAGCTGAGTTCTCCAGCTCGCCAATCAGAGCCGAAATTAGACTTTCTAAAGCGCGGCCTAAAATGTGATCGAAAGTCGATTATTATATCGCGGCCTAAAATGTGACCGAATCGATATAGGAACGAGTATAAAATCGAGATAGGAGCGAGTATAAAAGCAGAAGATAAACTTCTCTTTCTATAAGTATACTCTCTATATCGCTGTTTGAAATGTGAGCGAAACGAGACAGGAATCGAGTAATCAAACGAGACACACATAGAAACGAGACAACTAAGCTATCGATTGAACCTTTTGTTTATTATTATTGTATTTGTGTATATTTATTTTGTATATGAAACATGTTATTCAAAAGTGTTTTGTATAGTTTTGTACGGTTCAATAACTACGTACGCCACAGTAAGTCGTGCGTAGTCAAAGGGTAAACTATTGTAGGAAACTTGTTTTATTATATTTGTTCTTCTAAAACAATCTATTAGTGGCAAGTATAGTCCTCGCCCGGTGTAGACAGGACCACTGAACCACCACCACCACCTATTTACTTCATCTTAATTTCCTGTCTATGCCGGTGCGAAATGGTGCATCGGCCGGGAATCGAACCCGGGCCGCCCGCGTGGCAGGCGAGCATTCTACCACTGAACCACCGCTTAGCTTAGCTTTTAGTGACTGTCATTTTACTGTTACTTACTTTTTTTACTTACTGTTACTTACTTTTGCTTAGCGATAGCGATACTTTTTTTACTTACTGTTACTTACTTTTGCTTAGCGATACTTAGCTTTTAGTGACTGTCATGTTTCAATGACTCCGGAGAGACATTTTGAGCTCTCCAAGGTATTTAGTGACTGTCATTTTCATAATGACTCTTTTGAGACATAGCATTTAGTGACTGTCATGTTTCAATGACTCCGGAGAGACATTTCGAGCTCTCCAAATCTAGTTTTTCATCGATAACGAAGTAACACTCAGAACTTCAAATTCAGCGAGTTTCCATTCCCGAGCGACTCATACCTTTCTAAGTGACCAGTGACTTGATATTTCATCGATTTAATACCAGTGGTTTTCCCATTTAGCGATTATCAGTGACATTGTGAATGTGACTTTCAGTGAATATCAAATCAATGACTTTCGTTTTTCTAAATAATCGAACTACCAGTGAATTAGGTATGGTACTACAATACTAGCGATCTAGCGAATATATAGTGTGGTCTGATAATTTGACACTAATACTAGCGACTAGGTATTTCAGACTCTATAATCACCCTATTTAGTTATAAAGATCGAATTTCCCAACGAATTGAAACTGAGACTTGCAACTCATGTTTCACCGAATAAGCTTCCATACAGTCTAGATTCTATACAACTTCTTTACTTACTATTTTTCGGTTCTATTTTCTTAGAACTAACATCAAGTATTTTTGGAGATCAAGTGAACCTTTGTGTCCTAGGTTTGTACTACTACTGTTATCGAGCGATTATAATTATTGACAGCCGATGATCGATATTTTATATTTGGATCATATCAGAGCGAATATGACGATTTATTTATGAATCGAAATTCAAATTTCGCGGTGACTCGATAATACCCACAGGGGTGGCGTAACCGAATCGAACTATATTTTCAAAATTGAGGGATTTTACTAAATATCCCGAAATCGAATCAGAGCGAATTTAGTCGTAGTGTTTTATGAGATTCTCTTGTTGTCTGGTTATATGAGATCAAGTGAGTTTATTATCAAATCGAAAATTTCCAAGATCATTTATTGATCGAAATTATCAATCGATTAAGCTAAACTATTATTGAGTCATCATGATTGTATCGATTATAAGAGAGGCGTAGCGGCGGCAATCGATGAACTAGATGATAAGTATACTGAATGCATCGAGTCTCGACTATATGAGTCTTTATTATGATGTCTAACAAGTGAGTATCTTTTTTCATTCAACTATTCAAATCATAGAGACCTAGCTAGAGAAAGTTTTTCATATACCAATTCCAACTTGCCAACCCTGATTCCAATTCAAATAAGTTTTCCGAAATCGATTATCAGAAATGATAGAAGTAGCCGTGAGCAGTTAGTCAGAAAGCTCTTTTAATCTGAACCAACTTTTGTCATAAAACTACGCGACGCTGCAGGCGGCAGGCAGTTGAATACCATTCGATAAATCACACCAGTTATATCGAGTCAACTTATCTCGAACATAGCGATCCAAATGTTGGAAATATACCTACACCGAGTAACGATGTCAGAACGTGTTTCCTATGTAGCGAAGTAGGTCACATATCTTTCTACTGCCATCGATTTCCTACTGTATCAAAACGACGAGATAGAATGCGAGTTTTAGGATGTTATCTCAAGTGTTTCAGTAGCGACCACCTATCTGCTAATTGTTCGAACCGAAACTTCGCCGAGTACAATGGCTGTCATACTAAGGCATTCTGTTTCGAGTATTTCGATCGAATCAAGAGACATCATTAATCAATTCATCTATCATCTTTTCATACCTAAATAGTTTCGAAATCGCTTTTGTTTTGTGAAAGTGCGGAGGTTGACCTAAATGTTTTAGGTCATATCGATCATGTTATCGATAACGATGTACTCGACACCATCGAAACGACTCGACGTCAGACGCGGCAGAATGATTCACGACTGAATCTCGGAGATGGAAAGAAGACTGTCAGCTGTCAGCAACTGGATTCTTCTATTTGTTGGTTCTCTTCGTTTGATTATTTCTCTTAGCCGTATTTTCATTGTCTTAGTCTTATGTTGTTTGTTTATTGAGTTTTCTGTTTGTGGTTGAGCGATTAGCGATTATTACGTCTATCGACCAGAATAGTTCTGTACTATATCTACAATTTACCTCACCGATATTCATTCAATTCAAAGTCATGTTACAAATTACCACTCTAATACTGGTACCGATTTCAAACACAGTCTCTCACACTAATTGTCCGACTACCATATCGGAGTGTGATGATCGCACCAGACTGTATCGATCTATTTTACTCAGTTTCTGGTATCGATAGCGATACAGTTTCGGAATGACATTCTTCTTGTCAGTGGGGAGCTTGTCGCGGCGACAAAATACATATTTCGCCGAAACTGTACATTCAAACGCGCGCCGCTACAAGTTAGATGCGCAGGCGTCGGAATGGTTCGCAGCTGAGTTCTCCAGCTCGCCAATCAGAGCCGAAATTAGACTTTCTAAAGCGCGGCCTAAAATGTGATCGAAAGTCGATTATTATATCGCGGCCTAAAATGTGACCGAATCGATATAGGAACGAGTATAAAATCGAGATAGGAGCGAGTATAAAAGCAGAAGATAAACTTCTCTTTCTATAAGTATACTCTCTATATCGCTGTTTGAAATGTGAGCGAAACGAGACAGGAATCGAGTAATCAAACGAGACACACATAGAAACGAGACAACTAAGCTATCGATTGAACCTTTTGTTTATTATTATTGTATTTGTGTATATTTATTTTGTATATGAAACATGTTATTCAAAAGTGTTTTGTATAGTTTTGTACGGTTCAATAACTACGTACGCCACAGTAAGTCGTGCGTAGTCAAAGGGTAAACTATTGTAGGAAACTTGTTTTATTATATTTGTTCTTCTAAAACAATCTATTAGTGGCAAGTATAGTCCTCGCCCGGTGTAGACAGGACCACTGAACCACCACCACCACCTATTTACTTCATCTTAATTTCCTGTCTATGCCGGTGCGAAAGTATTGTGAAAACACTGTACTTTCAGATACAATGTTTCTCACGAGAATTTTGAGAAATGTACCCACAGTTGAAGTCCCGAAGGTTTGTTTTTTGTACTCAAACATATTGAGCAGACTTCAACCCTAATGTTGTTTCTGGTTTGAATTCTCGATCACATTTTTGATACAACTGGTTCAACTTGGGCCTCAGAACGATTGGCGCCAATTTGCCGCGGATGGCCAGCTACAAAAGCGAGAGAGTGTGCAGGTCAATGAGGCGGCAGACCCCTGCGTCTCTCCGACCTGCATGCTCTCTCGTGGAGGCAGCTAGAAAAGTGGCTGACCAATAAATAAATAAATTTGTGTACGGCCTATTTCATCCGTTTGTCACTATATTGTGAATCATTATACAATTACATAATATCGATATCAATCGAAGATGGACTGTCCGTACAGAGGGTGGAGATAGGCATGGGTGAGCTTTGTTACCAGCCCATGCGGTCCGCCAGACAGATACCGCGAGATCGAACTCAGGTCTGTAGAGCGACAGCCGAACGCTAACCACTTGACCACTCGGCCGCCAATTGGCTGGAAGTCGTGTGAGTACTAGCGTAGCAGCCACGACGAGAGAGAGTGCAGGTCAGGGAGACGCAGATGTCGGCGGCGTCATTGACCCACATGATATCTCGTTTTTGTAGCTGAACCATCAAAAAAAACTTGGCGCTAATCCTGGTGGGGACTTGCCCCACACTTCTCAATCGATAGCTTTTCGTGGGAAATAGGGCGACTATATTTCAGATTGTGAATAGAATGAAGTACATCCCTCCTAGCCTGGTACTAGACAAACACCGTTTGGTCGACAAAAAGATAACCTTCCAACTGGCGAATGGCACCGAATGCATTGTAGACGCGGTAATACAGGTTGGTTCTAAGTTAAAATTATTCTCTTCCACCTCTCTCTCTTATTCTTTTTTTTGTTTCTTTCGTTACCTGTCGTGGTATTTCTCTCCACTTTATGTGATAATCTCATGGGGTTCACAACGGACTGCTCTAGCTTGTTCCACCCACTTATAACCCTCTACAACAATATTCTCAAACTTCCACGTCAAAATTTGCTATGTTGGCATTCTTGGATTCTATCAAATTTTGGTCGTGTCTTCTGCACCTGTGCTACTACACAGGACTCGGGGAGCGAAACGCGGCGCAAATAAGCGAAAGACGGGCGAAACAGGCGCAATGCACGCAACTATCCGCACTTTGCTAGCAACTTGCTGGCAAAGTGCGGATTTTTGCCAAAAAGTTGCCGCAACTTGGAGGCGAATATCAAGCGATTAATAATCAATTGGGTATAAAACTTGACAAAAAATAAATTTTACAAAATTAATACTTGTTTACGTCTTGTCAGCCACTGCACTGACAGAAGAACAAATAATATTTTCAAAATACCTCTGCGTAACCAAAAGTACATCAAACTTGGGTAATTAAACCAACGAGAGGTTAGAATAGTGGTGGACACTCATGAGACGTACGTATCTTAGTCTGGCCGGGAAAGTAAGTGTTACAAAATTGACTTTGACCAAAACTGAATACTAGAAACTTGTGGAATTGGGCAAACAAGTGTAGGTGGGGTAATTAAACCAAAAACACCTGAATACCTGTGGGCTCGTTACACAGACATCCGTATATGAATCTGGTTTCTAACTTGGTACTAATAGTCAAAAATACTCATGTCAAAAAACTCAAAAAATCCAAATGGTCGGTGTTATTTTCCTAGCGGGCATGAGTGATACTATTGGGATATATGCTAGTTGAGATACATATGAGAGAATGCTTACAAAACGGTCTAACATTGAAGAGGTTAAGGTCAAATATGAAGCTATAATATCAGAGGTTGAAATGTTTTTCTTACATGGGAAGTTTGTAAAACTGCAAGTATTCGTATCAGATTCTGTTTTCTCTTAACTCAGCTTGCAACTCCTACACTCGCGACTGTTAAAGTGAAACTCAAAATCCGAAAAGTTTTCCAAGCACCAAAACTGAATTTTGAGACCTAAAGAACTCGATAAATTTTAACCTTGCAAATCAATTGTGAACTGTTTATCCATGTTTTTACCGGTCATACTCATTGTATTCGTCCGGGCTATATCCGGGATATCTCCCAGATATGACCCAAACCTATCTCGGATGTATCCCGGATACAGTAAGGAAAAATCTTGTATCCCGGATATATCAGGGCACGTGAAATTCCTGTGTTGGTTTTTATTTGCCATTTTGGCTCAGTTATACTACGTGGATAGCTGTTACTCAGAATACTTATGAGGTAATACTTGCAAAACGACCTTATATTAGAGACGTTTCAAATGGGTCGCTATCTATAGATAGTATCAGAGTATCAAATAGATACAAATAGTCTGAAGAGAGCTAGTGGATATTTTAATGTGTTCTGTTATGGATGTGTACACTCCCAGTATTTTGAAAATACAGACTATGCGAAATTTGTCCGACACCAAGTCCACTTCTTCTCGAAAATACAACATATTTATAAAATAGCGTCAAGTTCCATACTTCCATAAAGTTCCATACTTCCATACAAGTTCCATACTTCCATACATCAAGTTCCATACACAGATACGTTGACAAATGTTTGATTTCCGGGTAAATTCAGTCTGCATATAGCGCCCGAAACTCAAAAAACGATTCATTTCGGAAAGCGAATTATTCGCGAATGCCGGCGAACGAGAAGTCGCCGAATTCACGCGGAAATTCACGGCGAAAATCAGCGAAACGCGGCAACTATTTGTTGCCGCAATTCGCGCACCGAGTCCTGTAATACAAATCCTGAGAGTTTGAAACCAAACTAATGAATAATTCGTTATGAAAAGTGTTATAATTGATCAACGGATTACTGTAGAAAGACACCGATTGTTGAAACACAGTATACCACCCCTGAGATTCCGGTTCTAGGACCTGATGCCTAAGGGGAAGCCGGTGGCCACAGTCGTGGCGATGCCCGGTATGCCTTCCGATTTCCGGGTCTACCGGCACATTTATCCGTATCTGCTCGAGAAAAATGTCAGATTCATTGGAATCACGTTTCCAGCTCAGGGATACACAGCGGGTTAGTGAAAATTCGCATTAATTGTGATTACTTTTGTTCGAGAATCTATGCGCAATGAACTTTATATACACATATATAGTCGAAACATATATAGTGATAATGGCTGTTTGGTCTCGAGTCTCATGTCTACTTGAGCTCTATCTGACTCAAATTTTGTATGATTAAAAATATTGAACGTTACATCAATAAAATAGAGTTGAGAACGTTAAATGGTTGAATAACATCATTAGAAGAATTCTATTCAGAACAAAACGTTGAAAAACGATAAATAGCTATGAATAGTGTTCCAGAGCCACCCGGGATGTCTTTCCAAAACGCAGAGTACAACAACTATGCAAGGGCGGTCATTGACAAGGTACGTTATATCCAGAAACGCAGTATAGTGATCGCCAACGGAAAGGCGGGAAGGTACTGTATATCTCACTTTTTGTTGTGTACGCACACATGTCTTCGATGCCAAAGCTTGCTCTTCGTGTACTCTGATAGCGCAGCGGTTAGCCTCCCTATTTCAAATCTTTCGCTCGCAGGTTCGATTCCGGCGAGAGACAGAAATTTATAAATTTGGTACCCACTATATTGGATCAATCGAACAACCAGCGCAGCGCTAGCGGCTGGGTCATCAGCGTGTTTTGATCTACACACGTCTCATCCGCCTTGCTCATTCGATTCGGCCGTTTGCTTTTTTTTTGCGCGAATAAGTACTTCTCACGAATACTGAAACAAGTCGAAAGTTGGGATCGAAGTCATCGGTTCGCTGGCGAACAAAAATTGTGAACCCTTTTCAATCTCACTTTTGCATACCTGAGAAAAGATCGCAGTCCAATCGCAGTTTTGTATTGCCTCATTTTCTTATTCTGTTTCATGTTCCCAACTCCCAATCTATTTCTCGATTTTAACACTTTGTTTTACTTAATTTTATAATCATGATTAGGTGCTCACCTATATTTAGGTTCAGCGTTCGAAATAGTTGTGTAACATAGTTATACATCAACTTTTATATAGAAAATAATTGTGCGTTTTGATTGATTCCCTCCCTCCCCCCACCTGACAGTTCTGCTACCCACTGACAGTACTCCTTGCAGATGTGTCCCACTGGCGAAATCGTGCTTCTCGGGCACAGCCGCGGATGTGAGAACACCATTGGGGTCACGGCAGGTCTGGTGGTACGTTTTACCTCGAATCACAGCTGCATGATCTGAATTGTAGTTTGATCCACATATATGACTGAGTTCAATAATTCAATGAAGCGCAACGGAATCACACAAACGAACGGCAGTCAATTGACCGAGTTTTCTTAACTTTTCGTGAGACATTTTGAATAGTCAGAACACAATTGGGGTGACGCAGGTCTGGTGGTACGTTTCGCGCGGTATATGTTGAGCACATTGGCACAGTGGCAGTAAATCTTCAATAGAAATACATGTTTTCTATATTCAACTACTACATTTAATTCATTCGTTGATTCATTTCACATTTTACCCGACTTGCCTCGTATTCGTCATAGAAACTCGCTTCACTTTTTCGATATTTGTTATGCCAGATTCGAACTTTTCATAGTACTTCACCCCTTCTTGAAGATGCTCTGGGGTCTCCTCTAAGCAAACGTTTCTAACCATCGATCGAACTGGTCATTTTCCTTAAAATATTCTTATGGTGCATTCTTGGTATAGAATCATTAACAGTCTGATCGAAACGTGCGCGGGATGGTAATCATCAATCCCACCGGATTCCGTCCACACGCCGTCGTTAAGGCGGCGTGGAGGACAAGCTTCCTCAATCGGTGCTGCAAGACGTTCCCCGGCTGGAGAAGCTTTTGGGAAGAGTACGCTGTGTGGGGTGAGTTGGTCGTACGTTCCCTGTAACAGCTACAGCTATAGGCAGCGTAGCCAGTGTTCTGAGCAGACCTATAGTTTGGGTCATTCCCACGGAGACTCAGGCAGTGTGCCAGTGAATCGTCCAGGTCATTTTTCATCACTTTGTAGTTATTCACAGAACTGAATACTTTTGTTAGCGGTTGTTCAGTTTCACAAGAACGCGGTAATACTATAATATAAGTTTTTTTGAATACTCTATACTCTTCCTCTGAGAAATAGTCATCAATTATTTTGGCACTATTCCAGCGAGCCTCAGTAGGATTGAAATGAATTATACTACCTAATGCAGAATTCTCGGAGACATTGGCTTACATAAAATTTATAGATAGTCGTCGCTAACGGAAATGCAGAAGAGTACTGCATATGCCACTTCCCGCTGTGTATGCACATATATCTTTGGATTCAAAGCTTCTCAGTTATGTACACTAATAGCGCAGCGGATGGCCTCCCAGCTAAAGATATTTGGCTCGCAGGATTCCGGCGAGAGACATTTATCAATTTGGAACTCACTACAGATAACTGAAAATGTGAGGAAGCATTAAAGATGGCCTGACAGGAACCAAATCTCGTGCCTTGCGCTCCACGGTTAATTTATTTGCTCCAACGCGAATGCTCTCCGAAAAACCAAGTTTTCGCACCCTCGATAATCAATCGTGATTAAATGATTCTCAGAACATCAATAAACTGGTTTTTGTAGCGCATTTGCGTTGGAGCGACGGAATTGACCGTGGAGCGCAAGACACGAGATTAGGTTTCTGTCAGACCATCTTTAAGGTCGATGATATCACAGAGAGTATAAAACGTCTCTGCGTCTCTCTGATTCGAATGCGCTCACGTAGAGGGTTTCTCAGACAAATTACGAACTTTGATCGTAATACCGTGATTTTCTTCGAATATCCTTATAAAATCCGTTGAATATTCTTACTACTGTAATTGTCGATTCCATTGAGTTCCGTTATTTCAGGTATGGCGCAGATTAAACTGTTCGCCTCCCATCCGGGCAAAGCCTTGGCCGCGTTCCGACTACTGAGCAACACTGAATATGAGAAACAGAAGCCCTATTATGACAAGATCAACGCTGCGAAAAACGTGAGTTGAAAAAGACATACTTCCGAAAACTTATTTAGTTTTTATCGAAACGTCAGTTTCTCTTGATTCTCGAAACTAGACTTTTTTGTAGGAGAAACTACATTTAGTTTTTCTAGGTCAGCTCGAGGAAAGACACATTCTCAAAACTATAGATAGTTCCTTATCTGAACTAGAAATGATTGTGTCACTAGGAGTCTTAGCAGGAGATAAGAGGAGTTAACTCGGAAATTCGTGGGAAAATTTCCATGTTTTTCAGACGCAGGTAGTAACCGGGTACAGTGCGGACGATTCGATCATTGAACTGGACATTTCACGCGAGGCCTCAGAATATTGGAGCGGATTCACGGAAGTGGTAAGTATTGATTATTTGACGCTTGCCCGAATAACGACTCTTCAGCTAAACTTGACAATACAGAGAGCTATAGATTCGTATTAGAATAATTTCCTAGAAATTGATTGACTAGTCACGTAAAGTGAGCATTCCAATGAGGCATCGTGCACTTTGTCTTTGTACCTTTCTGAGTTCTGCTGTGTTAGCATGTTTCACGTGACTGGGCAATTGACTAACAGTACACTTTGTTCTGAAACAAAGCAAGAGGCACCTTCTACAGTTTTTTTGGAATGAACGTCGTTCATTTTTATTTTGATAGATCTGTGAAGACACTTCAAAGGAAGAGGACGTGGAAACTAGCGACAAGGCGGTGGAACTTATCATGAGCGGGACAAAAACGGTACACATTTGCACTGTTCTCGAACCATTGCGTACATTCCCCGTGTATCGCCTTCAATTTTGATTTACAACTAATTAGGACGAAAAAATGAATTGAATCATATCATCATTATTCTATTAATCATTGGTGATTGTACTCATTGGCTGGAACTCACATTTTAGTCAAAAAATACCATTCGTACCTTCATTGTGAAGGGTAAACAAGTTGGTTATCGGTAAAAACAATTTTCTCTCATATTCTCCATGTCCTATCGTCTTTGAACCTCGGCATTTGTGTAATGTATTGTTGGTTTTCTTGTTAGACCGAACACGAGGTGATATGATGTTATTTATTTAGCCGCCGAAACGTCAGCACTAAATAAATAACATCATATCACCTCGTGTTCGGTCTAACAAGAAAACCAACAATACAAGTTTCTCTCAGTTGTGTTCACCATAGAGCTAAAATTTCAATTTTTTTTTCAAGAACCGATATGTATTTCAATTGGTTATGTTCAGGTCGCTCTTCAGTACAAAGTCGGTGGTCACTTTCTCACGAAACAACGGAATATTGCCTTCGTCAGATGCATACTCGCACTGCTGAAAATCGATAAATACTGAAAAAAGTTGTATGCACGTATTTTTATCTACGTATCGATAAAAATCGTGAGCACTTCATATTATTGTCTATTCAGTGAAATAAAAGGGAATGCTCATTGAAAAAATACAACTATGGTACCGATTAGGGTTGTTAAAAAATAAACTCGTCGAAAAACTCGAAATAAACTCGAAATTTCGAGTTCTGAGTCCAACTCGAAACTCGAAAAACTCGAAAATTTCAGAACTCGAAAAACTCGAAACTCGAAAAACTCGAAATTTCGAAAACTCGAAAAACTCGAAACTCGAAAAACTCGAATTTTCTGAATCTCGAAAAACTCGAAACTCGAAAAACTCGAATTTTCTGAAACTCGAAAAACTCGAATTTTTTGAGATTGAAACTCGAAAAACTCGAAATTTCGAGTTGAAACTCGAAAAACTCGAAAATTTCCGAACTCGAAAAACTCGAAAATTTTCAGAACTCGAAAAACTCGAAACTCGAAAAACCCGAAATATCGGAAACTCGAAAAACTCGAAACTGGAAAAACTCGAAAATTTTCAGAACTCGAAAAACTCGAAACTCGAAAAACCCGAAATATCGGAAACTCGAAAAACTCGAAGCTGGAAAAACTCGAATTTTCGAAAACTCGAAAAACTCGAAACTCGAAAAACTCGAATTTTCGAAAACTCGAAAAACTGGAATTTCGAAAAACTCGAAATTTTCAACTCGATTAACAACCCTAGTACCGATCCATACGTTGATTGTCAAAATGTATCATTGTACCTGACATCAGTTTAGTCGTAAAAAAAGTAACAGGTAGATTTCTAAGAAATTGGTGATCTTCCGAAATTTCACTTTCACCTTTTATAACCTTTTTACGTTCATACCCTTTTCCGGCGAATGTGAAGAACGCATATATCAAAACAAAGAAGTTTTGTTATTCACAACCCATCATGACTCAGCAACGCGTAAGTGCCCGTTTGTCCACGTTTGTACACGCTTTGCGTGACTCAAGTTTTGCCTAGTATTCGTGATTTCCAGTGTACTCTTTTATTTGGATTCGCATCCCGGGTGGTGGGATTCCAAGAGCTTATCTTGTACGAATCTTTTGAAGATTCCAATCAGATGCACCTTCGCGCTCTCTCTCCTACACGTACATTCTGTCTATGATTCATTCACCTTTCTTTGTTTTACTACTTGTAAAATAAAGTCACGTGAAACGTTACACAAACGTTACACACGTGAATGTAATGTTAGACAATACACGTTTCACGCTTGGAAGACTCTTGTCCTGAATGGAAAATACTTTGCTGTAACTAAGTAGTTGATAACGAGCTTTTTCGTGAACGTTTTCTTCATTCTCCGTATTGTATTTCAACTCTCATGTCGTATAGTTTTTACAATTTCTACGGTCAATGCAAATTTCACGTGCGTGACATTATTTGTTTATTATATGAACCCCGTCAAGTTTGTGATAAATGTCGGTCTCGTAAACAAAGTATTGTTTCTCGAAAGATAGTGGGGAACCAGTCCCAGATCCAACAAGTTATGCTGACATTGTATCCTATCTATCTCGGGATCCACTCACTTTTATTGATCAACTTAGCAGGCTGCTGTGCGAATAGATTTCAAAAAAGTTCCATTTTTCAGTTTTGCTTGACCTTCTCTACTTTCCTTTGTAAAAACCACTCGTTTCAATACTGTACTATCACATTGCAATCTTGTATGACTTGATTTCACGGACGTTTCACAATTTTCTACCTGCATATACGTGAGAGGAAATGAAACGTGAAGACAAGTACATCGTATAATCACTTCAAGCATTGAAAGTGTCTGGATTATGATTATTTCCACGTTTCACGTGATATTGAAGTCTGTACGAACTTGTCTGCGTCTTTTACCAACGTACGCAATGCCAACCATTCTTCATAAGACTTAGCAACATTAGGGCGAACTTTGTAAAGATTACTCTTAGTCCTAATGTATAATTTCATGAAAATATTTGTTACACTGTTCGTTCTCTGCGCGGTCCCCTGCGGATGTGCGGATTGGCAAGTTTCGGGATTCCTTGTGTAGATTGTGATCTCCCGCTCTATGTTCCTTTCTCCTCTCTTCCACGGAAAATATACAACATACGTACACAGCCAAATGTCTCGGGGACTACAAAATCTGCGTTGTAGTTTGAACATAGAATACGCTATTCAGGAATTACAACCGATAAGCAACGGGGTCAAAACCAAACCACAAACACCCACCCTAATGGCTTGCTTCAGAAACAGCGAACCCTCTAAATTATGACGGTAGCGTAAATTAACAGAGTTGTTAAGCATTTTCCATGCGTATACTGTTTGCTACCAACTATGCTGTAGTTTGGTATTTTCCTGTCATATTTTTGTCGCTATCGTACCCAATTGTTCAAGTTTTCTCAGGTTGTTTGTCAAGTTTTGACGTATTTGCATAGGATGTTCGAGAACCCATTTTTTACTGGGTGTATAAGAGATCAATTTCAGTTTTACTTTGTATTATTGATTAGATGGGTGTTGTTGGCGTGGCGCTTTTCGTGGGCGCCGTCACGTGGATCGTCAATTTCCTATACAAGAAGGTGTGTTTGGCCTAAAGCTGGGTAACCTAATCTATGTTTTTAAGAATAGAACCTGTTAACAAACATAGACAGAACACAATCTAAGCGTGTGCACTACTTTTTACGCTCATCATCAAAACTTTCACTTCACGTCAACTTATGCGTCAAACCTTTAAATTGAGAGGGTAAAGTCAAGTAAAACGTCGAACGGTAAAAGTATACACTGATTAAGTGGATGAGAAAAAATAAAGTATTCCAATTTGTCAAAGAAGTCACAAAAACAGAAAATGTACTGGTGATATTAATCGAATATGTTTTTTCCAGGGCAGATACATTTACGACCGCCTGACTCGTCTACAAGGACCGGCCGCCTTACCGGGAATAGGGAACTTGCTACAATTCCATTTCAAACCAGATGGTACATATTTTCATATCTTTACATATTTATTCTCTTACTCCGCTTCATTACGAGGCGGTGATCATCATGCATGTCACAGATCTTTGTAGTCGTAGATGGTAAGTTTTCGTAAACCTAGCCATCATTCTTTTTAGAGGCAGATGGATCCAAAACTAATCTTCCACCAAATATACGTAACGAGTCCTAATACTTTATTTAAGTTCATTTTATTACAACCTGTGCATTTGATTCGAGTAACCTATACTTCTCGGTTTTTACGAGGTCTTTCTGAGCCTAAGCAGTCAAAAAATATTCAATTTTGACTGCGGAAACTTGCTAATTAACCTATTTCAGTAGTATGCAAAATACAGAACACTATCAATAGTTTTCCACAATTTTGTCATTCCAGAATTCTTCGAGCAGGCTCAAGGACTCGGTTACTTGTGTCGCCGTAATGACGAGGGAATGTGCCGAGTTTGGTTGGGTGGTACGATTTTGAAGTTTCCAACATTCAAACTGAGTGGATAAATAGTATATTTTCATATTCTGAGAGACTCTATATTACACAATCCCTGAAAAGAGTTTGAGAGGACATTTTTGCACACATTTCAAAGTATTTTTATTTTCAAATATTTCATTGAACCGGTATTCGCAGTTATGTGAACATGTTGCACGATTCAATCGGATTATTTATGTCGTTTCTCTCAATCAAAAAACTTCAGGTCTACCGTTCGTCTTACTGTATGGCGCAGAGGAGTGTGAGGCCGTGTTGGGGAGTAACAAGATGCTGAACAAACCGTTCCAGTACAACTTCCTCTCTGCCTGGATCGGACAGGGCCTACTCATCAGGTGCGAAGGCCAACTATACAAACTTGAATTCATTTAATTCTCTTTTCTACCTCTTTTACTTAGTGACAACACAAGATCGAAATCATCCGAAATCTTTGGCACAAAGCCAACAAGTTCAATTGGAAAAAATGGGAACTACTCATTGCAGGAGGTTTGAGAAATTGTGTTTGGACCCGTAAAGTCCGAACTTATCGGAGTTTGGTAGTTGGCTGTTGGCATGAAGAAAAACGTCAAAAGAACTTTATGGTGAACTTCAAATACAAGAATGCTTTGAATAAATTTTGTAAGTAGTCTGAGTTATTTTTAGTGAACCAGCCAAGTGGAGACCTCGCAGAAAACTGCTCACTCCTACCTTCCACTACGACATTCTCAAGGATTTCGTGGAGGTTTGCTCATTTAGTTATTTACATTGTCCAAACAAAACATACAGTTTAAACTAAAAAATTTTTATGTTTCTGATTTGGCGAACTCGCATTGCGCGACATAACGCAAACGCTCACGGCTTAACAGCTATATGTTTAACTTACTTGTATATCCAGTTTCTTATATTGAAACCAAACACGTATATCTATCTTTTTTCTGAAGAACAGTTCATTTTCTTTTCAATTATTTCAGGTATACAATCGGCACGCCATGACTCTCGTTGGCAAATTCAAAAAGTTGGCGGACAATGGGGAGTTCACGGATATTTTCCACCAAGGTGAGTGTGTGTGTTTTCTTGACATTTGAAAGGAATCGGCCAGGGTTGTTGGTTGTTTAGTTAGAAACGTTAGAGAAAATTATGTTGTATATTTTAAGTGACCTACTGTACACTGGACGTCATCTGTGAAGCCGCACTCGGAATATGTATAGATGCGCAGAACAAACCCGATTCACCATATCTGGACGCAGTATTCAAGTGAGGCCTACAAACAAACTCGGAGAACTCATGTTCAAATACTAGTTAAACTAATATCGTTCAAAGTTATGAAACTATTGCGTTCCGTCGACATTGATTCAATAAAACGACAGCTATGGTACCTCAGTGTAGACGGTTCAGTTTGTTCGAGATTCTATCGTTTGAACCACATATCCATCTCTTTGTCAAACGCGAACAAACGATGTATCGACAAAATGCAAAATAAACTGTTGTGACCACTCCTTCTTTACTTTTACTCTTTCATTTTCAATTTACTTCTCATTTGGGATTCATTTTCAATTCACAACATTTTTTTCAGAATGAAGTACATAATTCACCAGCGTCAAATAAATTTCACATCATTGAATATTTATACAGATTAGAAAACATCAAGTTTTTACACATTCAAATATTTTTACAGAATGAAGTACATCATCCATCAGCGTCAGATCAAGCCCCTCTACTACCCGCAGTTCCTTTTCAACTGGATCGGCGAGGGCAAGGAACAGGCACGATGTGTCAAGATACTCCACAATTTCACCGGAAATGTTGGTTTATTCTCAAATTTGAACAGGTAATTAATTGAAGAACAATTGCGGTTGGTAACTGTTTTGAGAACACATTAAACTTCTCAGTAATATTGCACGATGTGTGAAGATTCTCCATACCGGAAATGTGGGTTCCTTTTTCTGTTGTGGTGAATCTTGTGCGCACGCAAAACATTATTCACGATTGTGCGGAGTGCCGAATGTTCCACCTTTTAAAAATGAAAAATGCAGGTCTTAGTTCACTATAATTTATTAGGAATCCGTTAAAAAAAGTTCATCAATTTTGATAATCCGAATAATAGTGTTGAATGAAACTTCGTAATTATTCAATTTGAATTCAGGTAATCAAAGCCAGAAAAGCCAAGGCTGACGCTGCCGGCGGTGTCGAGAAACTGTTGGCACAGGAGACTGCCGAAGGTATGAAACAAACTGTTTTCATTATCTTGAATAAATTTGAAACCTTTGAAGTTCAGACCGTTAGATGAGCACAAAGTATGCTTATACCATTCTCATAGTGCGCGTGTATGTAGCAACTCAATTTGAGGCTAAAGGTGTTGGATAAAACACTTTATGAGAACAATCGAACTCTAGTATAGTCGTACAGCGTGAAACATGCTCAACAAAGAAACCGAAACGTTTTCATAATACGCGAAATTTGCGTGCAATGTTTTCGTCTGATCCCAAATTCACTTCAAGCTTCGTTGGCGTATGTGATGAAAGTTTTGAATTGAAACTCCATTACAATTGTACGCATTTTTCCCCATCCAGCTGTGTCTGTAATTTGATCTTCTTACTTTCCGATCAATGTTCCTGCACAACAAAGTTTTTTGACATCAAACTACAACTTGCTCATTCCCTATAATCAATATTTAGGTCGTCGTCGCATGGCCTTCCTGGACCTGATGTTGGACATGCACTCCAAGGGCGACCTGGATATGGCTGGGATCCAGGAAGAAGTCGACACTTTCACATTCGAGGTACCGTATCAATTGATGATTCACATAATGGAAAACTGTAGACTGTAGTTTCGCCCCACAATAATCTATGTTCTTCTAGATTTTTTTAATGTTTCTAGTGCGTTGTTCGACCTCTTATCGGTTGATAATAGTATTGAGAAAAATTCGAAAAAAAAAGTAAAATCTATGTGAAACATCAGGCGTTAAGTTTATTTCGTTCCACCACTCTTGAATCGATTATCCCTGAGAAATATAGCGCGACTGAATTCCATGAAACAACCAAAGGGATGTTGAATAAGATAATGTTCTATTTCCGACTGAACTCTCTCCAAACATACATCTGAACGAACAACTTCGCCGAATTTCTGAGTGCGAAATTGGTTCACTTAGAAATGTTTTAGGGTCACGACACGACTTCTGCATCCATCAACTGGTTTCTTCATCTGATGGGCAACTATCCGGAGATCCAGGACAAGGTTCACCGGGAAATTGACGAGGCTAGTTTCTTATTTCTTATTCCATAAACGATTTTCCTGATTCACTCTTCTTCTTTCTGAATGTACTACGTTTTTGAATGTACAACGTGAGACAAGTCTGATGCAATTGGAAATTTGCAGTGAACAAGCCTAATATTTCTTAATTTTAGGGTTTGTTGTTACTAATACTCGAAGTTCAGTTACATAAAACTTTTCAAGCTTTCGAACTTAAAAAGTTCCGCAAAAAAAAGTGTAAAATACAAAGACTTATTCAGATTTTACGCAAATGTTCACGTGATTAGAAGTTCATCAAATTTCTCCGGTACGAATTTGGCTTCCCTCCAGGTGCTCGGAGAAACGGTCCGCACCGTGACCTACGACGATCTGAGCAGTTTCAAATATCTGGAGGCCTGCATCAAGGAAACTCTGCGTCTCTACCCGTCGGTGCCAATCATTGGCCGACAAGTTGTGGAAGATATTCAAATCAGTAAGTGGATCACGTCTTCTACTTTAGTTCGAAACTTACATTCGAAAACTGCATCTGTATTCTAGAGATTGATTTATCGCGCGCAGCGCGAAGCGCTGTGCGAGATTTGTCTTTGGTCCGGCTAATGCGCGCCTCCGTTTTTTTTAGTTTTCCCATAAAAAGAAGGTTGTGGCAAGGGAAAATTCCCAGTTTAAGGGTTTCTTCTGAATCGATTTCGTTGAAAATTGTGGAAGACATGTGATACCTACTCAAACCCTGGTGGACCAAAAAAAAATTAGGAAAAAATTGTTTTTGTCAAAGTTATAGATGTTTTCGGAGTGTGTAATCGTGATAAGGGAAAATTCCCAGTTTAAGGGTTTCTACTAAATCGATTCTGTTGAAAATTGTGGAAGACATGTGATACCTACTCAAACCCTGGCGGACCAAAAAAAATTTGCAAAAAAAATTGTTTTAATCAAAGTTATAGACATTTTTCTAAAAGTGTCTGCGTCTCTCCATTCAGCACGCTCTCTCCCTCTCTCTGTCCGGTCGATAACTCAAACTGTACTGTAACGTAGAGAAACAATTACCGATTTGCTTGAAAATTGAAATATGATGCCAACGTGCAATTTGTTTGAATATGAAGTATTGTATTTCTGACGTCCTTCAGGATTCTGGAGACCAGATGACGTCATTTTTGAAAAGTGCAAAGTGACGTCACATATATTTTCAAATGATGGTAATATCTTAGGAAGGGTCAACTAACAGTGAAACTCAATCTAGGAGTGACGTATTCTGGGATTCGGAAGGGCAGACGACAAAAGTTTTTAGAACTGCAATGTTGACGTCATATTTTTTCGAATGATGGTAATTCTTGACAAGTGGTTCATTGAGAGAACAATTTTATCTGCACCGTACAGATCAAACTACATACCTACGGCATGTATACAAAAAGAGAAAAATTCATGAAAAAGTGGGGGCCCAACGACTGTGAGATTTGTCTTCTGCTGTGCGCCCCTTAGACAGCTACTCTAAAATGGAGCAGCTACTGCTACAAAAACCGAAAAATAATAATATACTCAAGTATAACTGTTCATCACAAACATACAAAAGTCGTAACATATTTTTTCAAACCTGTAAACTAGAATCTACAAATCACAGATGTTACCTCAACGTAGTGAATTGTAAATTTTCTGGTGTTGCGGACAAAGGTTTGCAGTTTTTTGTCGTTACTTCAACTCTAGGTGCTACGCTTGTCATATTATTCAACAGTTGTTCTCTCTTTCGCAGCTGTGACTTGTAGATTCTAGTTTACAGGTTTGAAAAAATATTTTACGACTTTTGTATGTTTGTGATGAACAGTTATACTTGAGTATATTATTATTTTTCGGTTTTTGTAGCAGTAGCTGCTCCATTTTAGAGTAGCTGTCTAAGGGGCGCACAGCAGAAGACAAATCTCACAGTCGTTGGGCCCCCACTTTTTCATGAATTTATTTATTTATTTACATGCAAGCATGATGTGATATACAAGAGGAGAAGATAAAACATCGGCATTAGGAAACGAAAACATTCAAATGCGGAAATAAGAGTCGGAAATCGTGGAACATCATTTGGTGATTACCAGTAAAGAAAAAAGAAAACAATATAACAGCACAGAATACAGATAAAACAGCTCACAAGTACGAAGGAAATAATTTGGGCCATTATCACAGGATGAACAGAAAAACAGCAGAAGTCTCATTTAAATGCATTCACCTAAAGTGCTTTTTTGCGGCTGATAACGACATCGGTATTTTGGATTTCTTGCTCAATTTCAAGTATTTGGATCCAGCCCGTACTGTGAAAAACTTGGCACGTTGGCTAGTTTTTGGGGTGTGGAAACTGAATTTCGCGCTAGAACCCCTAGTACGTGAAGGTTTGAACGTTGAAAAAGTCTGTTGCACTTAATTCACATTGTCCAGTTATGATTTTATGGATCATAATGAGGTCTGTCGTATTTCTTCTAGATTCTAAAGTGACCAATTCGAGTTTCCTATTTCTAAATGCGGAACTAGGGATTTTACAATACGTATAGCCACCCAAACGAAAAAACAACTTTCTAGTGAAGTAGTAAATCGAGAGAAAAAGTAAAACAGTCAAAAAATCAGGGCTTTTTTTCCAAATGTTTTTCCAGGCGTTTCTGAGTTTTTAGAAGACCTGGAATGACGCAAATATGTTAATAACCCCCTTCAATCTTTGTGATAGTTCTTCTATACAGTCACAGTTGTCAATTACAGAAGATCACCTACTGCCAGCCGGTACTGGAGTCATCATAGTTCCCTCCATGGTTCACAAGGATATTCGATATTGGGACGACCCAGAGGTGGGTTAGAAATGGAATTAAAAAATATCACGTTTTGAAGCATTTCATGGTGAAATACGTGAACGAATTATTGATTATTGTTTTGCTCTCCACCGTTCGGATCATTACCAAGTTGCATCGATGTTGTGTAGAAACATCCGTGAAATAGTTAATTCTGAGTTCGACATTTGTTGTTCTTGAAACAAGTTTAGTTCAGGAATTCCGTCCGGAACGTTTCATCGACGGCGACATCAAACACGCGTACGCCTACATCCCGTTCTCGGCCGGTAGCAGAAACTGTATCGGTGAGTCGTTCATCTAAATTGGAGATGGTATAGTAATTGTTAAAACTTTAAACTTTATTTACGAACATACAATTCATTAGATGATTCATTCGTTGAATGAATATTTTATTAGAGCATCAGGATTATATTTCGCGATCCTTTATTTTTGACAATATTGTCTTGAGATTTAGGCTCTTCTGTGATCAAACTACAAAGCACCAGTGCTTTTTCACCCTAACATAACATTTCAGGCCAGCGTTTCGCCCTAATGGAGGAGAAGTGCATTCTGGCGCATTTGCTGCGCGACGTGCGCGTCGAGTCAAAACTTCGCGTAGATCAAATGCGAGTCGCGGCCGAACTCATCATTCGACCGATGTACGGCAACGAGATCAGATTCCATTCAAGAAAGTACAAGGAGTATATCTAAGAAGTTTGTTCTTCCTATCATTTGTTTGTTTTTCTTATTCAAAACGTGGGTCATTTTTCTTTTGAAGTAATCAACATGTAGGTCTATGGTAAATACACGTAAATAATATGTTGTTATTGTTATTTATTCTTATTATCCAAACTCCATTTATTCAATCTTGTAAGTAGAGCAGTTTTGTTTTACTGATGATACGTGAAACTTTCCTAAAATTCATTTTCCCTAGTACTTTGTTCGAAATAATATCGACTTTTCAAGTGTTTTTATTTATTTTCGGTAGTGTTCACTTGGTTAGCATGTGCACTTCTTTGTCTTTCATTGTTCTGCTTTACCATGTTTGTTTCCAAAGTCTACAAATTTTTATCTGTGTGCAATCAATAAATCAATAAACAATATTTACACGACAATCACCCGTAGATGCGGCACTGTGAAGGAGGTAATAACCTACGAAAAAGACGAAATATACCAGGCAGGTTGCGAAAAAACTTGAAAATCAATAATTTCTCAAAACTATAAAAATGAAAAAGTCAAATGTTCACATTTCGCTACGATAAAAACATTACATACGGTAACAAAGACTTGTGTATATGCGAAAATGGATGATACCCTGAACATCTTATGTTCGTTTTGGAAACTGTAGTTTGCTATGAAATGCATCGTACAGTACTTTACGTGGATTCACGGCTGCACGTGAAATACGTATGAAGAGAGAGATAGAGAGATAGGGAGAAAGGGAGGCAGAGAAAGAGAGAGAGAGAGAGAGAGGGAGAGAGAGAGAGAGAGAGAGAGAGAGAGAGAGAGAGAGAGAGAGAGAGAGAGAGAGAGAGAGAAGATAGAGAGCGGACGAGAACGAATAAAGGGAAAGGGAAAGGATAATAAGAGAAAAAGACAAAGAGAGAAAGATGGTGAGAGAGAGGAGGCGAAAGTAAAGTTATTGATCTAATTTGTACTGCGTGATACTTTTGATGGAGATCCTATGTGGTTTGATAGGACCCGATGAGCAAGATGACGTGGGAGAGCTGCGGCCTTCCACCGGCAGGATCTTGCTGAACTTATGAAGTTGTACAGATGTGTAAATTGTCTCATATCATATAGTTATTATAAAACGGCAATCTAATTCTATACAGCGGAATTTGTGTCACACTCTGTAAACTGTGTGGAGTACGAACAGTACTTCAGCACAAACGAAAACTACCGCTGTACAGTGCAAATTTATTTAAAGATAGAACAGCAGAATTTGGAAAAGGACGGTTTTGTATACTTTTTTTGACAATTCAGTTACTCTCAAAAAGACATTAACTCACCCTCTCCTGCAGGTTTTCATCATACAATCGATCAAGTACAGCAACACTGGCAGCACAATCAGACCGTGCAGTAGACCGAACACAATCACCAAGAAAACCGCCTAAAATTGATGACATTGTAGAATATCATCAGTGTAACTGATGTGGCCTGCTACAATACAATGTTTTGTTTGAATTTTTTAAAAAGTTCAGTTAAATTGATTTCGATTTTGCAGTTTTGCAGCCGTTTTTGCTACAAAAACTGTGTTTGATACCTAACTTGTCACAGAACACACACAAATTGAAAATAACACCCAAAAAACACTTCATTCGAAATGTTGAGAAATTCTGCATCTCACCTTCAAGAAGACCATGCCCAGATAACTTGGCCTGATCAGTATAGCCATCATAGCCAGTAGCGTACTGAGTCCGCCCTGGATAGTGGGCCAACCAATGTTGAGGAAAGCGTCCTCAAGTCGTTCTCGGGCTGTCTGGGAACAGAGGAAATATTGATTGTATAGTAATAATAATATATGTTGTTTATTACTTTGCTGTTATAAACGCTAAAACATGCAGGTCGCGTAAGTCACGCGAACTCGGAAGTTACAGAAACTTTCACTCTTCATACATATCGCTAAACTGAAAATTACTTCAAATCTAGATCAAACCGAGATATATTTCCATCAAATTTTGCAGATTCATTCCACAAACTTCTAACACAAAATCATGGTCATTCATCAAACTGTCATCAATTCGCTAGACTATCTGTCTGACACTTGTTCGACAAAGAAAACCGGTGAACTCATTTACGGAATGTGCTCAGTTACACATCAACTCAAACTAGTTTGACCCTGATTGAAGACGAGTTAGACATTTTTCCTGTGTGAACGCTCTATAACTTTTGTAAGAAAAGTAACTCATTAATTGTTTTGTAAGAAAAGTGCCTTATTGAGTTTTGTACGAATAAAATTCTCACAAAACTTTTCCTTACCTCTTTTTTGACACTATAGTAGTGATAACTGATATGTGCCGAGATGTCGACTGAGAATCCGATACTCATAAGAAGAGCCGCCATCGAGACCGGATCAACCCCGACGCCCCAGAGGGACAGAAAGCCGAATACCTGAAAACATAAATACTTTCAAAAACTGAAAAAGATACTCGTTCCAACAAAACTACACATTTACAACGATGTGCAACCAGGATATACTCTGCTTCACCAATCAATGTTCTTCTACAGTAACTCGTCAAATATTCAGAAGACCATTTCAAATAAATATTCCATCATTTCGGTTCCAAACTACCAGTAGGAGTAAAGGTGCAGCAGACACTATCAAAGTTTGGATAAAATTCAAAAACGCTTATTACTGTAGAGGGTTATGAGTGGGTGAACCAGACTACAATTAACTGGAATATCTCCCGACCATTTCACTACAAGCCAATCAAAACCAACTGAAACATATCATATCCTACACGACCATTCGATGAGGTGACTGCTTGTCACATCACGTGACCACAAGATAAAGTGGCAAACGATTTTCTCAGAAAAAAGAAACGTACCCCCATATTCACGGAAAGCAGTGCGAACATAGCAGCTATGATAGAGTCGGTATCAGGAACGAGGATGATGAAGGAGAGTCCCATGGAGACCACTTCTGAGATGAGGGTCTGCCAGATGACGGTTGACAGGGCGGCTGTCTGTAATGGGAAATTAACGTGGTGAAATCTGTTTCTCTGACATGAAATAACGTTTTCTCAAGTGTAATCACACAAAAAGTTCATTCAGAAACTAGCGTAGCGTTGCTATGATGACAGATATGTATTTTTACTGAGATACTTCAAAAACCGAGTGGATTACTAACTGAAAGTCTGAAAGTCTAGAAAATGAGCCACCAGTCACCTGTTTGTAGACAGTAATGCTATCGAATATGTTACCCACCTGATCAGCAAAGTTGCTCCTCTCCGTGTAGGAGTAGACTCCCAGCTCCGGATATCTGCTACTGATCGCCCTCCACTCTTCAACCAACGGATACATTTCATTGTATCTGAAATTTCGTTATTCCGTACTACTTTGGTCTTAGTTCTGTTGATATGTTGTCGAAGAACACTCATAACAGTTTTTAAAACGCAAACTAGGGTCGGAATTCGACACGCGTCAGGGCTTTTGTTCGTTTTCAATCACCTCACGTTATATTTTTTCGAAATGTCTTATAGAAACACGTGTATAGGGGTCTTTGGAATTGGGATGAGATTAGGAATCTATAGAGTTTCGAGAAAAGAGAGACAGAAGCTCACCTCACAACAGTTGTGAATCCAGTAGTGAACAGGAACGATTCCAAGCAAGTTGGCAGATTCATCGCACAAGCCGTTTCATTCAACCGCAAAGTCGGCTTCCAGTAGGGATCTATTTTCAAAAAGGAGGCCATTGCGGTGTAGGAGAAGGGAACCTCCTAAAATCCATCCCGTCACTAATCAACATTGTTGTGCATTGGAAAAATTAACGAAGAAATACTTGCATTCTTCAACGTATAGTAGTTGATACAAGTTATCCAGAGATGAACATGTTGTTCTCTTGCTGCATGCAGGACGGGTTGTAATCAATAACGGTGTTCTGTACTCTGGTAGCTTATATAACAGAACAGTTCATTCTCAATTATACATATGTTTTTGTATATTGAAGAGGAACAGTACCACTCTCAATGGGGTCAACAAAAAATGAACAGTTTTTTTTAAGTTCCAGACACAGCAGAATAAACGTACCGCATCTTCTTCCTCGGCCTCATAAAATGCGAGGAAGTCCAAGTAGGGCTGCACGAAACAAAACGTAGACTCAGGGCCGTAACTAAAACGAACACTATGTTCAGTGTAGCTTTGAGGGGAATTTCATTCCACGTAAATCTTCCAATTTGTTATCCACACCAGAATTGTTTTTATATTTATGATGTTTATTTGTTTCCAATTTCATTCCCTGCTAAGCACATGAAACTAGGCGGATTCGATTATGCTCAATTTCGATTTCTCATTTTGAAGCGTGGGACATTTACACATTCTGTTAAAGGGGTAAGGTGGATAATGTTTATTTTGAGATTATTCATGAAAGCTAACCTATATTTCGCCGTCTCGAAATCATGAACCATATCCTGAACAGCCTTCAATTGTTTCGGGTCGCGAAGATCCCCAGGTGTAGTCACCACAGAGGCCACAGATTGCATTACCTGAAAACAGAAAATTCTCACAACCGCAATAAAAACTCAAATTGGAGGTTTTGCTCCTAACTTGATTTTTGCGTTGACAGAACAGAAATAACATTGAACGACTTGTTCTAACAGTTCAGAATCGAGGTAGATGCAAGATTTACCTAAAGAGGCGCATATTTCATGAGAAAATGTGTAGAAGCATGAAAACTATAGTAAACTCATCCAAAACCTATCTTAAATTAGCATTATAACTTGATAGCTCTGCACTCAGTGAGTACACCAACCAACCAACACGCACCTTGATAGCTCTGTCATACTCATTCTTGAACTCGACAATTCGCGCGTCAGGCGGGGCTAGTTTCTGTACTGACAGGTCCGTTTCGACAGTGTAGATACCGTAACCGGCCGAGGCCCAATAGGCAATGAGCACCTGGAAATGTAGTTTGAACTCTTTGCCAGATGTTTAACCGACAGTTTCACATGTTAGTAGATGTGGCAGGTTTGTTACATTTGGCCAGTATAGGGCCACCCAACTTGATATGTTGAAATAACATAGTACTTTCTTCGATTTATTCATTGGTTCTAATGAATGACGTGTTAGTGACAATATTGAATGGCGTGTTGATTCATGAAAAAAATTTAAGAACAAAAGAACCGTAATGAATAAACATAAAAACCTACCAAAATAGTGAATACGGCGGTGATTGGATGAGTGACAACTTTAGCGGCTTTTCTCCAGAATCTGTCGTGGAAATCGCCCAATGGGGCCATGATTTTGATCTCTTCGGGAAGGCATTGTTTGCTGAACATTATCATATTGTTCAAAAAAACACAAACAGGGCCTCTATTTTGAACGATTGAGATGTTTCAAAGAATTTGATTATCCACATCTCTGAACTGTTCTGTTTCATTCCGATTCCAGCTAATTTCGTTAAAGTTTGTCTATTTCATGCTATTTTTCCTATTTTTTGTTGTAGTGGTTTAGTAGTAGCCAAAAACTAGTTGTTTTATTTCATTTTCCAGTCAAAACAAGTATAGCACTTGGTTAGAACTTTGCGTAATGAATGGAAGTGTCAGTCAAACCTGAGATCATCATCCTTTTTGTATTCACAGGGCGCCGTCAGAGTCATGATGGCGGGGAACAGAATCAGCTGGTACAGGAAGCAGACCACACTTCCCACCGAGGAGTAGATGGCGAAAGTCTAGAAAAGTTTTTTACCAAATTAAAAATTATGAAACGAACGTTACTAGTTACTTTTATTAACTCAAAGTTCTATGTTGTGGTTAGTACGGTAAACAATACGAAAAAGTTCCGATTTTTGTATTGATATTAAGGGTGTCTTGGAACTAACAAAAGCGGGATAATTTGCGCGAATCATTACAGTTTACGTGAATTCGTGCATAGTTCAAAGCATTATCCAAACCAATTATCTAAAACAGTTACCTGAAGTACTGGAGTGGTGGAGAACACTCCATTTCCGAAGGACACCCAGTTGGTGGCTGATGTGACAGTCATAGACATGCCGGCTTCCTGAAATAAAACATTTGTTCAGGTCACTTAAATGTTATTAAAGAGTCTGAAGGTAATCTGAATCCTCAATGATGAGTTATCCAAACTGATCCGAGTACTGGTCAAAAGCAAACATAGAACAATGTCACATAAACTATAAACCATGTTATGTGTGGCAACTAACACAATAGTGAAGTAAGGATTATAGTTCATTCACTGGGAAATGTTTTTTGAAGTCTTTAACAGTACGACACCAGAGTACGTATGCTAGAAGATCCCGACCTCTACATGCCATCCTGCGTCTCTCGGTCCGTTTCACTATTTCTCGTCTCTTACATCCCGGCGAGATGTAAGAGCAGAGAAATAGCGTATATTTGAGGAGACGCAGGATGGGATGAAGGAGCCGGGATCTTCTAGCATACGTACTCAGTTTACCTATACGGAGATTGGTTTCACTGACCTTCACCATCTCAGCAATTCTATGGGGAATATCGAGATTTCGGTCGGTCCGATGCCACGAAGACAACATGATGAACACGTCGTCGATACCTACAATACGAAAAATCGTTCTAACATGTCGCAAAAAGATCCTTTAAAACACACACACAAATGCTCTTTGGAATTCCATTTTTGTCCGATTCTCTGTATAAAACGATTCATACCTACCAATAGGCAACCGCAGAAACGTTGCGCCCACTACAATAATACATCCAGATGCGAGGCCGGTAGCCAGCACCATGCCGATTGTGGTCAAACTAATCGAACCACACTCAACAAAGGTGGGATAGGAATTAAAGGTGTGAGGAATGTAGAATGTTTCACTCATGCACATACATTTCAAGATCAAATGTTTCTGACGATAGCAATGTAATCACATGAAAAACTCACCAATAGCCAACAGCAGGAACATGGTGCTGACCACAATAGACTGGAAGGCGAGACCCGTAGCCAGCACCATGCCGATAGTCGTCAATCCGGCCAGAATGGGAATCATTCCTCCCAGCAGAGCTTCCCACGGTTTCGACTCGCGTCGCTTGTATCTAAAATGACAATATGTGATTCAGTAGGTTAAACAAATTACGTTCCGGAAGAAACAAAACTTAACCTATGTTGCCTATACGAATAAATTCTCTGTTCGAGAGTCATATTCGCTCAACTTATCACCGATTTGTACAAGTGATGTACCGTAAGATGACAGATACGTTCCAAATTGATTGAGGCTGTGAGCAAAAAAAGGCTAATCGAACCTAAATGATGACAGAACCATGAAGATCATCAGAAAACCGAGGGCGAGCACGAGAAGAGGAGCGGTACGAGTTCCCATAGCTCGGACTTCCTGAAACCGAAGTTCACTCATCACGAGTTCAGGATAAGATTGATCATCGGAGAGTCAATCAATATGTGTAGTCCCAAATTGAATGAATAGAGACGTAAAGTCAGTCCAGATACCCACCCACTACGATCGCGAGTGAGTTTCTACATCTATTGTGAAATTCACCCGGAAGCTTTAAATATAAGAAAGATTAGCACCTGGACTCGGTTAAAAAAGAACTTTTAGCGAAACTGAAACCCAGAAGTGAAAATTGTAATAAAATCGGTTGCTCGGCTGATCTGCTGGAAATAGACATCAACGAATACCGTACCTGAGCCACTAGGCTGTCGGAAGCTGCACCTCCGCGCAGAAGTGGAAATTGATCGGACTCGTAGAGGAGATGAACCAACTGGAAACTTTTTAATGTGAAAATATGTTTTTCAAAACAACAACAATTTCCAAATATATTGCAATTTTTTTATCAACTTTCTAATTCCAAGAGTCTAGAGTGAACTTTATATTTCTCTACTCACATTTTTCTCCCAATCCAAAAGGAGGTCCTTCTCCTTATGTACCATGTAGTACCGTAGCACGACAGTCCGGAATCCCTCCAAAACATTTGTCGAATTCCATTCCATCATGACGTCATAAATATTATTGGCGATGAACAGTTTCTTTCCTAGTATGTCGACAGTGGGGTAGGTGAGCTGAACAAAACATTTTTATTGATTCGATTAATCGTGAGGAATCCTGTATTTTTTGACCTACCGAACGACCCTAAGTTCCAGAAGACAATTGCGATCTCACGTGACACAGATCATACTTTTCAAACAAGAAACTTTCGTCTTAATTTACGTACACTACACGCTTTGCAACAAGCTATTAGTTAACCTTTTCCGAACTAAATTCAAAGCGTTCGTATACATTTTTTTTAAATCGTATGGGTGAATTGCAAAAACTTACCCTATGGTAATTAAGTCGTCAAGTGTTTCATCCTATAATTTACCTCTAGATCAGTAACATTATGTTCGTAGATCTTGATCAAAGCATAGAAGGGATCATTTTTCTGGCAGTACGGCTCGCACAAGTCGTTGTAGGTGAATTCGTCGCCATGAGAATCCTGCAAAAACTCCACATGACTAAAGTATAAAACTATTTTATACCTTCATTTGTGATACATTTCTCATACCGTTACTGGCTCACTATTAATAATTGCCAACGCTGATCTCTATTAGTATGCTCAATCTCTTGATCTCTACAAACAAACGGAAAGTGCTGTAATGAAAATCTGTATTTATGCTCCAATACTCCAAAACAAACGTCGTATAGCTTGCTTCGACTATTCCATGCGACATTTTGCGACAAGAACTTTACTTGAATTGCCGTTTTGAAAGGTTCAACTTGAATTGAATGTGCCGGTAACGAACCTTGCCCTTGACCGAGGTGGCAATAGCTGAGGCTAGATCCCACAACTGCTTTCGCTCTGCCGGTCTCAGCAGAGAACCGTTGTCGGCTGATTTGATCATGACCTGAAACAATATTCAATCGTTATTCCAGTAAATCATTCATAATATTTTGATTTAACACTAGTGGGATAGAAAAAATTGAAAATCATTTCAAACGGGTAGTTTGGAATTACATCTACAAAGCAGAACTGAAGACATTGTTCTTAATAGAACAAAATATGTTTGCTCCCTCGGTTTTTTATATTTACTAATTATAAATATGCATATCGATTACCTCCACCATGTTCAACGATCCATTCTGCTGCAGGAACTCCTCCAGCACTTTGCCTTCAATATGACTCATTGAGTCTGACGCCGTGAACGTTATTCGAGCGTTGTTTATCTGAAAATGAAACAATAATCTAGTCTCATCGAATAGCGGATATTGTGGTTCGGAATGTCGGTAGCTGAACACAGGCAAGCTTTGATACTACTAATTGTCCTTCTTCACAAACATTTAAGTTCAGTTATCTCATATTAGTATAACTAGCAGTTGGTTCACTAGTAGCACGGAAAACTTCACAGTAATAATAATGAAAAACAAAATAGTTTACCGAACCTGTTTGAACCTAATAAATCCTAGTGAGCACACCGCCGTTACACACAGTAGGCCAATAATCCATTTCCATGGATGATACCCGATCGATAATCCTAGACTGTAGCACCATTTCTGAAACGAACATGAGGGTTAAATACATCTACTAATACTATAAGAGGTCTATAGTCTTTTTCATTCCTACTGAGACTCCTACAGTAGGATTTTGAAACTACCAAACTGTTTTTCTCACTCACTTATGATCGGAAAGGTTTAGGATTTTGGCACCTCATTCTCATTCCCAGGTACAGTAATCAAACGAGAGGATTTTTGATTAACTAAATTTTCAGCTTTACAATAGCCTTCGAAAAGTTTGTAAGGTTACTGTAGGAGTCTCAGTAGGGATGGTGGGAACTATATCATCGAAATATAGAAACTTCCAGAGTAAGCTATTCCTGTTAGGAATTGAAATTCTCATGTTTTATTTGAGAATTGGTTCAGTATTCGTTGTAGTTTGATCGCGACACGCTATGATTTGAGAATTTTGACCGAAAAGCATCTGGATCGAACAACAAATACAGCATGATAGGACAATAAACCGCTCGCTTCGGAGGAGCGAAAATATACGTCATTAAATTATAAGAAAACTAGGAAGTTGAAACTACTATACAAAACCACGTTGCTCGTGTAAACAAGCTCAACTAACTGGTGATATCAGGCTACTTTAGTAATTTATAAAAGAAAAAAGTCCAAAGGAGAGAGGAATGAAAAGAGGGAAGAGAGTGAGAGATAAATTTATTTGCACTGTGCAAATTCCTAGATTGTCTATTACAAACATTAGTTACCTTGACATTTCGGGCAATTACCGATCCATAATGTCAAACATTTTCGAATCAGCACACCCTAATAAAGAATGAATAGTTTGTTTCATTCCGACTGAGACCCGTTGAGATTGTGCTAAGAATTTTGGGTGACTATTTTTTGAGCATACATAACTATTCTGAGGATTTTTTGATTTCCATGTTCTTATGAAACTGCACAGCCGCTAACAGAGATTTGCAGTTATTTGGAAATCGCTAAAATGGTGAAAATGAGCTCAGAAAATATGTTGGCACGCTGGCAGGTGTCAGTCGGAATGGCTGGAACTCTAGCATGGCAGAACATGAGCATCCACCTACCTCCAAATACTTCTGATAGCGTTGCGTCCAAAGCCGCATAACTCTTCGGCGTTCTGGAAATAACTACGAATCAATCAAAAAGAAAAATGTTGAGAGATAGAGAACCCATCAAAATGCAAATGAATCAAATTACAAACTCGGTCGAATCAAACGAATGATAGAGTTTTTCTGCGTGACAGAAAAAATAGTACCAAATGAAATGAAGAGTTACTGATCTGTTCAGAAGATAGGTAACATGCCAGAGTTTCGGTTGAGAACGATGTATGATTTTCTGATTAATATGAGTACCGAAGTCATAAACCGAAAAATCAATTTATCATTTAGCGAAACTTTCGTCACATGAGATAGATTTCTTTGGTGATATATCGACAGTTCGGAAACAACATTCATCTATATCAAATCTGAGATGTATCTAACTTATTGGGGGTGAACTATATACTAGAAGTAAATTGAATAGTCACGTGAAGTTGCCATTCTAATGAGGCATCGTGCACAGGCACCCACCGTGCACTTGGTCATTGCACGTTTCTGAGTTCTGCTGTGGTTGACATGTTTCACGTGACTGTGCAATTGACTAACAGTATACTTTCACTAACTGTTCCTGTAGAAAGATTAATCAATCACGTTTTCCTTGTAGACGCTTGTTGTTGTTTGCGATGTAGTAGATTGTAAACGGTCACACTTTTAATAGAAACCGAACAAACGGTAGTTGAACACTTTCAGAAAACACAAAATGGTAGCAAGTAATTAAAGAAAGATAATCATCTAATCAAAAATAAGCACATGTTTCAAACCCATTATAGAACCAACAGTCTCGTTGGAATTTTGTAGAAAACAGAGGGTTTGTGATCAGAAAAGAGAGAAAAAGTTTATCGTTGTGTCGAAGAACTTTTTCTCAAGTTAAATTTTGCATCCGATCTAAATGCGTTTTTTTAAAGTACAAGTACAATACTCAAGCGACAGTGTTTTATAACCTACAATGGCCAATTAACTAAATGCGGTTACGGTGGCTTGGTTGTGGCTAAACCATAAATACTTAAATCATAAATACATAAATATGTTTCCGTTGCTAACTAAAAGAATCTGAAATGGATCTAACGATCTGATGCCTTTTTCAGGCTCTGAAAACAGCAACGATTCAACTACAAAATCAAACCATGGTTCAATCAACAATGCCGAGGTTCAAAGAAAGCAGGACTTGGAGAATAAAGTAAAGCGTGAACTTCTCTTAATGAAGGTTGCAGGTGAAAAGGTGAAAGGTAAAACACCTTTTTCAAAAGAAGTTTACATTTCATTTACCCACTTTCGGTCAAGGTTGTTCGACATCAGCCGGAGAGCATTTTCAGGTATTTTACTTCACAAAATACGGCCACAAAATTGTTCGGTAGAAGTAACAAAATGATAAACATCTGCAATCACCAGTTTAGTGCGAATTGTCACGTAGACAAGCCTATCGGGTGAACTGGATTGATTGATACACTTTTGTAATTGATCATACTTACCATATTACAATTACTATATCTTGGGAATTGTCACGGTTACGTTTATTCACCTTTTTGCAGCGGTTACTCGCGCCATGGGATTGGTAATGGTACCGTACCATTTGTAGCGCTTATACGACCCTGGGTGATGATAAATACTAGTAGTAGAAAAAGTGATTTTCCGAGTATATCATTCGTTATGAGAGAAATTCGATGAAAACAATTCCGAAGTGAATATGTTGGAGGATTTGTAGTGGATCTAATAGGAATTAGGTGAAAACAGTGATACGCTAGCAGACGATCGTTGCAGTTTTTGCTGCTCAACTTGTCGATATCTATTATGGTGTAAAACGGAAAGCGATTTGGAACTGAAGATTTCAAAGTAGGAGTTTCAAAAATCGGTTTATACTCTTGGTTCATGGACCTTCATAACAACAAGTCCATGAAGAAGAATTTAAAAGAATAGAAACAAAACAAAGGTAAAGCACACAGTTCAGTATTCGACAAGTCACAAGCAAAGTAGTTTCAACTTTCTGAAATAATACACGATGAAAAAACATTAAAACAGCATGAAAACTGGTGAAACAGTTTACATAAATAGTTTTGTTGACTTTTATAGAGGGAAGATACACTACCTCTACAAAACATTCACAATGATAATATCATACCTGTAGACTACCGTACCTTAAATTTAGTTTAAAAGTACATCTCAGTCACCGTTAAGAATGCCCCAAATTACGTAATGTCTGCACTTGCGACACGCCCCTTTTCTTTGCGGCTGCGCAATACGGCTACTATAATCTAGTTCATGATCTGTGATCTACGGAGCGAATAAGTGCTACTTTGAAGTCAAATTACGAAGACAATAACAATATACTTGTCGCTCAAAGAAAGGCGGAGGGGGTATACTGTACAACTATATTTATGCTGTGTAAGAACACATATATACGATACTTCAACAGACAGCGTTGCTGTCAGCCCAGTTGGTATGGTGGTTAGCTTCCGCGCCTCCTGAAATTTTGGGCCCGGTTCGAGTCTCACGTGAGGCGGATACTTTATAAACTTGGCATGCACTATAGTGAGTCTTCATCAACCAAAAAAAGAGCTCGAGTCTACTGTATAGTTTTATTTTGCTTACTTTTTTGTGGAATTAGTGTCGGAAACGGAAGTAACATCGCTGCCTAGTTTCAAAAAATGAAAGCATTCCAAAATCTCTCTTCGCAGAAATGATAGGCTTTTTCGTCTCAAGATAGTATACAATAAAAGTTTTAATATTGACTTATCAATATATCCGGAAGTCGTACATCACAAAGCGAACCTATGCGCCGTTACAGGCTAGAGATTTCTCGAAAAAGATATTCCACTTAGTGAGAGTGGATAATATGAACTCAATACCATGCAATAGAGTTGAACAAATTAGTAAGATAACGGATAAGAAACTGGTCAAAAAATTGCACAGAGAAAATGGAAACTTATCATTCAGAAGTTAAAGGAGACCGGAGAGCAACATGGTTTCTCGTAAAGCTGCTGTATCCTACTTTTGATTGGACGCGTTGTGAATGTCACGTGGACTGATCAAACTAATATACGAGTTATTTGTGCTCTCTGATCTCAATACAGTTAAGAGCAGCCCGAAACAAAACCTCTGCTCAAGTTATGTTCCGGTCTCCTTTAATTCGGGACACTAAGAACTCCGGAATGATTACGAAATGTACGGGAGAGTGTGTAAAACGCAGAGTTGAAATGAGCCAAATTCGTAGAACTCCCCCATTCTCTATCACGTGTTCACCTACTTGAGAAACAACCGGAATTGGCTAAATTCTCAACTCATTTAGCGTCACGAAGTTCGGGGAATATGTTTTATGGGATCGCAAACGACCGCAGAAATGCGAGCCGCGCCAATTAAACGAGAAAACCCCGGCCTGTGAAAATTTCTTGCCGACACTTCGAGATGTGTTGCTACTTGTCTGTCATTTTACCATTCATTTAGAAACAAGTAATTCAGGTTGAGATGATTTTCACTCTCTAGTCATCAAGAACCTCATTGGAACTTTCGTGAAGTATGGTTAAAACTGTTTTGACGTGGGTCTCAGATGTGATTTCACTAGAATAATCTAATGGCGATCTATCACGTGACTCTCCACATAAAAAGTAAAAGGAAAGCAGAACGAATAAAGATAAAACTGGGCTTGTTACAAAAACGTGCCTGTACTTCTACAATGATGAATCAATGAATGAGTTTTAGGTATTCTTGACGTAGAGAAACGAAACAATGAAGCCAACGGAAAAAGAATAGTAAATAATGACGTCTTGAGCGTGAAAGAATAGCGTAATTGGACCGGTAACCCGACTGGTTATTACCATAATGACCGCTACCAGCGGCGGCTGTTGACAGCCAAGACTTACACAGCAAAAAATAGGTGGACAAGAGTGGCGAGAGAATGGTCAGGGACTATACAGAGATGCCCAAGCTTTGTTCTCGTTTCATTTCGATACACACCTAACTTCACTAGTGCCAACCAAAAGCAATGGGATCAAACTACAAATACAGCGGGATAGGGCACTATATACTCATTTCTCTCTAATTTTGACCTTCGAACTAGCAGTTCCAGAGCTTGACAAACTGATCACAAAAATATAAGCTTTTCATCTTCATCTTTCTCTATTTTCTCATAAACTTGATATAAGTAGTGTACACCGAGAACGAGTTACGTACAAAAAATCAAGAAAATGCTGATAGAATAACAAAAACTTTCTGAATACGTCTTGAAGCCTATCAGGATACAAAAAATTACTGAATCTCTTCATCTATCTTTAATGAAAAAAAGGAATAGTAAAAAAATTCTTCAAGACTGGCTCTGGAAAGGGCGGAATCTAGTATAGTTGAAACGAGATTAAAACCATATGTTCATTATTGAACAAACGGTTTGCCAAAATAGTGGAATTTTTGTTTTGGAGATTTTCCAGAGAACTAGAAATTATGTTATACGCGTTTTGAGATGACCCCACCTTAAAGTTAAAAGAGAGGCCGCTCGAAGTAGCAACGTACTTATAACTTATCTAAGCATAGGTATCAAGATATTTCGTGATTCATGAACCTTATCGCACGTTCTCGTTGTCTACTACGATTCACATGTTTTCACGTGATTAGTAACCCAAACGTGAACCAGGCTAATGAAATGATTGTAATTGACTGAAGTTGAACATGCAATAACCTCGGGCGGCCCCCAATTGTAACAATCAGGTTATTTGCCGAACACAGCTACAAATAAAAGCGCCGGTGAATAAATGTCATCGCGCGCTTTGTTTCCAAAACCAGCCTGTTAAAAGTGTTACAAAACGGCGTCGCAATCGAGAAAAACCGCAAAAACATATGCTTTCACGGAAACCGATTGTCTGAAGATGCGAAGATCAAAAAGTGAGTTTGTCTGACAAAAATAGAGGCTCGAGAATGGTAGAATACTATAGTGTTAAACTTATTGAACCAAATCCAACTACACACTGATATTTCAGCTACAGATAGGAAAAACGGATTCACATGTAATTTTGAAATTTTTGATCGAGTAAATCAGGTTTTTGCTTCACGATTGAGCAATTTTCAACCGGAAAAGAACAGGTCACAGTCACTCTCGAACCAAGCCTCATAAAAGTAGCGCACATCGTAAAATCATGTACAAAGAACGGATCTTTCCCTTTTTGGAACGAGTATAATAACTTTTTATCATTGTAGAGCGGTCCCCGCGCCAAACGAGTTGGTGATCAAACCCAAAAAAAACACAAGTGTTTTTTTGAGAGAACGGTGGCGTTCTTTAACCGAGCTGATATGTTCATAAATTGAGAAGGAACGGTGGAAACAGTGAAAAAGTATAAGTTCTGAAAGTTGTTTTGCAGATCACCAAAATTGAGTTCGAAAACACGTCATAGTCGATCTACCTCTGGTTTTGGAATATTGTCTAACGTCATACGTGAAAATACAGATAGTCGGAACAAGATAATTGTCCCCAAACAATGAACGCAAAACATATTTTACCCACGTACTTTGGATCTTTGGATCTCAAACTATGTGTAAGAACCAGAAAAAAACAGCACAGACAGAAATATTCAATCATCATTGAACTTCCACGAAGGTAGAAAGTGACACTCCATAAAATTCAATAACGTCCATATTTTTCTTCTCACCTAAATTCCGTCAGATAAGATCTATATTCGTCGAACAGGTCACGTGTGCATTGTTCTCGCGCGCTTGAAAACGCCTCAGGTGTTTGTAAAGAGCGAATTTGATTTACACTTCCATAACACAAAGAAACGTGATGTTATCACGCACTAAATGACTTCTCTCGAACCAATTATGATGGTCACAATGAGAATCAGTTTGTAGAAAAATTAGGCAGTGCTTAAAATTTCGATCATCACTACTATTTGGCATACAAATACAGGAGGAAAAAGCAAAAGAATTTACAGCAAAATCTATATTTTTTCTGCAAGATTGATCATAAAACAATCGTCATAAGGTTTGAAGATACTGTAGGTTTGCTCCAATGAGTGAAACGGAGTATAAATTGAAATATTGAGGTGTGACACCTTAGTTTTACCAGATTCCCACCCCATTGTCCCGTGATTGATTTTCTTTTTCTCGAAAAGGTATCAAGTTTTGGGTGGAATTCGCGAAAAACATAGCTATTCATCACCAGTTGACCAAAGAGTCAGCACGTAGGTGAGGACAACAGATATCAACTAAATAACCTTGATTTGAAACTGGGCGTTTGATGTATGTACTGACAGAAAATGTTTGAAAAATCAGTCTGACCTCCCACAAAGACAAGAGTCAGCTAGAGATCGAAATGAACTAGAAGTGTAGACACCTTCCTTTCAGCTAAATTTTATACGAAGTCACCAAAGAGTCAGTACCCGGACGGGTCAAGACTGATGGTAAACTATCTGAGTGAGTGACGGAAACCATAGAAAAAGTTTAAATTTGAATTATAACGAGCCTTGGAATTAATCGAATGAATTATTTCCAGTGACGAAATGATTCAAGAGTCATCATACTGCGGGACTTTTCGAAAACTCCACTAATAGTAGTAGAACCAAAGCTCTAAAGAGAGGTATAATAGAGCTACGATGACAAATGTAGGATGAGAACGTGATTCTGACTAAACATAGAATTACTCTTGATTTGGAAAAACCTAATCGAATTATGATTACAAGTGCAGGATGATCCAAGTTTAGTCAGCACCACTGCATTGTCAGTAATATTGGCGACAACGGGAAAAAGTGTTCGGCGAACGCTGCTGAATTGCGCAATTGTCTGCTACAATAGGGTAAACAAAAACAACTGGGGGTAGGTCGTAAGATGGTAAAAAGTGTAGCTAGTGAGATACTTTGTGGTCTGCGATGGTCGTTGTACTAGCAATGTGACATGCACGTGTAACGTGCAGAGTGGAAAGTCACGTGTTCGATCGCGAATAAACATTATATTTTTTCTATTCTAACGTAGATGTGAAGAGTCTCTTGCGAAGATTCGCTTCTGCCTATCTGATTATGACGTGCTGCTCACGTGAGACGTGACCAACAATGGGACTTGCGCCTTTTGACGGAAAGAGACCAGAAATACGAAACGTGACAACTCTTGAAAAAACGATACAAAAAGTTTGATTTACCACTTCAAAGAGAACATTAATTAATTAGTATGGGAAAAATTGATGAAATCACCAGAGATGATAAGCAAAAACATGCTCTTCTCCTATTTTTTTTCGGAATATACGTAATCAGGTCGTTAATCAACGTTCACGAAGGAAAATCGGATTTTGGAAGATCTACGAAAAAAGTGTGTATTCGGCGAATAAGTCTAATGGACATCAGCAGAAAACATCGCTGCAAAACCTACTTCAACTTTGACAAACTGCACAAAAAATTTGAAATCACAAACACACGTTGTTTTACTACAGCACAATCAACATTTCAAACTAATTGCCTAATTTAAAATTCAAACTGAAGACCATAGCTTCAGGTCGCAACACTGTCTTTGCTATTTATTGTTCAACGTATTACACAACCCAGACAAATTTTGGGTAAAACTTGCACATTACGATAGGAAAGATCTTTTAATCAATTATTATTTCATTGTAACCAGGAAACTTGTTGCGTTCCCGCAATCTTGTGTGTCCTTCATATAGGTGTCGTTGTAAAGTATTATCTTTTGGGTATTTCTAAAAAGTGTCAAACCAGATTGAACAGAAACCAGCTGAGGTTAAATCTCGAACAACCTGACCAAGAAGTTTCATAACTTCGGGCAGGCGACAGAAGCTGGTGGATTTTAAAAAAAAACCGACAAAGAAATGGTAAAAACCTAAAAACATATGTATATACGTTTGTCGCCACGAAAAACTCAAATTTTGCTCGTTTCAGTCGGTCCAACTTTGACAGTTTGATAATGAAGAAACTGTACAATGCAATTTTTCAAATGAAAAGCATGTAATCAATTTTCTTGTCAAAAGATTGGCAATTCTAGAAAAAACTCAGTTTTGGAAAATTATAAGTTTCCAAAGGATGAATGTAGGTACGGTAATCAGTTGGCTGACGCGTCCCAAATAAACGCCGGTCACATGGGATGAATCTACGGGAAATGACGTAGGCGCGAAGTGGTCAAAAACTTGATGTTCTTCTCTGTCTGAGCGCAAAATGAAGTTTTCTCAAACGTTTGTGAATAACTACAGTAGGAACTGAATCTTCTGATGCTCATTGTCAGGTGATTGACCTACTACAAAGACAGAGAGCCTAGACACATCAGACAGTCTGCGCCTCTCTGACCTGAGCACTCCCTCATCCAGTGTCAGCGAGGCCACGTCATTACAAAAATTGCTAGGAATCCTATGAATTCAAGTATGTGGACACTAAGCAACACTGGCTCCATTGTTTCGGCGGATGGTCAACTACAAAAGCAAGAGAGGATTGGGTCACTGAGACGCCAGATAGTGACAGAGACAGTCTGCGTCTTTCTGATCTCATCACTCTCTCATCGAGCGCGGGTCCCTACAGAACTGGCTGGGTATGTCCAAGTTCAAGATGTTGATATTACGAAACATTGCGGTTGGTCAGCTACCAAAAGCGACTGAGAATCGTCAAAGTTGAACAATGTAGACCAAAACGAGCAATCTCTCTGCCAGACTGATCGAAGGCGACCAGTGTACAATGAACATTTGCCAGTGGTCCGCCAGGACCCCATAAGCAAAAGTAGTCTTCGTCTCTCCGACTAGCACACTCTCTCATCTAGGACTGTCCTGGTCTCTACAAAAGCGACTGAAAATTGTCAAAGTTCAAAAATTTCGATAAAACGAGCAATTGTGTACCAGACTAATCGAAAACGTCCATTGTGCAATGAACATTTGTCAGTAGTCAGACAGAACTACATAACCTGCCATGGCTGGAATTACCTGCAAAACAAGGAAGTTCCTAATTTGAGAATGATTTGTTTCCGCTACGATTAAACGGAATCTCTTGTACTTTCATTCTTGCTTATTTTGTTTTCCCTTTTCTATCTTCCTATTATCTCTCTCTTTTTTGAGCTCTCTCTCTCTCATTTGTTCTCCTTTTTTATTGATTTCTCTCACTTTTTCCCACTCCCTCTTGCTCTCCCTCTCTATCTGACTCTCTATTTTAATCTCTGTTACTTTCACAGTCTTTCAATAGCGCTCTCATCTTCTCAACTATCAACCGCATTATAATCTCAATTAGATACCATGTCACGGAAGTCAGAAATTGAAAGACAAAGAATCTAGTCCAGCTCTCTGACGAAACTAGCAAGACTAGATCCATTTCCGATCATACAGTACCCTTTAGGGTTGTTAATCGAGTTTGAAATTTCGAGTTTTCGAGTTTCGAGTTTTTCGAGTTTTGGGAAAAAACGAGTTTTTCGAGTTTCGAGTTATTCGAGTTTTGGGAATTTCGAGTTTTTCGAGTTCGAGTTTTCAGCGTTTCAAAAAAAACCGAGTTTTCGAGTTTCGAGTTGAACTCGAAAAACTCGATTTTCGAGTTTCGAGTTTGGTCGTTAAGTTTTAGGATTTTATCGAGCTGAACAAATAAGAATTTTTCGAGAAATTCGATTTTTTTCTCGTGATTAGGCGAGAATCGTGAAAAAAGAAGCATTTTATGTTTGAAATAGCGAAAAAAGTGCTGTGAAACGCTCATTCGTCCAATATTTCTGACTTGGGACGAGGCCAAACTCGAAACTCGAAAACTCGAACTTTTCGAGTTTCAAAAATTTCGAGTTTTTCGAGTTTCGAGTTTTTCGAGTTTGGAGAAAAACCGAGTTTTTCGAGTTTCGAGTTACTCGAGTTTTGGAGATTTCGAGTTTTTCGAGTTTCGAGTCGAACTCGAAACTCGAAATTTCGAGTTATTTCGAGTTTTTTCGAAATTCGAGTTTGGCTTTAACAACCCTAGTACCCTTACTCAATGATTATAGCTTACCAAAACCTTGTATGTGTCTCTATTTACAGTTACATAGTGAGCCGCAGCTAAAGTTCAATCAGTACACATGTTTATAGCAACATTTCAGCTGGAACGGCAGCACGAAACAGCATTGAACGCATCGCACTCACACGTTTAGGATAGAATGTTTGTTGGAAGAGGTATTGCACACCGTGTTCGAAAAACAATACGAGATCTTCATAAAGCACGAAAACGCACTAAAATAAGAGAATATACAAGAGAGCTCAGGCACTGAACTACCACAACGATCCCAAGGTCAGTCAGTTCAGTGCAAATAATTGATATAGCTACAGTTAGGGTTCTATATGATCTGCAAATCAAACTGTTTCGGAAACGTTGTAAAGGTCATGAAATTTCTCTATCACTGACGACCTTCGAAAGATAATTAGAGAGAGCGACTACCGTCTACGGAGAGCTGCGATTAGGTTGCAATCGGAAATGAAATCGGCTGGCTCTCCGAAAAATAAAAATAAAAACATCAAAAACTGATTAGAGTGGAGTACATTGCCTGAAAAGTTCATTGGCCTTTACCTTCGAAACCTTTAAACGTATTTCCCTCAAAACTATGGAGATATTCGGAGTACGGAACGAGCAAGAGTAGACGTTGCGACAATCGAGGAGAGATAGAAAATGTACGAGCCTTGTAGATGCCGCCCGACCGTTGGCTTTCGTACTCAACTTACCCCCCCCCCCTCCACTCAAGTGTATACTGTAACTCAGATGCACTTCTCATATCCCACACCAGAACACTCAACTACAAACTACAATTGTCTGACGATACGTTGAGCATACTTTCGCACAGTCATCACTTCATCAGACTACACTCGAATTAATCAACAGAATAGGAAACGGGGACCGGTTTTTCGGGCTGAAAACGATGCGTTGAGATATGTTCGCGTGAATTGGGGAGGCAATAGACGACTATAAATATGTAATGTTAGTTTAACGAATGGTGTTAATGTCTAAGAAAACTATTCTATCCGAGTTGTAGTTTGATCTGCCTACAAAGCAGAAATCAGGAGGTTAGGAAAACGCGTAAGAATCAAACTACATAAATTGCACAGTACACCAACATCATAATCTATCAACCCCTGTACCCCTCTATAAATGCATGTTTTTCACATTTTTGACGACAATTTTTGAGTTATTTTTCGCATAGAATCCCGAGAATTGAAAGATGAAAGGGGTTTTTCATATTTTATTTCTTCGCAACAATAAATGCTGCAAAAACAGAGTAATGGAGAGAGAATTGCGAATTAAAGCATGAAAATGATCTGATCATCGGAAAAGTATGTTGAAGTTCGACGTTATTATAGGTAGTCAAAACGTTATTTCTGTAACTGAAACACAGGAAAAAGGGCCATATTTCAGTTATTTCCATTGAAACTCGTTGTATTTTTGTATAATAGCAAGAAAATCACAGAAGGGGAATTGAGTTTCCAGGAAAAACGGCAAAATCAGATCTTGACAACCATCTTCTCGTGAACGTCCAAATTTCCAACCACCTGGAAACAATAAATTCCGATTCTGGTATTGAATTGGCCGCAAGAATACCTAAGCTTTTTTTATGAACTATATTTTTTTTGATAATTCCAATGTGGCTTCACGTGAAATTAGAGCATATCTGTGTTTCTTATGCTCTTTCAATGCTGTCTACACGTCTACCCATTAACATTGATAGTTAGAAGCCTAGATTGATGAACTAGCAATTTCGTCAAAAAAACATAATTCATTTAACATCGAATACACACAGGAATATGATTGTAACATTTCAGGTACAACCCGAAGAAACGTCTTTTGTGGTTACAGTACAGCTTGCTTTGTTGTTTCCTTGTTCAGTCATTTCACGGGCTAGATGTTGGAAAATTAAAACTACACAATCTAGATTCTTTTGAAACTAGGAGTACTGAATAAGCTGTAAATATTCGATATACCGCCACAGATATACTTTCCCGCTATTCAAGTTTTCTAACAACAAGACTACTGAGAAAACAAAAATATTGAACCAAACCATACCGTTATCCAAAAAACACTGCAGCACAGCTAACTGAATGAAAAGCTGGAAAACCAAACCAAAGTGCCAATATAGTTAATAATCATAACACTATTAGTACTCTTTTGAAATCACTCTTGTAATGTATAAAACCGCAAAACCACATAATAGAACTTTATACACGAACTATAAACATTTTAATCAGAAACCACGGCACGAAAGCGTCTTGAGAATGTTGATATACACTCTTTCTGGAAATTTCATGGGAAACGAAGAACGGTGAGGAAGAATGTCAAATTGATTATACAACAACCTGGCAGCAACTCACAAGCAACAAGAAAATTCTTTGTCAGCAAGTTATACTGTACTTACGCGCAAAATCAATAGTGTAGTTTGCTCTACGGCTCACAGGATGTTCATGGAAAAATGAAGGAGGGAAATAATCAATAACATGGATGGCTTCAACCTACGGTGGCACAATTTCAATAGGGTGAAAAGAGGGGACAGATCTCTACGAACAATCACAGTAGAAGTTAGGGTGATTCATAAAACCATACTATAAACTATATAGTTCTCATCACACCTAGACAATACTAGCGTACAGATCGCTCACGTCAATATGGGTTACGGTAGCACTCTCTCCCGTATGTGATACGTAGACTACATAGGTGTGATGACAACCAAATCGATTGTGATTCAATCGATCAAGTACTATTCAAACTACAATACAACTGCAACATGTGATGACATAAGTACACGGAATGACATATTTAAAGGACTAGAAGGTGGTGACAAAATGGGTCTCGAGGCGAGAAAGGCCTCAGATATTCTCGAGAACCATCTTCTTGTGCACCTCAGTGTGCTCGACAACCTAAATTGGATTAGAATCACACGATTTAGAGAAAAACATCAAACAGCACTGGGACTGTGTTAGTTTCTAGACAGAAATAGAAGTATATCGATCTTTTCCCCATTTTTACAACACAGCGAACTTTTGTATCTCTCTCACACTCATCCTAGCATATCCGGTTTCGATACGTGAACATTACTCTTGATTCATACACGTGTCAACCATCACAGGTCGCTAACTTATTTTTCTCCGACAACAACTATTATTATAGACAACAACTGTTATTTAGGTATTCTAAATGTTATAAACCATCATTCCATTTGAATGGAAGTATTATTTCCCTAGTACGGAAACTATAAATAAATAGGCAAATCTTGCACACAATTGAATAATTGATCGTGAATCATTGATGACCAATTTTGAAGCAGGTGCAATCTACGAAACATATGCATCGCTTTCCGCTTTGTAACATAGCTATAAAAAACGTGCAAATCGAGCAAAAACACCATTTACAACACTTTTCGCAATCCAAATAGAGTTTTCGCATCTTTACAGTCATGCGGGTCATATATAATCTTCCGAACAGAAAATGTCCATGTATGTAACATTTCTTCATCTTCCTACACGCATCTCAATGATTCAAGCCTATAATATATCTAATACCCCTTACGAAAGCTCTTCCCCGTACCAAACAGCCTAAGCCTACGCCGGGATCATCCCAAAAGTGTTGCTAGGGAACATAATACTCGTCGTATGTGTATGTCGCAATATTGAATGCAGAATCACCATAAAAATCTCAGTGTCCATTAGTAAATTGAGCCGAAATCGGTTCAAGACTGTATTTGCAGCCTGCACAGCCCCATCTCACTGCATTATGAAGCTTTATAGCGATCATGTTTTGTGGTTTTACGATCTACGAGGCTCACGACACACCCATCCTTTCAGTGACATGTGACATAACACACCCACATACCGTAACACATAACGTGAAGTGAAATTTATCTTACGAATCACGTAGAAACAGGGACTCCATAGAAGCCAAATGAACAGTTTGGTGAGTGGAATAAAACACCACACATCAAACGTAGGGCGACTTTGTTGGATTGAACATTGAATCACCCGTTTTTCTTCAAAATCCAGAGTTTGAACTGACCCAGTTTCAGAAAATCTGGTGAAAATCTCACTTTTCACCCTTTTTCATAGTATATTCACCCAGGTTAAACACCTGATTTTCAAAAAATCTCTGTTCTGTTGACAACAAAGTCGCCCCAGATATGCCACACATGCAAACATTTATAATTGACACATGTGTCAAATCACTCAGAAATGCATGCGGAAAACTGAAAACTTGTAGCATGCAGTGATTTCATGCTCGCCAACAAAAACGCTTCGTATGTACTCGAAAAGCACTCATACCCATGAGATTCATGAGAACTACCCTCACATTAATCCTAACTATTCAACTTCAACCCCTAAAACCCCATTTTCACCAGTTTATAAGCAAAACACTAGCCATCTTGCTCGCTCTTTCGACAAGTAAACGTGACAAAACGTGAAAGACCACCCACGTCGCAGAACTCCTGGAACGAAATCTTGCCATCTCCGTCCTTGTCGTGGAACAGAATCGTCTTGTCCACAATCTGTTGCAACTGCGAATCCTTCAAGTTGTTGCCGACCATCATTTTCAAAACCTGGAAATAGATATGAATATTCATTCATACATCATATTTATTTTACATCAAACTACAAGCATACTTAAAATACCCCCTTATTCTGATATTGGCTGACTGATACTCACTTTTGCCCGATTCCGATTGTACCATGATCACTTTTTGGGGTAAATGTTGAAGATTCTAGGCAAAATTACTATTATTTCAGGTTTTCGAGGCAGCTCATGCTTACTTTTGGGGCTGCTCATGCTCACTGTTTTCGCCCCGATTCGGAACTATTTCACGTATGACTACAAGTACAACTGAAAGAATAACGCATATGTGGTAACATTACAGTTCACAGTATTACACTTCTACGTATGTTTTCAGGTTGGAATGCGGTTGAAAAGTGAACCATATGTGGGATAGTTCTGGTTAGAGGTCTGAAGAGTTAATGATACTTCCCGCTGAAAAATACAAAAAGTTATAGGTCCCTCTCCAATTCAGCGGCACGAAATCACAAAAATGGGAAATTCGTTAAATACTTATACGTCCCCTCTCGTCCGGTCTGTTGAATAGTTAACGGTCCCCCGGTTAGCGGACCGTCGCATACCATCTGTGAAGTGAACTAGACTGACAGTATGCTCCTAAGAATATGGTAAGCGAAAACCCAAGATACGTTTGATATCAGAAACCTCGAAGATGAATGTACAAAAAGGCTGTACTACCTGATTTTTGGGAAAAGACTCATTATAACGCAGGATTACTATCCTAGCAGAATGAGAATATTGACATACCTGGAACAGTTCTCCATTTGAGATGAAACCGTCTCTGTCCATATCGTAGATTCGGAAAGCGACTAAAACACGGAGATACAAGACGAAAAATTGTGAGACAAAAATTTGAACGCACCAGAATATTATATATTATCATAGTCAACCCTCAAGAAAGAAATTAACGACAAACCAAACAAAGCTGGTTGATGAAAATTATAACTAACAAACATTTCATCACGAGAGTTTTCGCACAATCTCAGATGTTCTTCAATTGTCTTACGAATGTTTCTTATAAAAAACCATACATCAGCAAGGTTGTCCGATTGGTCAGAAAAATTCGAAAAACGGACTACTTTTTAGCCGAAAATATGAAAATCGGTCCACTTTTGATGAAAAATCCTAATTTTTCACTTGTTTACATCTGAAAACGGACCAATTTTTGTCGCTCAGTCAGACCTTGGTGTATGTAAAAAACTCACACTTCAGTTTGATGTTTTTGTCTCCCTTCACACTGAACTGCGAGATTCCCTGGATGAATTCTGAAAAATATACCTATTCATACTTCAAACAATCAACTTATTCTACAAACGGCAAAACTTGAACATCTAAGCTGGTAATTTACATTTTTTGAGATTTAGGCTTCAACCCTTCGACAAACCACAGAACCTATATCTAACTTAATCATGCACAATTTAGAAGAAGACAAAGAAGAAAAAGTAAAACTCATAGCCGAATAGTGAATTCAAAATTGGCACGATGCGTTTTGTTGTGTAGATGTAATAAAATGAGTATAACAATAACTACCGCACATACACCGCCAAGGCCTCCTATGATATGGGGGGTTGCGAACTAATTTGTATGAGTTGAGAAGTAGGGGTCGCGATTTGAAAACCAGCAAATTTCATACAAAACTAGTGAAAATGAAACCAAAGTTGATGAAAATCGCAGTTTTTAACTACTTTGGAGGGGTCGCGACTCAAAAAAGTGGTGGTATCGCGAGCTTTCGGAAAAAATGAGAGACCCTTGGCGGTGTATGCTACCGGATGAATGAATCTTATGAGAACGCGGAAGAATTGAGGAAAACTCATGGAACGCACCTCTGAAATCGACTTCACCGTTTCCGTCCTCATCGAAAATATCGATTACCCTCTGAACGAGAGGGTTCTGCTGCAACTCGGGCAGGGACATGAATTCCTGTAACAAGATACTTGGTGGGTATACACACGTGAAAGACAATGATTACTCATTTGAGAGACAATTATTGTTTCATTCAGGTTTAGTAACAAATGATACGAAATGCCACTAGATCGAGAAAAAAACTAACTAAAACAATGCTCAAGACACCCAATATTTTTATGAGTTACCTCCACAGAAAGAGATCCCGATCCGTCAATATCCAACTTCTTGAATCGGCGAGCCAGGCGACGCAGTTCGTACGCGTCGACTGAAAACAAATATTTTTGAAAACCACTTATATTCATTATTCGAAATCAAAAAATTAAAAATTAAATCTTTAAGAAGGTTAAAGACACATCTTCTCGATATTATATTTTCGGACGGAATGGGAAAACATGAAAATAGTATGAAAAACTCTTTAATGAAATGAAAGTTCATGTTGAAAGTAAGAATACTGGTTAACCTTTGGATAAGAATGGTAGATTAATAAAAACTGAACCGGAACTATAAAAAAGAGAACTCACAATTACTGCACATTTCCATCGGGAGGGAGCTTTCGTTACCCTGAAAGAGTGAATATACAAAAAACTGACGGAAAAAAGTTTCACAATTTGGATATTACTCAATCCATGAAAGTTCCAACGTTTTCAAAAACAGAGCAGTCTAAATCAATTAACTTTGCTGTCAAAGTCAAAGACACAGTCGTCGTATACATTATACAACAATAAGCAAAACTTATATGGAAGTTTTGTAGGTTGAAAAATAAACAGAAAAACAATGGAGGTCGAATCGTGACTTAATCACAAACATAAATCACCTAAAAAGGAGAAAAATCGAGTATATACTTTGTACTTACCATGTTGAATAAGTGAAACTTCTTGGTAGTTCAAAAAAGAGAAGTCGAGGCAATCAGTCCAGAATTTGAGTCCGACGAGAGAGAAGAGTGGAACACGGAACTGGAATCAATAATTAGGTAATGATAGATTAATGATAACGAGGCACCACAAAACAGTGAAACCAACAATAACGTGATAGCGTAAACTTAGGTACGAAATGGAAGAAAACGAAATACAGTTTTAACATCGGCTAGAAAACACTAAACACCACACTCTGTTGAGTTTGAAAAAAAAAACGAGCAAGTTCACGACTCCAGCTTCGGGACACTGAACAACTCCCATAATCCATGTAAGCGTATACACCGTAAAGAATTTCCCGTAAAAATAACACAACCTGAGTTCCTAATACTTTAGGGCAACTAAGATCTTAACGAAGATAGGGATGAGTGTTTAAGTGGGGGCGATAATAGGCGAATGCGAGATGCAAGATAAAAAAAAAACACGTTCAACATACATTTATTTACATGTAACGGTGAACATTATTCATAGTATAACTACATCTAATTCTTAAGTTGACTAAGATCGTAAGGAAGATAGGGATCGGTGTTTAAGTGGGGGCGATATTATGCGAGAGAATGCACTACAGGATGAGTGGCCGGAGGCGGCGAGCCAGAAATCAATACGCTCTCTCGCGCCCTCTCGCTGTTTCTCTCTCTGTTCTCTGTTGGTAGGCGGCAGCCGCTCACGTTCGATAAATAAGAAAACACGGCCCGAGAATGCGCCAAAACAACTGTCAAAACTGTGAAAACGAGACGGAAATGGGGTAAAAAGGTGTACAATGTATGTATATACATAATATTAAACGTAGAGAAAAGTGTGGAAATAATGGGTTCAGGCTGAAAGTAACGATCGAGGTTGAAAATGTGATCGTAGAGACAGAAGCAGAATTCATTGAGACATCGATGTACTTTTATTGCTGAAACTATAATGTGGGTGACTGCAAGATAGATTATTTAAATTTTTGAAATTTCAAAGACTCCAAAACATTGTTTTGAACTTGAACGAGATGAACTTAGTTCAAAAAGTTGAATACACGATGAATAGACAATGGTATTTTGGAACAAGAACTATTTTTGAAAAAAAAAGACTTAAATAGAATAAGAACTAGAAAATAAAAAAATTAAATACGCTCGCGCGCGAGAATGCTTAATGAATATAAAACTACGCTCGTCTGTCAAGGACCCGCGGTAAAAACAGAACGCAACAAAACGTTAATTGGCTCGCTGGACTCATTAACACATTGCATGCCTGAATAGTTAACTACAAACGAATATTTAAATGTTTATAAAACTATGTTCAGTAAATGAGAAGGTAGAAAAAAGAGTGAGAAACACCGTTAGAGTACTATACTATCCCAGAACCACAGCCAACGATGTGTTGTGTTGTTTTTACTGCTAAAAAAACTGGAGACCCTGTTCTAAAACTCAGTATCCGAATTTTTCGAAAAGTGTTTTATCACACAAGTCTGTTTATCTATTGGTTTTGTTTTCCGCCATCATCATAGTCGTATAGTGACATCACTAGCATTATAGTATAGTGACATCGATTAAAGAGACTGGCCGGACATTATCGTTTTCCAGATGTTTCTGACATTTCCCTAGTTTTACAGCCTCTCTAATCTAAACAGCAGTTTCGGTAATAAAATGGGCGAATAAACAATAAAGAAGAAGACTTTTTACAAAAACATATAATATAATAACCGTGTTTCCAATACCGATCCTCGTTACACGTACATATTTCAATGATATTTCATAATAAAACCTGAACAAAATACTCTGTAACACAACCGGATGAGATCTAACTCTATTTGAGCCCTGTCCAAACTTTGTCTATCTGTCGCATTCTCAGAAACATCGATAACTTCAGTGAATACCAGATGGAACTAATAGTTTATTCACATTTTCATGTTAAAATTATGTTCTGTTCTTTCTTTTCTCCGCTCCGACATCTATTTTGATGATGGTTCCGTTGGTACACCCAGAACACACGCATATATTTCTACTGGCCGGCTCCTCACAATAACCAGTAGCACAATTCTGAAAACAATACATCTCGGAACAATTTAAATTATTGTTTCCCACAGGTTTGAAACAAAATTGAGTAGATTATTAAGGTGGCACCGGGATATTCCAGAATACGTATAGTTCACATCAATCGTACGAAGACTCCTGCCGTTAACATTTGGAGTTTCCACTGACTCTTTTCGAATGCAAACTTCAGCTATGTCAAGCATCTTTGCGAACACTGTGTTAAAGGAAGGGAGTCATAATGGAATGCGAAGTTGTGAACGTTTTCGATAATATTCACATTATATATGGTAATGTTTCTAATCTCACCGTACTAGTCTCGATGAAAGTGTATGAGACAACAACTCCCTCCTTATTAGCAAGCCCTCTTTGTAGCTATCTCGACGAGAGAGTGTGCAGGTCAGAGAGGCGCAGACAGTCTCAGTCTGTCTGCGGTCGCATTGACCTCTATATCTCTCACTCTCTTAGTTTGATAATTACATAAAATTAGAATAATTGTCTCTCCGTACTCTTATTACCTGAAGCTGGCACCTTCCAAGACAGAGGAAACGTGACAGACAGGTTGCAGCGTGAGAGAGCACAGGTCAGAGAGACGCAGAATTTCTTTGACTGTCTGTGATCTCATTGACCTACATACACTATCACATTTATAGTTGGCTAATCACCTGAAGCTGGCACCTTCCCAGACAGAGGAAGCGTGACTGACATGTTGCATCGACAGAGACAGAGACGAAGCACGCAAACACCACGATCATGACAAACACCCTCATTATACTAAAATATATGATCTTTATAAAAAAACATCAAACAAAAGACAACGGTACACACAAATATGGAGAAAGATAAAAGACTGCTCATAAATCTTTATTTTTCTGCTCTAGAAAAGTTTTCAATAACAAGAAATCCCACAAATGTGTGTTGTCAGCTATACACTCTGTTCTAAACAGAATAAAATGGCACTTACCTTTTTCAACTGGCCAGGTCTTACATTTATTGATTGAACAGAGCAATCATTCAATTATGAGTGGTTCAAAAATAAATACAAAGTGAGAAGTGAGATTCAAAAATATTTTTTAGCATGGAGAAAACTTCATTTTAATATTGTGTTCATTGCGTAAAATCGAAAAACTGGTGTGTCCTTACTGACGATTTGTTCAAGGGAGAGAAAGTCCCTTTAACAACTCTTTTGATGGCCTTGACCAGGTCTTAGATGATGTTCATTCGAGAAAAGTCGGAACAGTGTGCAATAACGAGAAATGTATATTCTATACATGTATGAGCGAAATGGTCAAATTAAAACCGCGCAGGATGAGACTATCGACTAATATTAAGATATATGACTCGTAGCAAAATGAACCAGAGAAAATGGTTCAGTTGTAAGTTGTTGAGTATACTGGAATTAAACAATACAACACATATTACAACTTGACGCCCTAACGAGACCATTTCTCTCTAATGTTGACCTTCGAGCCAGCAGTTTCATCAAATAGAGCTTGAAAACCTGAACTTGAACATAGAACTTTTTTATATTCATCTTGCTCTGTTTTCTCATAAAATCGATATACGTAATGTACACCGAGTACGAGTAACGTGCAAAAAATTGAGAAAATGCTGATAGAAAAACAAAAATATTTCCAATACGTCTCAAAGCCTATCAGGATACAAAAAATGTTTGAAAAAATCAAATTCATTGAAAAACTAATTAACCAAACTGGATAGCGTCACAGTGAAAACGTTCAAGTTCGGGTATGTATTCAATGGGATTAGGCATTTATTTCTCATTTAAAATTTCTAAGGTTGTTGATGACTATTGAAACACAATAGAATACATTTTTTCAGCTCCGAAAGTTTCAGATTTTAGGCAAATGGTCTCTTTAATTTTGAGTCGTGCATAGAGCTTCAAAACAATACCTTAACAAATCTCACTGTAACACGTTCGGATGAGATGAAACTACACTTACCAAGGTGCAGGAACACATTCTTCTCTCTATTTCTCTCTATTTGTCTATCCGTTGAGTTCTCAAGAGCATGAAAAAATAAAATGGAATAACGAGTTCATTTACATTTATTATGTCTAACATCATTTATTTTATTTTGCTTTTTCCGCTCAGAAATGTAGATCGAAGTTGATTCCGTTGGGACAGTCGGAACACTTGCACGAAAATCTACTGCCCGGCTGCTTACAGTAACCAGTTCCACAGTTCTGAAAACTTTACTTTTTAAAACAACTAATTTATTATTTTTCCAGTCCTTTCCATACTTCTACTTGTATACTAAGGAAACTATACTGTTCATAGTCATGTGAAACATATTAAACACAGCAGAACTCAGAAACGTGCAATAACAAAGTGCACGATGTCTCATTAGAATGCTAACTTCATGTTACTATTCAATTTACTTTTAGTATAGCTATTCTAGTTAGTATTGAAAGTTTCTGAATGAGTAAAGAAAGCATAGTCATTCTTGAAAGAGTTATACATTACTTGTTATTAGACCATCCGTCGAAACAACATTCGAGAACCACCTCAAGTGTTCACTATTCTGGAATGAAATTTACGGAACTCAGACACATTGGCGCCCATTTTCTCCGATTTGCAAGTTACATAAGCGAAAGAGTCATGATGCCGCAAAGGCGGCGACAGTCTGCGTCTCTCTGACCTGCACACTCTCTCGTCGATACCGGTACAAAAGTGGCTTGCTAATTGACAAGGAGTTGTCTGAGTACTCATACTACTTGAAGCTGGTACCGTCCAAGACAAAGAAAATGTGACAGACATATGTTGCAGCGTGAGAGAGAGATCGCAGGTCAGAGAGACGCAGAATTTATTTGACTGTCTGTGATCTCATTGACCTACATGCACTATCACATTTTTAGTTGGCTAATTACCTGAAAGTAGCAGCTTGCAACACAGAAACTTGACTGACAGGTTGCAGCGGGAGAGACAGAGACGAAGCACGCGAGCACCACGATCATGAGAAACACCCTCATTATACTAAAATATATAATATATTCATCACACAAAAGACAACGGTACACAAACATATATGGATAAAGATAATGGTAAATCATAGAAGAAGTGCTCATTTCGATAAAACACGTAAAAACCGTTATTTTTCGTTATGTATTAAACTGCGAATTACAAAAGATTGCACGAATTTGTGTTGTAAAATATACACTCTGTTCTGAACAGAAACCAAAATCAGCATTCACTTTTTTATTTGGCCAGGTCTCACATTTAGAAATTGAATAGAACAATCATTCAATTATGAGTGGTTGAAAAAAGCGAATACAAGAATATTTTGAAGCATGGAGAAAATTTTATTTTAAAGTTGTGTTCATTGCGTATAATTGAGAAGTTCGTGTGTTCCAAATGACGCTTTGTAGAAACAGAGAAAGCAAGTCAGTTTTACAACTCAGAAATAACCCTAACTTTCCCATATCTTTCCCTTTAGTCATCATTGCGTTACCATTATGACATGCAACACATATTATGATTGCATGACGTGAATGATCTCTTTCCAGATAACGTCGCAGCTTATAAGCCCAGGAAGCCAGATATCAAGATCTCACCGACCGGACGCGGTCACCGTCTCTACCGTACCCACTCGTTCATCTCCGTTTCTCTCATATCCCGTCGCTCTTATGGTTTTTACTAGTAAACTTTTATTCTCTAGTTGTTCTGTTGTTTCCATGAAATGGTTTCCATCCGAAATGTAAGGTACATTTCGAACCTATCTTGGTAGCAGCGGAGTGAGATCCACTGTAATTCCCTCTGGTTAGGCCTCGTAGTTGTGCAAATTTCGTTTATTCTTCTATTTTCTTTCCCGGTTTTTTTCACATGTCGCTTGTCTAGGTAGCTCTGTTGAGCATAACCAAAAGCTATACCAGACTACACTACTTGCGAAAAACTGTAACAAAGCCAATATTAGTGTCAGGAGAAACGAGCATTTGTTTGCTAAACAGCAAAGTACCCAATTTGTAGTTTGTGAAGCGCCGCCAAATAACTGGTCTTTTTGAATTTTTTTCACAGTAATTTTCGCGAATTGCGCCAGCCCCAAAAGTCATTTGGTTCGTTCAAACGCATTTGAAAGTTGCGTTTTTATCATTTTGATCGAATTTCGTTCACCGGTTAAAAAATACAATATCAAAAAATTGAAATCCTACGTAGGTCTGTTGACCATTCACAGAAGTTTTGAAAGCCCTAGGCACGGCCACAAAGTTGAAAAAGAGGCAGATATGTCTGCAAGTAAAGGAATGGTCCTGCTTTTGAGCAGTGTAGAATCTCGCTGGAAATATGTTCAGCGATTGAATGGAATGTGGGCCGTTCGAGTAGTCTGATTAACTGGGACAGACTTGAGAGAAGTTTCCTCTGGCAAAGAGAAGAAAGTCGTAGAGATGACTTTGGAATGGATGCGCGCGCAGTTAGGGGCTTGTTGGCCAATTACAAAAGAGTTTGACGGAGAAAAGTTAAGGGCCTGTTGGCCAATCACAAAAAATTTGATTTCACACAGTGCAAAAATATGACACGTACACCAGTCAGGTGAAGAGTTTTCAACGTGAAGTCAGTAATAAATGTGTGCGCTATATCAATTAGTTACCTAAGCTCCTAAGCAACTCTTGTTTTGTGAGCCAATCACAGAAAATTTGGATAAAATTAGTTTATGGCTCGTTGGTCAATCACAAAAAAAAGTATCGAGTGTTCAGGCATGTTGGCCAATTTGTATAGAGTGAAGTCAATAACGAGTAGTTGGGAAAATTCAAGTAGTAATTTAATCAGTTTCCCCTTATTCATCAACGTTGTACAAAACGTGGTTAGTTAGGACACGATTGTCATTTACAGAACAATTATACAAAGTTGAATATTGGACGAAATTGGGTTAGACACGTGTGTCATTAACGGCAATTTTGTACAAAGTGAGGGTACGATTGCTATTCACAAAAAAATTGTACACAGTACGCTAAGTTAAGACACAATTATCATTTACAAGTCAATTCAAAAAATATTTTAGGTAAAACGATGAATAATTTTTCATGTGAAGTTGCAAAACTACTGCGTCCGATTACCTTCCCATACATGACATTGAGGTAGATGCGTTGTTTGGATATATTTCAACGAAAGAGGCAAACATGTTTTGGTGTTTTTGCACAAGAACGTCTTCAAATACTAAAATCAGCCCATTTCAGCCCAAGAAACGTCTGACAAACTCCTACATTCCACTACAACGGAAGGACCAGGATACTGTCGGAGCCCGAAGGAACGAAACAAGAAGGGTTCCTAAGAAAACAGAGAGGTGGTACGTTTTTTCATTAGATTAAAATTATGGTTCCATTATCCTGTTCGGTGAGCACATTTTCCATTGTCGCAAGCTGTTGCATCAGATTGTTTTCTTTTCGCTATTGCGCATTCTCCTGCAATCTCAAAATCGATCTGACTCTATTCGAGCCATTTTCCATTTTCCTAATTGTCCATTGATTCAGATTCATATGTGCTCTCGTCTTCCAAGTGAGAAAAGTTGATGTTTTACCAGAAGTAATCCCAATTTTTTCCCTATTCGTTCACTGACTACAGTAGTCGTATTTTCTGACTTCATTTCCAAAACGGTAATCGAGGAATAAAATGTATGTCTACAACTTTCTGTCGGTAAAGTTCGGTTTGTCTATCAAACTCATCCACATTTGCTGCATTTCTTATAGTAATCTATAGTTGGTTTCTCCGTCAAAGGATCTATTCACTATTTGTCTCAACTTTGCTATCGAGAAAGTAGGTAACCGCCGCGGTGGAAAATTCTCGCACACGTGAGTGAATAGTTTTTGTTTGTTCTCTAAGGTAAATATTCATCTGTTGTTTGTTTAGATGGTCAACTATTCTCTGGAAAAATAGTTGCGCATGGCTGTAGCCTATTCTCAAAACTGCTTGAATTCCGTTACAATGTGTGATTTCATTCAATATATAGATCATGTATAGTGGATGCCAAATTTATAAATTTCTGTCTCTCTTCGAAATCGAACATGCGAGCAAAATATTCGTGGCAGGGCGCTAACCACTGCGCTATTAGAGCAGGTAACCGGTAAGCTTTGGAATCAAAGACATGAGTGCGTACACAGCAGAAAGTGAGATATACAGTACCCTCCCGCCTTTCCGTTGGCAACGACTATATGAATCATAATCGTCCTTGTTAGTGCAGGCCTCTGACACTTTGTTTTATTACCTCGTTAAACCTCATTTTTTTTCCAAGTCCCGCCCTACAAATATGCAGTAGCATGAAATATCAGTGCAACTAATCAAATTTTGTATTTTTGTCACATTTACTAAAAATGGGTCGTTCGTTTTTGTCGTACAATACTACGTCTGGGCTGTAGCCCAACTGCAAAACGTTTAAAACTAGTTATTTCCAATACGATACAACATGGCTGGCCGTAACCTACGTGCAGACAGCTTCACTTAATCAAGTATCATCGAACTGGAAATGTCATAGAACGATATGTAATGAGTTAAACTGAGTTTGCTAGACGCACTTGTACCTTCGAAAGTTAGAAGTTGACTAATTCCTAATTTCCCTCTTGTGAAAGATTTTGGAAATTTTTCGGTGTATGTTATTTCACTCTCAAAAGCCTCTAGAATCAATCTGCCGTCGTTACAGAATAGAAAATTGAACATTCGATCGAGTTGCAAGCGTTGCACAAGGACAACGATAAACGAAGTATAAGATACATTTGTTCGTTTAGCGCAAACAACTTATGAGGCAAGACACAATGAGTATTCGAATCACAAGACTTCAGCCACTTGTTGCTCTATTCAACTTACTTTGGGTCGAAACCCATACTCCAAGCATTTTCCCCGATTGGTTAAGACCATGATCATATGGTATTTTCAAGACAATTGATACCGTTTTGTAGCATTCCGTACTCACGGTCTGTTTTTGCTCGAATGGCATACTATACGTTTCTCAGCTTATGAAACCACCGAACCTAGTTTTTATGCTTTCGAAATCACCATATCAGTTTTAGGGTTTTCGTTTTACTTTCAGCTCAACTACTCTGATTGGACTTTTGATGGCGTTGGCCAGGTCTTAGTCTTCATTCGAGAAAAGTCGGAACAGTGTGCAATAACAAGAAATGAATATTCTATACATGTATGAGCAGAGTGGTCAAATTAAAACCGCGCGGAATGAGACTATCGACCGATATTGAGATATGACTATTAACAAAATGAACAAGGGAAATGGTTCCTCTACAATCAGTTGAGTACACATAAACCTATTTTTCGTTTTTATACTTCTGCTCACTTTCTCCCGCTGTTTTTTCTATGCCAACTCTTACCTCTACTTTTGAGTGAAAAAAAAACGTACTTTTTGTTGTTCATGGCTCCGTTTTTCGTGCTACTTTGTAGCATTGCGATTTGAAGAATGGAGCTTATTTGCAAAATGAAACATAAAACTTTTTTTGTAAATAGTTTATTCAAATATAATATGTCTAAATCATCCCCTGCCCTTCCCTTTGCCAGCTCCGACATTTATTGTGACATCGGGAATGTTGCCTCCTTTGGCACACCGGGAACACGCACATATACCTTTTCCGCCGCGCTTCTTGCAGTATCCGGTACCACAGTTCTGGAGAAAAAAACACATAAGAAAACAGTGTTTCTTTTAACAGTCTTCGAAAGTAAGTGTTTCAGTAAGATGTTTGTTCCAGATGTCTGAAGAATAACATTTTCAGAAAAATTTAATCCTTCGCAAATATACTCTCGACAGCTTTCGAAAATCTGATTCCCCCAGAACAACTTCCCATAAAAGAAGTTTCTTTCACATTTCCCGAAAATGTACTTTTTAAAACAGTGAAAATGGTACGTTCCCACCTACGTGTCCTGACTATTCTCTCCCAATCCTGTGTTTTTGAATACAAAAGATCTATAAATCATATCGATTAAGGACGATTATGTGGACCAAGGCCCAACACTTCGGCCCTTTAAACTGCAATTGAAAAACGTATTGCAGTTTAAAGGACCGTTGCGTCGGAATCGGTCAATACAATCGTCCTACTTCAAAGGAGACTGGACACAACTTGTTTTGGGCTGTTTTTAACTGTATTGAGATCAGAGAGCACAAATAACTCGTATATTAGTTTTATCAGTCCACGTGACATTCACATGACAATGCCGCGCGACATGCAACGCGTCTACTCAAAACTAGGATATAGCAGCTTTACGAGAAACCATGTTGCTCTTCGGTCTCCTGAGACCATAAGACGACATTTAACAGTATTGACAAACTCAATTCAAATAAGATAGAATTAACAAAATCACCTGAATCATGCACGAGGCCACACAGGCGGCACGTGCCAGTGCCGGTTGTTTTATGTCACAGGTGACCGCGGACGAAAAGGACAGAAAGGTCATTAAGACTATAACGATGAGGAACATCTTCATTTTCTAGAAATATTAATTATAAATACTTATTCCGTTTTATTTGTATTTAAGAGAATAGTGTGTTACTGATTGAATCATATTTAAACTCAAAAGTGTGAACGCTAGCAAAAAGTACTTTCTTCTGACTGAAAAGTTTTTATGTCACACGTCACGGTAGAAGATGAAGATACAAGTTTACGAGGACTGCAATCATGAGCGACATCTTCATTTTCTATAAATAGATACTTACTTATTTAGTTTCATTTATATTCAAGAATAGAGTATACTGTTAGTCCATTGTGAAACACGTGTCACGTGAAACATATTGAACACAGCAGAACTCAGAAACGACTCTTAGTCCATTGTGAAACACAGTCACGTGAAACATATTGAACACAGCAGAACTCAGAAACGAGCAATGACAAAGTGCAAGATTTTTTTTATTGAAGTCTAATCGAGCTCAAAAGTGTGAAAGCAGACGGAAAACACGAAACACATCACAGGGCTCACGAGGAGTATGACGATGAGAAAGAACTTCATTTCTCTCGGAATACTAATGAGGAATATAATGTAATAGTTATTCAGTCATTACACTCCAATAAAACAAGAGAATCGAAATGGCTTTGAATGCAAGCTCACGAAAGAATAGAGTGTATTATAGGGGGTGTCAAATGTATACCCTGGCGGTACACAGCATAATTTTTGAACAGCAAATTTACTGCATCAGGCGGGCATCGAACCATCGAGCCCACGACCGACCAGCTCAAAAGCAAAGATGCTATCCACTAGGCCATCCGACCAACAGTTGGCTGGCAAAATGACGCTCATAGATGAACGCAATTAGTGAAAAACGGGCGCAAGGTAGCAAGTAGCTTGTGAACTTTTCACATGTATCTCTCAGTTCTGTCTTTTTGTTTGACAAAGGAACTAGCAACTTCTTTTTTCGGTTTCAATTATTTTTGAAATGCACATTATATACATTCATAGAAAAATATATATTTATCACAACATATATCAGAATATAAAACACATATATTATCATGTTATCCTCTTGGTTTTCCGGCTGACAATCCTTCCCGAATTACGAACACCTGAAAAACTATATATGAAAAAAGCTCAATATAATTTATTCTGCGTGTTTTGCATAATCATGTATGTGGAAACAGCAGAAAGTACTAGTGATCACAATTAACTTATGCTCATAGTCACTACGCAACCGACCTTCAATGCTCAAACCATTTGTTCTCACAAAAGACAACCGTTGTGTGAATCACGAGACTGTGCTTTACAAAAACCTAAGTTGCCAACTCCCACTTTTGAAGAGAAACGGGTGCCTTCAAAAACTATCGAACAAAATCACCCCCGAATTAGGATGTATGAAATAAACGATAAGAAGTTCAAGAATTGAGACATAATTGTGAAATCAAAATAATTGGAAACTAACCTGTGCAGTGTCATAACTGGTTGTTCCCCTGAGCTGGTGGCCACATCTTCTTTCACTCCGTTTTGGCGGTCACAATCCGCACTGTTTCAGCCGCAGACTGAAACAGAAATTCATATAAAACATTTATCCATCAATATACGTTAACACTAAATTAACACGCTTGTATAGCACGGTAAACTTGCGTGAATACCGATAAAATTTTGAAGATAGCTTATTCTTTTATTCAAGCCATTATTGAGCCAAATTTTGATCTTTTAATACTTTTCAAAGCTATTTAATGTTCAAATCTAATTAAAAAATCGAAAGTCATCAATCAGAACTCACCTCTAGTAATCAACAACCTCACGGCGGCCGAACATCACAGAAAACGATGTTTCTATCTCTGGAAGAGAAAGTATTTTCAATGTGACCACGAATAACAATCACAATTGGAAGGTATACTTCCGAATTTAATAACGGACTTTCAATTTATCATAATCAGACTGCCATTCTGCCAAAATCAGGAGAATCAGTTCAGTTTTGATGCAAAATCATGAACTTTGATTGACGAGCTTGTTCTGTGAAACGGGGTCCTTTTCGTGAGACCGTCACAACTCACTAGTCTCTGCCAAGAAATAAAAGCACTGAAGTAAGAGAAGACAAATAAGAACGCGTATTCAACAGTACAACCCGTCTAATTGGAAATGGATAAAAAAAACCCCTAACAAAATGAATTGGAATAATTTACCTAAAGCATTTCAAAGCAAACTTGAAAATAAATGTATGTAAAACTCACAAGCATGTTAATCCGTGACGAGGAAAAGCGATATGTTCTAGTTGAATCCGATCGCCACTAACTATCCATGTCGGATAGAATTCGAGGAAATCCTGCAAATTCGCATATATATAAAACAAAACACAGATGAATACACACGCTAGTTATGAATAATTTACGCGAATACACCCGAAGCGCAGCATTAACCTCAAGAATAAGAAAGAAAAACAAGAATTTATTTATTTATTAATTGCAGCGAATGCTTTGAAAGGAGAGGTTTTTCGATAATATAAAGTACTTACAAAGTTGACGGGACACAAATTGCAAAGTAAACCTAACAAGTATAACAAATATTATGGACAAAGGAAGAAAATTTAAGAAACATACGAAAAACTGCCGCCATTTTCGCCGTTTTCCGGCTGCAGCAAAAATGCCGTCGCCGCCAAAATGTCGTCCGCATTTGACACAGCACAAGTAACAATTGACCGTAATATAAAATCTATTCCGTAAGCGAAACCTATACTTATTGAATCGTAATTGAGCTCAAATTGTGACCAAAAGACTGTAAACGTTTTCTGTCATAGGCTTAGGCTTAGTCAAGCCAGAGCGGAAGAAAAAGAGAGGAAGGAGGAGCACGACCCAGAAGTAAATTGAATTGTCACCTAAACTTAACATTTTAATGAGGAATTGTGCACGTTGTTATTGCACGTTTTCGAGTACTGCTGTGTTTAACATGTTCCACCTGACTGTGCAATTGACTAACAGTATAAGGAACAGAAACATCGTTTTTTAGAGAAACGTAATAATGTGAAATACCGTGTGAATGTACATATTTTTGAAAATGAAGGCAGAGGGGAAAATCAAACAATTTAACTGATGATATTTCCAATAACATGTTGTATTAGTCACAGTAGGTACAAAACATCAGTTATATGTTTTGTATTCTTCGACTCTGGATGAATGTATTTCCAACCATTCATGTGACGAATAGCCAATAACAATGTATTTCCAGGCAAAAAAGTCAGGGAGGCGAACAAACAGCTTCTTGTGTTAATCAGGCTATGCTATTAGTCATCACGTGAAACATGTTAAACACAGCAGAACTCAGAGACGTGCAATGGCAAAATGCACGATTCCTTGTTAGAATGCTAATTTCACGTGACTGTTTGTTTTATATTCTAGTATTCTCCATGTCCTATCGTCTTTGAACCTCGGCATTTTTTTTTACAAAAAATACATCTAGTATACCAAGGGGTTCATATTTAACGTAAAAAGTCTGTATGGTGTACGTCGTACAATCCTTTTGTGCTTGTAGTTTGCTTATTTGGCTTCTCGATGGCATTTCGTGAATTTTAGGTCGTGAGCGAGCTCGAGGAAAGATTCGGCCATAAGAGCCACATTTAATGAAAAAATGAAGAAAATGGCATAACGAAACTCGGCGATCACGTAACTCGCGGTCGAGCTTTTAAGGGACTCTATTGTGTGAGCTGGTTGTTTACAAAACAATGTCGGTGTCATGAATCTGTGTTTGCATATCGCAAAACAAACTTCTTTGAGGCTCTTTTTTCTGTTTACGGCGACGTTCAACGTCAGTCGTAAAAAATGTTTTTTGAGTCATTTCCGACTTCAACTTAAAAATGTTCCGAGATTTGGGCTCTTTTCAGAGAATATACTTGCCTGAAAACATACCAAAATCAAGAACTACTATTCCAACATATTACCACAAACGTGGTATACAAATACTATGTTTACGACTTTAAAACCCGTGTTACAATGACTTGACCAGAAACACTTTTCCATTGGATTTATTGTAAGAGTTATCTCTAACCGTGCTCTCTACGTTTATGTTTTTTTGCTCTCCAGGCACCATAGCAAAGTCTCCTAAAAAGGTCAGCTCCGAGCTGAACTATCTGGACACTACCTTCCCCCAGGTTCGGGTCACCCCCACTATGCTTAAACACGGAAAGTTGGCAACTGGGTGGCCAGACTGTGATTACGTCCTCAATCAGGTTGAGCTCACCACTTTCATGACTTTGCTACGGTGCCAGGGTGATGCATCTTGTAACTTGAACTTTGTTACAAAGTTTCCGTAAAACTGAGATATTTGATAGACTGTTCATTTACATATGTCGTGTTCCAGAAAACAACCGAGGTACAATGGTAAACATTCTAATCACATAATAAACTATTGCATTATATTGTATGTTTTAACCTCACACCTCGAAAGAAATGAAAATATTATTAGTATTATTGTTACTTTTGAGTTATAATCATTTCCGGTCCTTCTTTATTTCTTCTTCTACATTGATGTTGACATCAGGAACGGCGCCTTTCTTGTGACAACGAGAACACACACATACATTTTTACGGTTACGCTTCTTGCAGTAACCAGTTGCACACTCCTGGAAATATAATAACCCTGGAATATAATAGTTGGACAAAAGATTCAAAAGAAATTCATTGACACATGAAAGATGGTTACCTCAATAGTGACGGCGGAAAATATCCCATGATGAAAAATACTGAATTTCTAATTGGAAGTGTTAACACGTTCATAATTATGTTTCATTCAACATCAGAAACATTCAAAAGATATATTCAGAAGCATTATCTTTTGCGAAAAGTCAATACCAAGACCACTTGAAACTATTTCTGTTAGAAATAAAACGAAATAGCCATGTTACCTGAATGCCACACAGGCGGCACGTGCCACCGGGGGTGGCCATAGATCACAGGTAGACGCTAATGAGAAGGAGACGAAGCTCACGAGAAGGACGGCGACAAGGAGCAGCCTCATTTTACTGAAAATACTTTTTCAGTTTTCACTGATTTTGAGCAAGTGATTTTTCGGATAATCGAACCCCGCTGACCCCAGCTTGACTGAGAAAAACCAGCGTAAGTGTTAATGTTAACAAAGAGTCACATGTCGAAGCTGAGGAGAATGCGACAAGACTGACTAGGAGTACGGCGACAAGGAACTTTTTTCATTTTGTCCAAAATGACACCTCCACAAGAATTGTAGAATAGAATAATTAGTTTTAGGGCTTCAAAATGACACCTCCACAAGGATTGTAGAATGAAATAATTGGTTTTAGGACTAAGAAGTTTGAATGCAAACAGAAAGTATTCATTTTTCAAACGTTGCAGGGAATGGTAGGTTTGTGCGGGAGCACGGCGAAAAGGAACATTTTCACTTTATTATAAACAGCACGTTTTAGACAAATGTCGCGTAAAATAAGTAAATAATGGGCTCGAAGTGTGAACGCAAGGTTTTGCAAAAAGTGGTAGGTTCACACGGGAGGAAGGCGGTGAAGAACGTCTTCATTTTACTAGAAACACACTTATGGATATTGATCGACTTATTGCCATTGATCGAGTTTGTGAAAACTGTTGAACCGAACGAAAGGTGCGAATGTTAGGTCATCAAGGTTTTTCCATCAGCTCATGGGCATACGATGAGAAGAGGAAACCTCAGTAAATCTACAAGGTTTGAAAATATGTGGTATGGAGGTGTTCTGTACCATTACCACACTGAAAACGGACACATCCGTTCTCGTATAGGGTTCGCATTGCTCCCATCAAACCCTTAAGATGTGAGTCAATTGTACTTCCGACCTCATACTGGGAATTTACATACCAATACAGATTCAGCTAGAGAAGTTGGAAAGACGTATAAAAAGTGTTCTGTTTCAATTAGCTGATCTAAATGAAGGAACCAGGCTAAATGAAAAAATCACTCAGGAACCAAGAAGAACGTAGCTTTTGCTCGCAATTTTATAGCACATTATTGTTTTATCAGTTTGTGTACAAATTTTGTGAGTGATATGAATGTTTGCATATGGAAAAAGTAATAACATGTATACTAGTTCCAGCGTATACGGTGTACGGATCAATGTATGGGGTTCTGACCAAATTCTAGTTGAATTGGCAACACAGACTCTTATTTTTTAGTAACAACCTGTTCGCTGCGACGCCTTGACATCAAACTACAACAGCGCCCTCAGAGAATCTTTTATTTACAGGCCTTTAGTGTATGGAACCGAATCTGAACGAATAGTGTTAACGACGATTACCCAAACTCGCTTGATTTGAAACAGCAAACAAATGTACTCAAAAACAGGACAATTACGTTTGATATGTTAATTTTCACAGATCAAGTCAATCTGTGCTTGTAACATAAAATTTGTACCTGATTTGGAATGATGCTTGGTACCCTAAAACAGGAAAACTGCATTTAATTTGTTCATTCTTATAGATCAAGTCGATCTGTGCTTGTAACATAAAATTTGTGCCTGATTTGAAATGTTGCTCGGTACAAAATAAGGACAATGACTTGCATTATGTTTATTTCCATAGATCAGTTCAATCGATACGTATCAAATTAAGGAATGATGCCTCCATTGCCGCAGCGAGAACACACGCAAATACCACGACCGCCACGGTTCTCACAGTCACCCGTAGCGCAGTTCTGCAAATATTCAAATTTAAAAATATGAATGAGCATGTATACTGTTAGTAAATTCTACAGAAACATGAAACATGTGTAACACAGCAGAACTCAGACACGTGCATTCTGCCTTGACAAAGAGCACGATGCCTCATTAGATTGCTAACTTTGCGGGAAAACTGACTTCTAGTATACAACCTCTTAGGTATGTGCTGTGTCCAGTTGGTGACACGAATGTGAAAAAATATGTGCTACCCCTGAGTTCCGTTTTGAAGGGGCAACAATGAAGATGCAAGTGACCTCTGAGAAGGAAAGGCGACAAAACCCTACCTACAAGATAGGGGAGCTTTCTGATGATGGAAAGGGGGAGTGAGACAGAAATGTTTGGAGTATGGTAACTGTGGCTATCACTGTTCCACGTTACCATGTTAGTTATGTCTAGGAAAGTTGAAAAGTATAGTGAAAAGTAACTATATACTGATAAAATTTAGTATTATATAGTGACCACCTTAGACCTAGATCGAGAAACGGCGGCACGAAGATGTAAACCATGAGTAGAGGTTGATCACTCATGCCCATGATGTTTTTGAATTATACTCAATCTGAAGTTAATTAACTGAGCTTACCCGAATCGCACATGATGCCAAACAAGCAGCACGAGCAACCGTTGGGTTCGAGATGTCGCAAGTAACCGCCCAAGACAGTTGGAGACAGCTCATCAGAACCAGAGCAAACAGAAATAGTCTCATTTCGAATGAGTGATGAGATAATAAGAATCTGCCCGCTTTTATACAGGTTTAGATAGTAATTTGAACTGTGTATTCAGTAACATGTTCAAATAAACAGCGCGAGATGAGAAGAAAACATTTGTGTTTGTTTGTGACAAAACAAACTTTCTATACTCGGGCAAAACAGGGTATAAAGATTGCACCTACGTTGTACCCGAGAGAACATAAATTCGAAAAACTAATTGAAACGATCCTCTCCGAACACTTAGCCGTAGTTCATATAACCTCGTAGTGTTTTATGCTTCTGTCTTTGAAAAAGGAGTGCTTAGAAATCATGTTTTGCTTCACATGTTCCAAAATTATACAGAAAATGGTAGTGTACATTGAGTTGTGACTGTTTCTTCAATGACTTATAGTTTTCTGTTTGTTTGTGAAGAACCATCACTACATGACATCGGTAACAAATAACCAGAGCTTCGATCGAAAACAAAGTGTATAGTAAAGTGTACAATTGGGTTCATCTCTACAAAGAGTAATTGTGCAGACTGGCTTCATTGATAATATTATGGTGCTTACTGCCGTTTGATTAGGCTTGATTTGAAGTTTCTGCTGTGTTTTCGGATATCAGAATATCACACAGTAATATGCAAGAACATAATTTTTATCCACTTCATATCAAATTCTATCATTCCTCAAATGTTCCGATCGGAAAACCGGAAGCAACAATTATACAAATCGTTTTTTTCTGGCATCACTGGGTGTCGTGTGAAAGAGCTGTTGGCGTCAAACGGGCGCTGCAAGTTGGAGAACAAGCGAGACATGAAATCCGTGATTTCACGAAAACGGTCTCACAGACAGTTTATTCAGGGGTGTGAAATCTAACTGTCATAAGGTTCTCAAAACATTTCCAACAAACGTTTCACAATTCAACTCGCATACAAACTTGATCAGTGGAAAAACTTCAGTTCAATCAATGTTTCTGCTGCCCTATTTCTACTCACATAAATTATACACAAAAAATTTTTTGGCCAAATTATTCAGAAAAAAGTCTAGTTCAATGTTTCTGCTGCCCTAATTCTACTCTACTCTACTCAATCTCTCCCTCGCATATGACTCGAGTGTGTTATCGTGCATTCTATTTCGGGCCCGACTTCAATGGATGCTTCCTGCCCTTGAGAGAAGAGGCTTCTATTTCGTAAACACGGATATTTGCCCTCTCTCACCCTATAATCCACTCGATTCATAAGCTTTGACGTCTAATTCTGCAGATTTGTTTGCCATCATCTGGTTTTAGTGCTTTTTGAGACGATTCATGACTGGATTACTAGTAATGGGAAGAAGTTAATGAGAATAATCCGGCTAGAAGGCGTCATGATACCCTAATAATAAATTAATACCTGGAAAGTTTTATTGGAATGTTAAGCCAATATGAGGGTTTCGGTTATGAAAGTTATGAAAGATTCAAAGGTTTTTCAGACATGGAATAGCCAACGTGTATCAATCTCAAGCTAACCAAACATGCCAATCTGAATGACCTCTTCACGAAACTTCTCTCTTTACAACGTTTGTTTCAAAGTAAATACTGTGCCACAAACTAATTGGCTCATGCTTTTTTCTCCAGCACTGTTGAGTTGCATGTACTACTCTACTACAAATTGTATTATATATAAGTGCGCATAAAAGAGTAACCATGCCCTTTTTCTATTCAACTTTTCTTGCCCTTAACCCATTTAGGGGGTATTCACCACGTGGAACTCACGTGTTCATTCGCGGATGTTATGTGAACGAAGTGTGATAAATAGAGGTGTGTTCAAACAAAGTGTTTTCTATCCTCTGAGAAAATGTTGACCATGGCAAAGCCAAAATGTTGAAGCCTTGCCCACATTTTCGGGTTTGCCATGGTCAAATCGGAAGTTTGGAAAGAGAAGGACTGGTCCCCAATGGAATTTTGGAACAAATCTACTCCAACAAAACTTGAAGGCTGATATGCGATCATGAAACGTTGTTCTCCGTTTGCCACTATGACGTATTGCTGTATGAGCATCTCTACTAATTGGGTTCTACCCCTACACCATAAATATGGTTTGGTCTAAACATAAGACATTTGGATGATCACGCAAGTACGCACCGGCAGTGCCGAACCATTGAGTCCAGCTTTTTCTTAAACTTTACCGAGAAAAAAGTTTTTCTTAGTTTTGTAATGTAGTTATCCCGGACAAGCTCCTACCCTCTTCCTGAAACTCTGTCGACAAGTTGTTAGTATTTTACAGTAATATACGAGTTTTCCAAACGGATGGGATCTGCCAAAGTACATTTCATGCGACTGATTTCACGGTAGAGGCAGCAGGGCGACTGAAAAAGAGATCATTCTGTTTTTTTTTCAAATTTCAACAATGAAGTTCAAAAAAGATAACTAAAATGTTGATCTAAGAATATCTGTATCACTAATTATAGAACTTGCGACCCCCACGTTGTGGTTCAATTGTCTGCAATTATCTGGGGCGTCCCGTGCATAACTACTATTCATAAAAGTCTTATTTGAGCGCAATTCGAATTCTCAGCTAAAGATAGAAAACACCCTTCTGATCGATGTTCGAAAGTGACGTGCGATATATTTTCTCGAAACTAGATAGAAAGTGAACAGTGACACTGATTTGTACGATTGTACGACTGTAGAATGTGGCTCCATGTGAGTCGCAGTATGAACTGCGCATAGCACAGTTTGAAAAAAAAAGCAACTCAAAGTTGAGAAGGGTGACCACTGAGCAATCCTCATTTTCAATACATGAACTTGTTTATGAAGTTAGACTTCAAAACAACTGAATCTTTTTTCGCTAATATGCATAACCACGATTCAACGTTTTCAATCTGTTGTTGTTGACATATATATGGACAATGAATTACTATTATTAATCAAACTTACTACAAACACGACGGAGCGGAGCAACATTCACATCATAGGCTTGCGTTGAAAAGAACTAGGTTGTTTTCAAACAACAGCATGTTTGAAACGTCCAGACCATTTTATAACTTTACGGGACTTGAAAACTTATACCCACAATCCACCCGCAAACTGCCCTCAATTTGATGAAAGTCCTTGTTTATATAGCCCATCTGTCTACCTCGAGCGTTCCTAATTATTCGTTTAATCTGGTCAAAGTAGGCGTGTCCAGCCCAAACCCAGGGCACATTGCTCACTTTTATAGTCTACAGCCGCTATTTAATGGACATTTAACAAGTTTCAGTATCCAATTCTTCCACTGACCGGTTTCGTTGGTAACCAATACACTTTTTGTTCAGGTTGCATGGAGGATTACCGGGAATTATCCTGAGACTATCCTTTAGTGTCTCATGATGAGAATTACCTCGCGCACTTTTCTAATTGTAACGACGTTAGAGGTTGCTCTAAGCACATCAGAGAATAAAATGTAATGCGGTCTGTTTAGCGCCGCTTTTAGTCTGACGCATATGGGGGTGAAATCAAGAGCAGAGTAGTGTTTTCTGATGTAATTACAACTTAAATTTGTCAACACTCTCTACAAACGTTGGTGATTTGTGAGAGATACCATCATCATATAGTTCAAGACAACTTTCTGAGCTGTGCGATTCTGTCCTATCTACTATGGCGGTTTTTCGAGAACAGGGAGACAAAAACCGTACACTATGTGTTAATGGAGGTGTTTGTAGTTTGATCGCTTGGCTTTTCTCATCTTTTTATCAATCCCGGTCATCTGCACAGATCGAAATACAAATTTGCTGAGGTCACACCTCATATCTCACCTAACCCTTATCAAAGAGATGAGATTTGGAACTAGGTTAATAGTTTATGCGTTCCTCATAAGGACATAATGTTTTTTCTCGATTCTTTACGGCATCATAAAACAATGAAACATTCTGTGCCCTGCTATGTTTGGCTTCTGTTTGCAAGATCTCGTCGTCCACTCTGCTTGATTAAACACGTCACTTGTCCTCATTGACAAAGTATTATACCCAAAAACACTCCATCGACAGCCGTCTTCTGGTTTTCCTCATTCAGCAACTCATAACTTTTAATTCTCGGTTACGTTAAAGAAGACCAGAAACAAGATTCAAATGTGTCGGTGATGATATTCCGATTACACAGCGCACTTCGTTCTCATTGAACGTGAAAGAAGACGTGATTGCGTGAAGGTTGTATGACGTGTGAAAACGTGTGAACTCCTTCACATCACTATGTGACTTCTTTTTGCGTCTGGTATGGAAGTCAACGATTGCTATTAGTTATTGCAATGCAACTCAATTTTGAACTTTGCCAAACTTGAGATTGACTCAAATCTTTTATACTTTCCACAAAATCTGCAAAAATCTCGGGAATGAAAAACTGATTCCGAGGGCCGGTATCATATTTCACGCGAGCGTGCGAATTAGTAATAGATCTAGAATAGGCCCCGGCCCAACTAGGATTCTGAACATCCTAAATCAAATAAGCAAATTTTCACAGATGATTCATAATTTTACACATATGAGTTTTAATTATGTTGGTGTGTTTTCTAGTCTTCTTTTGCCCCGTCCTGTTTTGATGTTCGTCTTGTTGACCTCTGAACCAGACTGCTCTAAATCTTTCAAACAATAAATTTTCTTATTCACCCTATTTGTGGGTATTTTCAGTATTGATACTTAACGTTTTTTTCAACTCTGCAATGTTTAACACAGTTTATGTTGAGAACTACCGAGACAGACCACCGTGAGAACTATACACATTGATTGTAGTCTTGAAATTATCACCTCTTGTTGTTCTGCGACATTTTTTCCGAAACAGATCGAGCGACATACTTTTAATATCTCTTCTACATACGACTACAAAGATGGAAAGTGGGTCAACATACAAATGACGCCACGTAATGGCTTGCAATTCACTAATTTGCTTACAAACATCGTCAGCGATAAAACTACCTACCTTTGAGATTACCCCAAACTCCGGCGACCCCTAAACTGAACAATAGTTCTTTAACGGATTACCACTTTCTTTCCCTTCCTTATCAAAATGAGCTCGCTGTTTGTTATGTCGTTAACCCTAACCGATTAAGCTTGTTGTTAATACTCACGGACTAACACTTTCTTCCCTTCCTCTCCTTATCCAAATGAGTTTGTTGTGGTGGACTTTAGTTATAATCATGGGACCACTCTGATGAGGTTTGTGCAATAAATATCACTCAATCATTCCGAATATTCAAAGCAAATGAGGCATTTTCACTCATTCATTATATGTCCATTTGAAGCACAAAAACAAGGAATAATTCTTCCCGCTCACTAAATATTTTACGTTGTACTTGAGATAATTGAATTTTGTAATTGTCAATGTAATGTTTGTTATAATTTTAAGTGTGAACGTGTTTCAATATCGTTAGTTTAAATTCAAGAGTAAACTTATTGGAAGCAAGTTTTAACGTGCACAGCTCACACATGTTTGCAATCACGTTGAACCATAGTTTTTATCAACGTTTAGTTTCCAACCCGCTCCAAATTACTGCGAATAGGTTTGTCTGAACTCTATATACATATTTTTCCAATATGCGAATCATGTATTGAAAGTAATTTTGTCTTCATTTTCCCAACCGCGTGATTGAGAACTTTCTCACGTTATAGTGTTGATTCTCAGATTAGCCTACAGGATTATAACTGCTCTCATGAAGCCTTCCCACAACATTAGTTCAGACATATTAACTCATTTAGCTTTGTTGCTATAGCTTCTGTCAAACGTACTTATACGGTCCTTTAAACTGCAACTGAAAAAATGTATTGCGGTTTAAAGGGCTGAAGCGTTGTAATTGGACCACATAATCGTCCTTCTTTAAAAGAGGTTAACCCTTGAACCGAATTTAAGTTACTGTAAAGGTGATTTCAACATTCATGAATCGTTTTTGCCTATTGACTATTCATGGTTGTGATATCTTTCCAATGACCAAATCATTTTTCAAGATGGAAAGCTGATTAAAGTAAGCCGTTTGCATAATCGGCTCCAGGCAGACAAGTGCTGCTGCATTTCTCACCAAAACTTCATAGGCAAAATCTCAGAACACTTCTCCACACTTTGATAATTTATGTAGTAGTACTTTTTTCCTATATCCGTCAAAATTTCTCGTCATTACTAACGGACCTTTCTAGCCTGTGTTTTTATCCCGAAGATTTCACAGGAGTTAGTTCTTCTGCAGTTACCGGGCTCTACTCTCCACTAATGGGAGGAGGGGGGGGGCGGATGTTTAAGTTGTAGCTCTATCTCTAAACACAGCAAAACGAAGCAAATAATTCTACATTGTTGCCTTGCCTAGCTTGAAAATAGAGAGTGTTCTGCATGTTAGAGTAAAATCTGGTGTGTTTCCGCCATAGTACGCGTAGTAACTGTTGTGTCGCAGACCAAACTACACTTCTATGATCATTTATTGTGATAATAATTTATGATACATTCCCACAATGATTTCTCTATAGTTCTCAGGGTTCATGAGGCATTTTGCAGCCGCCTCCAGCTCTGGAACTTTCGCATTCACACTAAATTGGGGGTATATCCGAGCCGCATAAGATATGCATGCATGCATTTGTCTTGCTCACATCATGCAGAATAGGTGCATTCGGAGTTACACGCAACATTGTGGTTAAAAATGGCTAGGTCAGTGCTCATTACCGGAAAGGAGTTGACCATCATCAGATTTGTACTTTGATCTCGGTACACAGCAGAACTTTACAATTGTGACTGAAACGCATCGGGATCAATTTATAAGGATTGCGTATGAGGATTGTTTTTACGATGTTATATGAACCTATAAAACGAAATCTGCTGACAAAATCACGTTAAGGTCGTTGTGTAGTCATGTCGAAACACTTCAATTGTTTAAAACTTTAAAACCTACCCAAAATCGCCCACCAACAAATTTAAAGGAAATTAGTGCCTTTTTCTTCATCCTCAAAATCTTCCCGTCCATTTGACTTTCTTTTTGATCCTCCAGCCATCTTCCTAGCACATTCCGACATTCATTGAATTATCTTCTTCCCCGCCTGCGCATCTCCATTTCGCACACTCTCTCGCGCTGCCGTGTTATGTTCGCCAATCTCATAGACATATAAGCATATTCAATTGCCTGGGACAGAAAGCTTCGGAAGAGCATACTCAGGAGAAAAAAACGAGCGAGAGATCAACGATCACCGAGAGGAAGTGGGGGAGTCCTTCTTGGAAAGTCGAGCCAAAGTATCTCTTTGATATCACTCAGTAAGAAATAATTTTGACAGTGTATTCTCGAACAAAAACGTTAGTTGAATAAAACCAACGAACTCTGATTATAGGCCTGGTATAGGTTGCTAACGGCTAACCCTACAAAATAATTGCCTCGTGTGAGGTCAGCTTTTTTGTTGAAGTTTCCGAAGTTCGAGCCCCAAATCCGACTTTTCGGTTCCGTCTTCGAGAGAAGCAATAAAAAAACATTGTTAAAGTGGTAGTTAACACCCGTCATATCACGGACTTAACTCGTATATGTAAGTTTATCGTCTTCAGGTGTAATTTAAATAATTTAAAACCATAATTAGTTTGAAAAATTTCATCTTTGGTTCCGTCTCCAAGAGAAGTAGTGAAAAACATGATTCAAGTGATGCTTGTAAACTGATTTCACGAATTCTGAACTGATTGGTTTTTATTGTAGTAGTAGTTTTTCCACACTCTTTTCTGATACGAAAATTAAACATTCATACTCTCAAACCAAACTACACCAACTTTTTGTTCCGTCTTCGAGAAAAGTCATGAAAAACACCGTTCAAGTGGTGCTTGTGGCGGGGTAATCAGGCAGTTCCCAGACTGCTAATATCCCACTCCAACTCGAGTATATCTCCACGCAAGCCGTTCAAAAAGCCAGAGAGCGCAAAGTTGTCCAAAGAGAGGGGGAAACCCATTGACGCACGCGTCAATTTGGTGAGAAACCCTAATTTCATTTCATTTATTACGAAAATAATCTCGATTTCCCGATTTGTTTCCACCCTTAAAGAGACCATTTCTCTATAATTTGAAATTCGCGAACCTGACAAAATGCATTCTATTGTGTTCCTATAGTCATCAACAACCCCAAAGATTTGAAGCGAGACAAAATTGCCTAATGCCATTGAATACATACCCGAACTTGAACATTTTCACAGTGACGCTATCCAGTTTGGTTAATTAGTTTCTCAATGAATTTGACTTTTTCACTCATTTCCTGTCTCATGATAGGCTTTAAGACCTATTTAGAAAGTTTTTGTATTGCTATCAGCATTTTCCTGATTTTTTGTACGTAAGTCCTTCTCGGTGTACATTACGTATATCGACTTTATGAGAAAACAGAGCAAGATGAAGATGCAAAAGTTGTATGTTTGTAATCAGGTTTTCAAGCTCTATAAGATGGAACTGCTAGCTCGAAGGTCGAAATAATAGAGAAAAGGTATCTTTAAGACGCTCATAAAGTTGTTGAGGTCGATTGTAGGTGAAGGTCACTCAAAATGTAGTTCAGATCCAATCTTTCATGACAGCATTTCTATCATTATAACTCAACTTCTATACGAAACCAGCAATTTCTCTAAGGTGTGCTCAACACTTTGCTGTGGAATACACTCTCAGCGGGAGCGCGTGCTAAATATTTCGCTGTGCAGTATCCTTCAACAAGTTTGCAGAGGCAGTTCTCATTAGTTTCCTGTATTCTCATCTACCATGTGCAGACTTTCCCATTATTCTCTTCTGTGATAATTTTCTCTCGTGTGAACTGTAGTGTAACGTAATGTTATTTACTCTTTAGAGTTCCTGCACAATAAGGTAACCACCTTAGGAAATTTAGCTAAAACCAGGAAGTTCTCAACAGTCATTCTGAGTTTTCCTTGTCCTCGGTAGAACTAGCGTCACTCACGTCAGCGGAAGCGGAACACCTTTGATATCCCACGGTTCCGATTGGTCTGATTTCTGGCTGAAGAGAAAAAGAGGAGTTATGTTCAATAGCGATTGAACACGTCTTTTTATGGTATCGTTAGATATGGCATTTCAACTACGTGAAATAAAAGATTCAGGAGAAAAAACTAAATGAAGAATACTATTTACTCTGTTACTCGAAGTACTTAGGATAATGCATGATTCTGAACTAAATTTTCTTTTTCTAAATGTTTTTCATTTTCTAGAGTTTTCTCACTCTATTACAAGAAAAAGCTGAAGACTATACCTAATAAGAGTTTTCCTTACGTGAGAGTTAATAAACTTCACAACTTTCTGATGTAGCACAAAACTGTCTGCACCAAGCACATCACTTTTAAACCAAATATTCACGTTCAGAAAACAGATTTTCATCAGCTTAGAAACAGTAGAATGTCCAAAATAACCTAAGGTACCGAATAACATTTTATTTCGCGGTTTGAATCCATTTTCTCTAGAAATGTGATGTCACCTTTTTGTTTTCCGTCCAGTGAGTCCTTTGTTATCGGCGCCAATATCTTCACATAGCCAGTCCTCTATTTTTACGGAACGCCAGTTGAAGCTGTTCAAATCTATCAGTTTTCTGATTTAACTTTATTTATACAATATAGCGTTAAAAAATCCATACTTCTTATGAATTGAGCTCAACTGTCAGTTTTATTCTGAATAACTCATACTCTCTTTTGATTTTTCGATTTATGAATTTATCAAGCTGTTCAGTTTGTAGAATGGATATGTATTCTCCGAAATTCCGGTCAATTCGCAAAAAGTTCGTTGATTCCATAATTGAGAAATGAGGAAATATTTGGTTTATGCTTTTCTTAGTGGGAGCAATCATTGAATACATCATAAATCGAGTTAGTGAAATTAGCCGCAGCTCGAAAAGTTATAAATTTCCAATTTGTTTACGTAAACTTGCTTTTCAGCTGTCAATTGCATAAGTATTCGTGGAAATGATTTGATAGATGATGAAAAAGTGACAAATTACTGTCTGCAGCTGAAATGGGTTATTTATGTTCAGAGGTTACTGCAGTAACTCTTCGATTACGAATTCATTTGTTACAACTTCCCGGTAGAAATTGAATTCTGCTCGAAACACTTTGGCCATTCCATGTCAAAATACGCGTTTTTTCACGTAAAACTGTACGTGACATTCCCGACTGAACCATATACTGTTAGGAAATTGCATAGTCACGTGAAACATGTTAAACACAGCAGAACTCACAAACGTGCAATGACAAAGTGCACGATGCCTCATTAGAATGCCAACTTTACGTGACTATTCAATTGACTTCTAGTATAACACGTATCGCATTCATTTCGAACGTCATACAACACCGATTCACGTCACTTCTCCGAGTGTAGCTGCCCGGTGCATTTTTTTTTTAAATTTTACGTTTATCGAAATCTACGTGACTTTTCCTTCAAACACTTCCCGGCCTCCGGAACTTTTCTTCATCGATTAGATGAAAACACGTGTAATGCTTCTTTTTTCACTTCATTCAATTCTATTCACGTGACTTTCTACGTGACTTTTTCTAGTAAACCTTCTCGCCCTCCAAACCCTAGCCATTTCGCAGCTCTGATCACTGCGCCGCTCGCATAAATCCTTGGCGCGTAGCCAATTATCCCTACCCCGTATATCCTATATCGGAACCCCGCAGAAAAACTTCACATTTCTCAACCACGACAATTTGGACCGAAATTTATGGCTGTGTCTCCATGACTCTAATCAGAGAACTCTAAATTTATCCCACGCATTCGCAATTCAAATTGTAGATTTACAACGGTAATTTCAGTAGTTCACGAACGAGTTTTATGATTCAAAATATATGGGGAACATGTTTGAGTCTGAGTGAAAATGAGTTTTCTTTTTTTCCACGAAATATTATTCTCCTTCCCGTCTGAACTCTCTAACTTATTGTAGAAATAGCGCAGTTTAACGAGTAGTTAAGCTTGTTTATGTTAATGAATTTTCTGAGTTTTTCTTCAATCTTTCCCTTCCGTTGTCTCATGGTTTATTTCTCGGAAAACTGGAAAAAAAAGTATTATGAGAATACAAAGAATTTCATCTTCCTGTATAAAACCGGGTGTTCTCTGCACAGAATGAGTTCACTTTCTCACAGTCTCTCATTACGAGAATCGAATAAATATCATGTAAAAAAAACATTTTGCAAAATCCTATTACTTTAGTTTCTGTTTTTTTTCTCCATTTTAGAACACTCATCAGTCATTTGAAATGTTTCCAAAGGTTTCGTTGACGACAATTGTTCGAAACATTGCGGCTCCGTGTTTATCGAAAACTGGCCTTATTCTAGTGCATAGTCTTGGATTTTTCATCAGTGAAAACATTTTGTTTACTGTATATTCATGAAACAGTTTCGAATTCATAGTTTTCCGGGACAGTCTATACTAGAAGTCAGAAAACGATTCTTTGAACATTTCCGTAGTCGGTGAATATTTCCAATATTTTTTTAAAGTACCACCCACCATCGAAAAAATAATCATCTTTCAATAGAAAGAACTACCACTTTGTGTAAATAATCTCCTGGGAAAAATGCAAAATTATTTAAAGTTTTTTGATTCATCATCATTAAATGGTATTCTCAGGATTGTTGACAAAATCACATGTTCATTTTCACACATAATAATACATACATTGAATTATCATTTGCGCTGTCCTGTGTCATCTAGTGAATGAATATTGTAATTTCATTCCAGAAAACAAAGGCGTCTCGATTTAATTCTCAAAGTAAATGAAACAATCGGTGGTTACGATTTTTCTGACGTGTACATAATAAAGATGGTCTGATCCTGTCAGACCACCTTTAACAGTATTGCAGAGTTAACAAACCCGACAGTTTAATTCCTCTAAATGTCAACGACTACTATTTTTTTTAGTAAAGTAACAAAGTTAACAACGGCTAACAAAGAACTCAGACATATTCTGGGCTGTGTTCGAAACAAATAAGATCATTGGATCTTCAAGACTACAAAAAGTACAAGTTTCTAATATATCCTCGAATCCTCTGAACTAGAGAACCACGAATCGTCGGATATAGTCCTAAGCGGATTTCAGGACTTTTATTTCGCGATGAACGCCCGAAATGACTCATTCTAAATGTGGTTGTCTACTTCTCATTTGAAACTTCCGGATACTTTGGTTTCATCACTTTTAAAACGTACAACTTTTATTTTCCCTGCTCTTATCTATTCACTTTAATTTTAACTGTATTGAATTTGAGCTTTCTTTTTTAGTTGCAAGTCTGCGAAAACCCGATAGTAGTATGATTTTCCTAATTGTCTCTCGTCTCTCCTAAAGTGAGCGAAACATGAGCTAGTTAGATTTTTAACTAATACAACGCACCTTAAATGTATCCAGTTTCAATAACGTTTTTTTTCATGCCTTCATTCTCCCCATGTATTTAAAGATCAAACACTCGAATGTTTTCTAATGAACACGGGTTTTTACCGTTCTCGATAGTGTGATTTTATTGCTGAGATGATAACACCAAATCAAGAGCGCTCTACCAAATTGTAACATGTGAAAACTCTTTCTGAGAATTCCGATTCCATAATAATTTATACAATTCAATTTAATAAATTAACCTATAAATTTAAAATATAGATTTTCTCTTCAATCTGAGAAGGGTGCGTAAACCAGACTGTACTCAATTACCTAGAGGTCGAACTTGCACATTACCACCTCCTAACGTGTAATTATAAAGTGCACCAGGGGTGATTTGTGAATAAATCACACGTTACGTGACTACTTCCTTCTCATTATCAAACTTTTCTCTCTCTCTAATAAGGTTTTCTCTCTTAGTCTGCTCTTTGTCAGAAACTCGCGAAACTGATGTTACCGAAAGAACAAAGAGTTTGAGTGGGCAATTCTCTAAATCAATCACCTTTGGAAACATTAAAAAATAATTTAAAACCTTAATTCTTAGTAGTCTTGCGGAAGATTCTAGATTACGGTACCGTGTTTTTTTTGAAAAAGTGAAAAGTTCTCACTCTGTGATAAATCCACTTTGTGATAAGCAAATTTTTTCGTAAGTAGAACGTGAGAAAGTAAATAAAATTGACTAGTGCAAACTTAGTTTTTGCGCAAAGCTTTGTATCCGAACGTTGAGCTCTCTCACGCTCTCTACTCTCTATAATTTCTTTCTCTGAAAACAATAGAAAAAGTAGTGAACGTTTGATTTTTCATCTAGAACTCGATCTTTGTTCCACGAAAATCAAAACAATGTTGGAAACTTGTAAAAACACAACACTCTTCCTATTGCTCGCTCCACTTGATTGGTGGTTTTTAATTAGCGTTTCGCATGCCAAGTTGCTCCTCTACTCTCTCTCACAATTGACACTCTTTTTGTCTCAATTTTCTCATTTCACAATTAATGAGGTATATCTTTGCAACACGAACATTATTCGAGGTTTATTCGTCTTGAATTTTTTTTAGAACTGGTTTGTTTCCCAATCTCGCTTCACCTTCCAAAATCATCCTTTTTTTCAGTTTTTCTTATTTGTTCAGAGTCCGAATCGTTGTAACTCTGAACCTGATCTATAATCAACTTTTTAAGAATATTTAACATTCTTAGTTATTTTTCCCTTCATGTTAGTTAGCCTAATTTTTTTCAATTTCAGGACAATAATTAGTTACAGCTTTTCAACGCAAACATTTTTCGGTAATTTTTTGTTATCTCTCAAACTCCCAAACTGGTTTGATTTTTCCATTCATTTCATCTCTCAAAATAATCCTTAAATTGCGATTCTTTCCATGGTGTTATTCTCCGTTTTCTCTCTTAGTTTCTCTCTTTCCTCTCTCTACTTCGCTATTCTTGCCCCTGTTCCTCCTCTCTATCTCTCCGAGGTATAACTCGAGTAGTTCTGTTTTTCACTCTCCTCTCTTTTCATCTCTTTATCTTCTTTCCTCATTCTGCTCCTAACTCTTCTTCTCTCTTGCTTCAAGTTCTCCATCTTTTGTATCTATCTCTCCCCCCCTCTCTTTTTCTCTTTCTCTCTCTCTCTCTCTCTCTCTCTTTCTTTCTTTCGTTCTTAATTCTCCCTCTCTTCCTCCCCTCCTCTCTCTCCCATCCTCTCCTTTATGTATATCATATTTGGTCCGCCTTTCTCCAATGCATAACAGCATTACATTTCTCATTCGTCTAGTCATAAACTAGCCCACAAAATTCATTCAAGGATTAGTTTGCGACCAACTTTTTCATTATTACTCCATTTTTGATAGATCAAAAAAACATATACAGAAGTAAATTGAATAGTCACGTGAAGTTAGAATTCTAATGAGATATCTTGCACTTTGTAATTACACGTTTCTGAGTTCTCCTGTGTTTAACATGTTTCATGTGACTTTAAAATTGACTAACAGTATAACATTAAACTACACTATTTTATTGTATTATTGTGTCCGAAACACGGGGTGAAAAATCTGTAGGAACCTTCTGTTTTACAAGTTATTAGTTTATGCGTATACATTTCTGTTGTGTTGTTGATTAGCTTTAAAAGTTCTCGTTAGTGTACCATTAATGAAATTAACATGAGTTCGACGGGTTCACTAATAATTTGTGGGTTCGATTCTCGTCCAAGGCTTTAGTTTCGCAACGTTCTACAATGGTCGGTCTTTCCAAAGCAATTCTATACACGATGCATGTGTGTTGTCCCACCCCAAAATGTCTGTAGTTTGATCTAGTTGTTTTGATCTACCGAGATCAAACTACAACGAAGATTCGGTCACTCCCTGTCTGTCTGTACTTCTTGCGTTTCTAGTGTTTACCTTAGTGTATGGAAACTGTACAATGTGGGTTGATGAAAACAAGTATTTGTTTTGTAGCTGTTATTATTTGCGATGATACACATTTATGGTTCATAAACGAGAGATAAGAGGCCCACATTCTCTCACATTTAACACAATAAACTGTTCAAAGTGTTCGTCGGCATCAAATTCTGCAGCAGATCCTAGATAAAAACGTTCGTTAAATTATGAAGAGAACGCTCTAACATTTTCAACTCAGAGAAGAATTAAGAGGGGAGGGGAATGGTTTGTTTGTGCTAACAGTTCTCATTTACCATGTTTCGCCTACGATATGTGAGTACAAGGTTTACTTCTTGGTTGAAATCTTAAGTGCAGTATTACTTCACTTTCAAGTCTTTCAACCTTCTTTCCGTACTTTTCAAAAACTCTTTCTTTCGCTAGTGTGTAATTTATTGCACATATAGAAAGAAAAGCCATTATTTAAACAACATTTTAGTATACTGATGAGATTTAAACGCATTGTGTGCTTTTTTCTATTTTCGAAGAAGTTATTTTAGGTGAGGAACTGAGCTACAGCTTGAAGTATGGTGCACTTTTTATTTCCGACACCTGTTGGTCTTTTAGACACTCTATTTGATTGCTACTACATTTACAGTGTAATAAATATGATTTTACAACGTCGCGTAATTCTAATGAGATTGATGTGTCTATGAGAAACTTGTGCTACCTAGAACACCAAAAAGCAATTTTATCCGGCAATTTCCCTAGTGCAAAATATACTATAAATCAATTGAATGATCACGTAAAGTTAGTTAGCATTCTAACGAGGCATAGTGCACTCAGTCATTGCACGTTTCTTTTTCTGCTGTTTTTTTCACGTGACTGTGCAATTGCCCAACGGTTTACGTTACAACCTACAATGTTATATCAGACACCAAAAGATTTCGAAAAAAGTTCTGCAAAAGTTATATACGTGACAATGTACGTTTTGATTAATACGGATTTGCTTCGAGCCGGATGTCTTTGATATTCTGATATGTTATTCTGCTCACGAGTTTCCGTCAATGAGTACTTATAATTTTTATGTATCTACTTATATTTTTATTATAATCTACTTCTGAGAGTTGAGCAGATCTACCCACGTTTTATAAAAAACGAAGAGAAAGGCGATTCATTTTTCAGTTTATTCCACTTCGATCTTCACGATTTCGCCAGGTTCAACTTCTCAATTTTTCTTACCATTAAAATCTCATGCCTCTTTTCTGAATCTGAATCAATATGTGTTTTACGAAATCACTTTGTCTATGCTACTACAGTGTTCATATATGTTGTACTATTCTCGGTAGTGTCGCCATCCCTGGCATTTTGCTAATTTAAAAAAAAATTTCGCGTTTAAAATTTGTGCTTTCTCAAATATTCAGTTTCAGATGACGAATAATCTATGATTCCTCTACAAAATGAAACGATCGCACGCGGGTGGCCGCACGCTCAAAAGGTGAGTCACCGTTAAAATAGGCTTCCTTGTAGAACATGAATGATAAACAAACCTAGAACGAACTTGAAGAGAAAAATTCAATTTGGATGGAAAAGTGGTCGCAAATCACTCACCTACCCAATCAAATGTTGCTATTCGGTGTTAGGAATGGGTACATATTTCGTAATCCGACAACCGAGGTTAATTCATCGACTGAATATTATAGAAATACAGTTGGTTTTGGTGTCTAGTCAAATATCCAGCGCACTTGAAACGTGAAACAACACTCGTTTTTTACATTACACACTAAAAGCTGTAGGTAATGAAGCTGATCGTGAAAACACCAAACTACAATCTTCACTGTCTTATTAACATTTTAGTTTTTAAGTAATGTTATTAGCAAGTTGTGCTGCTTCTCGAGTGATCGGAAGTTTTTCCTGCGGCAATAGTGTCGTAATCGCTCTAAGTTGCCAACTCGGCCTCTCTTTCTCTCCGGATGGGAGATTAATTCGAGCTGCCCCTTCCTTATTCATTTCCCCGGGGACACAAAGTCAGGGCCAGTTGTTTAAACATCTCTCACGATAAGCTGACATTAGGAACGCGCGAGGGTTAGAGATACACATGATAATTGGGGGGATATTGAACGTTTGCACGTGGAACGTGTAAAACACGTGATAATGTGGTACACGGTTCACGTGATAAATAGATGGGAGGTGATTCAAACAACCTACAAGCTGACATAATGAACGCGCGTGGTTAAAATGATACATATGGATGTTGGGGATGACCAAGACTAAACTTGTTTCATTGGACCAAAAAGCTACGAAATCAGACTAAAAACACAGCGGAGTAATACATGCTTGCTTCAGAAGGAGAGAGCTCTTGACATCACACACTCTCTTGTTGTAATCTTAATATATGAAAAAATACAGAAAAATATCGAAATTTATTCATATCCAGATGTCATGGGGCCTGGGTCACGTGATCCTGCTGCTGCTCATATTCCTGGTCATCCTCGGCAACATGCTGGTCATCTTCGCCGTCATGATCGACCGGAAGTTGCGAACCGTGACGACGAACAAGTTCATCGCCAGTCTGGCGGTATCTGATCTACTCGTCGGGGTGGTAGTGATGCCACTTTCTTTATATTATAAGGTAGACACTAGACATTAATTATTTATAACTAGTTTGTGATGTTGAAATAGCTTTGGAACATGAATGCCTCTAGTATCCATGTTAATTTCATCCACCGATCGTGGACTCAAACAAAAAATGCCAAAAAGGCAGCAAAAGTTTACATTCCTTATTGATTATTCAACTGTGAAGAAACGCGTGGTGGTGGTCTCGAATAATCAATATAATCTTTCTACTACTTCACAAATATATTGATTCTCCCAAAATTGGGTTTGTCCTCTGCTTGCTTTTTTCTCCTTTCCAATATTCGACGGATTCCGATACAGAATATTTCAGTTACACGGGGACGAGTGGACGCTCGGCTACCCGCTCTGTCAGTTCCACCTCGTCACGGGAGTTTTCTCCACCACCGCCAGTATTGTGCATTTGGTGGCCATCAGTCTGGACAGGTACTTTTTACGATTCGATTTTTTTTTCCAGACTATGAGTAATTTTTAACCATGTTAATTCAATGTTTTTTCTATATGTGAATCAAAACACTTTTTCAAAATCATCCCAGTACTGCCGTTCCCTGCAATGGGAAATGATGAGATTAGTTCACTTTCATTTATAAAATTGAAAATGAACGAGGACTTTGATGATTGATTATTGGCAACATGAACTGAATGTAACTTTTTGCAGGTACTTCGCAATAATGTTTCCCACTGAGTATCAGCGGCACTCCGTGTCAACGTCCACGTTACCTTACGTGGTTAGTTTATGAAATGTTATTCTCTGTTTTTGTTTTGTGTCACTAATGATCTGCACACCTACAAAAACTGCGTTTTGCTATTGACAAGAACATTGCATAGTAGTTTTTTTGGCAGTGGAAAACCACGCGAAGCTTACTAGAAAAACATCGGTGTACTCTGATTTCGATTTGTATTGAACTTCCACATACCAATTGGTCGGTAAGCCTTCAAACCGTAAACAACCTTTGTCAACTAACTATAGCGGTTTTATCCTCAGAGTTCAATACCTAACTAATCGTCGAGCGGTGTTTTTCTGCGGAAAGAATTCCAAATTGCTCTGCATACTAATCATCCTTTTAGCCATTCTAAACATTCGCGAGCAGTTAAGTCGAAAACAAGTTAGAAAACAACCTATTGTATCCGAGATGTTATTGTTTTTGCTAGGAGAAAACTACAGAATCGGGGAACGGATATTGAGCATAACTACTAATAATGCTGCAAAAACATGATACAAAACTGAAGAGAGGGTGAAAACAAGTTAAACCAAAATAGAAAACGGTCTGATTGTACTCTCTCAGATTTGTGAAGAAAAAAGATGAACTGGCATCATTGAGTAAAAACGAACGATTGCAGAACAGCTATTGGACTTCTGGACTTCTGCCGAAGAACGTTTTTATTGTTCCCGAATTTTCTTACTTTCTGTATTTTTCTTGAAAATTATATTCCTTCTACCAAATTTCTTATTATTAATTCTCAAAAACTATTCTAGGTGATGATCTGGTTCATGGCCATGGCCGTTTCTTCTACTCTCATAATGGAGGGACCGCCGAAGGAAGGATTCATCTGCTGGATCGAAAACCCGCAATATATTGTCAGTTTCAACTGCAGTATCGTTGTAGTTGAACGTATGAAATACAAAAATTAGGCGGGAAACTCGACGGAATTTTTTACTTTAACTTTCCTAATGTGACCAACAGTATGACCAACAGAAATAATTACTTGCTTCGAGAAAAACTGACGTTCTAACGTTGATTTACGCGGTATCAAACATTTTCGATGTCTTGATAGTAACACATTTGATATATTGCTTTCCAGGTTCTCTCCTCATTCCTGAGCTTCTTCTTGCCAGGAGTTATTGTGGTTTACTTGTATATAAAAATCTTCAAAAAGCTGCGCAACCACCAGCTGTTCATGTTCGGACATCAACCGCAGCACAAGAAGGCCGTCGACAAACGACGATCTTTGCCAAGGGTCATCATTGAGGAGGTAATTATCTAGAACTTTGAATTTTACTAGTAGTAAACGTGATCATCTCGTGAAACGTGTGAAAGTTCCGCACAGCGTGAATTTTCCCGGCCGAGGGTCATCATTGAAAAGGGCAGCAACCATCATATTTACTAGTAAATGTATTGGTACTACGCAAAACGTTAAAAAAATCTTCCGAAACGGAATCTTCAATTGATCTATCATTTTTTTCGGAGTGTTCATGACTCTTGTGTGTATTGATCAGGTTTTATTCTGATCGGGATTCATGATTTAGCTTAGATCATTCAATGGGTCCAATTTCACTGAAAAATTGAGGATGAGCAGACCATTCTATTCCCACATAACTTAACATGCATAATGCATGTGTATAATGGAGAAAACAACAGCAACGACTCAAAACACATTCGCCGGTTCAAAACACGAAGGTGACACGGTTTATAGTGGCAAAAAATGAAAAAAAAACAGTTCACTTCACTATTTGGTTTTGTAAAAAAATAGGCCCAAAGAATTCCTAAGGATAGTTTTAAACACTGAAAAAATCACCAGGCGTGATAATAAGTACTCTGTACCAATAATCGAACGAAAAATTGAGAATACACCCCGTTGAATTCTACCTTCCATTCAACGAAAAGTTAGCAATTTTTGTAACTAAATAATTTTCAGGTCCGTTCCCGTCGCGGTTCTCGTCTGTCTCAGACCGGTTCCTCCGGCGGTTCGCCCACCCGGAAGGGCAGCAAAGAGAGGTCGCCCAGCCAGCCGGATATTCATGTTATAGCCAGACCACCACAGAGGTATGACATTAAGTTGTTGTTGTAATGAATTGTTGTTGTTTTCTACAAAAAAAGTTCTAAAATTACGATTTGCCCAATCGTTATGTTTCTTCGACACAGACAGATGTAACCAATCTAACCAAACTCACACGTTCTCATGAGTGAAAAGTTTGGTAATTCCCATACTAAAAACCTCAGCAACCCACCATCCCATTAGTATTGAAACAAAAAGTTCTGATGGGGTAGGTCAAATATTAACTATAGTGTTCTTATTTGAATGTGAAAAAGAATCCTCCGGAGTGGAGCATTAACCTTTAATTGTGATGTAAAACGGTTTCAACGAGGGTCAATATTCTCTAAACTAGAAAATGATGTTTTTTCCATCCATCTAATCGAGAGCCTTTTAATGTGTTTCTACTTTTTGCGTTGGTTCCAATTTCCAGCTAAATTGTTTTCTGTCCAAAAAGGGCAATCCGATTGGGCGAGGGAGGCGATGACATTACTTTTCCCGAAAACATTGGCCCCAAATTACCGGGGGCTTAGGAAATGTCTCTATAATAGTTGAATCCTTACATCCTTGACTCATTTGATCTACGAATTGGTATAAAATTAATATTTATGAATTTCTGTAGTATAGTTTAAACGATGGAGATTCATCAAATCACAAATCTGGTTAGGAAACGTACTGCAGTGGGTAGAATCAAATCCTCTCTTTGTTGTATTCAAGGGGTCAACAGAAAAATCAGTCGAGGTTAAATGTCGAGCATGCCTAAAACGATTTTGATTCGATGAAGTAACACCTGAGACTTTTGATGGTTGCCTTCGTTTTTTATGGTGAGAGTTTTTTAACAAAATTTATGGTTCGCCACTTTAGATTGTCGTAAATACGACTAGCACCAACTGAATTTTGATTCTGAGTACATTGCCAATACCTGCATTTCACAATCAGATCTGTTATTTGAGACTGAAGGAAGTATGTGTTATTCATAACCCACGTGATACAATAAATATATCCGCATCTCAAATGCAACCACCCCCTAATTGGATAACCGACTCCGTTTACACTATGGCGAGCAGCGGGTAAACATGAGCAATTTCGGGAATCAGATGTATTTTTAGGTTCTCTGCAAATGCATAGTTGTTTATTTTACCGATTCTGATTAACGGGGAGCAAAGAAGTAATCAAGCTATTTCTCAGAAATCCCTCAGAATTCTCATTTACAAGCATTTCCCAACCGTTGTGCGCTCCACTGACTATGGTTACCAGACTGTGAACAACCTATCCACGTCAGCCTCACGTGAAACTGATTTTGGCAATAACAGTACTGGAAACACTGCCCACGTGGAGTTCAGTTGATACAAAATACAAACTATATAAACATGACACCAATTTTTCCTACCATCGGTGTTTTTCCTACCATAGTCCCACCATCGGCGCAGAAGTGTTGATTACACATAAACATCGCCTGATTTTCACGTGAAGTGGAGAAAAGCTACAAACTGTATTACAACTTACGACCCATAATACTAACTACAAACTACAATGCAAACTACAAGTTATTTTCCACATGGCGCAGTCCTACCATATGAGCCGATACCTTCATTTCACAAAAAAAACCACGTGAATATCACGTGAAGTGGACAAAAGCTACAAACTGTAATACAAACTACAAACTATCATACATACTACAAGTTATTTTCCAGATGGCGCAGTGCGACCATCCAAACTAGCACGTCAAGTTCACGTGGAAAGTTTAGTTGGTCAATACTGCATTCATTTTTCAGATGGCGCAGTCCAACCATCTGCGCAGAAACGTTGGCGCACGACCGCACGTCGGCGGCGAAGAAACGCGTCTCCATCGTGCCAGATCCGCCTTCGATGGACGTCAGCTGCAACATGGGAGACTACCAGCAGATGAGGGACGAACATGAACATAATAAGTGAGTTGTTGTTTGTTTACTATAGACAGACTTTGAATAGTCACAATAGTAATAGTTAATTTCTATTTCAACCTATTGAAAATGACTGAATACTTGAATATCACTGAAAATACTTAGAGTTCCGTGAATACAATGTGTGGTGAATGTATTATTCGAGAACTATGTGAAAATGAATAGAACTACCACATCTGAACAACTTTCGTTTTTCCTGTTGTAGAAGGTTTCACACATTGATAGACAATATTTCAAACGCTTCCAGGCTCCGTGATCAACAATTCCAATGTGAAGAAGATGTTCAACGAAAACGAAGCGAAGAAGAAGTTCGAAAACTGAGCCACGAGCGAAAAATGAAAATTGCTCAGAAGAGAAGATCGAGTACACAAGAAAACCCGAATGGTGTACCTATCATGCAGGCTTTCCAGAAGGTATCGTTTTGATTACTGTATTTCGCAAAGCTACAAAAGTGAAGCCCAATTTAGAGAAAAGTTTATATAGTTCTTGTTGTGCTGAAACCTGATTAGAAAATTCGTTTTCCAGAACACATTGATCTTATGGAATTCTTTCTAAATTGAATCTTCAATTCCTTCAGGCATACAACGATGTCCGATGTGGAAGGCGCAGATCTGTGCAGGACGGAGAAATGATGGGTGAGTAAATTAGCAATGCTATCAGTTTAGAAATCAAACTACAGACATAGCTGAATGTAGTGTGATCTGTCCAAGTCTTTCATTAATCTACCGTCTAGAACTGTTGCTGTAATAAGCGTAATAAGCAATTTCAAATTAAATATTCTGACCTACTTACCGCTCCATCAACATAGTTAGTTTTTGCCGTGAATCATCGGGCACATGATTCCACGAATTCTTTCATATCCCAAAATAAATAACGTGATTTCAGCCTGTCACTTTACTTCCCTACCCACCGTGGAAGACGAGAGTCCACCCATGGAGAAAAGACTCTCGGCCGAGTCTAGTATTGCCGAGACAGTTATCCATATGGGAAAGGTACGAAAATTATTACACATCTTTAAAAAAACATGTCTTTGAAATAGTTATACGTTATGAGACATTCATAATTTGATGATTCAATCATGCCGTACTACATTACAATCATGTCATGAGACCGTCTGCGTTGAAACTCGCACGCGTTTCTCTAACGAAATTCAAAGAAATTAGATTTTATTTTTCAAGTTGTTTTATTGTCTCTAATCACGTAACAATAATCCGGGGTTTCCGATCATGAGTTTTGAGTATTCTGCAGGTTGAGACCCGATCACTAGCCAAAGACGACTCGCACGACGACACTATTTCCACCGACGCCAGTCACAAACCTCTGTTGGAGGTCCCGCCACACAGGAAGAGAAAGTGGGTTTTTCTTCTTCTTCTAATTTGAAAATTTCAAGAAGTTTTTTGCACGCAAGCACACAATTCCAACGCTTGTGGTTGGACAATATCTGAGATACACCCGTTTTGTTCTCCTGTGACACGCTTGTGAGCCCTCGAACCAGTATAATTCACATTGATATTGAAAGATTCGTGATCAAGTTCATGTTCAACATGGTATCTGGTGAGTTTGTTACATTTTAATTAAAAGACAGAAAAAAGAGAAACTATAATAATATTACAATTTGCCTTCAGAGTAATGCCCTGCATCCCTCCGCCAACCTTCCTGATGGTACCCGCTATGATGTCTCTGAATACGCCGCCACTATCCCCCTTGAACAAGGACAATACTACTCTCAAGGTAGAACACTAGCAAAAATCCGATGTCAAAAAGTCACAGAATGCTAAACTATGCTTCTTACCTCCTCTCCGACAGTGTAGACAGTAATAAAGACCGAAAGGTACGTTCATAGTTGACTTCAAAAAACGACAGAAATACAACATTATTTCCCACGTGAGTTTCCGAACGATTTTCTCGGTTTACACAGAATATTTATCGTAATGTTTGGTCTTTTACATCGAATAAGTCTTCTATCACATTAAGGATTAATGTGGGAAATGGTTGTAATTAGCTCACACATGACTTTAAAAGCTCAACAGTCAATAAAATAAATTTTTCCGAGCAGTAGGGATACAAAGATAAATCTCACTTTTTTCTCAGTAAATTTGAACCACAAAGAGGGAAAACTTTTTGGCGCTCGAAAGACCAGTTTCTATGTGGAAAGAAACAGAAAAAGCCTAGCGCATGCTGTGTTCTGAATGAGAATGAGACAATATTGAAATGTGGAGTTTGTAAATTAGGGGTAATCACATATTGTTTAATTTAAAAAATTTCTATTCAAGAAATTTCCAGGTTCCCCGTCTGTTCGACTGTCCTACACCCTGTTCCGCGCCTTCCAACAGCAGCCACTCATCCTATACATCTCAGAGTGGAAGCAGTGACACGTATAGGTGAGTGGGTAGTGTAGTCTGTTTCACGCAACAATAGCCCTCTACAGTAAGTTTGCGAATCTTTCAAGCAAATTTTTGATATTTTCTAGGTATTGAAAATAGTTTAAGCTTTGTGATTTTGTTCTCCACATTGGTTAAAACGAGCCTAGAAAACAGTGAATCTATAAGTTCGTCTGTTTAATAGATAAACAGCCTTGAATATTCGAAAGATTACTGTGGAAAGTCATCGATTGGTGAAACTCAGTATAGTAAACGTGAGTTGCACCGAAGTCATTTGTATTTTTTTGAGCGTTTGGCCAGAAAATTATGTTTCTATATAGTAAATAGCAAAACGTATACGAGTTTCATACAAAGTGTGGTCGACGTCTGTGAGCTTCAAGTTCTCTGTTTCGATTGAAAACTGCCGCTCATGTTTCTCCGATTCACTAAAAGTTTGATTTACAGAAGAATCTCGATGAACAGCTATGGCAGTAGTCTTACCGACGGCACGGACAGCACCTTCGAGATTGACTCTCGGTGAGAATGGAAAAGAAACAGTCTTGAGTTTTCGTCAATTACTAGAATTTATGGAGTCGAGAAAAATCTTCGATCGCTGATTTGATTGACATTGTTTGTTCCACTGGCACCTCATGATCTCTCAAAATGGGATTGAAACTTTTACTGCTAAACTTGTATCTGAGAACATGATCACTCGAAACAAATGCAACAGTCAGCAACTAGATTAGACGAGAAACATAGAAACGCTGTCAATACATGTAGTGTAAGAGAACACGAATAGAGGAAGTTGACTATAGAGTTTGCTCTCTCAAAAGCAGGTTGATAAGGTGTGCATGATATTATAGGTACTGATGTGTTTGTAGTTCATCTCGTAGTTTTTCGATCGAACTGTGTAAATACAGGCGTTTGTTGAGATCAAACTAGAGTGCAGCTATCCTCCCCTATATAGTCGTCGACAACGGAAAGGCGAGAGGGTACTGTATATCCCACTTTCCGCTGTGTACACATGTCTTCGATGCCGAAGCTTACCGGTTATGTGCTCTAATAGCGCAGTGGTTAGCGCTCTGCCACAAAACTTTTGCTCGCAGGTTCGATTCCGGAGAGAGACAGAACCTTATAAATTTAGCACTGACTATAGGCTATAATCTCCAGACGATCCTCGGCCTGGTCTACCATCCGGGCGGCCGTGATCCAGAGTCAACAGGCGACGAGTCCCATCAATATAACGATAGAAGGATCGAATGGAACGCCACAGAAGAAAGTGTCTACGATGAGTAGAGGAAAACTGAGGAGAATTGCCACGCAGGTGAGAAATGAAAAGGAGAGAGGTTTTTTTAGAGGGCACAGTTAAACGTAAATACACGTTAACGTTAAACAATGCGTGATGGAATGGCGTTTCAGAATGAGTAGAAAGTATGAGAACGATAGTAATAAAAAGATGGGAGGAAGAAAAGGAAAGATGAAAGATGAGAAATAAAACGTAAGTGGCAACAACTTGTATATATGTTCTTTGTAGCTAACCATATAACTTTAGGTAACCCGAGCAATCCGAAGAAAACGCCGCGAGTCGATGGCGATACGACGGGAGTCGCGGGCCACCCGAGTGGTTGCTGCCATTTTGAGTGGGTTTTGAAATATAATGTTGAAAAAAGAACTTTTCTCAATTGTTTGGTTGAACATTATTAAAAACAGATAAAAAAAAGCTATTGTTTCAACTCTCTGATAAATCAGATGGCTATGCGGCTTGGGCCTCTGAGTTGTTTCAAATTTAGAAAGTTCAGTAACAACTATAGACTATAAAAATTTACAAGTAGTTGAAGTTGAAAGATGCTGTGTAAAAACAATAATCATGCGATCTTTCTGATTTTTGAACATTTCAGTCGCGTTCCTAATCTGCTGGATTCCGTACTTCTGCGTCAGCGTGTACCGCGGGATTCTCACCGGCATGCGTATTCCGATTGACCTGAACATCCACATGCACCTTTTCGTGGCGACGTCATGGCTCGGATACGCACATTCATGTTTCAACCCCGTTATCTACATGTGTCTGAACAAAAACTTCAGAACGACCATACGGAAACTATTAGCGAAAAAGTTGAGATAACGCAAAACTGGGTTAATTGTATTAGAACTCAAGGGATGAGTAGCGTGAGTGTATAAATGTGTTCTAACATCTCACGAGTTCTGACTTGTAAACTAAGTTGTGAGCTGGTAATGTATCAAAAACGTTGTATAGTAGATATTCTACTTTTTTAAATATTGATTGGTTTCAGTAAATTGCAAAGTACCAATTTGAAATTGGTTTTGCTCACTCAATGTGCGCCAAAAGTGGTTGCAGTATTCGCCGTTTCAAAAAACGTTGTATTTTAAATACAGTAATCTTTTTCGCATTGAGTGGGCAACAACTGTGAAAATCTTTCAGAAAACTTTGCCATTTGTATTATTGATCTCAACTTGCATTGCGACATATCACGGGAAACATATTGAATAAATTATTCTTCATTTAGTTAAACTTTTATTTATGAAAAAATCACCCGATTTATCAAGAGATCATCTAACAAAATAAACATAGAATAGGGATATGCCCATTTAATTTAAACTCAGACAAGAAGTTGAATAAGTGTGAAAAAAAGAACTCAAAGACCAGAATGTTCGGTTACAAAATATTAGGAACCCACTAGACTACCGGTAACGTAGCACAACAATTCCATATAAAAAAACGCATACAAAGCAGAGTTAAGAAGACAACAAGTGTGATAGGAAATCACTTTTTGAATAGAATTTAGTTAGCAAACTTATAGAAATAGTGAAAAAGTTGAAAAAGCATCTTGAATAAAGTACTTCTCGAATGTTTAACTTTTTTAGTCTCAACTTTTTTTGTCTCAACTTTTTATGCGACAGCTGGACAGATTGACGAAGACTTCTTTCTGCAACCTGTGCGCAGGGTGAGCTGAGCCTAAAGGAAACAAAATGAATAAATGCAATTATTTAGAGTTACAACAATTTCAACCACTTAACGACTTCTCTTCACGGTTCGAGGCTTGTGGACAATACAACTAACCAAAAACCAACGATAATATTCATCTTTCCTTGTGTGTAGAACCTAGTTTTTTTCAAAATGGTATTCTGCGAACTTCATATGCATTAACCACGATTTCTCGGTTCTCATCGGTTTTTACTATTTTCCCAAGTGAACAAATAATCTCTACTATTTGTAATTACCTCGCAGTTAGGGCACATCGTGATGACGTCGTCAGACCTCGAAATGAGCTCGAGATTCAAATCATCCAGCGTTTCGCGCTCTTTCATGGAGGCGTTGCCGTTTTGAACCGATCTGAATTTAGCATGAAAGGTATTAAAACAATTAAATAAGTTGAATGTTCCGAAAACATACACTTCATTCAAATTTTGAAACTCAACACTACTATTTCGCTCAATTGTTTTGGAAAAAAATCAGACCTAGTAACGCTCGGTGTCCGGAACTTATTTTTGAAAACAAATATAGTCGTTGCCAACGAAAAGGTGGGAGGGTACTGTATATCTCACTTCCCGCTGTGTACGCACACATGTCTTTGATTCCAAAGCAAGCAAGCAAGATGTGCTCCAATAGCGCAGTGGTTATCGCTCTGCTACGAGGGATTTGCTCGCAGGTTCGATCCCGACGAGAGACAAATTTTATGAATTTCGAAGTACCCACCTCACAGACCTAGTTCTCTTGCGTATCATTCTCTCCGTAACCAGTACGAGTCCCTTCTTGAACTGGCTGTTCAGGCGGGCGTAGAAAATCCAATTGAACGCAGCAGAGACGAACGGAAGAAGATGGGAGTAGTACTGGAAAATGTTTTTTGTTTTGCTTGAATTTCTGCGGGATATGAGTCTAATAACTACTCGAAATGTATCTTGTTCTATCGTGGTTTGCGAACTTATTCATACAACTCATTAATTTATATTATTTGAAACTTCTTTTTCACTATTAACTTTAAACTTTGTGTGAGAGAGTTAACTTTATCAATTTAACCCTTTTTTCATCTATTTCTCTCTCTTTCTAATACGGTAGTTCGGCATATGAACAACTGGAAACGTTCAACGGTCTTTTTCGCGGCTCGTTCAAATTGTTAAGAGTGAGAGTTTCTTGATAAACCGAAAATGTGAATGGTTAAGGACTGAAAAACGAAGAAAACACGTGGCTGTTTGACTATTTCATGAATCGTCTTGTGAACTTCATTAGAGTTTGTTACAGTTTCTGGCATGTGAAACTGGCGGAATGTAAAAATAGTGGAATGAAAACCTACCATGAAGCTGAGATAGATGGGGTTTATAGAGTATCCGAGAAACATGCAGGCGATGTGGTATATTTGTGGTAACCAGAACGGAATCTGGCAGGATAGATAGAACAATGTTGCTGTCATCGTGTACACGGTTATACGACGAATAGGAATACGTGATTGGAGCATGGATCTGAAAAAAAGTTTTCTGTTATACTGTTAATCAATTGCACGGTCACGTGAAACATGTTGAACACAGCAGAACTCATAAACGTGCAATGACAAAGTACACGATGCCTCATTAGAATGCTGACTTTACGTGACTATTCAATTTACTTCTAGTATACCTTTATTCGATCTGTGCATAGGTTTTGTACTAGACCACAATCGTGATAAATCGATGATTGATTGAGTTTCATTGACTGAATAAGTTTGATCAATGACAGTTTGACCTAGTTGATGGAAGTATGTTCATTCCATGTTCTTGCTCCACAGTGCTAGAGATCCAGTTTAACATGAACTAAAGTTGTGTTGAAAGTGGTATGTCGGTCGAAGCAAACAATTTTGGATTTCATTTGTTATATTTCTTCTCTAACAAAGAACAAACCTTTGCTGTTTTCTCAATCTGAGCACAATCTTTGCATAGAAAAACGTGAGCAGAGTACACGGCAGAAGGAAGGCAAAGATTATCAGAAACACGAAGAGTAGGATCTGGAAGAGTTAGCTAGTAACGAGACACGTTATTATGTTAGCAGCAAATGAAATATTAACCTAATGGTAACTTTTGAATTCTGACAATTCCATTTCAGTTTGGAAAAGTATAATCGAGCACAGCGCCATCAATGGTAAACGTTTGGTCTGTCGTCAAACCAAAGATCGTAAAGATTCGTAACAGTTTCGAAATCTGCCAAGACACAGTAAAACTCGTCTCACATAGACTAGACTATTCACTCACCCTTCCATCCTTCTTCATCCCGTCAACGCACATGTTTCGCACCACTTCATACTCTTTCTGAAACTGAATTTTTGAATTTCTCAAATAACCCCACTATAACTACATGTAATATGCGCAAACTGAATAAGTTCACTGGACACTAATCTTAACTGGTCTCATCGTTTTCATTTTTAAAAACTGAAATTGTCAAGAAACTTCGAATGCAGGCCGAAAAAAGCAGTAGAGAATCGAATTGTTGAAAAAATAGTGAGTGGTGTCACCCTATGCTGAAACACAGTAATTGATATTACAAGTTGCTCATATAACAAGGAAAACCCACGTCATTTATCACGTATTTCGAGTTAGACGACGTGGTGCGTACTGTGGCGGAGAAGACTATCGGAAGGATGAGGGCGAACGAGAGGAGGGCGAGAGAGGAGGTTATGAGAACCGTCTGTCGCATGTGGTGGATCTGAAAACACATTTATTGATTTTTTGAACAATCTTATTGATTTTTGTGTAGCAGTGATTAGCACGATCTATGTGTGAAATTTTTATTTTAAATTAGTCATGTGTATAATTAAAGTTTCTCCGACGTTTCGTCATTTTTTCAAACCAATGCCACTGTAGACACTCTCTAGTAGTCTGATTTTTTGTAGTTTCACGAGAAAAAACAGCTCGTGCGCTTACTATTTGACTTTCCAAAAAGAAGCTTGAATTTGAACATAGAAGAAAAGGTTTTGAATAACAGTCGAAGTTTGTATCTGGTTCTACTGTAGAAGTTTTGTTAATTTTGTTGAATATACCAACCCTTTTTATCACATTATCATTAGTTATTTGACCTCAGTCTATTAACCGTTTGAAATAATTCCACGAGGTAGCACGAGGCCAACCGGGTTCAATGGCCCCAGTTGACTAATTAATGAGGGCGCAAAAATAGGTTGAACAGAAAGTCCCACATAGTTTCAACTGGTGCATTTTGAATGAAAAATCAGACTAGAGAGTTTATTACTAAAAAGTTTCAGTGATACAGATATAAAATGAATTGAGCCCAAAAAAATAAATTGATAGCTGATTGACAGCAAAACTAGCTCGCTTCAACGAAATGAACCAAGATTTATTAAAGCCTAACAAAATTTTTTCAGATGCCCGACTTTCAGCACTAGATATCTGAAAAAAAATCATTGAAAACTATATATAAAAATTTGCCATCTTGTCATCGAGAATTTCTAACCATTTAGCTTGAAACAACTAACCCTTTTGTTTTCGGGATGACATATGGCCATGTAGCGATCGAAGGCAAGTGCGGTCAGCAGAAAAGTGGAGCACATCTGAAATAAAACGTTACAATTCCCAGTTACAAACTCTTCAGAACATTTCCTATTACAAAACTTGGTAAACATTTTGCCCTTTTGCTCAACAACTACAGTGTTGTGTAAAAGTCTCCCAAACTGGAAGTAAATCGAATAGTCACGTGAAGTTAGCATTCTAGTCAGGCATCGTGCACTTTGTCATCGCAAGTTTTCGAGTTCTGCTGGGTTTCACTTGTTTCACGTGACTGTGCAATTGACTAACAGTATATCCCTTTCAACTTGAAGTTAGGTTTGCGTTCGGGCAGAAAGTTTGTATAATACAGTTTTTTTAGGTAAGCTTACACAATGTATGTTGATCCTGGTAATTTTGTATCGGAATTCGATACGATGGTGTGTATCGAAGAGTAAACTCCCAAAATATGTGAATAGATCACTCTCTAAGAATAGTCACTCCCTGTGAAACCTGATAAGCAAAAATGCAACCAACACAGTTGCCCTTTAAGTTTCATAGACCAACTCTTGTTTCCAATTAGTCAGCTATTTGAAGGTCTTTGATGAATGATGACAAATGTTCGAACTTTTTCTCGTTCAAAATAATTAGTTTATGTCACGGAATGTTCAAGAAACACAGATTCAGAAGTTTCTTACAAAAACAAAGATGAGCATACTGTATACCTCAGTTTTTATTGTGTCGTATAGTGCTTTATCTGAGCGCAGACCAACATTTTGGGAATGCTAGAAAAACATTCCGCTCTATATTCTGTCCCTCAACTTTGTGTTTACATGCGCACATAGTTCCTCAAATAAACTAAGAGTTTCGTCATCAGAGATCATCATTGAGCAAAGGTCATAAAAGAAAATGTTGTTTATTAATGCCTAATGAGTGGTGATAGTTTTCCGAAAATTCAGCGCTACCCAAACAGACACAGAAACACTGACTCTATCCAAAATGTGAAATGCAAACCACCTTCATAAACTAGTCAGAAACCGACGTTAACCGTTGTAGAAGTTGGTATTCAACAGCAGCGCTGACAAAACAGAGATTGTGTACGAACAATGCCTACACCGCATGAGCTCGGTGTATGTTGCTCTATTGCGCTGTATTCGTAATTCAGTTTTGTTGCTTTCACTATTCGAGAACTAGAGCGCGTATCGAAATCAAACCACAACGACGAGTTGGTACCTTCCTATACAATACATCTCCGATGAAGTTTTGAAAAATATATTCCGCTTACCTTATTCGACAGTTCCACCGCCCAGTGAACCTTGCAGCCGATTTCACCGAACACCCAGTTGTTGAGGATCATACTGGAGAGCGAGAAAGGAATTGATACCGTAACCAGTAGATCAACTGCACACAGCGCAACTATGTACACAAAGGTGTTGCCGAGAGCGGTCACGGACGACTTCAGAGACCTGAAATGAAAACTTTGAGGAAAATTTTGGTTTGATATCTAGGGTTGTGAGTGTGAGACTGTATGTTGTCTTTATTGAAAAAAATCGTTTCCATCGTATGCGTTTCACAAAGTTCTAGTTTTTGGATGTGAAACGAGAAGAAGCGTGAAAATGAGTAAATTTCTTATACTTCACGTACGCAATCTATGACGTGTATCCATGTGCAGTTTTTTAGTTCACCTCAATTAAGCTATCTACATTTTCCATCTGTCTGCGCTCAATCGAATTATCTGATTACAATACCTCCCCTACATAATTTTCTCGATTCCTTTGGGTATATTTTTTTGAGTCATCGTACAAACATACATTTCTGCAGCACACTCGGTCAAATACAAATATTCAAATTGTCTCAGGCAATCCGAAAAAAAAACTGAAAATGGAAACCAAAGTTTATTTCGCAAGAAGTTTTTGACATGTTTGTTTCAAGCAAAACATTGACAGTTTCAATGTCACAATCGATAATCTACATAGAAGTTTCGGAATGACTCTGGGTTCTTCCCCGAACAATTTTCTTCGACGCTCAATAATGACAACTTCGAGCTGTCAAACAAATCTTCTGTTCTGTCAGCGTTTTTCTACGCAGAACTAGAGGGATATCCGTCGTTCCATGAGAACATATGTCACTCGTTCGGTTGTCATTTGTTAACGAGGAACCATTGCAAGAAGCTGTGTTACACACATGTACTCTCTGGCGAGCAGCCAATTTCCCTTTCACGTTTGCTAGTTGCAACCAACGTTTCCGATTAGATTACACATCATGGTCTGTTTGTGCATGATTTATAGATTAGAGGTGAGGCAAATAACACATCAACAGACAAGGAGGATAGCAACGAGTGCAAACTACAAACTATATTCATACAGCTCCATGTCAGCTTTTTTCTGAACAACACCTATACAGAAAGCTATCTTGTTTGACACTTGTAAAAACAACGAAAACGTCCGAATGCGTTCTATTTCTTCGTTTTGAAGCGATAACGCTTTAGTCAACACCTCTCACAACCTGCCCTTGTTTTTTCTTCCAACAATCCGTCCAGCAATTTCCCACAATCTGTCACTCAATTGAGTGTTTTCCCGGTTCATATAATTCAAATGGGATGATAACTCATGGAATGGAAAGGGCTCAACTGTTCTGGCACACTCAACACAACACGATGTTTCAACAACACGATCAGCGAGTTCAGGGTGCTCTCATTTAAACGGAGTGGAGATAATTTGTTTCACTGAACAGCATTGTACAACCAGCACGTTTTCGTAATTCCCCATTCCCTCCCAATCTATTCCCCAATTAAGTGTCTTTCTTCCTGGTTCATTCAACTTAAATGGGGTTATTCACTCATCAAATAATAGAGGAACGTCGTCGCCAGAACTTGACACATCAGAATGTTCGAACAACAAAATCAGCGACTCAAGCTGCTCTCAATAAAACCAAGTGGAAATAATTTGTTTCACTGAACGGCATTCTTCATACCCGCCTTAGGGTTACCAGCATTTTTTTCGTAATTCCCCATTCCCTCCCAATCTGTCCCCAATTGAGTGTCTTTCTTCCCGGTTCATTCAACTCAAATGGGATGATATACTCAGGGAGGGGCGCAGATTGTCTCGTGAATCTAATTTCATTGGCTCGGCTTAGTCTCGTTTATCGCGCGTTCCACAGGGTTGCCGGATAAGTACTAGTGAGAAGAAAAAACACATATCCCAAAAATGTTCAGTCTTAAAAAGGTAAAAGAAGTATCTACTGTTAGCCATATTTCACACTACAGATATATCGTTGGCGCCCGCAGCGTATTCGTGGCCACGAATACCTCAGAGCACGCAGAGATAAGCAGATCTGGAGATCGGTCAAGGACCACCACTGTGTAACATTGCGATAAGATGAATAAAACTTGAACTTGAAACTTGGAACTTGGAACTTGATATATCGAACATAACAACCAATGTGGAACGGGGGAACTATTAATATCACGTCACGAGGCGCGCGGCGGTGAATTCACTCTATACCCACCAGAATTTCTCAAACTTATCGTCCCCGTTCCTTTTTTTCTAGAAATAGCATAAACTTTCTTTACATAGCCTGATTCTGACATTTTTGCACTAATTGGTTACAAAAATAGATTACGCAACATAGGCCACAGGTGAAAGTTTGTAGTATTCAAGAAATCAGGACTATTTTTACTTCTGACCCCTCAAACTGAACATACTCTGAGCGCGAACTTATCAGATAATTATTGGGGAAAGCCTGTATACAACATCTGATTCGTTATTAATTTTTCGATATGTTTTCTATTTCTTTCCACAAATCATTTCTACAAAACACTGTAAAAGATATTAGTTTTTTTCAGTAATAGCACGATAGGAGGATGGGGTAAAACTACACTGTTACATTTTGGTCAATGTCTTGCTTCACACGCGATCTCAGACTTCCGTATACATAAATGCCTGGAAAACAGCAATGACATCCAGCTATATCTCCCCCAATTCTGTGTTCTGGCTAAAATAGGAACAAGAAGAAAGGATAATCGTCCTGTCATTTTCAGATGGCGGGCGGAAACAAAACACCCACTATATGACTTTCAAGAAAAACATATCTAATCGTAGTATTCAGGAAAGATATATGAGAAAGTAACAACTAGGTAAATATTTGAGAACTGGAAGCATGGCGAAAGTTGTAACGTAAAAAGGGTTAGCTAAACTGTTAGTCAATCACACAGTCACGTGAAACATGTTAAACACAGCAGTACTCAGAAACGTGCTGCGACAAAGTGCACGATTCCTCATTAGAATGCGAACTTCAAGTAACTATACCGTGTACTTCTAGTATATTGTATTTTTATACAAAATACGAATAATTTGCGAATCGGTATAACTATTACCGAAAGTATAGTCTTATGATACGGCTGTCAAATGAATTTTATACCCACGTGAAAAAGTTTTCTTTTGTTTTCTGCAATAAGTTTTCTAGTATGTTTTGCCATTTGTTATGGATAACGGAAATGACTGAAAACTGCGGCGGAAATTGCTCGAATGCTTTCACTGATCAATTGTTCGCTTCTGCCTCCGCAAAAACTAAACTATGTTGATTACTATATAATATCCTACCTTCAGCAAGTTATGCGACATCAACAGTTGATGAACTTGTACGAAAAAATTTGTAGAAACCTTTTTTCGGAGAATCGTCAAGCGAAATAGGCATTCGTTTTGCTACGTATTGTAAATATAGCTTGATCGCATAACGATTCTGAGAAAAATTTGTTTAACCGTTGTGGTTCGCAAACCCACCATTAAAACTGAATGATTATGTGGACCAATTCCGTGTCAACGGTCCTTTAAAGTGCTATTGAAAAATGTATTGCAGTGTAAAGGACTGAACCGTTCCGATTGGACCACGTAATCGTCCTTCTTCAACTACCCCTCAGAATGACTTACCATTAAACATGTAAGTTTATCGAATTGCACTTCAAAATGTATTTGTTGGCGTTTTTATGAATATGTTTCCAAAACCCCCGCAAATTGAATGAATCGCTACTTCAAACTATTCGTCATAGGGTGAACAGCTGACCTCAAACCTCAGTTATGTAATTGGCTCTTAAACCATTTTCGAGCGCGAAAAACAGATGCTCTGAGTGTGTACTGGAAATTACTGGGTAATTTCGTTAACTATCCTTATTATTCAAAGTACCGTTGAAAGTGCATAGCTCTGAAAAAGTGCGAAAAAGAAGTATATCAAAAGTATTTCTCAGAAGAGCATGATTTTCTTAGTATAGGTTTTTAGGATTTAGAAGGATCCAATTAGAAATCCAATTTCCTGCACTTCCTCAAAACGGAACAAAGCCAAACTAAAAGGTTGCAAATGAGAAACATGTGACCGAAGTACGCAGAGCTTATAAATTAGATCTCAAACAAGGACAATTATGTGGACCGATTCCGTGTCAACGGTCCTTTAAACTGCAATTGAAAAATGTATTGCAGTTTGAAGGACTGAAGAGTTGCGATTGGACCACATAATCGTCCTTCTTTAAACGGGGACTTTTTTGTATTTTTTGGCAAGAATCATTTCAAATTGTTCTTTAAATATAAATTATTCAGAATAGGGAAGTTTTCTTCTCAATAGGCTATGTCTGGATTCCAGTTCCTTCTTCTAAGTCCACTAAACACCACATAGATTATGATTGACGACTCATCAAATAAGGGACAAGTTAATGTTTGAGGATGACGCGCGAATCAGAATCAGATGTTGGTTATCGCATAATTTTGAGCACTTAGGATTTTTCGTTTTCAATATAGTTGACTTTAAGAGTCGAGGCTAGTGTATTGGAAACAAATTTCTCCAAAAATGACCTCAGAAATAAAGTATACAATATATTTATTCCACTTGTAGAGTGACGAGTACACTTTTCAAATGAAACAGTCGAACGTAGAACTACAAGAACTTATAAGTTTCTTGTGAGTCTCACCTTGTGATGAAGAATACATAGCTGAGCACTGCCGTGTTTCCGAGGGTTCCCACGACGAAGAGAAAGGAGTACGGTAACGCCGTCTGCACGAAAATGTCGTCCGAGATGGGAGGCGGCGGATAGGACATCCGGAAAAGAGAAAAAAAAATTAGAAAACGTGACAATTATTGCAATACACTAGTCACTTCGGAAGTTTGTAATCGAACACGTAAACACGTTGAGGACCAGTGAGACAGAGAATGGTGAAAATAAAAGCAAATGGGAAATTTCTGAATCAAATAACAATGGTTGTGGTATTCGATGGAGTAGTTTAGTGAAGTAGGAGTGGTGAGGAAGGAAAGTAGGGGTTCGTTTAAAACGAACGAGACATAGTTTGGTGTATTTCACCACTATTTCTGAACCACACCAACGCTCTCATTGGAATTGAACCAATTATTTTCGAGCACTTAACCGAGAGTAAATAGTTAATTACAAGTCGTACGAAAGGTGAGTGGAATGCTCTGGGGAGGTGAGAAAAACGAAATGATCAAGAAATATGGAGGTGGATTGCATGAAAAACCGGAACTGAGAGGTTGAAGAAGGGAGAAAGGAATGATTTTCCGGGGCACCTCAAAAAAACATGACAATTGTGAACGAAGACTACAACCTTTGCAACAAATGCTGATTAGGTGTTTTTGTGCTAAATTTAAGCGGTTTACGTTCTCAGAGGGATTCATTCAACCGATGATGACCCAAACCTGTAGGAACATCATCAAAATCGTCTTGAATCAGGATCGAAAAAAATTCTGAGTGGCATCTCTCACTGAGCACAAAATTTCGAAATAACATCCAAAAGCTTTGATGACAACAAATGTTTTATTTCGAATAAATATATCTCTTAAGCGGTACAGTTTGTCATACGCCTCTATAACCTAACTTTTTACTGCCTTCCTCTGCGTACCAACATAGTGCAAACATTGGGAAAAAAGAACAATGGATAACAACGCAAAACTATAGACCTTGGAGATCACAGTAAACACAAGAAAATCATAGGCTTCAAGAGCATTTGATACCGAAAATGTTGATAGTGCCAAAACACACCCCATACTCGAAGTAAAATAAACAGTTACGTAAAGTTAGCATGCTAATGAGAAATCGTGAACTTTGTCATTGCACGTTTCTGATTTCTGCTGTGTTTAACATATGTAACGTGATTGTGCAACTGACCAATAACATATCTGTTGATTTTTCTCCTTGCCAATTTATTTTGCATGCATTTGGAGGGAAATAAACAAAAAGACGTTTGATAAGTGTTGATAGACAGGGTAATTGATTCATAGTCAATGAATTTTATATCCCGATAGAGAAAAATGTGGCACTTCCGCACAGAATGGCTGGCGCATGTGGCAGAATTTTGAGACGGAAAAATTTGGGTACACTAGAAGTAAATTGCATAGTTACGTAAAGTTATTATTCTAATGAGGAATCGTGCACTTTGTAACTGCATGCTTCTGAGTTCTGCTGTGTTTAACACGTTTCACGTGACTGTGCAATTGAATAACAGTATAATAAAATATTTTATCATACATATATCAGAAGTAAATGAACTGATAAAGTAAAGGGGGTGATGTTGTAGTTGGATTATGATTTGCAATTTGCTCCCTAGTTCACGACTTCGACCGAAATGCCACCGAATCAAACTACACACACAGATAATATAACATACACCGCACCGGCTCGCTTTAAAAATGGCGATCCGTATGAGAAAATGAAGCAAATTGCAATTTAATAAAGAAATTCATTTCTAATTATGATTCTTTTCACACGTTTCGTCGCAAATATTTCACGTCCAATACGCGTGACTAAATTATTGAAACAAACATTGCCAATTATGTCTTATCATTCTGAGTGGTAAATGTTTCCATTAAACAATTGATTGAACGTACGCCATACCCACGCACCCACGCTTTTCAAACCATTTTATCGTAAAATAAAGTTTTATGCGCAATGTCATTGGGTTTTATAGGATAATTGTTTCCGTTTCATTTGTCATACTTGATTGGATTTCATTGTTTGGATGAGAAAGATAGTTGCGGATGATTTCGAGTAAACGTCATTCTGTCAAGGAAACAATTTTTCATACTGTTAGTCAATTGCACAGTCACGTGAAACATGTTAAATACAGCAGAACGCAGAAACGTCAAATGACAAAGTGCACGATGACAAAGTACTGTAGGCTGCACCGCCTATAAGCCAGTGCATGCCTGGATTTGGGGGCGGAGTCAGACTCGAACAAGGGTTCAACTCTCGTTCAAAAACGGAAAAACGTACACAGTCATTTTGCTCACTGTACCGTAGGAAAATGACCGGAAAGAAAAAATGTCTTCAACTAATGAATAGATACCCAGATGCACGATGAGAGCCACAAGAAAGTACAAACCGAGAAACCAAACTACAAGTTTGTAGATATGTAGTCAGGACCGAAGTACACAACACTAGGCTGCACCGCCTATAAGTCAGTGCAAATGATGCCTGGACTTGGGGGCGGAGTCAGACTCGAACAATGCCTCGAGTATCCGGTCACCAGGCTCAAATTAGGAAGTGATGAGCTCGAGAAATTAGAGTGAAAGAAATACTGTAGAAAACAGGTGTTTGGTGCTAAATTGTTTGGGATTCGAATGATGAACTGCCAGAAAAGGAGAGGGAGAGGGAGAGAGGGTAAGAGGGAGCGAGATAGCAAGGGAGAAAGAGAAAGAAAGGGAGAAAGGGATAGATAGAAAGAGAGAAATATAAAAAGAGAAAAATAAAAAGGGAAAGAAAGAGATGCAAATGTGTGAGAAAGTTTGTTGTTTATTTGAGATAGTAGCACTGGTGTTGGCGTAGATACAGAAAGAATATATGTATACTTCATTTACTGCGATCACTTTGCCGGAAAAACTGACAAAAACATATCTGACATCAAAATCAAGTACTACTTCGAAGTGAAAAGTAGCGAGATGATTGAATGAACAAATAAATGAATAAACTACATTCCACCCACTTATTTACCTATACAGTAATGCGCTCAAACTTTAGATTTTCTCCAAAGTTTGGCAGTGTCTTGTGCTTCTTTACTACTGCAAACTCGAAAAGTTTCAACAAAAATAACGGATCATTCATTAGAAAAAGCCTCCGGTTGTTTTCACCAATTACTGTGGAAGTACATCGATTGGTGAAACAGAGTATATACTAGAAGTAAACGAAATAGTCACGTAAATGTGGAATTCTAAGGAGGAATCGTGCACTTTGTTATTACACGTTTCTGAGTTCTGCTGTGTTGAACATGTTTCACGTGACTGTGAAATGGACTAACAGTATACTATCCAATGGGAGTTGTCTTGGAATGACGCGAGTTAGTATTTCAGCGCGGGAAGCAACAGCTGATCGAATCAAATCGGTGGATTGTCTCGCGAGAGCCACGGGGGAGAGTTAACCCAGAGAACAATATGAAACGCAAAGAAAGAATGGTGAAGGTGTTTTTTGAGTTCTATTTTATTTAGTTCAATCTCATGTGGCTCAGAAATTACTGATTAATAGTTTGGTCTTATCAATAGTTTGGTCTCTACATGCAGCAAACTACAAAGACATCATCGGTTCTTTTGTATCACCATTCCTGTTCGGTAGATAGAACAACTTTAAACCCCAAATGGCACACTCTTTGGGCGGAAAAACAATAACTGATTTATAGTTTGGTCTCAATATACGTGGAGCAAACTACAAACACAGCATTGAGGTCGCAAACCAACTTGGAATCATCCCTCAAGTGTCATCCTGTATGCGTCATGTGCATAGCTACATGATATCACGTCCGACGTAAACACATCGGAAACGTGCTGCCCCCCTTCACAATTGATGAACTTCGGAAGTCAGTACGTGAAAAATGTTAACTTCTATCACGAGAAGTACAAGGTGGGCCTTTTTGGAAAAGTTTGATTCCAATGATATCACGTTCGGTCGAAATTATTGAATCTCAGGGAAATTCGAGATCAAGCTTCGCAAGCATACGGTAGGTGTGATGTTTTGTGGTGTCCCTCGCTACTCCCTTGTTATATAACAGCTACTGCTAGTTCGCGATGGAGTTTGAATCATACTACTCTTTCTGTATCTTATACTTTGTACTTTGCTACGTCTAAACTGAAAACAAACCACTTCAACCTTCAAGAACACACTTGTCTCTTTCAGCCTGCCTAGCTAAGTAGAAAATAATTAACATAAAAAGTAACGACTCCTTTCTAATTGATACAAATGACAAATCTCGTTCTAGTTATTACGATATAAAATGACGAAATTTCCTGGGAACTATTCAAAGTTCATTAAATGACTGTTATCAGGGACCGTACTTTTAAAATGTGTAATGTAGATAGTTTTTGAAAAATGAAAAAAGTCATTTATTCTGTTTTGAGATGAAAGTTCAAAACCTTAAGTTCGGAAGTTCGAAAAATCACATTATTACCGAGCAAAATAGAAGCCAACAGAGTTTGGGTTACTGTAATGCAGCAATCCTTAATCTATCACTGTTTTGTAGTTTTTCTGTTATAAAAAAAGATCTTCACAGCTTTCACAGTGGTAATTTTGGCCATGTTTTGAATATGGTTTTGTATTTTTATGGACATTTTGAACGTAGGTGAACTTGGCGGCGTGTGTACGTGTGCCGCATTTTTGAGAACACAGAGCAATACAGGAAGTTAACAGCTCTATGAATGATTGTAGTTTTTCAATGTTAATGATATCAACTAATCAGCGCAAACCTCTAAATTAAAGAGGGACGGTCCCTTCAAAGGGTATGCGAACGTCAAAGAACGTCGATTGTTGACGTGAGAGTGGCGTGATGTACGATTCTGAAAGCCAGAAGAAACCAAGTCTTCGTTTCTATCGACATTACTTGGATTGTTTTCCAATCACCTAGGAACATGGTGAAAACCTCGAAATTAGAGGTCAGTTGATACATATCACAAATCTCGTTCTCGCTATCGAGATATGAACATGACGAATGGGCCTCGGACAATGTGTGAACCTCCTTGGAGCTATCTAAAATTGTTAGATTGCTAGAATTGCTATTAAAAGGTATGATCATAGGGTGTCGACTGCTAACATACGAGTGACGTGAAGTATGATTCTGAAAGCCAGAAGAAACCAAGTCTTCGTTTCTATCGAAATTACTTGGATTGTTTTCCAATCACCTAGGAACATGGTGAAAACCTCGAAATAAGAGGTCAGTTGATACATATGACAAATCTCGTTCTAGTTATTCAGATATAAAAATGACGAATGGCCTTCCTCGGACTGACCAAATAATTTATGCATGGGCTTATTCACTTGATCTTTACTTTTTGGAGAGTCAAAAATTAATTCCCGAAACTCTTATCTCAGCCGAAATCAGGATGTCTATGAACATAACCGTATGTTTCCTAAAATAGAAGTACAGCTTAAATATATAACGAAACACTTGTGATTCTATAAAAGTAAACAAATAAAATTCATTGTGAAATAAAACAAGATATTTGACGTTCTATAGCAGTAGAAGGTGAATAATTAAATACACTTGGACAGCTTTGAGAAACGTTATTAAATAAACAGAATTAGGTCGAATGAAATCAAGTTAACTAGAATAAAGTTAATACATGATTGATTGAATGAATTTAAAGTAATAAATACTATCTATGAAGTTAATAATGACTAAGTTGAAAATAAAATACCGTTTTGGCCTCATATGAGATTTGCGGAAGCGTGGATACCCGAGAGCTTCAAATAATCTCGAGCGACTTTGAGTTGAAAACACTTGTGTGAGATTGAAAACACAGCAAAAGCATGGAGAGCGTATACTAATTATGCAATAAAGACCTACACTTTGAAGAAGTACGATTATGTGGTCTAATACCAACGCTTCAGTCCTTTAAACTGCAATACATTTTTCAATTGCAGTTTAACGGACCATTGACACGGGATTGGTCCACATAATCGTCCTACTTTAAAAATCTCTTTACACGTATACTGTATTAATATTTTTAACATTACGATACGGACCTTGATTTTTCACGTGAATATAAGTTTACTAGCAGTATGATGTATAGATAATGGTTAACTGATATTGGAGGACGTGTAGAAAGAAAGTTTCTTGATTATGTTTATTCAGTAAATGACGCGCCTCTCTTATTACTATTCTGGAGAAAAAGTGTTCCCAACTGATCAGAGTTCGGCAAAACAAGAATATATTATTCGGAAAGAATCAGAAAACAAAGAAGTCTTATACGAAATTGTGATAAAAGTAATATAATCGCAAATGTACTGTTGGAAACCAATCAACCGAAAAACGGTTTGAGTTATAGATTGTTCATGTTTTGGTTTATTAGCGATTTGACAACTGAAATTGAATGATACTCTCTGAATCGAGATCTATAGGTCGTCGCCAACGGAGAGGCGGGAGGATACTGTATATCTCACTTTCAGCTGTGTACGCATACAAGTCTTCATTACCAAAGTTTGCCGAATATGTGCACTAATAGCGCAGTGGTTAGCATCCTCCTACGAATATTTTGCCGCCAGGTTCGATTCCGACAAGAGACAGAAATTCATAAATTTGGCACCCACTATGCTACTCAGCTATGGTCATCCCCATCCCATGTAGAGAAAAGGCTCCTGCTAGAATAGTAGTTAGCTGCTTCGTTCACCTAGATTTTGAGGTATTATATAGTTCATGAGAGAATTTATGTGAAAACAACTTTCATATCACTTTTTTAATAAGTTTAGTTCGCCCTAGAAAACACAGTATTTTCGAGTAGCAGAAGAATAAATTATTCATTCATCTATATTTCACCTAAAAGTTTTTGGTGTTTTCTTATTATTAGATATAAGAGAATCACTCACATTTAATTAGCGTTCTGTTTGCTCTCAAATCTCCGGTTTCTTAATGTAAATAGAAACTAGCTGTCAATATTGAAAAATTAATGAGAAAACACATTCAGCTGGAATTCATTATGTGAAGTATAAATAAATCAGAACATAAACAGAAAAAGGTGGTTGGTGAGCGTGATATAGTCTTTTCCATTCCTACTGAGACTCCTACAGTAGGATTTCAAAACTTTCAAGTCGTTTTCCGCACTCAACTGTGATCGGAAAGGTTGAGGATTTTCGCAACTCTTTCTCGTACTCAGAGACAGTAAATATACGAGTGGATTTTTGATGAACTTCATTTTCAGCTTCACAACAGCCTTCGGAAATTTTGTAAGGTTACTGTAGGAGTCTCAGTAGGAATGGTGTGAACTATACAGGAACATGATTTTATATCAGTTGGTCATGACTGACTTGTAGTTTGATCTGCGAAAAACTCAGCGAGTTCAAACTACAATCACAGCAGAACAACACAAACCGTACCGTGGCCACCTAGTCTCTTTTTGAGATTCCCATACTGCTGGATGCGTTTTGGAACTCTTTGTAGAACACATTATTGATAATTTCAATCATTCAGTCTTTTTGATATGTTTTTGGGGTTGATAGACAATGTTTCTGAAAAAAAAGGCATAACAATGTGCAGCACTCAGCGTTGCAGAAGCACCGAGAGTTGAGAAATTGTTTTACTTCATTCTGTTTTGTAATTTTTATTTTTGTTGCAAAACATTCACTTGAATATAGAGAATATTCTGTAAACGCAACGAGTTCGAAATACAGCAACACCAGAACGAATGAAAAGTTTCGTATGTGCCTGCGCCTCAAACGGCGACCGCCCCTATACCGTGAACGCAAAAAAGATGTTTTAAATTTTACATGGAGATGGGGAAGTACACTGTACATAGACAAATTGACTCACTTAGGCAGGGTTCATACTTTCTGTCGCCGAATTAGGCGACAGCAGCAGTCGCCGCGTAGCATTTTCGAAATGCTGCTGTCGCTCAATTTGGCAGCAGCAATGTTGCTTAATCTAGCTACCAAAAAGTATGAACGACTTTTTCCTCCGTTTGTTACTAAATGTCATATTTTTGTTAATGCTCTTTTTGGAAAATGTCAGTTTTACTTGATAATTTTGATCCAGATTGTTCGAAAAACCCTATTGCATGGTGAAAATTGATTGGTGAAAATTTCTATCATGATGCAATGAGCGATGTTTCTCTACGATTCAATGTTTTACTCTCGACTAATGATCAAATTTGTTTTAAACTCACTTAAAGTTCGAAAGTGTGATTTTCGAAGTTTCAATAAACTTACAATATAGAGTGTAAATAAATTGTTTTGATAGCTTTATAAAGTCAAAAACCAGATCATTCCCCACTCCATTTACCGGGAAATAATTTTGAAAGAAGTAATATATGTTTTAACTGAGTTAGTAACTACCCAAATAATCATTTAAAATTGAAAAATTAAAGTAATGGAGAAAAACTGTACAAAAACCAATTAGCGACGGTTCATGTATTTTACTAGCTAGTAAACTACACTTGTCGCTGAATTCGGCAGCAATTGTCGCCTAATTAAGCGACAGCGACGTGATTTGGCAACAAAAAAGTATGAACACCCAATTGGCGACGCGACGTCGCTGTAGCGGAATTCGGCAACAAGCGACGCGATCGATATTCATGATTTGTGTGTTGTCGCGCGTGCTGCCGAATTCAGCGACAGGAAGTATGAACCCTGCCTTAAAGTGTCGAGTTTTCCTTAAAGCGTTGAGACAAGAGTTTCCGATTTTGCAATGTTAGTGGATTGATTCGCGCTTCAGAACCCTCACATGCTCATTTTTCTTCATGAAATTGGCAGCTAATATAATTTTCTTTGCAATCTCTAAAAGGAAAATTTCTCTGCAACGAGGATTCTCGATGAGCTATGATGCTAATGTGGTAATGTACGCTATCATTCATGCTAATGATCAACCAAAAACTGGAATTCATTAGCGAAAGGTTATTTGTAGCCAGAATTAATGTTTCGCAGTAGAATTAGCAGCATGAATGGAGTTTTATCATGGGGTTCGCCTGTTTCAAAGCAGGCCTAAACGGTGTTTGTTGCGTTTTTCAGTTGTGTTTGTAGTTTGATTCAAGTGTGGTTAAAGAATCCGTTCCGCTATAATTTGAGCTTCACAAAAAAATTAAAAAGCTCTAAAGAGTTTCTTACTGTCTTCCTATAGACCATGAAAAAAATTTCCGATTGAAAGTTTGTAAAATTTGCACAACATCAAGCAATAAAGAAGGGGACATGAACATTTTCACTGTGACGCAACTTGACTTGGTTCGTTAACATCCAGATTTATTTTTATTTTGTAGTTTCTAATTGTGCATTCGTATGTGATAGAGTGTTTAAAAATCGTTTTTGCACTTCTATAGGCTATTTTGAGCATACCCCGTACACAACTCCCCTATCGGTGTCATTACGTAAGCCGCATTTCTGAGAAAACGAAGCAAGATAGGGATATAGAAGTATATATTGTCGATAATGGTTTTTCATTTGCCATAGAGTCAGATTGTTAACTCGAAAGTCAAAATTAAAGCGGGACGGATTCTATCAAAATTTGCGAATTTGTTCACGTATCAAGGTCACACTACAACAAAAATGTCACATGCAGCATGAACAGCCGTCAAGATGCATTCTGTCCATGGATTGGAATGGAATAAAACAGATTTTTTCGCGATTAAACCAGTGACTCCCACATAGTGAGTGCACTCCGAATGGGTAAACTGGGAGAGGAAGTGATAAGAGAAAAATATGGTCACCCTGTTAGGTGCACATAGTAGTAATTTAACATTGCTGACGACGGTGATGTAACCAAATAGTTCGTGGGACAGTAATTACTTTGAAAGTGACCATGCGAGTCTGCTGAGTTTGGAACGTTTTACACTGAAGGACATTTCACACCGGCAAAAAACTGAAAAGTTGAGCTTCTGATCGTGTGACTAATTGAGAATTTATTAGAATGCAGGTGAAATCCCTAATAATTACATAAACATAAAACTTCGTTTCAACATTTGTCATGCACATTCAAAAAAAAAGAACAGCTGCTACATTAGAAAACTTCAAACATCGATACATGTCAATGTAAACAAAGTGTTTTGAGTGACCCCCAATCCAAACTAGGCCAAAATGAAAATGAAATTTGAAGAACTTGTACAACACGTGAGAAAATACACAGAGATGAACTACGAAAAATAGCTAAACTAAATACTCCTGAAAAATACACTTCAGGATTGGAGGCTTTCTGTCATTTTGCTTAGCGCCTTCTGTAAACTTCAATAAAAGATGTTCTTCGGTCAGTTTTTGTGTTTCCCAATTCTCAGTTATTTCCGATTATTCAGATTTTTCTGGAAAAGGAAAAACTGTTTTTATAAAGTCTACAAAACGTGTCTTCTAATAGAATTGAATTGGTAGTTAGCGCAGACATCAGGAGCCCGAAATGTGGAGAACTGCTAGGATACGAAATGGGCTTGGGTTTATTGCCTGGTTGCAAACATAGACAAAAAAAGCTGATGCGAATTTCCATCCGCAGACAACATTCTATCCTGAGTGGTAGATGAATCTAGTAGGAAGGGGCGTGTCCTAATTTGTCACGAGTGACGAGAAACTACATCATATCTTTGAAAAGGTACAGTAATCTATGTAGTTGATTTGGTCAGCTGGGTCTAGGCAAAAGTGTTGACTAAACTTTGTATACACACCCAAAACAACTGGAGCGCAAATAAAAAGTCTCGTTTGGTTCTACGAAAAATTTCTTATCAGCAACTTGAAGCATTTATCCTCAGACAATAGTTGAATCGTCTCGCGTTCGTTTATGCAGTATAGACACGTTTTTTTTTACAAAATTGATAGATTTTCGTATCTGGTGAAATCATCACATCTTACGGGAAAAGGGCTTTACTTGTGCAAACATTTATAACTTTCCTCATTTACGCCCCTGAACTTCTGTTTAGATATACTTGTAGTATTCGGTCTTTAATCTGCGAATCGGTTTAGTTTACACAGACTTGACGTGACGACAGTTCATAATCGGTTTATCCCGTGAAATCACGTTAGTGTCGTCAAAATCTCATTTTGGAGCGCGTGAATCTCCTTTTCATTATCTTTCAAGGAACTCGAGAGAAAAAAGGTCCACGAGCTAGGGATTAACGTTTCAAAGAACAGTACACGAGAGAGAACCATCAAATATGAAGTACACCTTTCTTTTCTATGACAATTTTGAGTTTATTTGGGAAACCGAAGTTGGACGAAAATGTTATGAGAATGCAGAGAATACATAAAAAAGATTGACGAATCAATTTAGGCGAAACACGGAAATGTAAACTTCTGTTTATTTATTCAGTTTTCTCATGGCAAGCCATGTTGTTTCAGAGTCTCGCGTGGATTATTATTACTAATTCAGAAACTTCCGCAATCCATCAAATCTGCGGGCAGTAACAGTGATTGAGAATTTATCAGAAAACAGAAAAAGTTCTTTTTTTCACAGAAACACAGGTAGGTTGTTGTATCATGTTCGGTAAAGTTTCTTCTTTAACAAAACTCTTCTATAAGTTAGAAGGTAGGTAAATGGAACAGAAAAAAGAATGAAATAGAGAAGCAGAAGTTAACAAATCTTTCAGAGAGTTCCAGTACGGTACCTCAAACAACCAAAGATATAAGTGGTCCCACGCCCATTGCACTTTCGGTGCTACTCAAGTACTCGAAGAGGTTTTTTATTAGAGACATTGCGATTAACTAGAATATTCATCACCTAATATTCAGTTACAGACGAACTGAGAGTGAGAAGATAATGCTGCACGTAGACACATAAATCAACCCTTCAGTTATACTACGAGTAAAGTGAATAGTTCCGTGAAGTTATCATTCTAATGAGGTAATGCATCTTGTCATTGCACGTTTCTGAGTTCTGCTGTGTTCAAAGAAGGGCAGAATGTAAAGCTATTTTAGGTACCCCGCGGTACCTAAACTTAACGGAGCGCGCGCCAAAACATGCTAAAACATGTGAACCGTATGCAGATTAGGTTCGTTAGTTTGCATTGAAATTTGTACATATCGGTTTTTCTTGAACAGCTCTTTCATATTCACTTTTCTTCCTGCCCCCCCTTCAAAATGTTTCACGTGACTTTGCAATTGACCAAAAGTATAAGCTTGGTTGAGTAGTAAATCAGCCGAAAGAAAATGGACGAAATATGTTTTTGAAGAAAAAACGTTGTAAAACCCTATGCACATAAGTTTTTCGAATTATTGTCTTAATCGCAAGTTTTTCGAATTATTGTCTTAATCTCAATGCTCTAACAGCCAAACATTTGAGGTGTGGTCCAATCTCGTAATTATCAGACTACAAACACAGAAACATAATAAAGCTATCGTGCAATATCTATGATGACTCAAAATCCAAATACTGATGTATGATCGAAAAACGTTTCAATTCATATTAGTCAAATGCATGAATAGAAAGCAGGAATGCAATACTGGCTAGACGCTTTTCCTCCAAATTCCCACCCGAGATAGCAAATTTGTTTGTTTTAGGGGAGGAAAATATTGAGAAGTGATATGATTATATGCAACTAATCAAATAATATGAAACGAAAACAAGGAAGAAACGAAGTGAAAATGTATTTCATATAAACAATCTAAACTGCAAAATTGCAGGGGTTCTGAATTTGCTGAACGGAATAACATTTACAACCAATATAATTAGACGTTACAAACCACCACGAATGAAGTATGTCACATTAGAAATATTATGGGAGAAAATAGTATCGCGACTATTCATCCAAGACATTGTCACAAAATATTGGAACATACGCTCATATTCTCGAAACTCTGTCACTTTCAAGTTTTTAGTCTAAACTTATTTTCACAAGAGTATGGTTATGCATTTTCATTCCCACTGAGACCTATGCAGCAAGACAGTTTGAATGTGTACTGTAGAAATCTCAGTAGGAATGATGAGAGCTATACGAAAACCCTGTTGGTTAAAAAAGGGAAATAGGATTAAGCCACAATACTACCTTCTCAATTAGGATCTGAAAAATGCAAGAAACGGAAAATGGAAAAACAAGCGTTTTCTCTCGATTAGACTTTTCCCAACGGCTTCGTTGATTGCGTCAGCTGGCTACAGTAGGCGACCAGAAAGAGATAACAACGGAAATTTGTTACTTTTTAGGTTTCAAATGAACATATTTCTAACCAAAGTTGTGGAATTTGTCTAAACCTAACTTTTCTTGGGTCAAACTTAGAAAGTACCTCAAACTTGGGTAATTGAACCACACAAAAATGTATTAGTTGGCGAACTTCAACCCGAAGCTGCCACACAGGTGAACCTATGCGAAAGTGCAAGGGATGAGCCTCACCATGCGGCGTCGCCTGGCTGACCGCGGCGGAATTCGAACAAATGTGAATTGATACTCAATAAGATGGCTCTTCACCTCAACGTTCTCTGATAGTCAAGCGCATTATAGTATTTTCTTAATGTTGATCCATGTTTTGAAAAAACCTGATCAAGTTAGTTCAAAAGCACGTCATTTCAGTTCAACAATGTTGTTTTTACGCACAGTCAAACTTCAAACAAGAAAAATCAACACTGAAATCAGGATGGGATAGTCCCTCTTTCGCTGTGAAAAAAATATGAAAAATCTGAGTAAGTGCACACTGAATCACGCTGTGTTTCTTACGTTTTCATACCTACAAGATGAAGTGATAGGGTACGAACGTGCATATTAGAAATTATTTTCCGGATTTTCCAATTTGTTTCTTCTAGACCACCGTCCCATTAAGACGAAAAGAGTGTTGGGCGAACAAGATTGGAGTGAATTTCGGGCGGAGGTGAATTGATTTAGGACTAGAACAAAGTGTTTCGGGGAACGTTTGCCTTGATTAGGGCCCCAGGACAGAAATAGATTGGGTAAAAACGGTTCTCTGCAAAGTGAACTGCGAACAAACTTGGACTTTGGATGTTCAAAGTACTGATTGAAACTATTTTTGGGTAAAAAGTATTTTTTTTACGGTTTACATACACTTAAGAACGTTACATGAATATATGACGTGAAAACGGTTCTCCGCAAAGTAAACTGCGGACAACTCTGCTCTCGTTTTGAAGTGTTGCTCACACTGCAGCTCACAATTTTTATTAGAGTGCACAAGACCAAAAATGCATTCTGCGAAGGCAACTGTGAACAAGTTTTTTTTTTCACTATTGAAGTAGCATTTTTGTGATAAAAGTGTTTTTCGCGGTTCGCATACCGTTCAGCACGGTTTTCTGCGAAATAGGCTGTGAGCAAGACCATACTTCCGATTTATCAAACTTCAATTTCCTAATGAAGAAGTGGTTTCACGGTTTAACTTGCACTTCAGCGCTTTGGATCTTGATTAAAATCAATTAAAATGTATTTAGACAGAAAAATAGTTCTCTGCAAATTAGGCTGCCCATGAGCGTGTACTTTAAAATAATGGAAGTTTGCTTTTAGAACGGAGAGGTGTTTTTACTTTTACAGTATGCCATACAATTCAGCATCAAAAATCTACCAAGTGCTGCAAATATAGGTCAATCGTGACTTAAGGGAGTGCAATAAACTACTCGGTTCCATTGTTTACGTATAGAACATGTATAAAATCTGAAGTTGGCTAACTATTGAGTTTACTTTATAGTACCTTTTCGTTTTATCTCACTTTTTTAGGTATCAAAAAATACAAGTTGTTCAAGGAATATTATTTTAGCTTACTGTTATTCTAAAGTAAAGTGAGCTCATTGAGTTCCGTAATCGAAAATCAAGTTTCACGGGCAAATAAACATTAACTGAGAGAAATTGTTTATCTCGTCTCACAAACAGTACGGTAGATCATTAGTTCACCTAACCGTACTTCATTTCGCCCTCAAACACCTAGTTGGAAACATTTCAGTGAATAAGTGTTTTAATCAGCTCATTTGATAAACAAATTCTAGGAAACGAGGCTCTTCAATCTTTTGATTGGATAATAACCAGTTCTGAGCAATGGAAATCTTCTAAGAAATACAAATCAGTAGATTGAGTTAGAAACAACTATGATCTTCGACATGTCCGTAATACAGGTTGTGTGAAAAATACCCAGTTCTCATTTTTCTTTTTATAGAAAGCCATACAACCAGTTCCTTTTACAGGAAGACATAAAAACCACATTTAGTGTGGTTATGATTTTGATTACTTTTACCGACACGTCCTTGTGACACAAATATTTTCCTTCGAATAAATAACCTTATATACTCTTTCAGTAGTTTTATTATCGAAAAAAAAGATCTTTGAGTTGTATAGAATAGATTTCCTGAGAAAGTTTGCCATAATCAAATGAAGCCGGGAAATATCTGAAACCAAATCAACCAAGACAGAAAAACAACGAGATGGAAAACATTCACGTGTTATCTATGGAAAAACAATAATCACGCGAGGCGAACAAATTGACTGCGTTTTTGATATTGTTATGTGGGTGTTTTGATACATTTTTTAAGACAAACATACAGAAAACGAGTGAAAATATTAAATTTTGTTTTATTTTAAAATTTACCGTTTATAAGGTTCACAGTGTTTCCATTCATCGATTCAAAAGTTCACTTCGAGCTTTGTTTGCAGGTTAATTCTCGTAGTACTCACTGGTTGATATTCGTTGAGATGACTATGTAAATTTTTTTCTTTTATTTCTCCAATCGGAGTGCCACATCCAACAATGGGGAAAGTCACGTGTTCAATCGCGAAAATATCTATGCTATTGTGTTCTCTTTTTCAATTCATAAGACTTGTGAACGAATCACTAAATGGTTGTGCAAAGCCGGTTGGAACTTCGCGCAATTCAACAGAACCGCAAATCATCCATTTAATACCACCCATGGGTATATTTTAATTTGAAAAACCCACACGGAACACTTTTATGAGTTACAAAGTGCAAGCGACCGAAAAACGGAAACGTCATCAGGAAGTTACGAAAGAACCGGTTGAATACGATAAAGATTATAAGGAGCCCGCAGTTCTGAATGAGAGTCCGGTCCAATGGAAATGACTTCGCAACTAATATTCAACACAACCCAGACAAAACAGCTCTGTACTAGAAGTAAGTTGAATAGTCACGTAAAAAGCATACTAAGGTTAAACCGTTAACCATTTGTTAACGGTTTAACATTAGTATGCTTTTTGTTAACCGTTAACCATTTGACCATTTTTCAACGTTTTAATAATTTTTCCATTAACCCTTCAGTCTTTTTCTAACGTCTTTCGGGCGGAAATTTGCCGTTATCAGGTGGTTAACAAAAGTGTTAACCATTTTTTTGGTTGATGGTTAACTGGAATGGTTAACAAAAAACGCGGGTGAATACAGATGTCCCAATAACAACTTGAGAAACTCTCTTGGAATTTGAGCCCTCAAAATTGTTCTGAAGTGAAGCTAAGAAGTCAACAGTCGTACAATGAGCACTCGAAGATTTCTGATGATTCAAAAAAGTACAATTTGGATGGAAAATGTGGAACATTGGGCCTAACGAGTCTAAAAACGGTAGTTGGGACCGGCATATTGGACTCCTCTCGGTCTTTTTTGTCTTTTCATCAACGGTCCGCAGATGGGCCTCACTAATTGCACGGCTTTACCCCAAAAACTAATTCATTCAAAGAGTCTCGGATAGAAATAGATAGAACGCGGTTACAGGAATATTCCATTTCTATGGGATTAGAGCGTTCCAAAGCAATGTATACGGTGTATGTTGTCATATTCCTGTGCTTGTCGTTTGATCTTGTTGATTTTAGGTAGATATATGGGGATTAAACAGAACAAACTATGAAAAGAGCTTTATAAAATGAAACTATTTGAACACATTATTCGAAAAACAACAACAGTGACTTTCTTCGTGAGGAGAGGGGGGGTCAGTCTGCGTCTCCTGGTTTTGCGTACTGTCTAGCATCAGAGAACTCGGTTCTATCAGCACCTACAGGTCCGGTTGACACTAGGGTTGTTAATCGAGTTCAAAATTTCGAGTTTTCGAGTTTTCGAGTTTCGAGTTCGACTCGACTCGAAAATTTTCGAGTTTTTTCAAGTCGAGTCGAGTTTCGAGTTCGACTTTAACAACCCTAGTTGACACCCAGACAACTATAAAAGGGCATGAAAAACCAATGTAAAAGGACAGCCACACAAATTTTCCAGCGAAAAGCAAGATCAAACTACAAACAGATATACACCGTATAGTCCTTATTTTCAAAGCTAGTCCCAGACTGGATTCAGTTTACTAAGTTCAATCATACTTTCGTTACCTATTAGTGAAAAAGCTGATTTTGACCTGATCAGGCACCACTTAAAGGAAAATGTAGCATGTTTGCTTGAACAGTTTTACTGCTAATTTCGTGATTTCTGAATGATGATTGTGCGCTGCTCCCAAAAATAGTCTAGAAAGTTTGAAATTGAAAAAAAAATCCTGAAGGTGGTGTGTTCGTGAAGACTGGTTGTGTTCTTGATAAAAAACATCAGTACGCTAAGTCTGAGAAGTAATCCAAACTTATGGGAGAAAATTTGATCTCTGTTTTCTCTCTCTCTAGCATAAGTGACGTGAACCGATATGCAAACAATTGTAACGTTGAAATTAATTAGTTCAATAAAAGTAGCCGGAAGTTTCCAAATTAACAAGAACGCCAAATTAAACTGTGGATAACATTTGAACCGCGTACGTTAGTTTAATCAAAAAGTCATAAATTGTTGCAAACATACATTCCATTAAACTTAATAGAACATGCTCTTAAAATAAACTTTCATGCAAGAATGAATTCATTCAGTATTGAACCTCACAAAGTACTTCCTTGTAAATAAAACAAAATTTCAATCCTAATTGGAGAATTTCTGTGCACTTCCTACTTGCTATTAAATGTTACAACATTCAAGGAAAGGAAGACAATTTATTTGGACTGTTGGATTTCCAGAGAATAGTTTTCCGTGTAGCCCGAACAGCGAAGGAGCTAAGGGAGAGCAAGAAATACTGAACAGTTCATGAAATTATAAGAAAATCTAGGAGATTGAAATTATCATACAAAACCACGTTAGTCGTATAAACAAGCTCAACTAACTATTGATATCCGGCTACTTTAATAATTCATAATTTTCAGAGTTTTGAATGTATTGAGAAGTACCGTAAGCTAAACTCAACTCAACAAGCACAAGGACAACTTCAACAGAAAATTTTCCGAGAGTACAACAGATGGTTTTCATAAAATCAGTTTCTTGTAACTATTGTATTTTTAGTTTTTTATGTTTCGAGTTATTACCAGTTGTAGTACTTTGATTATGTTACGTTTGACATCATCATGTTCTATGTTAAAACGTTGTGCTAGTTCATACAATGAGTCCAACTGAATTGTGTAGAATTGTAATACATATAAAAACATATTTACAATTAACTTATATATCGAAGATCGAGCGAAATCTAAAAAAAAAACGTAGAAGACAATGACGTTTTCTAGGAGTCCACAGACGAACGCTAATCCCATTGTCTCTACTCAGAAAATTTGGCAGTGAAGCATGAACCGAACAAAAACAATGGTCTTTCCGAAGATTCGGAGCTAAAACTTGAAACAAACAGAGAAACAGAACATGAAACGAAAAATATGGATACTTTTCTCGTAATGAACTTACTAACCAGAGTTTTTGGATGAGTTTCGGTCATACAAACGGTGGAGCTATTTGGAGTTATACTAGAAGTCAATTGATTGGTCTCGTTAAGTTCGCATTCTAATGAGGAATCGTGCACTTTGTCATTGCACGTTTCCGAGTTCTGCTGTGTTTAGCATGTTTCATGTGACTCTGCAATTGACTAACAGTATACCGCTTCTTTGTCATGTGTTATCTCGATAACCGACTTTATTTTCATTGGCGAAAATCGAATGAAAAGGTATGAACTACAAATAGAGGGGTATAAAGCAACACAATTATAAAACTTTGTTTATATATAACAACATATTTACGTTTTTTTAACAGACCTTATAGGCTACCTTTCTATAAAGTGAACTCCAATATTTAACTTAAAACAACTTGGAACACAAAACTTCATGAGTAGTTCTGACGAGTGCTCGACCCGAAAAAGCAATCGTGTTCAGAAATCTCAGAAACAATCAAAACTGGAAACAAAGGACGCGACGTGAATGGAGTTCGAGGAGGTGTTCGAGTTGTCTCAAAAACTTCAAAGAAAAGTTCGAATGGCCATAGACCACAAGACATTTTGCCTCATTTTCGATGACCTCTTTGAATTTAGTCAAGCGAACGGATTTTCGTGCAATCCATACACAATATGGAGAATGGAAAAATATAAATTCAAAGTTTCAAAACTCTATTTTTGCCGAGAAATACAATACAGTACGAACTTATGAGATAAGGCCAGAATTAACTTGTCCTTACAGCTCAAAAACAAACGGAATGATACAACATTTTTACCGAACCAACTTTTTAGAAGATGAAGGTGGTTCAGGGATAGTATCAGCTGTAGTACTTTGACTATATAACGTTTGAGTGAGGTTTCGTTCAGCATCATCATGTTTTATGTTGAATATACATGTTATGAATACATGTTTAATACAACATGTGATGAAAGTTCCAATACACGCTCTCGATGAGATAATTTAGAGTTGTTGAAATTTTGAAATTTTGGTCAATTTTCTATGGTGGTTCTTCTGTTTTTCCATTCTCTCATTGACATCAAACTCACTTTTGCAAAACACTCTCCGCGCTCTACTTTTTAGTTGAACAAATATTTACGTTTGTGTTGACATAATTATGTGAAATGGTTGTTATAGAAAATTTCAGAGTTTATTTTTCCTTAATATGTCCTATGTCTTTCTATTTCTTGCTCCATACCTTTTCACTTTCTCTCCCGGTTTCTCTCTGTTTCTCTGTCTTCCCTGTCTTTCTCTCTTGTTATCTCCCTCCCTACTCTGCCTCTTCACTACTCTCTATCTCTATCTCTCTCTATCTCTAATCTCTGTCTCTCTATTTCGCTCTATCACTCTTCCTTTCTCTCTCTCTCTCTCTCTCTCTCTCTCTCTCTCTCTCTCTCTCTCTCTCTCTCTCTCTCTCTCCCTCTCTCTCTCTCTCGTTTACTCTCCTTTCTGCTGTCCCTCTCCCTATCCTTCACCACTCTCTTTCTCTCCCTATCACTCTCTCTTTACTTTCTCCCTCTCTTCCTCTCTCTTCCTACATGCTTTCGTTTTCCCATGTCCCTAATTTCCTGTTCTGTTTCATATGCAAAAAGGACGGGCTGACCCGTCGGAGAAAAAACTCGAACCCATCGCTTCGCCGCAAGTTTTTTCCAAGCAAATACAAAATAATTACAGATTTATGAGTTTAGAAACTTCAACTTTGCGACAGAGAAACGTATTATATCGAAAAGTGTATCAATCTAAAAAAAACAGGAAGATGTTTTTCGCAAATACAATACGATTGGGAAATTATGAGTATATAAACTTGAACTTTAAAACAGATTCAAACATCGTATAGAATGTAACCATCTAAAAAGCGCAAAGTTGTCAAAATCGTTCCGTTCGGAAGTTGGAAGTTGAAAGGAAATGGAAGAATTTGAAATAAGATTGAACCCTATTTCTCGCACTTCTAGCAAATTCTCAATACCTTACTTTCACTACTTCATGAACAAAATTTCACAGAAAAGATGTGAAAGGCTTCATGTTTGTACGTGATTTGTATATAAATAAGCTGTACATGACACTTCTATACTGTGAGCGAACAGATCGGTATTAAACGTAAGAAATCAACAATGGTAAAATGTATAATAACCAATAACGCCAGAGATTGTGATTGTCAGTAGAAACGTGAAAAACGTAACTAGCACGAAAAACGTACTGGTGAAAATATCAAATTTATCATTAAAATTATCAAAACGGATGTTTCAATACTATGTGATGTTTTCACTCTCGCGCGACTCTCTGTTGTTCTCAGCTTTTCCAAATCCGGAACTGATCTTATAATTTTGGCTACTTGTCTGGTTCTCGCGAACTAGTATGAACTGACAGCTAGACATGTATCAGTCTACACTCACTTTTCACCGAGAACTCGTGCTATACTACGTTTGCTCAAACTTTCTCGATTTGTTTGTTTTTGAATACTGACGTGCTTATGAACTCCACTTGCTGGTTCTCGGTATGAGACCAAAACCCATGGTGGTTCTTGCTTCGACGAAAAACTATTTCCAGGTTTTGACCTCGTTAACCTCAAACTGGGTTAATTGGTAGATGGAGTAGGTTAACTAGGGTAGTTCTAACAAAAGTTCCGCGTGAAATTTTAAATTGAAACAAGCCGAGTTCAAAGATGCTCCGGTTGTTCCTCTGTTTGCGACTATAATGTTTTCTATTCTACGTTGGAAAGCGTTCTCGAGACAAACATTGATGGGATCTGGCTTAGTTCAAAAATAGTTCGTAGTGGTTATTCTTTTTTATGATCATCTTGGTTTGAACAAACCAAATCTTTGCCTGAACTAGCCGATTACAGAGCATTTGTGATTCTTACTTCTAATGGTATCGCTACATGAGGTCAAACTAGGGTATAGAAAAATAACCAGGGTAGGGTAACTGGCATAGTTGAAGCGAACGATTCGAGCCAAACTTTCTCTCGAAACTGGCTAGGTTCATAGATAGTTCAAATCTTCGATTTGTTTTCAACACTCAGATCAGATTGCTAAAACTTTACCGAACTATCGATGTTGGTAGCTAGCTCGGGATAGAATAAAGTTACGCTCTCTCTCGAAACTGGCTAGGTTCAAATAAACTTTGCAAATTCACATCCGCTTTCAACATCTTATTCTTTTGCGTTGAGCTGACTGTAACGTTATATTGCTTCAAACTAGGGCAGTTGCTAGACAGATTATGGTAGAAAAGAGTGACTAGGGTAGGGTATAGTGAGTACCAAATTTATAAATTTCTGTCTCCCGCCGGAATCGAACCTGCGAGCAAAAGATTCGTAGTTGGGCGCTAACCACTGCGCTATTAGAGCAGATAACAGGCAAGATTTGCAATCGAAGACATGTGTGCATACACAGCGAAAAGTGAGATATACAGTACCCTCTCGCCTTTCCGTTGTCAACGAGTATAACTTGCACAGCTGTAATCAACTACACTTTCTCTCGAAAATGAGAAAAAAACACTTTCTCTGGGTTCACATACAGTTCCCCATCTCCATCCGCTTTCAAAACCTTCTATGTTGTATCTAGCGTAACGTGAAACAGAACATTTGTGGCTATTACCTCTAATCGTTTCAATTCATTAATGCAAACTAGAAAATTGGTAGCTAACTTAGGGTGAAATATAGTAACTAGCGTAAGGAAACTTGTTGGTAGCTAGATTAAGGTAGAATAAAATGAAAGGTAAGGGTAACTGGCATAGCTCTAACGAACTACACTTTCTCTCAAAACTGGCTCAGTTCAAACACACTTCTCAAGTTCCCATCCGCTTTCAACACCTAATTTATTTTGCTGAGAGCTACCTGTAATGCTACAGTGGTTCCAACTAAGGTGAAAGGTGACTAGGGTAATAAAACTAGCATAGTTGCAACAAAAATTTGGAGACTTTCTCCCAAAACTGGCTCAGTTCCAACACACTTCCCGAATTCCATCCGGCGTTCGACACATTATTCTTATTTCTGGAACCTAACTGTAACGCTAAAATAGTGCAAAATAGGGTATTTGGTAACTGGGGTGATAACTTTGGCATAGTTGCAACGAAAATTTGGAGACTTTCTCTCAAAACTGGCTTAGTTCAAACACACTTCCCAGTTTCCATCCGCTTTCAACACCTTCTTTGTTCTAGCGGCTAGCTAGCGTATCCAATTATAATTTAGCCATGCATATCCGTGCGCGAACCCGATTGAGAAAATCGGTTTGAACTTGAAAACGGGCGCGAGAGAAAGGGCGAGACAGCCGGGAGCGTCCCTTTTAAGGCCGACGCCTCGCTTCGGCCTTCTCATAGCTGCAGTTGCTGCTGTGGCGGCTAACTGACCTACAGTTAGGTTAAGGTGGTTCATATTTATTCTGTGTCCGCTAACTGATCTACAGTTAGGTTATGGTGGTTCATATTTATTCTGTATTCGTTAAATAACCTAACGATATGGTACGGTAGCTAACTTTTCTTTTGTGTTAGTACGTTTATATAAGAATAGTACATATTGTGTTTATCTGATCTGCTGTGGCGGCCAGCTGACCTACAGTTAGGTTAAGGTGGTTCATATTTATTCTGTGTTCGTTAAATAACCTACCGATATGGTACGGTGGTTAATGTTTCTTCTGTGTTAGTACGTTTATATAAGAATAGTACATATTGTGTTCATCTGAACTGCTGTGACGGCTTGCAATTCAGCTGCTAGGTCACGGTAGCTAACTTTTCTTCTGTGTTAGTACGTTTATAAAAAATAGAACATATTGTGTTTATCTGAGCTGCTGGAACCTACCGAGTACGTGGTTATTGTTTCATCTGTGTCAGCTAACAGCTAAAGTACGGTAACTAATGTTTCTTCTGTATAGGTACTCAGCAGGATTGTGTGAGCAAATGTAGTTCTATTCTGAACTATTTCAAAAGAACTGTACAGTTTTCATTAGACAACATCCTTCAAATGAATTCAATTGGGTTAATATAAATATGTTTTTGTGTGAAAACTCGTTCACTAGTTTGACTTGTTCGATCTCATATCGGCCTTGTTAATGCTCAGTTCCTACTTGTCTCTCTCTAAGGTACTTTCTGTCTCTTTTTATATTTTCTCTCTCTCTCTCTCTCTCTCTCTCTCTCTCGCTCTCTCTCTCTCTCTCTCTCTCTCCCTATCTCTCTGTTTCTCTCTCTGTTCCTCTCTTTCTTCCCCATCTTCTTCTCATTTTCTCTTGTTTCTGAGTGGAACGGTTTGCAACCTGTCTTTAGCTGGCCTCATTTCACTTTTTTCGTCACCTTTCAAACAATAACCATCTCATTATTCGCACACGTTGGCGTCAGTCGACCTTAATATGAGTTCAGTTTCTAGAGATGTCGGATCTCGTTCGGCTTCCGCTCGAATCTCTCTAACTCTCGTTTCCTAGATGTTATCTGCATAATGAAATCACTATTCAGTATGTTGTCATGTAGATATGTATCGAACTGTGCCGTTTTAGTTTATAATTACAAAGTGAGTTTTAGATATTTAACTATTACAATACTTTATCTCTCTATAAGATACATATTTTACTTGCACTGTTGTTCAACTGTGTTTGTAATACAACTTACCAATTCATCTGAATGTTTCAGATGTTGTTGTTTGTTGCTCTCGTTCCCCTTACTTCTGCCTTCTTCTTCGGCAACTCCGGCGGCGGTGGCTGCGGTTGCAGCGCGCCCCCATCTTGCCCGCCACCACCTCCCGCACCCGTCTGCGCACCACAGCTGCGTAAGTTTTTCTCTTGAATTTGAAATTTCAAAATTTTGCTCCAATGTAGAGTTCTAACGAAAGACGCTAACTTAAACTTTAAGGCATTCCAAGTGCATTGTGAAAGTTTGGCTGGCTCGTGACTCACACGTTTATCAATGAAATATTACAACTTATTCAAAACACTTTTAAATGTGGGTATTGGTTAGGTGTACACACATTCGGCAATGTTATAAGGAACAATAATCGAATAGTAGTTTGAATTTTGTATTTTCTCATTTCAGCTCCTCCCTGTCCTCCAGCTCCTTCTTGCGGCGGCGGTGGTGGCGGCTCATACGCTTCGGCCCCAGTTTACCAGCCCCAGCAGTCTTATGCTCCCAACTTTGCCCAAACTGCTCAAGCTCAGGTGTTCCAGCCTCAGGGTCAAGCTTACCACGGAAACACTCAGACATACCAGGCTCAACCTCAGCAGCAGCCTAACTACCAGCCCCAGCAGCCTAACTACCAACCCCAGCATCAAACCTATGAGCCTCAGCAGCCCAACTATCCTCCCCAACAACCTCAGGAGTCCTACCAGGAGCAGCCCCAGCAGCCCCAACAGCCTTACGCTCCCGTGCAAACTTACCAGGAGTCGCCAGTACAGGTTCAGCCCGTCTACCAACCTCAGGAACAGCAGCAACAACAGACTTTCGAACAACCACAGCAAACTTTCGAACCTCAGCAGACTTTCGAGCAGCAAGTGAGTTCAATTTTACCAGTTCTCGGGATTTATTCATTTGAATCGAATAAAAAAAGAATTATAAACTTAGAGAATTTCAAAACCATTTCTCCTCCGTGTTTCTTTTGACTTTCTTCAAACTGAAAACGATTAGGTCGTTAAGTTTTATTGGCAATAGCTGCACGTTTACAAAACTTAGATTTTATGGCAGTATATTTCAGCCCGAGGGTTACCAGCAGCCCGCTCAAGGACCAGTCCAAGTAGCTGAACAAGTTGTCTACCAGGTATAATGTGGATAAAATATTGTATATTATTCTGAATTGGTCTTTTATCAATCCATTTCTACTTTTTTTTTGTAAAATTGGATGAAAATACACGTTCGTAAATTTGAATTTCCAGGAGGACGGACCCGTTCAAGAGATCCAGAGCCAAGTAGCCCCCAACCCATCATACGTGAGTGATTCCTATGGTCTCCCCCTTTTTATATTTCCATATAACTGAAAATACACATACAATCACTGGAAACTGCATGATTCGATCAAAATGAGGTGTATATGTGAAACAATTCATTTACGCTTCAAAGTATTTGAGACACGAATTTCGACTTTCGTTTGCAGATTTAATCAGAAATTTCGTTCCTCTTTTCATTTCGTCTGACGAGTATCTTTTCTCTGCGCTCTCTCACTCTCTCGCGGCTTCTTGTTTCTTATCTAATGCTAAGTCCTGGTCAGCGACACGAGATTTATCATGTCAAAGCGCGGAAACGAGAAAACTGGATCTGCGCGGCTTGAACCGGGTTGAAACATCTGTTGATCACCGCTAACCCACGGGAGATAGCGACTGGCTGATTAGCGACTGGCTGATGTCACTAATGACATTCCATTATCTGGATAGGGGAAAGAAAGGAGGCTATACATTACAATACAATGCAATACAACAAAACAAGAGGGTTGTTGGTTCTTATCAAATTTCAATTATCTACGAGATAGCCAGCCTCTAAGGGACCTCGTTCAGGTAAATTAGACAAATCCGAGATAAATGCTAACCCACGGGATATAGCGACCGTATGATGTCACTAATGACATTTCAATGTTGGGAAATCGAACCAGGTGCCGAACTTTTAACAAGCAAGCCCGCACGCCACTACACTATAGAAACAAATATTATACCGTTAATCCACGGGAGAGAAAGACTTTCAGAGGTTGCATAACTGACCAACATATTAGTAAATACAACATAATATCAATATATCCACCTACCTGACACCATATAATATTCTAGTGACGTGAGTTTCTATGATCTGTCGACTTACTTCTGCGAAATGAAGTAAATGTGTACATTTAACTGGCGCATAAACTTCTCCAGCCTGCCTAGAACACTTTTGTCAGCAATACTATTTTTTCAGCAAGAAATTCCCTACAACGCCGTCGCTGCCGCTGCCGCCACCGCCGCCGGATCCAAAAACGCCGAAGTTTTCGAGGAGAAGACCACCAAGAGGAAGGTCAAGGCACAGAAATCTCAGGGAAAGGTAAGCTAGTCTGGGTTTTTTTTGCATAATATCTAATTTAAATGGGCCAACAAAAAACCCAAATATTATTAAAACATCAAGTTTTTTTTTCATCAAAGCCTACACTAATACAATCTACTTCAGAGATGGAGAAAAATGAGCGGAATCGTGTAGAATGAGTGATCAAACCATAACAATCGCAATTTTCAACCTAAAAATTCAACTAACTGCCAAACTATCCAAATAATTACGATTTTCAGACCGCTGCCGCCACCGAAACCTCCGCAGCCGAAGGTGACGAGAAAGTTGTCGACATTTCTGAGCTCAAGCTCTCCGACGATCCTCTCTGCAACTCCGACGAGTTGAGAAACATCATGATTGAGGTAGTTTCGCACAATATATGGTTTTATGAAATTTTCCCACCTGCAAAGGTTTTTCAACATGACTCTTATCGAGTTTATCAGCTGCACTGCGCTGTTACAAAAAAGAGCATTTACGCAAATTAATTTGCAGATATGCCTGCAGGGATCTACCAGAAAGTTCGGTATGTGAAACCACAAATAAAAGTGTACATATTATAACACAATATAATTCAAAATACAAAATAATATTTTTTCCAGAACATTGACGGAAACCTGAACAGCTCCAAGCGATTGATCCAGCTCGCGTCCGAAGCTCGATTTGGAGGTCGATTCGACGTCATCTGTGCAAACGGAGACTTCAGGTACTGCAAATTAGGCCACGCCCACAATTTTGAACAATCCTCATTTTCACTTCTTTTCTAATGGTCTTGAAAATAAGCATCAGTTGTCTTCATTTTGGCATACTCACCACAAAAACTTAGTGTCAACACAAAACTCCAGCGCAATCTGGAACAAAACAATCATCGAAACACTTTTTGTTGAAAACTTGACATAGAACTGGAATCACATTAATTTAAGTTTTGTGGACGCGCAAAAAGTAGTTGAGAATGTTTCACGTGTCAGCAGGTTTTTGTAGTTCAAATTAACTTTGTATAATTATTAATACAACCAATTTCAGCTACGTGACGAACACTGAATTGTACTGTCAAGAAACGAAGGAGGACGTTTCGTGCTACACCTACCGACAGTTGTAGACATCTTCTCACATTATACTACTTACTGGTCAATTGTTTGTATTTAGTGTGTGGTTTTGGTTACGTGCAATGTGAATCGAATAATAAATATATTCTATTTTATAGTTTGTGTTACATTCTTAAACAAATCACAGTGTACTAAAAGAAAAACTTGGATTGTATATAACTAGATCTCGCCCAAAAAAGACAAACTCCACTGAGTGAAATACATCGTTTAGTTCACCTTTCCTGAGATCTATGATAGACTATTATAGGGTTTTCAAGCATTTTTCAACTTGCTCATTTGACAGAGCTTTTACGAAAAATATCGGGATGCGCTCACTTATTATTCTACTTGTCAAAGAAACACTATAACCTCATTATCTTAACACAACTAAGTAGCCGATGTGCCCTTTATTCTTTTTTCATATTCACTTCAGCTTCAGCATATAGAGTCAGATGAGATACCCATATTTTATTACAAGAATAAGCCAAACTTGATTCTCAGTGTTTCCAAGCTACTTTGTGACGAGTACTTACCCAGTGATGGAAATGTTACCACACGAGTGATCCACAATTGGTTTTATTCGATAAAGAAACACTACAATCTAATTATCTTAACACAACCGAGTAACAGATGTGCCCTTTATTTTCTTTTTTCTTGCTAAGTCCATCTATTGCCAATATTCAGATAATATACTCAGATAGAGTGCATTTAAGTTCAACCGGTCATGCAGTATTATAACCGGTTGAATGAAAAACGTAGAAAAACTGAAAAACGTAGAAAAACAAAACAGGAATCCAACGACTAAGCATATGGGCCCTTCATATTTTTTTCATGCTCAGTCCATCTTTTGCCAGTATTTAGATGATATACCCAGATAGAGTCTCGTATCTCCAACTCGCGCAATAAATCCATAGGCGCTCTGTAATTACGGAATCCCACCGGCTGCCGAACAACTTATCTGGCGCACCCTTGTTGGGCAAAATGGGTAACCGGCTGAGAACGTAAACGTAACCATGAAGGGAATGTAACCGATCGTACAGTTCGGTAGCCAGTCGAGAAAAAAATAACCTTACAATAAATGTAACCGGCCTTACGATCAGCTAACCGGCTGAGAATAGGGTATCACACAGGAGATCCTTTATTTATGTCAGTAATAGTGAGTTCCAAACCATACAATCATTTTTCAAGCTACAAGTTTAGCAAATCCCCACGTTCGGAAGTTCTATTATAACTAGTTTTTTGTTCATTTCAAAAACCTCTCCCCTTCTATTCGTAATTACTAAACGAACATACTGCTTCTCAAATTACGCGCCAAAACGGTTGACCCCTACTGTAACTATTGAGCACGCTGTGTCAGTCCTTTTGGGATTATGTCAATGTTTGTGTGTGTGCGCATTAGGATAAGAAAGAAGGGATGATGATGGATTAAAGTCATACTGTAATCTCCCTAATGTTCTATACGGATATATTAAGGTGATTGGAACCATGTCCGTTGAGATGAAATTTGATGATTTCCGAAAAAGAATCTTATGTTACTAACTTAAGTTATTGCAAGGAAAAAATAATTTCTCCTTGCAATAACTTACTTAATTAGTTTTTATTACTTTTGTTATATTACTATTACTTCTGTAATCTATGCGCAATGAACTTTATATTGTTATTATGTTTTCTTGCAGCGATGATATATAAGATGTAAAAAAAAGTTCGAGCAAATCCCGAGAAGACCATTTAATGAATTTTGAAAGGTTTCTCTCTTGTATTATCATGTTTAGGCTTTCTCGATTGAACATTTGACAAATTTAATGTCAGGTGTTCATGAGTTCTATATAGTCGTTGCAAACGGAAATGCGGGAGGGTACTGTATATCTAAATTTTCGCTGTGTACAGACACACCTCTTTGCTTTGGGAGCTTGGCGATTATGCACTCCCATAACGCAGTGGTTAGCCCCCAGCTATAACCACACACGAAAACTTATTTTTAGAAACACACACGAAAACTTATTTTGCATACGAAACAATCTATAGGAAAACATTTATTCGAGCAGAAGCTGATAGTTACAACTAGATGGGATGAAAACTGAATAATTTTAACAAAAATATATGTCACAGCTCAAATATATCATCAGGTGACTGGATAATTTACTGAAATTGCAAAAATTACAAAGTTTACAATGTTCTAGAGAACAAATAAACATATGAGAATCACTGGAAATGCACTATGCGAGGGAAAATGCTGAAAACAGAACAACTGACTATTCGAATGCAAGTTATACGATTTAAACATAAAGTCACAAATAAACATATTTGTGCACATTTCTAAAGTACACATTTGATAGATACTTTTCTTTTAAACATCAAAAACATAGATTGCGCGAAGATAGAACACTTTAAAACGTATCAATCTGATAAATTAGACACAAATAAAGCAACATTACAATGGAACTGTGCAGGAAGAGTGGCACCAATTGAAACATTTCAGAATCTAAGCTAAAACCTTGCGAGAAAACTGTCAAATCGTGATGGCTAGTTCGAGGTTTACAGTATGAAGTTGAGAGATTTGTCCCTGATATTCAGAAGAAAGCAACGGTTTTTGTCAAATAGTTCAATATCTGTGGTGACTGGGCTCGGAACCGTAGTGGGAAATGGGCAAACTGAAAGTAGACTTATGAATTTCAAGTTTCTCTCTCTCTATCTCTCTGTTTCTCTCTTTTCCCTCTCTATCCCCTCCACTCTTTCTTTCCCTGTCTATCTTTCTCCCTCTCCTCTTCTCTCCCTCTGTTTATCTCTCTTTATCTTTCTCTCTCCTCCATTAATTTCAAGTTTCTCTTACTCTCTCTACCCCCCCCCACTCTTTCTCTTTCCCTGTCTATCTTTCTCCCCCTTTCTCTCCCTCTATTTATCTCTCTCTTTCTCTTTCCCTCTCTACCCCCCCCCACTCTTTCTCTTTCCCTGTCTATCTTTCTCCCCCTTTCTCTTCCTCTATTTATCTCTCTCTTTCTCTTTCTCTCTCTACCCCCCCCCACTCTTTCTCTTCCCCTGTCTATCTTCCTTCCTCTCATTTTCTCTCCCTCTAACCTCTATTTATCTCTCTTTTTCTCTTTCTCTTTCTCTTCCCCTGTCTATCTCCCTTCCTCTCCTTTTCTCTCCCTCTAACCTCTATTTATCTTTCTCGTTCTCTTTCTCTCTCTCCCCCTCTTTCTCCCCCCCCCCTCTCTCTCTCTTTCACCTTCTGTGCCCAGAAATGCGATATGGTCGGACAGTCAAATAAAGCCTCGAATAGCTGATTAATTGCATTGGCGTGAAACACAAGACATACACTGCCAGATGGGGTACGGTAGATGATTAGAGCGCATTTTCTATTCGAATTTGGTCCTTTAATGGCAAAGTTGAGGAAGTTCTAGGTAAGTAACTATTTCAACGAGGTGGATTATAGCGCGTTTCCCTTTCAAATCTAGTCCTTCAAATAAAAAGTTGGTGGAGTTTGATGGAAATGACTATGAAAAGTGGTACATGAGAGAAATTATGCACTGCCAGATTGGTACGATAAATAATTAGAGCTTGTTTCCTTATTTTAGCTTAGTCCTTTTTTTGCCGTAGTTCGCTCTTCACCCATGAAAGAGGCAAAGGTCTTTTTTCCAAATTCGCGATTGAAAGTGTTTCTAGTTCACTTTTAAACATTGAACTCTTCATCATTTGGTCAAATCTCTTAGGATGTGGTTCCTCCCTGAGCTATTCCCAACAACTCCCGAATTCCCAAGAAAGCATTTTTCAGTTTGTTTTGACGAAAAAATCTTGTAAATGTAAATTATTCATGATTTTCCAAAATTCCCTTTTTCGGTATTCTCCCCCTAAATTATTCATGCTCCGAGGTGTGAAGGCAGATTGTTTTGCAGGAAACGACATAATGCACGTGGACAGATGGTGGCGTGTCGCAACCGGTCTCTCACTGTCTGCCACTCTCTCCTTCTCGTTATCTCTCCCTCAATCTCTCTCTCTCTCTCTCTCTCTCTCTCTCTCTCTCTCTCTCTCTCTCTCTCTCTCTCTCTCTCTCTCTCTCTCTCTCTCTCTCTCTCCGTCTCCCTCCGTCACATTTTCTCTTCTCCTCTATGAGTTTTTCAATTTCTCTATCTCTCTTTTTCTCTCATAATTTCTCTCTCCCTCGCTCTCCTTCTCTTTCTCTCTCTGTCTGTCTTTCTAACTCTGTGCTTTCTCTCTCGATGGATTTCTCGATAAAACTATAAGCAAACATATTCGACCGGAAAGTAGCTTACCTGACTGTTTCAGTGCATCACCCAGTAGGAAAGTAGAGCTGTCAAACAAGCCACCGTTGATGCTGGAAATATGAGAGTTCACAAAGATCTGGGGTAAACAACTATTCAAATTCAGCCTTTATTTTCTTATTTTCAAGCTCCACACAGGCAGTTTCGCTAGAAAAAAAACTTCGGCTCAATGAAGAATGCAACCACATATAGTTTTACAATTTGGTCAATATAGGTTAATTGAAAAAACCTTGTTCGATTTTTTGAACACGACCCCCCCCCAATAACCTACATCTGTGTTATATGCGTTCGTCTATCGCATACGATTGAAATGCACAATGATCAAACTACAAACTAATCGAAGCAGGACAAAATGACAGTTTCTGCCTGACGTGCTGAGAGCCACCCCTCAAATACCCTACTTCCGGTGTTATCTGCCGGAACACCTGCAAGATAGACCCCAATAAGATCCATGATTCACAGTTGAAATTCATCATGATCAGACTACAAACTAAGAACGACCCCCCAAATAACCTATATCTGTGTTATATGCGTTCGTCTATCGCATACGATTGAAATGCACAATGATCAAACTACAAACTAATCGAAACAGGACAAAATGACAGTTTCTGCCTGACGTGCTGAGAGCCACCCCTCAAATACCCTACTTCCGGTGTTATCTGCCGGAACACCTGCAAGATAGACCCCAATAAGATCCATGATTCACAGTTGAAATTCATCATGATCAGACTACAAACTAAGAACGACCCCCCAAATAACCTATATCTGTGTTATATGCGTTCGTCTATCGCATACGATTGAAATGCACAATGATCAAACTACAAACTAATCGAAGCAGGACAAAATGACAGTTTCTGCCTGACGTGCTGAGAGCCACCCCTCAAATACCCTACTTCCGGTGTTATCTGCCGGAACACCTGCAAGATAGACCCCAATAAGATCCATGATTCACAGTTGAAATTCATCATGATCAGACTACAAACTAAGAACGACCCCCCAAATAACCTATATCTGTGTTATATGCGTTCGTCTATCGCATACGATTGAAATGCACAATGATCAAACTACAAACTAATCGAAGCAGGACAAAATGACAGTTTCTGCCTGACGTGCTGAGAGCCACCCCTCAAATACCCTACTTCCGGTGTTATCTGCCGGAACACCTGCAAGATAGACCCCAATAAGATCCATGATTCACAGTTGAAATTCATCATGATCAGACTACAAACTAAGAACGACCCCCCAAATAACCTATATCTGTGTTATATGCGTTCGTCTATCGCATACGATTGAAATGCACAATGATCAAACTACAAACTAATCGAAGCAGGACAAAATGACAGTTTCTGCCTGACGTGCTGAGAGCCACCCCTCAAATACCCTACTTCCGGTGTTATCTGCCGGAACACCTGCAAGATAGACCCCAATAAGATCCATGATTCACAGTTGAAATTCATCATGATCAGACTACAAACTAAGAACGACCCCCCAAATAACCTATATCTGTGTTATATGCGTTCGTCTATCGCATACGATTGAAATGCACAATGATCAAACTACAAACTAATCGAAGCAGGACAAAATGACAGTTTCTGCCTGACGTGCTGAGAGCCACCCCTCAAATACCCTACTTCCGGTGTTATCTGCCGGAACACCTGCAAGATAGACCCCAATAAGATCCATGATTCACAGTTGAAATTCATCATGATCAGACTACAAACTAAGAACGACCCCCCAAATAACCTATATCTGTGTTATATGCGTTCGTCTATCGCATACGATTGAAATGCACAATGATCAAACTACAAACTAATCGAAGCAGGACAAAATGACAGTTTCTGCCTGACGTGCTGAGAGCCACCCCTCAAATACCCTACTTCCGGTGTTATCTGCCGGAACACCTGCAAGATAGACCCCAATAAGATCCATGATTCACAGTTGAAATTCATCATGATCAGACTACAAACTAAGAACGACCCCCCAAATAACCTATATCTGTGTTATATGCGTTCGTCTATCGCATACGATTGAAATGCACAATGATCAAACTACAAACTAATCGAAGCAGGACAAAATGACAGTTTCTGCCTGACGTGCTGAGAGCCACCCCTCAAATACCCTACTTCCGGTGTTATCTGCCGGAACACCTGCAAGATAGACCCCAATAAGATCCATGATTCACAGTTGAAATTCATCATGATCAGACTACAAACTAAGAACGACCCCCCAAATAACCTATATCTGTGTTATATGCGTTCGTCTATCGCATACGATTGAAATGCACAATGATCAAACTACAAACTTATCGAAACAGGACCAAAGAGCAGTGACGTTTTGAGAGCCACCCCTCAAATATAGTTCACACCATTCCTACTGCGACTCCTACAGTAATCATACAAACTTTCTGAAGGCTGTTGTAAAGCTGAAAATTTAGTTCATCAACATTTCTTTCGTTCAATTACTGTACCTGAGAACGAGAGTGAGGTGCCGAAATCCCAAACCTTTCCGGTCATAAGTGAGTGAGAAGAACAGTGTTGAAATCCTGGCTAGTTTTGAAATCCTACTAAAGGTGTCTCAGTAGGAATGAAAAAGACTATACCCTACTTCCGGTGTTATCTGCCGGAACACCTGCATTAGATAGACCCCAATAAGACCCATGATTCACAGTTGAACTCCATCCCGATCAAACTAAAAACTGAGAGCTACCCCCAAATAACCTATTTTTGTGTTACTTGTCGGTAAATTTGCGTTCAGCTATATCAAACGATTGAAAAGCAGCATGATCAAGCTAGCAAATGATGAGGAAAGGCAAAAAATGACAGTTTTGATCACCTTGAGAAACCCCTATAACCTATTTTTGCGTGCATTACTCATTTTTGTAGTATATGTCGGTACACCTGCGCGCGAGTAGCTCATCGCGTAATCTTCGCTAATCAGGGTAACAACACCTGGCGCCGAATCGCAACGAAATCCCTTAATAGCAGCGTTTTCAAACTAAATTGCCGCCCCGCCCGAGGTGATCACCCCTATTTTAACAAATAGGGTAATTAACCGAGAAGACAGGTGTATTAGGGTGGTCTGGATATATGTACCAGGTATTTTTGGGCAATCATCTCTACTAGTTTTTACGAAATAATTACATCGAACACAACTATTGAGCTTAGAACAGCGAAGTACTAGGGAAGCTCGAGGTAAATCACAGACTTATTTCGGCTAAAACGGAAACAGTGGAGAGCGTATATAAACTGTAACCTAGGGTAGTTACCCGAAAAAACCGGTCTGGTATGAATCTAGGTCCTAGTTTTTTTGAGTAATTGAACAACTCTAATAGTTCTTGTAAAGATGAATAATTTTGGTGAAAAATACCAATCTATCAAGTTCATATAACCAAAAGTCTATGCCAGTCTTAGTTCAAGTTCACGTAAGTGTTCACAATGTGACCCGAAAACTCATTTCATGACATTCTCCACCAGCTAGTCGACTTGTTTACCAACAACCTTCTGTACCCTTAATTTCCGCTGTGTCATTAGGTCTCATGGCGACTTCTGATGGCCGTCCTTTAATCGAGGCTCAATGATGGCTACAATGGCATCGGTCAAATTGCATCTGTCTAATTAAACGATGCCCCCCCCCCCCAATCAGTATGCAGAGCCCCATATCAAGGCGGTCACACCGGAAATGAACCGAATCGGAAGTCCAAGACGTATCAAATCTAGGAATCTCCACACACATATCCAGGCTATTGATTTTCGAGAATACGGCTTCAAAAAATTATAGAAAAAAAGGTTTTTTTCTCTATAAATGGTTAGAGTCCTGGAGAGAAATTTGGTCATACCGGAAATTAATCGAATCGGAAGTCGCTGCCGCGTATCAATCTCTAGGAATTCTCCACCCAGACAAGATAGTTATTGATTTTTTAGGATGTCTATAAAATTCACCAGACAACTTCTGAACGTCTGATGCGTATCAATAGTTGAATGAAAAAAGTTCCCCACGAACCGTACATACAACTTGGTGAGCGATTTTTGTGAAAGTCAGAAAAGTTTCGAAAATAGTTCGTAGGTCTCAAAGAACCACGAGACTCAGAAGCCTTCGATGTATATAAAAGGTTCATGACCTAAGTAAAGTTATGAGTCACGTGAATACGTGAAACACATGAAATTGAGGTACGTGTAATAGATGTTCACGTTCCACGTGACTATCTCATTTACTACAAGTTCTTTTCTGAACACAACCACCAACTACCAAAATTTCGTGCTCATTTGCACTCTGTCTTGCGCATAGTATTAGCGGGATCAATGCATTGAGTAGGCAATTACGCGTTGAATAGGACCGAATGCCGCATCACACCCTCAACCAATCCCCCGGGGGCAAGGGTGACGAGAGACTGTTCTGGGAGAGGAGGGCGCAGAGAAAGATAGGTGACGCAAGGGTGACGAGAGACTGTTCTAGAAGAGGAGGGTGCAGAGAAAAACAGCCATATGAAGGTTGTCAGTTCGATTGACAATCAGGAAAAGATATGGGCACATTATGCGAAATTATGATCGGCGCCAAATGAGCTTCTGATTAATATTCGCCACGGCTCGGTACATTTATTAGTGAAGTAAAATTTGATTGGGTGGTTGTGAGTTACTGTTAACGACTTTGTTTGTCAGATAGACACGAATGTATGATTTTGCTGAAAGATATGATTTGCTGTAGTTCCCATCATGTTTTATTGTGCAACTACCAAATTCCGCAGTCATTGCCAATACCTTGCACAGAAACTAGCTTTTAGGCAACAAATTTGGTATAATGGAGTTAATTTTTATTTGGGAACAACAAAAATAAATTTATAAAAAAACTCAGTTGTTGCTCACCGGTACTGGTCTGTGCGTCGGTAACCGCTTCCGTGGTAGTGGTGGTGGTGGTAATCAGTTCGGTACAGTTCCGGAATACGCACACGGCTTCCTCGGTGGACTGAATGTAATAAAGTTTAACTTTTTTTCAATAAGGGATGGACTAGGAAACAGTTCATAAAAACAGCCAAACAACCATTAAATTGCTACTGAAAAGCCCAATTGTTTTTTTCAGTTGGTTCAAAACAGTTTGTCTTTTCGGTAGCAATATTGACTTTGAACTGCTCAACTGGTCACAACCAAATGAAACACGCGAAAACATTCTTTTCACGATAAATTTTTTAAGTTACTCACCATACAGCTCTTGTCGAGAACCTGGCATTTATCGCCGTTGAGAGGGTCGAATCCCATATCGCAGCACATGTTGAAAATCTGAACGTTTGGAAGTGGGAAAACTACAATTTCAAATAAAACTAATAGTTTCCATAATTTGTAAACATACTTTGCACGTTTTTGTTAAATAAGGTTGACAGAAACAAACCAACGCCCAACAGTAGAACAAAAATATAATGAGAAGATAAAAAACGGTGTATTTAACGAACCGAGCAGAATTCGGGTCCTCCCTTCTCCGCCATTCTGGAGCACAGATCGGTCTTGTCACGGACAAACGCGTTCCAGCCACCCACGTTCTCGAAATCGGTATTGTCCCTGGAAATTGCAATCTCTTTGAAAATAGAAACATGAAAATTAAGTATTTTTCATTTAAGCATGTCAAAAAACATGTAGTTCGTATTTTATTTGCTCGTGCCTCACGTAAATAGTAGCGCACATGGCAAAACGCTGGTCTTAGACCACTTCTCGGATTTCCAAATTTGTCTGACATTCGTATTACTTAGTTTTCCCTTTTCTTGGAAAAAACGTAATGAATGTGAAATGTTCGATAAATTTTAAATAGTTTTTGGTTCTACTCACATCTCATCCGATTCGTAGGCCTGTCGTCGTACCATGGCGGACGCGCAGCAGAAGAGGGTGAAGAGGGCGAGGGCACTTCGGGAAGACATTATGGAATTGGAGGTTATCTGGAAATGATTTCATGTTATTTTGTAAGAAAACAAGTATAAAGTTGCTAAGAAAAGACGAAAAAAGATGTACAGAGAAAAAAGACGTATGGAAAGACATTATGGATTTAGAGGTTATCTGGAATGAAAGATTATGATGTTGCCTTGTGAAGAACGATGGAGTGAAACAGAAAGTAAATTTTAACAAAAAAATATGAAAGACAACACTGAACAAAAAGACAGGAAAAAGAGAATATTGAAACAATCGAGAGACATAGAGCAAAAAGGATGAAAAGCGATAGAAAACGAGAGAAAGAAGTACAAGAATGAATGACGGCAAGAAATAGTAGATAAAAGACAAAAACAAGATATGAATTGATAATGCAGTTTCCACGTAACAATTGAGATAAGTCAGACAGAGATGTAAACACATATTGAGAAATGACAAATGATGAATGAAAATTGGAAAAGAGATAATGTGCGAGTGAGCTGCGAACGGATGGGGATGCCACTCGATGTGGCCCCTGGGAGGGATAAAACAGAGAGACGAAGGGAGATGAACGAGAAAAAGAGGTGACGAAAAAGGGCAGGAAGAGAGATGGATTATGGGAATGAGGAATGACTTTGCTCCTTACGTTTGTTTTATACATGTTATGTGTGTACTTTGTACTTTGTATACTTTGGTACTTCGGTGTGTGTTTTTAATTACGTCAACGTTTGAGTAGATAGATGAACGAGAAAAAGAGGTGACGAAAAAGGGCAGAGAGAGTGATGATCCCAAACGTTCAGGTTTCAGCTTTTTTTCAGCACACCTAGGACAATCCAATCACCCGATCATGAACAGCTTAAGAAGAAGCCTACATATACGGTTATGCGTTCTGCAGTGATTTCAGGTTTTTATTGCTGAGATCCAAGTTCAAAAAATAGGGTTTTCCGAAATATTCAAATGAACTAGACGGTCTGGAAGCGTAACACACCGATGAAGTTCCGAAATTCTGCTGTATAAACGTTCAAAATAGGAAATATCATGAAAGTTCAAATGAACTGAAGTCTCGAAGCGTAACACAGCGGTGACTTCGGACTGAGCCATAATCCATTTATGTAGCGGGGAATTTAATTATGGGGACACCCGATAATGTTGCGCGTTGAGAGAAAGAGAATGATAAAGAGAAAGAGGAATGATGAAATAGTTAGAGAGAGAGAGAGAGAGAGAGAGAGAGAGAGAGAGAGAGAGAGAGAGAGAGAGAGAGAGAGAGGAAGGAGGAAGAGAGACAGAGAGAGAGAATGATAAAGAGAAAGTGGAATGTTGAAACAGAAAGGGAGTTGTGAAGCAGAGAGAGAGAGAGAGAGAGTGAGAGGGAGAGAGGGAGGGAGACACATAGAAGAAAGAGGGAGAGAAAACAGGATAAAGAGAAGGATAATTTCGATTGGAAAGAAAAAAAAGAAGACTGAGAGATAGATGACGTAGTAAGTTGATGTACGGCTCACGACAACCTCCAGGCCTTTTTTTCAATGTTGTAGTATTATCACACCAGCATAGTTTTGGAGTATTCATGAAAGCTTGCAAGGTAACTTTGAAGTCAAATCCAGAACACACACAGAAAAGTTTACCACAAGCCCCAGAGCAGCTAATTGTGAGAAGTCATTGAACGTATCTGAAGGTGTATTCTACGGCCAACAATTTCATTTGTCTTTTACGACTTCTTTTTCTCGTTTAATACACGATTTGAGGGCAATGAGGGATGTGATTGAGAGGGGCTCATATGCCCGGAGGCTAAGAAAACCAAATATGGAGAATAATTAGGGAAAATGCACGCGAAATCGATGGGAAGGAGATAGGACATGGATAACGAGAGAGAAGAAGATAGAAGTTCCAGAGAAAGTTTTTGAAAGGTGAAAGTGAGAATAGAAGAAGGAAAGAGAGACAGAAAGAGGAGAGAGCAAGTAGAAAATAAGGTATATATAATCCGATGAGTGAAAGAAAGAGAGAGAAATAGCAAGAACTGAAGAAAGAGAGAAAGATGGATCACAATTTGGTCCAGTTCGAAAGCCTACTGCCACCCAGATGATTTTCGATTATCGCGAGATTTTCGATGTATTCAAACCATCTGCTCGCAAGCTGACGAGAAAGAAACTAGATATTCTCAGAGCAAAGAGCAAAAATTAGAAAATAAAAAAATTTTGAACGACTACCTCATACATATTTTCTCTATGAACAAACAAATTGTTACTATTACTATGTTACTTTCTGATAGTTGGACAAAATGTTACGACAAGAGGGGCTGGGGGGCACCCCCCAGCTAGCGGGGCGCGCGGCTCTCAGTTACTATCTATTTTGAGTTGACTATTGAGATGTTGTTTGTTATTCTGCATGTCCGTATCACAAACAAACAGTTTGTTCACAAAATAAGCAAACGGTTTAGTAACCTGGTAGAATCTCAGCGATTCTCAAAAGACGCGACAAGTCGACGAAAAAGCGAAAAACTGGAAATGAAATAAGAGCGCATTTGTTGGTTGTTTGCTGTTTTATGTCGTAAACAAACATTTTGTACTCTGAAAAATCTCAGCGATTCTCAAAAGATGGCGACAAGTCGACGAAAAAGCGAAACACTGGAAATGAAGTTAGAGCGGGCGAGTGTTCGTTTGCATGCTAGATTGAATTGAATGCGAATGGAATAGGCACAAAAAGCGGATTGAGAGCAGAGCAGAAAAAGTTCTGATGGCGAAAGATTCTGATTTTTGAGAATAGGAAATAATATGAACTCGTTCACTAGTTAACTACATAATTTGGTTGTACGTGCAAGTGAAATGGTAAAAAAGTCGATAAATCTGATTGATTTCTTCATCTAAGAGATGACAGCTCTTGGTAGGTTTACGTAGTACTTTTCAATGTTCTCTGAAACCAGTTCGAAATGTAGTTTGTAGTTGGGTCAAAAAGATGGAACACGTCATTGCAGTAACGTGATTTTACGTCCTGCTTTATATGGTCGCTTAAACATTACCGTGTGTCTAATATTAGATGAAAGATACCTAGTAAAGTTCCCAGAAAAGGATACGTAATGTGGCGTATTTGATCTACAAATAGGCTATGCGAGATATCGGATATGCAGCACATGTTTGTCAAAGACTTCTACTCCCTTTAGGAGTGTGACGCTCCCTTGATATTCGACACTTTCCGTCGCGCACGAAATTGTAGCCGGATCGGGGGCTTTTGGACGTTTGGAGGAAAATTTTGTAAAATTATCTTACAATTTAAGCTTCCGAATTGTTTTGAAACTTCGTGAGCACGAAATTCGAATAGCATATTTACATATTTTACATATTTGTTCATTCACTTCGCTTCGTTACGAGGCGGTGATCATCATACATATCACAGATTTTATGTACGCAGCCGAAACTTTGCGACGTTAGAAAGAAAATGTTCTGAATGAACACAGAATAACTAAAAGAAAACTTAGAGCAGAAAGGCTGCCGAAGAATGCACAGCACAAACTCTAATATACAGTATGCTGCTGCGTGTCTACTAGTGAGGACTATAAATCATGGAGAAATGTGGCGTTCAAGAACAATTTATACTCGATAACAAAGTTAATTGCGGCTGCCCCCTACTGATCATGTCTTAGTTGCGAAATATGGAAAAGTACTCGTAAACAGTCTGCGTCTCTTCAACTCAAGTACTCTCTAGGCACTCTCTGACTAATGGCCTCGAGTTACCGAGGTATATTCTAAGGGCTTAGGGAATCGATCCTGGGAATATTCGAGGAAATGGGACTATTTCTAAGTTTAGTTCTGAAATTAATTATGGAACAGGCTGAAGACTTGAAGACAATTGTTTGAGATCATTTTTCTCTCCAAGTTGGAAAGAATTTAAAATGAACCACAAGAGAAAGAAAAGGGAGAGACAAAGATAAAGAAAGAGATAGAAGAAGAGAGAGATAGAGCTAGGGACAAAGACAGAAAGAAAGAGAGATATGAAGATAGAGAAAGAGATAGAAAGGGAGGAAAAAGTAAGAGAGAGAAAAAAGGAAAGAGAGATATAAATAGAGAGGGAGAGAGAGATGAAGAGAGAAAGACAGAAACAAAGAGAGAGAATCAGAGAGAGAGAGATAGATAGATAGATAGATAGATAGATAGATAGAGAGAAATGAAGAGAGAGAGGATCCCTGACAGACATCGACCCCATCTGGGCAGCCAATCAGTCTAATCCTTAGGTTGACTGAAGAGAGAGTAGGAGGGCAAATAAGGAGCCACACTGTGACCGATCGAGACACTTCACGGGTACACCGATACGGGGACAAGCTCTCTCTTTCTCTCGCTTCCTCCACTCTCTCTCTTCTTTTTTCTTTCCTTCTTTTTCTCTCTCTCTCTCTCTCTCTCTCTCTCTCTCTCTTTCTCTCTCTCTCCGTGTAATCTCTCTTTCTCTCTTTCTCTCGCTCTCTCGCCTGGCTATTTTTATCTCTTTCACTCTAGATTGATTCACTATCTCCCCTTCTTTTAATATTCCACTCTTGCTGTCTGGTATACTCTTTTACTCTCTCTTCACTTCTGGGACCAGATTACAAAGTTGTTCTCATTGAAAAGAAAAACAGTCAATAACTACTAACAACAAACAAACAAAGGCTCGTGCATTAAACAACAACCAATCACTTCAAGATGGTCATTAGTCGAGTATCACCCCGAGCAAACTGTTTGCAAAGCGACCGCGCAAAAAGTGAGCAAAAAGTGTTAAATGCTTCCTCATTCACACGAAACCGAGATGTTTGGCTAAATATTAGCGGAGAAGAAACAAAATGTATGAATAACAGGTCAAATGTTGTATTAGAAAATTAACTATTCTACAAGTAAATTGATTGGTTTCTATTTCATTTCGTGAGAGTGATCAAACAAAATATCCGTACTAGACCTGCTTCTTGTTCTATAGTCACTAAAAACAACTAAAAATACGTTAAACACTTGTTATAGTAGAGCTGTGTAGTTAAAATAAAAATTCAATACAAAGTTCAATATTGTTCATAGTTTTCGAAACTGTTTAAAACTCGATGACGTATCATAAAAGCCAAACTAAGGCAGAGAGTTGCTTTTGTTGCGAAACTGTGATTGGTTAGAAATGCTGTGAGCAGGGTCAGTCACTCATAAAAACCAGCATGTTTTACAACTTTAATGAATACTTTTACAACTTCAATGAATACCGGTGAAAGCGGAGGCGGCATGAAAAAAGGGCTCGTTTATGGGTGGTCCACGACCTCCGGGGGGTCATCGGAAGCACTTGTGGGCGGGGCGTCAAAGGAGGCCACGCCCACTATGGCATGCTGCCAGATGATTAGACAACAACAGGACACATCGAAAATACATGATCAATTTATAAGAACGGGTCATCGCTAATGGCGAATTAGAGAATTTTCTTGCGCGATGGTAGTTGATAGAAAGACCTAAAATGTAGACGCTCACCATCTGAAAACTGAAAACTGAACAGAGCAAAATCAAAATTTCTGTTGAAACTTTTGTTAACTCGCAATCTTCTAACCACATCAAAACAATACATTCAATAACAACTAAGGAACTTCAGCAGTTTTTTACATTAAAGGAGACCGGAGCACAACATGAGCAGAGGTTTTGTTTCGGGCTGCTTTCAACTGTATTGAGATCAGAGAGCACCAATATCTCGTATAATAGTTTGATCAGGCTACGTAACATTCACATGACAATGCCGCGCTACACGCAACGCGCCCAATCAAAAGTAGGATACAGCAGCTTTACGACAAACCATGTTGCTCTCCGGTCTCCTTTAATAGAATCCGAATTGACTTCTACTTCTGACATCAACTCATATCTCGCGAGTCCGTCGCGATTCTAAAGGAAGATTTCTGAATAAACCATAGACATCACTGTGCGAAATCATAATGGGAACGAGCATGCATAATCTAGTATTGCCATATATCGTTGTTATTCATAACATCATAATATTATTGTAAATAGTCGTTACTATTTTGAATATAGTTATTGTTATTATGGTTATCATCACATATTGGCGAATCGAAAATTAATATTTCATGAAATATATCTCAGTTATAGGCCGTGTATCTCACTCAGGGTGTTCTCAGGCATTTCTCAATCAAAAACGTTACCAGGATGGTGTGCCAACTGACATGTTTTATTGAGTATAGGTACACGTGGAACAAATTGTAGCTTGATTTTGGAGGAATTGGATCAATAAATAATGAATCCAGACCAATATTTTATGAAAACCATGCAATCCACATGGAGGCAGATGTGCTGATTGATATGCATTGTGATTGCGCGAGAAATTGGTTGACATGGTGCGGGCAGCTGGCCAATTCAGTTCCAAATGGGCATCATAGTCAGTCCGCGGTACTACGTCGTAAAACCGGAATACACCTGGCACCGTGATAGATTCGACTTGACGTGGTGAGGGAGTTGAGGTATAGGCGTATAGGGTATAAATATCTGGCTCATGCGAGACTCGAACCCAGCTCAAAAAAGTTGCAGGCGGCAAAGATAACCATTACACCAAACAGAGATAATATTCAGTCGGCGGTACTACCCCGTAGAACCGGACACCGGACCACATTTAACTTGACGTGGTGAGAGAGTTGAAGTGTAGGCGTATAGGGTATAAATATCTGCCTCATGCGAGACTCGGACCTAGCTCAAAAGATTTGCAGGCAGCAGAGGTAACCATTACACCAAACTGAAATAATGTTCAGTCGGCGGTACTACGCCGTAAAACCGGGATACACCTGGCACCGTGACACATTCGACTTGATGTGGTGTATAAATTTTGTGCCTTATGCGGGACTCGAACCCACCTCAAAAGATTTGCAGGCAGCAGAGGTAACCATTACACCAAACTGAGATAATATTCAGTCGGCGGTACTACGCCGTAAAACCAGAATACACCTTGGACCGTGACAGATTCGACTTGATTCTGCCTCATGCGGGACTCGAACTCAAGTTGAAAGATTGACAGGCGACAAAGGTAACCAATACACCGAATAATCATAATAGTCAGTGCGCGGTACTACGTCGTAAAACCGGAATACACGTGGCACCCTGATAGATTCGACTTGAGGTGACGGAAAAGTGGACGTAGGGGGATCCATAAACTATCTGCCTCATGCGAACCCAGCTTGGAAGAGTGGGAGAGTGCCGTCGCCGATTCAAACTATTATACCGTACTATATGTGTTCATCATCAGTGCTCATGAAAGAGAGAGGCTGGTTTGATAAAATCTTAGTTAAAAACTGCAGTTTGTCTAACTTGAATACGAAAACGATGCCCCGACTGGAATGAATTGCGAAATTTGTTTTCTATACTCGTCAGTTTCGTTAAATTATTTACAGAGCTGTCTATTTTGAGAGTCACCCTCGCCGCGCATTAGTCACGTAGTATAGGTGGCAGTTCGCGAGTGAACTGACAATAATCGTATAATAAAGTTATTGTTATAAAACTAACTCAAGCAAAAATTATAAAAAGAGGCACCAAAAAAGAAAGAGAGAGAGAGAGAAAGAAAAGAGAAAGGGAGATGAGTAGGAGAAAGGAAGATGGGTTTAAAGAGACTGACAGAGAGAAAGAGAGAGAAAGAGAAAGAGAAAGAGAAAGAAAGAGAGAGAGAGAGAGAGAGAGAGAGAGAGAGAGAGAGAGAGAGAGAGAGAGAGAGAGAGAGAGAGAGAGAGAGAAAGATAGAAAGGAAGAGCCTGTAATTGAAGCTTCTGAAAACTGAGTCATGGCTTCATCCGTCTTCCTGCGAATCTCTTCTAAGGCGGTCTTAATCTGCTCCAAATCGATGGGAAAATGCCTAGCTGGCGGGGCAATTTTTGACAATTTATTCACTATGGACGCCAGAAAAGAGCAAATAACTACGAAGTTGGAGAGAGACGAAAAAGCTCAGGAGATTGAGCAAGTTGAGCAAAAAACAACAAATATATCAAGAATTTATATTGACGCTGAATTGAATAACGAGGAGAGAAGGAAACGGGAGACAGAGAGAGAGAGCGAGAGAGAGAGAGAGAGAGAGAGAGAGAGAGAGAGAGAGAGAGAGAGAGAGAGAGAGAGAGAGAGAGAGAGAGAGAGAGAGAAGGTAAACAGCGACATGAAGATATAAGTTGAACAGGGATAGAGAAACATATCAAAGATCTGGATGATGAGTCTGTGAGTCAGTGAGTGTTTGAGAGAGACACAGAGAAAAACATTTCTTCTTCTCTCTTTTTCTCTCTACGCCTCTCTGTCTCTCCCTCTCTCTTTTTCTCTCCCTTTTTCTCTCTCTCTCTCTCTCTCTCTCTCTCTCTCTCTGACTCTCTGACTCTCTTTCTCCCTGTCAAGTACTAGATGAGCGGTGGCATACAAGGAGCAATATGCGCATGAATGGATGCACTAGAATGGCATTTACTGAGAGAACGCGCACTGCTTGAGAGGTAGTGAAAGTAGTAAACATAGAAAGAGACAGAGGGTAAAGCAAAAAGAATAGGGAAGGCGACAGAGAGCGAGAAGAGAAGTGCGAAAGAGAGACAGAGAGAGGAGGTGGATAGAGAAAGAGGAGGGAGGAAAGGAGGGATGGAAAGAGAGACAGAGAGGAGGTGGGTAGAGAAAGAGAGGGAAACGATAGAGAGAGAGAGAGAGAGAGAGAGAGAAAAGAGAGAGAGAAAATGTGAGAACGAAGAGAGAGCGAGAGAGAGATAGATATTTCTACGAGGTGAAGAATGCCCTAGATACCAAGTCTGCAAGACGCATTTCCTCCGGAAGCCGGCCATCAATAAACATAGATTGTGTGTCGCCTTCCGCGGAAGAACGTAATCGATAACCATAGATTACATTGCGCTGCTGACAGCTGGAAAACATGGCCGCTGGCTATATAGGTCCACATCTAATGAATGTATTGGAGCGAATGGCTGGTCGGCTGTAAATAATGCATGTCGGATGCATTGTGCGACATTGAGCAGAAAAAAGAAGACCGAATATGAGAATGCAACTTTATAATGAAGTCTGCATGTGCAACTTTACTGAATTTTGCTCGGAGAAATGCTTTTTTTCACGGTTTTTCACGAATTGTGTACATATAAGAACACATAACAACAGTTTTATCACAGTACGCATCCTTCGCTTCGCGCACTATTTCGCGAGACTGTTGTTCCGGCGTGATGTAGCAGAGAGAGTAGAGCAGAGAAATAGCGCACGGTTGAAGAGACGCAGGCTGGGATTGATAGTACAGGATGTACGTGAACACGGCTTCTGGTAGGCTCACTGGACGTTGTTAGCGGAATCTCACGACAACTATGGAGAACTGTTTGTTCTGTACCACGTGATAACCAATCCGGCAATAGTTTATTTCTTGATCGTAACCAGTTGAACGAACACCTATTTTTCACGTAAATACTGAATTGTGTACAGTTAAGTTTTTCGTCCTGGGATGTATTTCAGTTCTTCCAAACCTACGCTATTTCTCTGCTGTCATATTTGGTCGTGGCACAAAAATAGTGTGCAAAGCGAGAGACGCAGGATGTGAACGAGGTGCCGGTATGTTCCAGCATATTTTTGCCTTGAATCAGTCAAACTCTGATATATAACTAGTTTCACACCTAGTCGCGACAAAACCAAACTCCATGAGTAGGACGAAATGAACATTTTGTAGCGGTCCCACCGAGAGAGTGCGCAGGTCAGCGAAACACAGACTACCTAAGCGGTCTCTCTGAGCTTTATGCTCTCGCCTTTGTAGTTTTCTCACTGCAGAGTACGTATGCTCGAAGATCCCGGTCTCTTCATCCCATGCTGTGTCTCCTTAAACATACGCTATTTCTCTGCTCTCACATCTCGCCGGGATGTGAGAGATGAGAAATAGTGAGACAGAGTAAGAGACGCAGGATGGGATGAAGAGACCGGGATCTTCTAGCATACGTACTCAGAATATTGGGGCAAATGTTTCTGAGTTGTGATAAAAAACAGGTTTCACACCTAGCCGGCACAGAACCGGACTGCGCGAGTATCACGACAAGAAGCAATTAAATTTCCGTTTCGGGTGGCTGGAGCCATTATGAGGATCAGCTCCGGGGGGGGCGGACACCTTTGAGAGGGGATTACCGAGGGACAGATTGCAATCAAAGAGGGATTCACGGAGGGAAAGTGGGGAAAGGGAGAGAGAGAAAGGGAGAGAGAGAGACAGAGAGAGAAAGAATAAGATGGAGAGCACTTTCTCAATATGTGCCACAATGAAAGCCAAGAAGTTGTATGGAATGTCTGAGTGTGTTTTCAATCAGTAATAAGAAATGTGTAAGAAACGTATTGAGTGGTCCCTCTGAAACGTTCATCTTATGTGGTCTTTCTTTTCTTCTTTCCTATGGGTGGTCCACAGTTAATCGACTGGGTGGTCCGTATCGAGTGATCCCTTCGAAACGCTGGAGTTACACATTTTCGACTTATCATGGCACGATGTATCTCCTATAATATCTGTGGTCCCCACTTTTTTTATGGGTGGTCCTCAGTTTATAGACTGGGTGGTCCTGATTCAATCGAATGGGTGGTTCGCCATTAATTGACTGGGTGGTCCTCTCTTTCCCTTTGGGCTGTCCGTTAATCGACTGGGTGGTCCGTATGGAGTGGCCCCTTTGAAACGCCGAAATTACCCATTTTCGACTTATCATGGCACCCACTTGGAGAGGGATAGACAATAGATACATAGTGATGAGTACGTGCTAAGAAGCGCATACAAACAAATACTCGAGAAACGACTGCGGAGGTCAGAAAAGGGAGAGGTAGGGAGAGAGAGAGAGAGAAAGAGAGAGAGAGTGAAAGAGAGAAAGAGAAATGGAGAGCGAGCGATATGGAAGAGCGATGGAGAAAGAGAGCAAAAAAGCGATAGAGAAGCAGAAGTTTTGAACTTTTGAATCTGAACGCAATTTTTGCCCCAAAATCGCGTGTGTTGATTTTTGACCGCCGCACCTGAGTAGAGCAAAGATCTGCTCACAACGAAAGCTCAGTGTGTAAAAGTAGCATCGTGAGTTAGTTTCAATCAGGTGGTTCACCTAGATAGAAATTGTCCAGTTGGACGAAATTCAACCTCAAACTCAACTTCTGGAATCATTTTCACTTCTTCTTATTTTCAGTCTTACCATCTGACAATATTGCTAAGGTTCAAAACGTGCTCCTGTGGCTGCTTGGGCGGCTGTTCGGAAAAAAATTGCACAGTTCGCAGCACTGAAACTTTGTCAACTTACTTTTTGAATATGTTAGTAAACTATTCATCTGGGTCACTTTTTTCTAACTGATGCTCTCATGTCTACTTAATCTCCGTCAGAAGATGGTCTCTAAGTGTTCTTCATTTGTTTTCATAGTTCTTAGAGGGCTTCAATGAGTGATGACTCAACCTTCTGAGCAACCCAGGTTTCTTGAACTACGATCGATTCTGTGTTGGGTGGCACCTTTCACTGAGTACATCATTCCCTGACATAGCTATGTTCAAACCTCCACCTGTGACTGAAACCTGTGACCTGAGTACGTATGCTAGTAGATCCCAGCACCTTTATCCCATCCTGACGAAGGTGACGAGATCTTCTAGCATACCTACTCTGGGCGGCTTTTGGAGGAATTTCACGGTTCACCGAACCAACACAACTCCATTTACTCTCTTTGTTAACGTTCTACTCAGTTGAAATATTCGAGTTCCAATTCAGTTCAGTGATATACAGTCCTCGCCAACGGAAAGGCGCAAGGGTACTGTATATCTCACTTTCCGCTGTGTAAGCACGCATTTCCTTGATGCCAAAGCTTGCCGGTTATGTTCTCTAATAGCGGAGTGGGTTCGCGCCCTGCTACGAATCTATTGCTCCCAGGTTCGATTCCGGCGAGAGACAGAAGTTTTTATAAATTTGGCACCCACTATACCTTCACTTCACCTCATCCTGAGTCATATTTTCCTAATATCGCTAATGTTCAAAACGTGCACCTCTGGCCCTCCTTACCTGGGCGGCTTCTTAAAAGGTCACACAAGACGCAGAATTAGAACCAGGTAAACCCAACCTTCTTGAAAACACAATTCTACCCAAATCTTGGAGTTTTGATTAAACTGCTATCCACTTTACCTCATTTCGAGTCAAACTCTCTCTCTCTCTCTTTACAGTGCTAATAGTAGTGTTATATTCATTTAAAACAAAAATGTTCGTCGTCGATAAGACTTTTCTGATATTGGTAATGTTCAAAACGTGCACCTGTGGCTGCCTACCTGGGCGGCTGTTCAAATAAGGTCCCGGACTGTTTTTGGCTGGCTACTGTAACTCGATACTCGCCCGATCCGCATGGAAAAGCGTCAATATTGGAGATAGATTAGACACGACACCGCCCGTTAGAAAGGGGGACAATTGGCACAATTAGCACTAATTGGGTTAATTTATAGTCTTTGACTTAACATTCTGCAGTTAAAATTCTTAAAATATAGTTTCATAATTATTATTTCTTATCATGAATTTCTGTTTCTAGGAAGTTTTGGTTACTTACACGAAGTACGCAGGCTCGAAACTGACCGTTAGGGAGGAGAATAATTGGCACAAATAGCATTAATTAGAACAGAAGATATGCAGTTTGGAAAGTTGTTAGAGAAAAAGAAAACCTCAATTACTCAAAATGATTTTGAAAATGTACACGACCTTTTTAATTAGTACTATTGAGAAAAGACATAATTTCAATAGAATTGTAAAACAATCCGATTCCTTTGTTATGTGAGTTTGTCGAAAGTTTTCTACGTGAAAAAGTTCATTTAATAGTCGAAATACTCGCATATTGCAGAACGCGGAGTACTCCTGTACTCCATCTCGTTAAAGTTAAGTATCGAAAAAACCTGAAATCTCTGTTTGTTTTCCAACGTTGCGCACATGTCAGGCTGAATTTCTTCCGTAATTAGGTGTGAGGTTGCAATTTATGCTGCAAAATTAGAGGGTTGCTAATGCATTGTATTGTACCAGGGCGTATAAATATTATGCGGGTCAACGCATCAAAACGTAAGAGCAACGCAGATGGAGGGAGAAGTGTGGATAGAGAGGGAGAGAGGGAGAGAAGAAGAGAGAGGGAGGAAGAGAGAAAGAGAGACAGGGGGAAGAGAGGGGAATACAGAGTGCGAGAGACTGAAAGGGGAAGATGATAAGAGAGAAAAGAGGAAGAAGAATATGGGAATGAGAATAAAAGAGAGAGAGGGAGAGAGAGGGAGACCCAATAAGAGAGAATGGAATGAATGAATCATGATGAGACAGAATCTCGACCACCTCTCTTTCTCTCTCTCTCTCTCTCTCTCCCTCTCCCTATTTCTCAGAGAGAGAGAGGGAGACCCAATAAGAGAGAATGGAATGAATCATGATGAGACAGAATCTCGACCACCTCTCTTTCTCTCTCTCTCTCTCCCTCTCCCTATTTCTCTCTCTCTCTCTCACTTTATCTCTCTTTCGCTCCCTTCCTCCCAATCTCTCTCTCTCTCCATCTCTTTTGCTCTCCCTTTTTGCCTATTTCTCTCTCCCTCTCTCTCTCTCTCTCAGACCAGCCGTCTCCTCTTATTACCAGCTGTGTAAACTAGGTACCTACAATGACTACCCTTCCATGTATTATTTATGAGCCGACATCGCTCTCATAGAAATGGAACACAGCCCAGAATTTGATCCTCTCCTTCTCCTGGAATATATAGAAAGAGGAAGAGAAAGAGAGAGAGAGAGAGAGAGAGAGAGAGAGAGAGAGAGAGAGAGAGAGAGAGAGAGAGAGAGAGAGAGAGAGAGATCTGGGGGAGAGAGATTGGGAGAGCGATAGAGGGACGCTCTCTATGTGACTCCGGGTTATGAACTACTGTATTTATTTCGCGAGAATACATTTGGAAAACAAGTAGATACTCAGAATGATTTCATAAGCTGAATATGAGTTGTACTTTGAAAGTAACACAACACAGAGAATGGGAATTATGTCTGAACCCAGTAAATCTACTTTTTCAGAGTGCCAATTGGCACGAAAACTGAGGAAACGGCATTGAAAAGAAATTTAATTAAAAAACTTTCATTTTTCTCAATTCTGAGCCTCTGGGAGATTCGAATTCACTGTTCAAAAAGTCATTTTCACTCCGTGTCTAAGTTTTTGTGCTCAGAAGATACCGCCATAATAGGGGTAATGAATAGAACAATAGGGTTAGTCAGTGGGAAGAAAAAGAGAGCAATGGATATTGGTTATGGAACATAGATAAAGAATGGTATCGATTAGGCTTGTTAAAATCAAACTCAGATCTCGACTCGAATTGAAAAAAGTTTCGAAAACTCAAAAATTTCCGAACTCGATTGACAACCCTAGTATTGATATTTGGCACACTGTTAAGGTCTTATCTAGTTTTGTTTACGAGAAACTCGTTCATTTTCCCCAAAAGGATGAACAAGACCCAGCCTCACATGTTCTCACTAATATCAGTACCAAATTTGGCTCTTCGATCTATTTGAAGAAAGAAAAAGGAGAAAAGAGATAATGATTTAGCAGAAAAGAAAACGGTGAATATGTAAAACACTTTATTTCTGAATAATCTAGTTCTTCTGGAGGGAAGGAGCGAATCCGATGCGCTGTTGTCCAACATCGTAGATCTGAAAATATAGTCTTGTACATAGAATCTCAAAGAGATACTGTACATCTTACTTTAAACTGTGTTTTAACAAAAGTCGTGAAAGGCAAAAAATGATTACTTTGAAAGTTGTTTATTGCGTCAATACACTGAACTATGTATATTAAAAATGCATGTACTGTGTTTTTTGGTTAAAAAGTCAAACAGCGGTGAAAACCCGCATCACTTGTACTGTAGTTTGACCTTTGTTCACGTGAACACGTGAGTACTGTGTGATGGAGAGTCAACTGACCAGCAACTTCTAATAGGCTGTCCAGCACATATTTATTCTACGTGAACACGTGACCTTTCTTCACGTAAACACGTGCCCTCACTTTATACTTGTTTTCACTCACGTTGCAGTACTGTCTGATGAATGGATCTCCAAGAATCCAGGAGGGTCCGACGCCAAATCCGTTGTAGGGGAAGATGGCCAAGAAACAGGTGTTGGCGTCGGCCGGCACGATGGTGTTGCGGGAGTCAAGCTAGAAAAAAAGTAGTTTCGCGTGAATTCACGTAAATATACGGGAAGTTACGTGCAAACAGATTATATTACGTTAACCACAACGGAATAAGAAAAAAAGTATCCCGTCCAGAAGCCGTAGTCATGAACAACCAGCCCGTTTCATCCCAATCTGCTTCTCCTCAAACATACACTATATCCCTAACAACAGCTCTAACATCCCGCCGGGACACGAGTGTAGCGAAATAGTGCTCTGAAGCCCGAGACGCAGGTTGGGATGAAGATGATGGGACATTCTGGCATACGTACTCAGAGCGTAGGATCAAACTCAATCTGGCGGAACCCCTCAAACTTCTAATGAGGCACCTCATGAGCTATTCGCATGAACTTCTCATGAGACTCCATTGATTGCTGTCCCACAACATAGAGTAACGAGTGGCTCATGTGGAATCTCAGGAGAATTTCATATGAACTTCGCGTGAGCTCAGAATGATTGCTACGGCGCCTGATAGGACCAACTCACAGGTTCCTGACATGTTCACCATAACTCAGAGGTCTGAATCTCGCGAGAAAACCATTTGAAGTGAATCAAATAACTCACCTTGAGGGTGTTGGATCCGATCTGGATGTTGACGGTGTCAACCTTGGCGTTGCAGTCAATCAGATAAACTCCGTCGGCATCGGACCACTGAAAATCAGGATTCCTTAAAAATGAATACGTGAAGACTTCGATATTATAGTTTAGGAATATACCTTGAAAACAGTTGATCACTTTTTTTCACTCCTTCGACACCTTCTCTGACCCCGGTTTCACTATACTATTTTTTGAAGTTTCTGGTTCGCAGTGTTTGATTAATACTATTATCGTCTAACACAGTGTTTAATCTAAAACAAGCTCATATTTGCCTAATTATACAATATTCTACAACTATTAAAATAGTAACTCACGGTTCCTCCCATCGCCATGGCGATTTCGTCAACAATAGCCTTGGGTCCTCCGATGAGAGATGTACCGGTGTCAGAAATGACCTGGAAGCACATCATCAGATACTTTTATTGTTTTCATAGTTTGTTAAATAAAGTAGAATCATAATTATGAGTATAGATAATTGTCTTAATACAGAAAATTAATTTTTTTCAGAATTCAACTTATCAACGTTTGTTCACGATTATACCTGTGTGGTTCTTCGAAGGAGATGGTGTTTGAAGTGCTATGCAAACCTTGTATAGACGACGAGAGAAACCAAAAGTGTTGCATTCAAAATATTTAATGTTTATATCTTCTACTTATGTATGTTTTGTAAATTAGTTCAAATGAAACCAACCTGAGCGGACTTGGAGCTGGTGTAGCTGCCGTATCCAATGGAGGACATCTGCAAGATGTCTATTTGAACACAAGTTAGAAACAAAGTTTGAAACTGATTCATTACCCTAGTGAGAAAGAATATTTTTAACATATTTCAACCTTTCCATGAAGGACGTTATGATGACACGTTCATAATAACGTGATCACGTAACACGTTACGAGTAAGCTCACCGTGAACTGGTAGTAGGTGGCGGATGAGAGTGGCTGGTATCCCATGACGGGTCCGCAGTTGGTCGAGTCGATTCCTCCGTAGGTGTAGACACCGCCGTGCACGTTGTTCTTGTTGTGCACGTGCTCCAGGAAGACGGTGAACAGCGGCATGTCGACGAGGCCTGGAATAGGAAAATTACAGTAAAAACAAAAATTCCTTGTTCATTCCATATTTATACGAACATAGATAATCAATCTTATATGGTAGGACTTTTCGAATCGAGTTCAACTCAAACTCAGTAAGTGGTTGATCTATAGTATTTTTCATTCCTACTGAGACTCCTGTAATAGCATTTCAAAACTGCCAAGCCTCTTTCCTCACTTACTTTTAATAGGAGAAGTGGAGGATTTTTGCACCTCATTCTCCTTCTCAGTTACAGTTAATATACGAGAGGATTTTCGAACTCAACTTTCTACTTTCAGCTTCACAACAGTCTTCGGAAAGTTTGTGAGGTTACTGTAGAAGTCTCAGTAGGAATGGTGTGAACTATATCTGTTTGAGCAGTGTCACTTTTCACGAGCATTTGTTATAACATTTAAACGGTTTTGGTAAAAAAAAACTGAAAGGTCTTTTCGATCTTTTACGACCAGAAAAAAGAGCCGAACAAACTACTGGATGGTGGTTTGTTTTCACTCCCGCCTAGTTTCAATGTTTTGACTCCATATCAGCAACAATGGCTGCAAAATAAATTTGTTGTAGTTTGTACCTTGGTTGACGGCGTTGACGAATGGGGGTGTGATTCCATCTACGGCAATCGATTGGAAGGCCAGACCGAGGATACCGTCAATTGGTTGCTGGAAAAATTAACTCACAAACCCAAAATGAAACTTACTCAACATTTCAACACGTTAATTCTATTTATTAGGGGTACTTCTCATCTAACTTGAAACCCTTTTAAGAGAATAAACACGGTAAATTGCTTGAAAGCCATGCATTTTTCAACATCGAATCACTTTTTTTTATGGAGGCAATGTCCAGTTGAACACCACTGTATATCTGTTTTCACGACCTCGTTGCAAACAAGTACGTTGTTATATCCGTTTTTGTTATCTTTTATCAGTTCTAGACATGTTCACGCACACTCAGAACTATTTCGGGGGAGGGCGATAAGAAGTGCTGCGTAATAATAATTGAAAGAAAACGTCGACCTATCAAACCAATTTTTATGTGTTCCTTACTTGAAGATACGTTTGAGAAACAATCTGGCACTAATTGTGTATAACGTTCTTCGGGACCTCATTTGTTTTAAACGATTGTTATATACAGTAAGTACCATATTAGTCATCTGTGCGTTGGAATGTCCCTACCAAGGCTGCTTTCAGTTTTGGTTTTCAGTTTGGTTTATTCACTGTTTTTTCTCCGTTATAACTACCAAACTAACATCCTTGAAGAACTGAGCGATGCTGGTCGCCTGTCCGAAGGTGGTGGAGGGAACCTGAAGCTGAGGTCCGCCGATTCCGCCGAAGCTCACGGTGTCGGTACCGAGCACACCGATGGCCGAGCCGGTTCCGTACTGAAATTGAGCTCGAACTGTGAGAAAACTAAACTGCAATTTACTTAAAATAGGTAATTAGCTTCGACGTTTCCTTGATCTTATTCGTGAAGTTTGTTCTGTAGTGCACGATTCGTACCTTTCACATCACGGAAATATACCCCTCGAGGCACAATATGATTTTGCTTTCGAGATCTGATGTATAACCGTTAATGTGTGAAATTTTTCGCTCAAAGTCATCAAGAAGTGTCATGTTCATAGTTGTTTTCCATTTTGTAACGCTTTTAATGGTCATTGGAACGCACCTCAATGATGAACTTCTTGCCGCCATCTCCCTGGTAGGTTGTGGACTTCTGAGCGTTGAATCTGTTCTTGGAGTCGCAGGGGTTGGTGGCGTTTCCGGTTCCGCAGCAGCCCTGGTCGGGACACTCCAAAGCGCAGATGACTGGAATGTTTACGATAAATTCACTAGTAAAATGCAAAGTCACGGAGAAAGGTACAAAAAACGTCATTCACGAACGTAATGACTTTGAAAAGCCCTAGTCGGGACACTCGAGGGCGCAGATGACTGGAAAGTTTACGGTAATTCTACTAGTAAAATGCTGAGGCACGTGAAACGTATCAAACACGTTAGTTGTAAACGTACATTGCACAGGTGCACTGATAACCAATCCTCTGCGAATGAACCCGAAATACTCAATCAGGCAATATTGCCTTGATTTCAATTGATGGTTTCATCCTATCTCATTAAGACACTGATTTTATACGTCAGATTTCAACAAAAGTTGGACAATATCTCGGAATACCCACATGACTGGCACTTGAACTGTCCGCAGTTTTTGGGGGGTCCGGTGCAGCTGACGTCGGGTACCCACAGGTTGGAGGATCCGGTATCAAGAATGACCTGGAATCACCCCATTCGTTAGATGAGATATAGTGACCTAGTCATATTTGTCCACTTTTCTGGGGTTTACCGGTACTCTTCCAAAATTGTAAAGAGATTAGTAACTCTAAACAGACTTCAAACGGGCAAGAGGCTATTCGCCTCAATAAATCATTTTCATTGATGTTGATGCGCGCTAAAGTCTAAGGAAAAATGAGACGCATAGAAGATGTTTTACTCTGTGATTTTGACATAGAAATGGTTTGGACTATACCTGGAACTGCTGGGGAGGGGTTCCGATAGTGATGTTACCGATGTAGGCCTCGTCGGCGTAGTCGTTGACCTGAAAGCAAATCGAGTTTCAGAAAGTCTGTGAAAAAACTTTCCCCAATATCTAAAGCTCATATTGAATGTTCTCAAGGAAACAAGATTGAATTTTCAATACGTAATCTCTTGTAAGTAGTTGTAATGATAACCAAATCATTTGAGAACTTGGTTGTTCTGTCTTGACAATTTTCCTGTCGTATTGAGGTCTCTGAGTATTCTGTTTGTTGAATTTCGTTTAGTGAACCGTGTTTCATTCTTCTTTCCAATGATTCTGCAATGTGAACTAGGATGAAACCTACATTCTCGGGCAGAACCATGTTGTTCTGTCTGCGAGTGTAGGACAGACGGCGCTCCATGTCTTGTCGGTACTCTCTCCATGTTCCTGGCAATTGATATTAAATAAAAACCTAAATTAAATGAGAACTTCAATAACATTAATATTCATGTAGTCTAATGGAGGAAACATACTTCAGTTGAAACCCGATGCTACGTGCAAACGCATTACAGTTTATCTGATGTCAAGCAATCAATCAGGGATCAAGATTTGCGATTTTGTCTCGTGAGCACTTTGACCATGACATGTCAGAACATGTCCAGCATCCATGGGTGAATGGTTGCGGCTCAGGCTGGGTGTGCGCAGTTTCCAGTTCTATTTGACCACGACAGGAAAGCGCTATCATAATATGATTTTCAGTCTATCTCATGTGATAATGTTTTTTCTTATGTTGTCTGACCTACCCTCTCTCATCATTTTTGTTCTGAGGGTCTCGATCTTCCTGAGGGGAACCTGGACCACAGCGGCCGCAGCCAGGCCGACGAGGGCCAAGAGAATGCACACACGCATCTGCAATAGGAGGAAAATCAATATAGTGTTGGAAAAATCAATAAAGAATCAAATATTAACGATGTAGATTTTCACGTCAAAATCTCAATTTCCTACACAGGCCAAGAGTATGCACACACGCATCTAGAAATGGAAAAAAGTCTATATTTTAGTTGGTTTTCAGTGAGAAATTCTTTCACATGAACAAGATGATGATAGCAGGATTTGCCACAGGAAGAAGTAAAACAACCTCCGAATACTTAATATTTACGAACTGTGGTGTTTTTGCGGGTTGTGCATTTGAATAGTAGTACTGAACTCAGAGATAGAGTCAAAACGCTGCAAACTGTTGGTGTTTTCTCTAGCATAAAATCACTACAGCTTTTGTATTTGCCCAAGCAGTTAGCAAGATTCTAATTGGAAAAATCTGAATGATAACCGGTCAAGACTATATGAGTGTAGCAAATGTGAATGACAATTCTATCTATTAAATTAGGAAGTGCTAATGAAGCAGAGATAAAGCGACACGTATTTGGTGATAAGGACCGTAGGGCAGTATAACGTAGTTTCGGACGTCACCCTGCTACCAAAGTCTGTTCGGAACCGGAACACGGTATACTTATTAATACAATTCATAAAACACTTTCCATACAAAATTGTAATAACGATACAGAACTAGTACGAAATATTCACAGTGGAGAATTGCAATTGTCAAACCCGATTAAATACTACAAACCCGGAGAACAGTACACTTAAGTCGCGGACGTCATGTAGCTACCAAAGTCTGTTCGGAACCGGAAAACTATTGGAAGTGACTGAATATACATTGTATTTTGATCTGAATGCGCGCCAAATTTTCTCAGTTTGAACCGAAAAACGACGGATTCAAACTATAAACTCAGTGGGAGCAACCAGGCTAATTTTGGAAACATCAAACCTTGCTACACATGACACAATTATTTCTTCGTTGACTTACTCAGAATGACTAGACTTCAGTCTTTCCGAAAATGAACTGTAGTTAGAGGTGATTAGAACCAATAGGACAGTATAATGTAGTCTCGGACGTCATCTCTATAACAAAGTCTGCTCACAACCGGAAAGCTATTGAAAGTGACCGGGTTATTTATTGTTGTTTGATCTAGATGTAGAAAGCGACAAGATTAAACTACAAATTTGGCGAAAGGATGAAACGATTTAAAATCGAAGTTTGTAGGAACAAAGATTCTCCCCCCCCCCCACCTCTAATGTTGGCGGTCATGATCCGAGTTCAATATCCAATGTATAGTTGTTGCAACATATTACATCACGTTCAGACAATGGCTTTCATTTGTACCAGAAAATGATAGTTTTTGTACTTTTTGCCGTTCAGCTAGACAGTAAACGTTAATCAACTGGAAAATGATGCAACTTTGGTGGACATAACTATGGTAACAACTCTGATTATTACTAGCTTAAGTTTAATTCCCAAACGAACTTCACGCTTAGCGCGCAGCGCGATGCGTTGCGTGTGAGTTGTGTTTTGTGAGGTGATTGCGCGCAAATGTTCACCATTTAAAGTAGGACGATTATGTGCTCCAATCTCGGCGCGTCAGTCCTTTAAACTACAATTGCAAAATGTATTGCAGTTTATTGGACTGAAGCGTTGAGATTGGAGCACATAATCGTCATTCTTTAAACCACAAGTCATGAAATAGGAAGTTCTCCAAAATAAAATAAAATAAATGTTGTAATTCGTGTTATGTCGAAATTGTAGACAAATCTGTCAATTTTGGAAAAAATTTCCGTGTCGTTATGAAAATTCTCGTAGTCCCTCATAAGTTCTGTTCGGTTCTACCGACTTCAGCGAAAAGTGAACGAAGCAACACTGCGAATGAGGTTGCAACAAAAATGGAACGTTACATTTGTTTGCACAACGGTTCACAAAAACGATAACTACAACGGCTCTTATTCGAGCTTAAAGTATTAAATACTTTCACATGAGTACGCTATGAACCGTTGTACAAACACATTTATTGTTCTGCTTTTGTTGCATTCTATGTTTTCACAATTTTACAAGGAACCGCATTAGATCACCAAACTTTTCATTATTACTGCTCTATCTTTGTGCATGTTTTGCCTTCTCTGAAAGAAAAGTACGATGATGGTTTTTGTTAAATCTTCAAGAGAACACCTCAGTTTTCACTAAGCTCAAATAGCCGAGTAATGGTCTCAAATAGGTGAGTAGCGTACACAGACCGTATTGCGCTCAAGCCGGCGCTGAACCCCAAAAGTCGGCGCAATTGGTCAGGTTCCGACCCAGCACATTCACTGAGACCATAACTCAACATAAATTTGAGAAAACTCAGCGAGCTCTCTTACCCTCATGATTTATATGAGTACAAATAACGTTAAGCAACTGAGAGAGCTTACAATAACTGCCTGGGTTTTCTTACCAAAAAAACGTATGTCGTGACTCGTAGAACAAGATACGAAGCATGCATACAGGTTTTCAAACCGTTGTGGACAGCGTACGGGCAATTTGGTGGTGGTCCGGGTTTTACCAGCGTCCAGCTTGATCTATCTGATATTGATCATTATTTTTGATCTACACACACCCGTACACGGCATACAAATAACGCAATTAAATAACTAGAAAATAACGTAGACTTACAAAAACTGTCTAGTTGTCAGACAAGATACGTAAGTCGTGCCCTGTAGTATACCATACAGAGCACGAACGACCGTCAAACGAGTTGAAATTCAGTATCCACACCCGTACGCAGCATACAAGTACAAACTCAAGGTGATACCCTCATGTTGCACTTGGGCGAAACGTGAAACAACGCAACTCAACAAATAGCCTAACAGACTTACACGAACTGCCTGGTTTTCTGACCAAAACATGTAAGTCATGTATGTAACATTAAAACATGTAAAACATCGTTAGTCGTGCCCTGTAGGTTTGTATGACAAACCTATCATAGAGAGCACGCAACGCTGTGCAAACCAACTGAATTACAGTATCCACGTACGCAGCATGACAAAGTCTAGATCATTCCTACCCTAACGTCTACAGTACGCATGCGAACTATGCAAAACTACTTTCTATTACGATCTTCACCTCTGTCGAAAAAATTTGGGACCACTACTTGTTACGTTAGTAGCGTACGTAACTGAACTCATCTCCGTAAATGACTCATAAATACGTAACGTAACATTACATACATAACCACGCTAATAACTACGTAACTAACTCATAACTAACGTAACTACGTGAATACGTAGATAACTCATAAGCTACGTAACGTAGATTCACATACGTAACTAACGTAACTATGTTAATATCTCATAACTACGTAGTTTACGTCACTACGTGAATAACTCGTAACATACGTAACGTAACATTACATACGTTACTAAAATAAATACGTTAATAACTAACATACGTAGCGTAGCGTAGCATAGCATGAGTAACTAACGTAATTATCTAGCTTCGTCACTAACTCAACCACAAATTACACCTTTGAATATTTCTGACCAGAATACACACGTTGTACACAGCACGGAGCGCTGTGCATATTTGTATCCCAGTTCATCAATTTGTAAATAATAGAATAGCATGAAATGTACTAAATGTATTTCACACTTCTCTTTTAACCTTGTAGTTTGTAGAATCTTGAACCAGAAGGGCTTACAAGGAATGCGTACTTATACACTTTGACGGTGAGTTCTGGTCTGACTCCTTTTCTTACTTTCGAGTTCAAAATTATGCGCGGCGCGAGGCGCTGCGCGTATCGAATTCAACAAGATGGTCCACATGATATGTGCTTAATCTCGAGAAACGCGGCGCCACGCTTTTCGAGAAGAAACCACAGACCAATACTGTGAAAATACAAACACACACAAATATCGGATCATTAGAATTGGATGATTGGAGACTCCAAATCTTCTTTCTACATTTCCTCCGTTCGTTTTGGCAGTGGAGAAGGAAGAGCAGTCTGAAATTTCAGAATGTAATCCAGTTGTCTACGTTATCACATACTAGACGCTACATAAAGATATTTTGAACATGGCATATATATTTCCCATCATTCCCACTAACAATTTGGCAGCGTGTAAACCCAATTTCATGTTGTTGTTCAACAAGGAGTTTTTCAAAAAGTTCTGTAGTTGGTTGGTCACCCCAGCTACAGTGTGTGAACAAAAATACTTTTGTCAAAATGTAATTAAAACATTACTCCAAAGTTTTATTCACACGCTTCCATAACCTCAGTGGAAATCGAACAAAGTATACACTGTATGAGAATAGTTTTGCTGTGCTGGAAGACCAAAAGATCAAAGACCGATATTTTCGTCTCCGGAACAGAATCTACGTCAGTAGCTGAACTTGGCCCGGTAACAATACCTCAATAATCACATGAGATACATCATGAGCAATATTTCACAAACATCTCATGAGACGTTGATTGATTTTTTGTTGATTACCAGGTTCACGAATAACTCATGAGGTTTTCATGAGATTCTCATGAGAAACTAATCATACTGAGCACTTACCGTAGTTCCTCGGTAGCTGTATAATCTGAAGACGCGCCACCCAGCTGTCGCACAAATGTTCCAGTCTGGAATACAAGTTTAGATCCTTCACGGAAAAGTTCCAATAATGGAAACAATGCATAACCACTATGTTAAGTGATGCAACAAAGTTATTCTAATTAGTTATCGCGCGGAGCGCAAAGCGCTCTGCGTGAGTTGTCTTTGGTTTGGCCATTGTGGACTTGTTTTTTTCCTTTCAATTGAGAAAACGCTTCAAAGATGCTACTTTTTTGGAAACTAAAATGAGAGAGTTAGAGAATTACAAATTGAATATTGTGTGAGAATTTCAGCCAAATCGGATAATTTTCGCCAGAGTTATGGTTTCGTGTCGTTGTTGAAAACTTCCGCCGTAATTCGTCCCTCGTCCCTCCTCCCTCGTCCCTGGTCCCTCACGGAATTGTGTCCGCATCGTAGTGGAAAAACTACAGAATCGATTTGGCCCAATTTTGGAACATGTGTGCTAGGGCAGAAGTTAGCTCGGGGCGCAAAACTTGGGAATCATATAATTTCATTGGCGCCAGGCGCGGGCGCCAATAGGCGCCAAAAACGGCAAAACACTAGTTGTCGTTAATTACATTGTTTCAAATTAATAGAAGTAGAATTTAGGGTAAGGGTTAGACTTTAGGGTAAAAAGTGGATTCCATTCTGCGAAACTCAAATTCCCGTTTTGGCGCTCGGACTAGGCGCCAAATGGCGCCAAAACCTTATCACACGACATCATCAAAATAATCGTCTGAAATTTGGTACAGTTAATGGTGATCACATGGCAAATAAGTTGGTTAATCTGAAAATGGAAAAAGTCTGTTGGCGCCGGGCGCTGGCGCCAATTGGCGCCAAAGTTCAAAAAATGTCAGTTGTCGTCAATTAAACTGTTTCAAGTTAATATATAATGAATTATCAAATGTGAAATATAGATTCACATTTTCCAAATCGGATTTTATCTTCTGGCGCTTGGCACGGTCGCCAAATGGCGCCAAAACCAGAACACACGAAAACGTCAATTGAGTCGTTTGAAATTTGCTCCATTCAATAATTAACACATGTAGTGTGAGCTAGCAGCTCAAAAACTGAGATATTTCGTTCCGCCGAAACAATAACAAAAAAGTTTTAATGTGAAGGTTTGTAATTTGGTAATGATAATGATCACTACATTGCAAGTGAGTTGGTGTCTCAAATATTGTAAATTTGTCAATGGCGCCAAACCCCATCGCTTATCGCCGCTAAAAGCGGTGTACATGTCAATCGGAACGTTTAGCGTTTTTGTTCAGTTGTTGATAGTCACAGAGCCAGTAACCTGCGTTATATTACAACATCAGCAATTTCATGGCCTACATTCGGCTTTTTACAAACAAAAAACTGCCAAATAATGAAGTAACGAGATCCGATTTACAAGAAATTTTACAAGAGATTTGAGGTAGTGAATTCACAAGATCCCCTCTGTGAATAGGCGAAAATGGGAAGTTGTAAGAGTACAACTAGCAAAAAGAGAACAATTAGTAAAAAGTGGGGGAACCAACACATGTGTGAGTTGTGTTTGGTTCGACCTCTATATCAGCAAAAATTGAACAACACAATATTCTGTGATACTGTAGCAGAAGTATTCTGCAAAATAGAACAATACCAATGTTGCACAATGGTTCACAACGCACGCATGTCGTCGAAGTCCACATGAAATACCCTTCAGCAATTTCTGAACTATTATGCGGGCTTTGTGAACCATTGTGCAACATTGGTATTGTTCTATTTTTGCAGAATACTTCTGCTACAGTATCACAGAATATTGTATTGTTCAATTTTTGCTGATATAGAGGTCGAACCAAACACAACTCACACATTTGTTGGTTCCCCCACTTTTTACTAATGCTGTTTGGTTTTTCCATAGTGGAGTAGGGCAGCATACACCGAACAGATTTGGAAAAAAAATTGGAGGAACCTACCTTATTGGAACAACATCAGAGTCCGGTGGGGTGACCAGTCGCCTGCCTCTTTCAAGTTCAATCGCACTGCCTAGAAAAACAAGAAAATCACAACATTTCCGAAAAAGGTCTTCTAATTTGTTACCAGTGCTTCAAAACGTTGACGGAACACGCTCGGGTTTCGGTCTTTAGTATTCACATGAAATAAATTATCTACAGAATTAAAAAAATTAAGGATTTTCCAAGTAGCTATGATCTCTGATCTCTGATCTGATCTGATCTCCAAGATTGTCGAACGACTATTTCTGATAGAAACCATGATTCATTGAGTTTCATTAGTACAATAAAATTAACTTATAATACATTTAGAGAAGGGAGGTTAGAATCTAGAGGTTAACGGGCTTCAAACCTGTTGAATTCATCCGTTACAGAGTCCTTGATGCAACTAGATAAAAAAGAAAAAGGGCAAAGAAAAGTAATTGTAAAGGAAGAGCTATGCCAACTTAGAGGGAGGCTGCAATGAATTTTCAAATGAAAGATAGAATTCAGACAATTCGATATATGTCTATTTTTAACTAAAATGTCCAATTCGAAGCTCTGTTTTCCAAATTTCACTATTTTTTGCCTGCTGTCAGAGACGCACAGGATGATTTGGAGTGGATGAATATTGATTGCGCGCACTTCTCTGACTCTCATGCCTTTTCGGCTAACGCCGTTAGCCAAATCCGGCATTCAATGCAGCCCCCTTTAATGAATGAAGAATAACAACTAGCACATGGTTATTTATGAAATTGCTACTGGATAGGTTCCGCTTGGAATCGAACAGACTACCTCGAACAGACTACCTGACTCCTACAGTACACATGCAACGTTTCCGTGACTACTTTTTAGCGCAAACTTCACTTTCATCAAGACAGTTTCCGAAAACTCTTTGTACAGAGGAATCAAAATCCACTGCGAAGACTCTCATCCTTTTCGATAAGGTTCTTGCAGATCAAACGGCTTAGATGTCTCGTGTTCACACTGTAGGAGTCCCAGAAGGGATGAACATAGTTATACCTTCTGAATGAAATGAATGTTCGGAACCAGAGAGCGTTCGTGAATCTTATATCCTTCTCTCAGACTCCTCGAATCGAATACAATTGCGAGCAGCTGCTCCTGCCACACAACGAACGTCGTCCCGTTGGAGACGGGCTGGTCGGCATAGTTTGTGCCCTCATAACACATGACTGGAACGAAACGCAATGAATACAAATCTACACCAGTAGGTACGATTTCGCTCCATCTGTCATGCTGACAAAGATCACCATTACGCCATATGCGTTACGTTACGAATACGTTACGTTGCACTTTCACATTCTACGTCTTTTCCGGTTGCAGCAGAAAGCAGTTGCGTGAACACGCGTTTTCCAAGGACGTTTTGCATCTCCAGTTTTCGTTGACAAAACTGAAGAGTTTTTCAAAGTGAGCCGAGTGGCATATTACACAAGGGTTTTCTATTCTGGATGAAGGTACAATGGGCTCACGATTTCTCACCTGTGTTCATATAGGAAAGTAATCCCTACATCGTGATGAGACAGCGAATAGATGTGAAGGCGAACGGAGTACTGTAGCCAATTAGGTACCGGGGAAATACGGATCTGCAAAAAGTCTAATACAGTTGAAGTAGTAAATGCCTAATAACATAGAAGCGTCCTTTTCGACTGACGAATTACGTAGCAACGGACTGAAACAGACACAGCGCAACATAGTAGAATGTGTCCTTTCGGCATAACTCTATTTGAACATATGTGTACTCCATGCATCATGGAGTGAGTGTTGGAAACGTCTTCTCGCTGATATAACGCAAACGCTAGACAGTGACCATATTTTTGTGGTAGTTAACTATCGATACAAGCAAAATCGACTGGAATAAACTACAAACACAGCGCGGTAGGACCAAATACACAGTATGGGCTTGCTCTGGAAGGAGCAAATCCGCGATTACTATATACCAAAATGTGTCACGAAATTTTTGTTTCTAGAGCAGTTCAGTTTGTTACATTATTCACAGAGCTGCCTATTCTGAGAGTCAGAGGCGAATCCTACCCTGCGCTTCGCAGTCAAACGTTTGAAGAAAAACCGCACCTGATGACGTCACTTTATAGCGTGTTGGAAGTGAACCGAAATAAAGATTGGGACAGTCGATTTTCTGTGACAAATGCGACACATTTCTTCTGATAGGCAGTTTACGAATCCCGATATAACGCTGGAATATATATATAGTTCGGTTAGTCATCAAATTTCAAGATAGAAATGCTCCTGAGAATATCAAACAAATCAGTAAGCACATATGAGTATTGGAAAATGTTCCACGTACACAAATTTTACTCAAAACTTTAGTGCAGTGCAACATAAACGAATAACTCCAACAACTTGAAAAGAAGAGGTAAAGTCCGCTTCATTCCTACTGGGACTCATACAGCAAGATTGCGAAACTTCCCGGCTGCTAAAACTATGAGATTATTATCGAAAAGTACCTTCACTTTTGCATTCAATTTTGATACTTCGTTATGAAGAATGTTCGAAAACACTTTTTACAGAATCGTGGAGGTTTATATTGAAAACGGACATGACGGAGTTCGGTTGTATACGGTAGTACTCTCAGTAGGAATGCTGCGAACTATACCCACCTGCTTCCATTTTCCGTGACCAGTCGAGCTCGTTTCAGTCCAGCTTGCAGATATTAGATGAATTTTCCTGGTGGTGTACTTCTTGTTCATAGATGATGTCTTCACAAACAAATTAGCGTCTAGGTACGCAGCTGAAAACACAAAAATCATACAACAGAGTTGAACACAGTTGACTACACGCGGTAACACAGCAAAATAAAAGATAGTCATGAGAACTTTCGACAAAAACATGAATTAAGTTTTAAACACAAGATAAACTTACCTGTAGGTGTGCAGCTTCCTTCCCTGAGATCGTAACAATCCAGTTTGCTGATATGGGATCGAGAAATGGGTAGGGTGCATGAGCCACGGTTGAACCATTAGCCGACCAAAGTGGTATGGCAACGGGTAGAGCACTTCCCCAAGTCCCTTTCCCATATCCCATTGAGGGACCAATCACGAACCGAGGTCAGGCAGTCTCATGGCCACTCGCCGGTGCAAACTCGCATGAGAACGATCTCATGGGTATTGGAGATGCGTGAAGAATCGTCGTTGGGCGAATGAGCCAAGCCTGAAAAAATGATGAACAGTGAGTTGGGAGAATAATACTGGACTACGCCGACTAGTTCTCCAATCCAGACGGAGTTGAACAGCGAAGGGGTACTGTACATCTGACTTTTCGCTGTGTACGAGCAAAAATACGATAAATAATAATTATTAGTTCGGGCTGGTTTGATGGCAAATATGGTGATCACAACAGCTCCGTTTTTCACTACACAAATCGATAGCTCACACATCAGGCGCAGAAGGGTTCCCTCAAAACATTATGAGATACCTCGTGAGCAATATCTCACAGACTCCCTAAGCGATTTAACTGATTGTTACACTACAACACTGGAAGTTCATGAGTCTCATGAGAAGATCGTATCAACTTCTCATGAGATCGGATGGTTTGCTTCGCCATCAAAACCTCAGGCTAAATTCTAAAATAAAAAAACCGATCAGCAAGTTCCTCTAAGATCTAGTAAAGAACCCGATATGAAAAATTATATGGCCACTCTTTTTAATTACTTTGTGAATATAAATTTTCACCTGTTGCAATGTCGAGAGAAGTGAACGCGGGTTTGTAGATGCCGATTCTCATATTTTCTCCTGTTGGTGTAGTTTTTGTTCGCAGAGTACGTTCTCACACGGACTGTCTTCTCCAGGTGCGCAGCTGAAAAACACTCAGTTAGTCGATGTAGTGGTCAAATCTTATCTGAGTTGTCGCTTGATCTCTACCACGGAAAACTCTTTGAATTTGGACAGAATATCAGTAGAAATGAGTTACCCAGCAATTGACTAAATACGGAAGCAAAGAAGAAAACAGACTTGCAATAAGAACGCTCGACGCCATTTACGCAGCAAACAATAAGAAATTTTGATAGAAACCATTTACACAGGAGAAAAATAGCTAGCACTAAAGAATTCTGATGAGAATCAAGAAAACAAATTTGAAAACAAAAGTTAATTACCTGTCAGTGTGCAGCTTCCTTTCCTGAGATCGTACCAATCCAGCTTGCTGATATGGGATCGAGAAATGGGTAGGGTGCATGAGCCACGGTTGAACCATTAGCCGACCAAAGTGGTATGGCAACGGGTAGAGCGCTTCCCCAAGTCCCTCTCCCATATCCCATTGAGGGACCAATCACGAACCGAGGTCAGGCAGTCTCATGGCCACTCGCCGGTGCAATCTCTCATGAGAACGATCTCATGGGCACTCCCAAATAGTGGAGGGAATACTCATTCAGAACCGATTCTGGAAGAAAACAAGTAAAAATAGGTTAAGGTTTTGAATAATGAATAGACTTCCATGAAGGAAAGGGACCAAGACCTTACAAGAAACTGCTGCTACAAAGATCTGTGACATGTATGATGAACACCGCCTCGTAACGAAGCGACGTGAATAAATAAATATGAAATTAAAAATAAAAATATACAGGCAGGCTGGCGTGTTTCACCTTTTCTGTGCAAGAAACACTCACAGCATCACAAACAAACATTTGTTAGTTGGCAAAGCTATAGTGTAGCTAATATTAGCATTATTATTGTTAAGAAAATGTGGAGAGTAAATACTATCGGATAACTATCACATAATATTTGAAACATAAAATTGCTCTATAGAAAGTCATCTACTTATAAGTTCACATACTACTATTATATAAAAAAATGTAATACAACTAAAGCAAATGTATAAAGAGTAAGTTTGAGCAACCTTTCAGTGAATGAAAATGAATGTAAATGAAATTTCTAGACACGGGCGGCGTTTTCCAACTCACGTGAACATGTTAAGAAAAACGTGGACAGTCAGCGGCATGCTAATGAGACAGGCGAGCCCGAATATTGAAATTAGCATGCAGAAAACAAATGCTTAGACAACTTTACTCTAGGTTTAATGTTTTGTATTTATGTTTACATTCATATTTTATTATCACTCATACTAAAGTACATTTTATTCTCTCTTTTGTCTACTACAAGTCATAAAACCTGAACAACGGTTGAATTCGGTACTACTGTATTCAACTCAGATAGCGGGTTCGTTAAGAAACTTGAATCAGTTCAGAACGACTTCACTAGAAAGTTGTTTTTCCGTTTGGGTAGCTATACGTACTGTAAAATCCCTAGTTCTGCATTCAGAAACAGGAAACTAAACTTGGTCACCTTAGAATCTAGAAGAAATACTACAGACCTCATTATGATTCATAAAATCATAACTGGTCAGTGTGGATTAAGTGCAACAGACTTTTTCACGTTCAAACCTTCCCGTACTAGAGGTTCTACTGCGAAATTCAGTTTTCCAACTCCAAAAACTAGCCAACGTGCAAAGTTTTTCACAGTACGGGCTGGATCCAAGTACTTAAAATTGAGCAAGAAATACAAAATACCGATGTCGTTATCTGCTGCAAAAAAGCGCTTAAGTGAATGCATTTGAATAAGACTTCTACTGTTTCATTTGTTCATCCTGTAAGTCTGGCCCAATCAGTGTATCCCATTGCGATTCGTTTAATTGTATTGTCATATGGTCCAATTTTTTCATTTAATTGTGTTACCCAAATGATATTTGTCGATTTCCGACCCTTTTTCCGCTTTTGAATCTTTTTGTGTCCTTCTGTCATATTGTTATTTATCCTCTTGTATATCACATGCTTGCATGTAAATAAATCAATCAAAAAACCATACATTATAAATGCAGTCTTTCTGTTCCAGAACAAAGTGCAACTATTACAATATCAAGTGTTTTTCGTATTGAAAAACCTCTTTTTTTTTTTACTTTTTTTCAAATGGCCAGGTTTTATATCGTGCAATTTGAAAGTTGCATGAAAAAGTAATTTGAAAGCTCATTCGTATAATATGCGTGACTCGTCTTGAGGTCTCGAAACATTATTACAACATTAGTATGATGGTTATGCACACTCATCTTACAAGGGTTACGGGATCAAACTACAATTTTAATACCAATTAAAACTACAAAAACAGAAAAGACAATAGCAATCAAATCATGTGTGAACATAAAAGAGAAATTACAACTAGAACTAGAACAATTGACTGAACGAAAGGTATACTGTTAGTCAATTGCACAGTCACGTGAAACATGTTAAATACATCAGAACTCAGAAACGTGCAATAACAAAGTGCACGATTCCTCATTAGAATTCTAACTTCACGTGACTATTCAATTGACTTCTAGTATAACGGAATCTCGAAACTGTCGAGAGGAAAAATGAAACAAGTTCTGAGTTGAAGATTAGTCCTGCCAGTTGTGAATTTTCGCTTCACACGCGTTAGAGGACAAACAACTTTCAAATTTGTTGTTTTCCTCACATCTTAACTGTTAATCACTGCAATTTTTACGTGGACTGCATAGCTCAGATTTGCACTTTACCAAAACTACACTGGAAGTAAAATTAATATAGTTCACACCATTCCCACTGAGACTCTTACAGTAACTTTGCAAACTTTCTCAAGGTTTTTGTGAAGCTGAAAATTTAGTTCATCAAAAATCTTCTCGTTTACTTAATGTACCTGAGAACGAGACCAAGATACGATAATGTTCCACCTTTCCGATTAAAAGTAAGTGAGTAAAACGGCTTGGAAATTTCATAATCCTACTGTAGGAGTCTCAGTGGGAATGAAAAAGACTATAGTCACGTAAATTTAGCATTCTAATGAGGAAATGTGCGCTTTGTAGTTACACGTGTCTGAGTTCTGCTGTGTTTAACATGTTTCACGTGACAATGCAGTTGACTAGTAGTATAGGTTTTACAACTAATCAGAGACGCATGTTTAAATTAACAAAGATAACATTTGATGTCTCTGTTATTTTTCAAACTGACTCAATTTGATCTTGCGACACCATAACCATAATACGATCACGACATAATATTTATCATAAAATCATAATATTTATCAAAATACACTATAATTTATATTATAGATCCGTATAGTGATTCAAAAAAGTGTAGTATTTGCTCAGTCTCACAACTTTCTCATACCAATTCCATTTCATAAACCCATTTCATGGTATTTGCTTTTCATAGTGCCGGTATATAATCTAGGGGATCCCCCCAATTTATCATCCAAAATAATGTTTGCTTCCGTATTTCTAATCTTCGTTCTGCTTTCTGTGGGAGAGGTAATGTTTTTAGCTGGATTTTTTTGCGAAACATCTTGTATTTGAAATGTGCGGTAGAACTATCAGTCTAACATTGGTGAAACACAAATTTTGCATGGCTTTTCTTCACAGTATGAGTTTCTGCTATAATCTATCACTCAAGTATCATGTATCACCTTTCAATTGAACTGTGTTGTGGTTTTCTTAAAGTACAGACATTTTTAAACTAACTAGATGCTATAATAAAATTTATTTTTTTGAAATAGTAATTTAGTATAATTATACATAATAATGTTAATAGAATAGTAATAATACGTTTTTCTCAGGCATGCCAAAGCACCAAGATGAAGCAAATGAAGCAACAGATGAAGGTTGAAGTAGTGATGACACCTTCACAGATAGCCCAGAGCATTTCCAAGAGCAGACCCGAGCTGAGGTATAATTTGTGGGCGGATTACACAAGCAACCTGGTTGATATTATCAACCAAAAGCCAACTTGGTTGCTTTTGTAAATAAAACGTGGTTGATTTCCAATGCAACCAAAAAGCAACCGAATTGCTTCTTATAAGCAACCAACCTGTCCTTACAAAAGCAACTTGGTTGATAATAAAATCAACAAGCTCAATTACTTCACACAACTCGGTTGCTCTAGTGGAAAAAAAAGTTTGGTTGGTTCTAGAAAGCAATTCGGTTGCTTTTACCGAATTTCTTTACAAAAGCAACCGGGTTGCTTTTTGGTTGATATCAACCCGGTTGCTTGTGTAGTTGGCCTGATTTGTGGAGTCTCACGTGAAATTTCACGTGCAATCTCGACTTTGAACTTTGAACCTACATTTTTCTGTGAATGATTACCCACATCAAAACACAATTAAAAATAGGCCTATCTGAAAAACATAGGCTATTTGGGACCGATACACGACGTAATTCAACAATTCCGACCTTCAAATGGGTTGTGACTACAAGCACTACAAGCACAGCGAACAGAGTAATTCACACAACAATCCTATTTTTCAGCGATCTCGAGTCATCGGGACAGGAACCGGAGCAATTTATCACAGAGACCACGACACAAAAGTATGACACAGACTTCAAATTGTTTTTTGCAACACTAAAAGAGTAGGAAAAAGTGCCAACAAGACCGTTGCAAAATTTCAGTTTTCAAATAGGACGTTGCACGTAGAAGATGACGAGAAATAGTTCACGCAGCTGTGAATTCCGTAAAGAGTTTATTGTTTTCATTCAGTTGGTTGATGAACTCTTCCATTTTCCGTTAGACGTTCCATACGTTGACTTTCGAAAAAATTCTAACAAGTATAGTTCCTTTCATTCCCACTGAGACCCATTGGCATAGTGCCAAGATTTTCGGATGGCAATTTCTTAGAGCAAACATAAGTATTCTAAGGACACTTTTTGTTTACGTGTTCTTGTGGAACTAAACAACTGCTAACAGAGATTTGAAGTTTTTTGATAAACTCCAAAGTGATGAAAATGAGCCTGAACTATTCATTGGCACGCTGCCAAGTCTCAGTGGGAATGACCGGAACTATACGTAGATTGTGTTTCTGAGTGAAATCAACCGGAAATTATTGATTCTATTTCCAGGCCATGTGAATCTACAATAATCGTTCAGTTGCAATCCAAGTACAGATGGAAAGATTCGAAAACCAATCGTTACAGGTATGCAATCACACTCATGTATTTTTCTCCGTAATTATACTGAATTTGCATAACAATACTATATTTCCGGTGATTTAAAATCCAAAACATTTCGAATAATCTGAAAAAGGTTGAAACTGAAGCTTTTACAAAACTACAAAAATACTTTCTGATTAAATTCTAACTGTAAGTAAATCTGTCACTGCACTAGAAGTTTTATTCATAGGCTGTTTTTTTCTGAGGTCGGGAGTTGTCGTATTCGAACTATATGAGTAATGCTCGTTGTATTTTTATATGTTATGTTCATTTTATTTCAAAGTGAATTCCAGTGCTCTCGTGGCTCAAGAACTGCGCCAACTGCAGAAGTACAGTGGAACGAGTCTCACTTCCTTTGGAGGACATTTGACTAAGGCAGTCATGTGAGTCCAACAATCCCCGAATATCAGTTGTATTTCGGTCTCGCAGCAGTGTTGTGGTTTGCTTGAAGTACAGCTTGAAGTGAAGTTCTTGAGGACTAACTAGATGCTATAATAAAATTTCATTCTTTCTAATAATAATATAATATAAATATACATAATACATAATGGAGGACATTTGACTAAGGCAGTCATGTGAGTCCAACGATCCCCGAATATCAGTTGTATTTTGGTCTGTGAACAATTGTACTTCGGTCTTGCAGCACAGCACAAAGATTCAAATGGATCAGAACCAAACTGGAACAAGGCAGTCTGAAACAATATATAGTGAATGCCAAATTTACAAATTTCTGTCTCTCGTCGGAATCGAACCTGCGAGCAAAAGTTTCGTAGCAGGGCGCAAACCACTGGGCTATAAAATCACATAACCGGTGAGCTGTGGTATCGAATACATGTGTGCGTACACAGCGGAAAGTAAGATATACGGTACCCTCCCGCTTTTCCGTTGGCGACGACTATAACTGTGTCTGTCTGGAGCTACCACTTTACTGTCGTTTTTTTGAAGACGAATCAACTTCGAATCTCTGTGAAAGTGTTCCAACTTCCAGAGGTTCAATTGTTTGTATTACAATGATAAATGTTAATATTAAAAGTTATGTTTGACAATAATGATGAGGAAAACATGAGTAAGTTTCCAATTTCAGTAAAATCAAGCGTAACAACAAGTTTTTCTACGGCCAGCGGTATGTGGCCACGGAATTCTATGGCGACTGCAATAAAGTGAAGAACCTGATCAGAAAAGCTGTATCCTGGAGTGTCGATGTTAGTTTCGTTCTTTTATTCAACAGGTTGACTGAAATGGTTGGGTGTTTTTTTTATGAAAAAAAGGTTGTGATCGACAAGATGAGGCCGTATGCATGAAACATCCCGGGCCGGGTTGGGATGCCAACATGAGCTCGATTCGGCTATTCCCCGGCCAATTCCGGTCGGGATAGCATCCCGACATCCATACGGTCTCTGGTTTTAGTGTTTGAGATCAGGGCGGCCTCTGGGATCACAATGATCTCGAACCACAAATCGGAAATGGGCATAATGAACCAATTTTTCAAAACTTCACTCATTGAGTGATCAAATAATGAAGAAAAACACTGTACACAATAATTACATGACATGGGAAGGGTAAGTGGAAGTTTCTCATAGTTCGTATAGTTTGTTCCACCCACTTATAACCCTCTACAGTAATCTGCAGCCTCTTCCAGGTCAAAGTTTGGTATATTAGCGCATTCAGAACACCTTAAAATGTTTATAGTGTCTTCTGCATGTTTACTACTACTGACTCTGTAAATTAAAAACCAAGGTAATGACGTTTTCATTAGAAAACATCCCTTTGAATAATTGACGGATTACTGTAGGAGTACATAGATTGGTGAAACAGACTATACACTATTTCATTTCCCAGATACCCTACGCGACCGTGGGATGCAAGTGTGAGCCGCTCGTTGGCATATTCAAAATATGAACACAGTCAATATTAACTTCATAGATAGTATTTATTACCTTTAATTCATTTAATTATATATGTATTAACTTTATCCTAGTTGACATTATTCCATTTAACGTAATTCTGTTTATTCAAACACTTGTCGTGATAATAATGCTTGTCATGGTTGTGATTGAGAAATTCTTCATTAACATCAGTTTATAGAGAGATCTTTTAGTTATCATTTAAAGTGTGCTTTCAATTAACTTCTCGTTCATATTATAAATTTTTGTCTGATGCTTATAAATTTGGCAGAACACATATTTTGGTCTGATACCTATTCCGTGAATTACGGAGCTATTGTTGAACAAAACCAACTGTAAAAAAATATATGTGCAAAAGTGTACAATATTTACCCCATGAAAGACATGTGGCAAATTACCTAAACATTATATTTAATAACACATTTCTATCTATGAAAATATTTTTATCGAACACATTAAGGAACCCCCGATCCCGTTCATCACTTTTCACGGAAATCGTATAGAAGAAGTAGAATCACACAAGCGCCATTAAAACATCTATGGTATGGCTGCAATAAACAAAATGACCTCTAATACGTCTAATAAAACTTGACACTCACGGGAAAATAAACATAAATGTGTATAAGAGGGGCTATTTCCTGTGGACATTGATGGAAAGTTTTTGAATGATTTTTCGTATAGCTGTAACGTTTTTTTGTTGTATAGTAATTCAAAATAATACGAAGATTTGTCCATTAAACTCAGCCCGTGTTATACTTTAAATGAAAGGATCTTCATTTTCAGATAGGCTTTCGTAAAACTATTATGGCAAAGTCACTGTTTCAGAAAATACTGTTTCTATCAATGATGATGAGAGAACTTGTTGTGTTCCTATACGTTATGAATTGGGTTGAGGTTAGTTTAATTTTCCTAACACACTAATTATTCAGTCGATGATTTTACTGTAATGAGAACATCTCACACGTATGTGTGCAATATTACAAAGCATTCAAAAAAATTCATATCAGATTTTTTTCATATTCAGACGTCCCCACATATCAATTTTTAGACCTTGAACACTTTTGAAACAATGTAGTTTATCGTTGTTTTCCTCCAAACTTTTCTATAATTTCCAGTATTGAAAACGCATTTCCAGGCTTGTGCGCCGGTGGTGAAAAAGGTGGTGGTAATGGATGACACGTGAGTTATTTCATCAAATTTTCTTGGAGTTTTCTCATTTACGAAGATTAATTCAGTTCAATACAGCAATGTTATAGTGCTCACATTTGCCAACTGGACTCGTTGGCAGCGTGCCAAAAACTTTGGAAGACTGTTATTTAGAGAGAACACATATTTTACAGAAAGTTTCCTTGTATACGAATTGTAACTGGCGAGAAGAACCCTTCACATAAATGTCTATGGTTCTGAAGTATTTCAACATGTTCAGAAACTGCCTTGAATATTCATTGGCAAGCTGCCCAAGTCCAGTTGGGAAATGTGCGAACTTTAACTACAACGAAAAACATATACTTCGGAATTTTTCAGAACAATTACTCTACTGAAGCACGTGAATTAGGTAAAACAAAAAAAAAGACTTTTGCACATTCTACTAGCAGTTAATTTCAAAGTTTGACCGAGCAGTATAAATATACTATTCTTGAATTATTCCAGTTCCTGTAAAACGAATTCATATATAACTGTGAATACTACAAACGTATGGGACGCAAATAAACAAATGGAATATGATCAAACACTGCAGGTTGGCTAATAGTTCATGATTCACATTTTCGGTTTGAACTAACGAACCTTACAGTTTCTATTCAGATTGTTTTGAATTATAATACAGTATCGCGCGCAGCGCGAAGCGCTGCGTGTGAGTTGTGTTTGGTTTGGCCATTGCGCACCCATTTTTGGCTTTCAAACCACAAAAGTCTTCAAATAAAACATTTTTTTCGAAATTTAAAAAGAGAGAGAGCTAGATATCTATTAAATACATGTTGTGTGAAAAAATTAGGAAAATCGGTCCAGGTTGAAAAAAGTTATGCTGTCGTGTCGTTATGAAAATTTCCGTTGTCCCTCGTCCCTCGTCCCTCGTCGCTCGTCCAATGTCCGCATAGAAAATTATTTTTTTAACTACTGGACCAATTCGGCTGAAATTTGGCACACATGTGTAAACCCCAAAGTTAGCGCGGCCCAACAAGTTTGGTGATGTCACGTTTCGTTTGGCGCTTGGCGCGGGCGCCAATAGGCGCCAGTAGCAGGAAAATATGTGTTCCCATGGATTAAATGCTCCGAAATTTTGCACAGAGGTTAGATTAGTGAATCTTAGCCTTCTCTGGAAATTTGGTGTCATGGTTTATATTTGGCGCCAAACGCTGGCGCCCAGTGGCGCCAAATTAGAACAACGCCAGGCAAGTAGGGTAACGAGCGAAATGTTTCACAGATGTCCGAACTATGAACATAGTTGACGAATACGGCTTGAATACCAACATTTCTTCGACATTCTGCGCCAATACGGTACTTTATCCGCCAAATGGCGCCAAAATTGAAAATAGGGTTTCTGAACCGAAAAACAGTCGGAAATTGTGCTAATTGGTCGAGGCCATTCGTTCCAAGTTATTTGTTACTAACTAGAGTAACATGTTCTATATCTGGCGCCAATGGCTGGCGCCCGTTCGCGCCAATGGAGAAAATATTTTTTTACTGTAATGACGCAGTTTTTTCACAATACTCAGATTTCAATTACCGAAGCGGGAAAAAGCTGTTTTTTGAATTTTTCAGGATCACATCGTTTGAAAACCTGGAACTTTCAGATATCAGGATGTTTGATAGTCACCACTATTCAAAAATCGTTTTTCTAAGTCAACTCTAGAAGTGGTTGTACTAGTACAACTAGCAAAAAGAGAACAATTTGTAAAAAGTGGGGGACCAGGAAGTGTGTGAGTTCTGTTCGGTTTCACCGTTTTCTGCAAAAAGTGAACAATACGATGTTGTGAATAAGTGTGCAACAAAAAAGAACAATACATTTGTTTGCACAACGATTCACAAGAAACATAATATACAAAGTAAAACTTGAACTTAAAAGTGCATAGTGGTTTCCTCTAAGAACGTTGTGAACCGTTGTGCAAACAAATGTATTGTTCTTTTTTTGTTGCACACTTATTCACAACATCGTATTGTTCACTTTTTGCAGAAAACGGTGAAACCGAACAGAACTCACACACTTCCTGGTCCCCCACTTTTTACAATTTTGTCTGTTTCTTGGTCTTCATATTCATTGTGATATGTTTGTTTTAATTGAATAGTTCCATTTGAATGTTTATGTTGTATCGCCGAACATCTATTTGTTTCAGACAGAATTAAAACAACTATCCAAGTACGGCGGAACAGATATTTCATCATTTGGAGAAGTGACTCGAAAGAACGTGTTAGTTGTCAAAATCTATCTTCGACTTTGTTAGTCCACTACCATGTTTAGGCTTCACTTGACGCAAATTCTCGCCATATGTAGAGCAACTGTAAATTTAGATAAAAAGTTTATGAATCTCCCCAAAACTTCGTGTAAAAAGTAGCTATGAGTAATAAGAACAATCCCATGACACTTGTATTCATTGAAAGTATTTGTAGAAATGTTATTTCCAGAATGATAACAACCTCGGAAGGAAAGAAAATGTTCGGACAACTGTTCCGGATCAAGAACTTCCACAGCAGTTGCGACGAGCTGGACGAATTTATCAGAAAAGCAGTTAGCTGGAGTACAGATGTGAGATATCATTTGAATAATTTGATTTTCAAAATATATCAAGAAAAATTTGAAAAAAATCACGTTGAAATATGAAAAAAAACACGTTGGAATATGAAAAAAAAACACGTTGGAATAGTAGTCAATGGCACAGTCACGTGAAACATGCTAAACAAAATCTGACTCAGAAACGCGCAATGAGGAAGTGCACGATGCCTTATTAGAATGCCAATTTTACGTGACTATAGTGGGTGCCAAACTTATAAACTTTTGTCTCTCGCCGGAATCGAACCTGCGAGCAAAATGTTCGTAGCAGGGTGCTAACCACTGCGCTATTAATACACATAACAGGCAAGCTTTGGAATCGAAGACATGTGTGCATACACAGCGAAAAGTGAGATATACAGTACCCTCCTGCCTTTCCGTTGGCGACGACTATATCCAATTTACTTCTAGTATATCTCTTATTTGTGCAAGTACACGCATACAAGCTGTTAATTTTCGAATTATACTCAATACAGAACATGTATTTCTCAAAGAACCCAAATATTTTCTCCAACGTATACTTCAATAAATCGAGCATCTCATCCAGTGTTTCATAATTATACAGTGCGCTTAACCGTTGATGATAAAATGTGCTTTTCACTGATTCGGATCCTACGAACTATCAACATTAAATGCATAATTGAATCATAATTCATGTTTTCAGATACCTTACGCCACTATTTCGTGCCTCTGTGAGAGTCCCATGTACATTTACAAGCGTTAGACATCGTTTCAATGTAAATAAACTATTTATTACATGAATTCGTTCTGCTGAAATTTCATATTATGATGTTGTTTTCTGGATATTGTTCCACGAGGAAAAATCCCATTTTTCCAAAATCCAAATGTCATTTTCTCGTATCCGAATCTATCATATGGCGTTGTTCTAGAAATAAAGTAGAGAGTAGAGAAGGGAAACTTTTTGGACGTTTATGTGGTTTTCTCCCGGTCTAATAAGAACAGTTCACACTACAAACTGAGTCCCCTCTAGGGTGAAACGATGTTCATTTTTTTCAAGCAAATATAATCAAGTACGGTGTTTTTTTTGAGTTTGGAGTTTAATTACTAGTGTTTTAACGATCAAATGTAGCATAAGTACGTAGTATGATCACATTGTAGTTTGGAACGCGAATACTGTGATGGGTTGACAGATCACACCACAAATTGAACATGGTCACCCCCCCCCCTCCATCGAGTGAAATGGTGTTTATTTTTGCAAGCAACACACAATCAATTACGGTGTTTTTTCTGAGTTTGGACTTTTGTTACCAGTGTTTTAACGATCAAATGTAGCATAAGTACGTAGTTTGATCACATTGTAGTTTGGAACGCGAATACTGTGATGGGTTGACAGATCACACCACAAATTGAACATGGTCACCCCCCCCCCCCCCATCGAGTGAAATAGTGTTTATTTTTGCAAGCAACACACAATCAATTACGGTGTTTTTTCTGAGTTTGGACTTTTGTTACCAGTGTTTTAACGATCAAATGTAGCATAAGTACGTAGTTTGATCACATTGTAGTTTGGAACGCGAATACTGTGATGGGTTGACAGATCACACCACAAATTGAACATGGTCACCCCCCCCCCCTCCATCGAGTGAAATGGTGTTTATTTTTGCAAGCAACACACAATCAATTACGGTGTTTTTTCTGAGTTTGGACTTTTGTTACCAGTGTTTTAACGATCAAATGTAGCATAAGTACGTAGTTTGATCACATTGTAGTTTGGAACGCGAATACTGTGATGGGTTGACAGATCACACCACAAATTGAACATGGTCACCCCCCCCCCCTCCATCGAGTGAAATGGTGTTTATTTTTGCAAGCAACACACAATCAATTACGGTGTTTTTTCTGAGTTTGGACTTTTATTACCAGTGTTTTAACGATCAAATGTAGCATAAGTACGTAGTTTGATCACATTGTAGTTTGGAACGCGAATACTGTGATGGGTTGACAGATCACACCACAAATTGAACATGGTCACCCCCCCCCCCCTCCATCGAGTGAAATGGTGTTTATTTTTGCAAGCAACACACAATCAATTACGGTGTTTTTTCTGAGTTTGGAGTTCAATTACCAGTGTTTTAACGATCAAATGTAGCATAAGTACGTAGTTTGATCACATTGTAGTTTGGAACGCGAATACTGTGATGGGTTGACAGATCACACCACAAATTGAACATGGTCACCCCCCCCCCCATCGAGTGAAATAGTGTTTATTTTTGCAAGCAACCCACAATCAAATATGGTGTTTTTTCTGAGTTTGGAGTTCAATTACCAGTGTTTTAACGATCAAATGTAGCATAAGTACGTAGTTTGATCACATTGTAGTTTGGAACGCGAATACTGTGATGGGTTGACAGATCACACCACAAATTGAACATGGTCACCCCCCCCCTCCATCGAGTGAAATGGTGTTTATTTTTGCAAGCAACACACAATCAATTACGGTGTTTTTTCTGAGTTTGGACTTTTATTACCAGTGTTTTAACGATCAAATGTAGCATAAGTACGTAGTTTGATCACATTGTAGTTTGGAACGCGAATACTGTGATGGGTTGACAGATCACACCACAAATTGAACATGGTCACCCCCCCCCCTCCATCGAGTGAAATGGTGTTTATTTTTGCAAGCAACACACAATCAATTACGGTGTTTTTTCTGAGTTTGGACTTTTATTACCAGTGTTTTAACGATCAAATGTAGCATAAGTACGTAGTTTGATCACATTGTAGTTTGGAACGCGAATACTGTGATGGGTTGACAGATCACACCACAAATTGAACATGGTCACCCCCCCCCCTCCATCGAGTGAAATGGTGTTTATTTTTGCAAGCAACACACAATCAATTACGGTGTTTTTTCTGAGTTTGGACTTTTATTACCAGTGTTTTAACGATCAAATGTAGCATAAGTACGTAGTTTGATCACATTGTAGTTTGGAACGCGAATACTGTGATGGGTTGACAGATCACACCACAAATTGAACATGGTCACCCCCCCCCCCTCCATCGAGTGAAATGGTGTTTATTTTTGCAAGCAACACACAATCAATTACGGTGTTTTTTCTGAGTTTGGACTTTTATTACCAGTGTTTTAACGATCAAATGTAGCATAAGTACGTAGTTTGATCACATTGTAGTTTGGAACGCGAATACTGTGATGGGTTGACAGATCACACCACAAATTGAACATGGTCACCCCCCCCCCTCCATCGAGTGAAATGGTGTTTATTTTTGCAAGCAACACACAATCAATTACGGTGTTTTTTCTGAGTTTGGACTTTTATTACCAGTGTTTTAACGATCAAATGTAGCATAAGTACGTAGTTTGATCACATTGTAGTTTGGAACGCGAATACTGTGATGGGTTGACAGATCACACCACAAATTGAACATGGTCACCCCCCCCCCCTCCATCGAGTGAAATGGTGTTTATTTTTGCAAGCAACACACAATCAATTACGGTGTTTTTTCTGAGTTTGGACTTTTATTACCAGTGTTTTAACGATCAAATGTAGCATAAGTACGTAGTTTGATCACATTGTAGTTTGGAACGCGAATACTGTGATGGGTTGACAGATCACACCACAAATTGAACATGGTCACCCCCCCCCTCCATCGAGTGAAATGGTGTTTATTTTTGCAAGCAACACACAATCAATTACGGTGTTTTTTCTGAGTTTGGACTTTTATTACCAGTGTTTTAACGATCAAATGTAGCATAAGTACGTAGTTTGATCACATTGTAGTTTGGAACGCGAATACTGTGATGGGTTGACAGATCACACCACAAATTGAACATGGTCACCCCCCCCCCCCTCCATCGAGTGAAATGGTGTTTATTTTTGCAAGCAACACACAATCAATTACGGTGTTTTTTCTGAGTTTGGAGTTCAATTACTAGTGTTTTAACGATCAAATGTAGCATAAGTACGTAGTTTGATCACATTGTAGTTTGGAACGCGAATACTGTGATGGGTTGACAGATCACACCACAAATTGAACATGGTCACCCCCCCCCCTCCATCGAGTGAAATGGTGTTTATTTTTGCAAGCAACACACAATCAATTACGGTGTTTTTTCTGAGTTTGGACTTTTATTACCAGTGTTTTAACGATCAAATGTAGCATAAGTACGTAGTTTGATCACATTGTAGTTTGGAACGCGAATACTGTGATGGGTTGACAGATCACACCACAAATTGAACATGGTCACCCCCCCCCCTCCATCGAGTGAAATGGTGTTTATTTTTGCAAGCAACACACAATCAATTACGGTGTTTTTTCTGAGTTTGGACTTTTATTACCAGTGTTTTAACGATCAAATGTAGCATAAGTACGTAGTTTGATCACATTGTAGTTTGGAACGCGAATACTGTGATGGGTTGACAGATCACACCACAAATTGAACATGGTCACCCCCCCCCTCCATCGAGTGAAATGGTGTTTATTTTTGCAAGCAACACACAATCAATTACGGTGTTTTTTCTGAGTTTGGACTTTTATTACCAGTGTTTTAACGATCAAATGTAGCATAAGTACGTAGTTTGATCACATTGTAGTTTGGAACGCGAATACTGTGATGGGTTGACAGATCACACCACAAATTGAACATGGTCACCCCCCCCCTCCATCGAGTGAAATGGTGTTTATTTTTGCAAGCAACACACAATCAATTACGGTGTTTTTTCTGAGTTTGGACTTTTATTACCAGTGTTTTAACGATCAAATGTAGCATAAGTACGTAGTTTGATCACATTGTAGTTTGGAACGCGAATACTGTGATGGGTTGACAGATCACACCACAAATTGAACATGGTCACCCCCCCCCTCCATCGAGTGAAATGGTGTTTATTTTTGCAAGCAACACACAATCAATTACGGTGTTTTTTCTGAGTTTGGACTTTTATTACCAGTGTTTTAACGATCAAATGTAGCATAAGTACGTAGTTTGATCACATTGTAGTTTGGAACGCGAATACTGTGATGGGTTGACAGATCACACCACAAATTGAACATGGTCACCCCCCCCCTCCATCGAGTGAAATGGTGTTTATTTTTGCAAGCAACACACAATCAATTACGGTGTTTTTTCTGAGTTTGGACTTTTATTACCAGTGTTTTAACGATCAAATGTAGCATAAGTACGTAGTTTGATCACATTGTAGTTTGGAACGCGAATACTGTGATGGGTTGACAGATCACACCACAAATTGAACATGGTCACCCCCCCCCCTCCATCGAGTGAAATGGTGTTTATTTTTGCAAGCAACACACAATCAATTACGGTGTTTTTTCTGAGTTTGGACTTTTATTACCAGTGTTTTAACGATCAAATGTAGCATAAGTACGTAGTTTGATCACATTGTAGTTTGGAACGCGAATACTGTGATGGGTTGACAGATCACACCACAAATTGAACATGGTCACCCCCCCCCCCTCCATCGAGTGAAATGGTGTTTATTTTTGCAAGCAACACACAATCAATTACGGTGTTTTTTCTGAGTTTGGAGTTCAATTACCAGTGTTTTAACGATCAAATGTAGCATAAGTACGTAGTTTGATCACATTGTAGTTTGGAACGCGAATACTGTGATGGGTTGACAGATCACACCACAAATTGAACATGGTCACCCCCCCCCCCATCGAGTGAAATAGTGTTTATTTTTGCAAGCAACCCACAATCAAATATGGTGTTTTTTCTGAGTTTGGAGTTCAATTACTAGTGTTTTAACGATCAAATGTAGCATAAGTACGTAGTTTGATCACATTGTAGTTTGGAACGCGAATACTGTGATGGGTTGACAGATCACACCACAAATTGAACATGGTCACCCCCCCCCCCCCATCGAGTGAAATGGTGTTTATTTTTGCAAGCAACACACAATCAATTACGGTGTTTTTTCTGAGTTTGGAGTTCAATTACTAGTGTTTTAACGATCAAATGTAGCATAAGTACGTAGTTTGATCACATTGTAGTTTGGAACGCGAATACTGTGATGGGTTGACAGATCACACCACAAATTGAACATGGTCACCCCCCCCCCCCATCGAGTGAAATGGTGTTTATTTTTGCAAGCAACACACAATCAATTACGGTGTTTTTTCTGAGTTTGGAGTTCAATTACTAGTGTTTTAACGATCAAATGTAGCATAAGTACGTAGTTTGATCACATTGTAGTTTGGAACGCGAATACTGTGATGGGTTGACAGATCACACCACAAATTGAACATGGTCACCCCCCCCCCTCCATCGAGTGAAATGGTGTTTATTTTTGCAAGCAACACACAATCAATTACGGTGTTTTTTCTGAGTTTGGAGTTCAATTACCAGTGTTTTAACGATCAAATGTAGCATAAGTACGTAGTTTGATCACATTGTAGTTTGGAACGCGAATACTGTGATGGGTTGACAGATCACACCACAAATTGAACATGGTCACCCCCCCCCTCCATCGAGTGAAATGGTGTTTATTTTTGCAAGCAACACACAATCAAATATGGTGTTTTTTCTGAGTTTGGAGTTCAATTACTAGTGTTTTAACGATCAAATGTAGCATAAGTTCCTAGTATGATCACAGTGTTGTTCAGAACGCAAAGGAGTGGGTGAGGATTAAGCTTAAACCCATTAAGCGGATGTCTATTATTGAAAACTGTATGTGTTCTTTCTCTTCAAACGTTCACAAATATAGTTTATTCTTATAAACTACCAATTGTGACAATTTGAACTTTCTGTTGATGTTTAATCTTGAGTTATAGGTTGTAGGTTAATGCCTTTGAGCTCAATCGTCACCCACTCCGCAAAGGGCGAAGATTTTGGTGTGTTGACAGATCATACTATCAACTCAAGTTTGATCATTTTATACAGGTCTAAATTGATCACCCCTCTAGGGTGAAACGGTGTTTATTAGATTTGTTTACCTTGGCACTTCGGCGCGCGTTTGACATCGTTTGCATATTCTAATATTTCATTTGCCTCTCTATTGTCTAAGTTCGAATAGCTTTCCAACACGATTTCAGGACTATCGGCGGGCTTCAAAAATTATTTTATGAATCAACTTTTCATATTTTGTTTACAAAAACGAACGAACGTTGAGTTTGACCTTTTTTGTGTTGATTCTGACGTGAATCTCCATACTAGAAGTAAATTTAATAGTCACGTAAAGCTACTATTCTAATGAGGGTTTGTGCACTTTGTCATTGCACGTTTCTGAGTTCTGCTGTGTTTACCCTATTTCACGTGACTTTGCAATTGACTAACAATATTAGTAAAGTTTCACCAACATTTCGTGGAAGATTTATAACAACATTGTTTAAGCTTTGGCTTTGGTTTTGGTTTGGAGCTATTCTCCCTTACATAATATAGTATAGACGGCTTGAAGTTTATTCCACAACCTATGTACGGAATTTTGAAGCAAAAATTGCAACCAAGTTTCATCAAACTTCGCTTTTACACTATAGTGTTGACACTAAAAACAAAAAGCAGAATTTGTTAATCTTTCCGGTCATGTCGTTTTTCTTTGTTTCCTCTATTAGCACTGATAATCTTCCAACGCAAACATCTTTTAGTTTCGTCCTGTTTTCTTCTAAATTAGGGCGGTGCGGGTAGTAGGGGCCGTTCCCAAAAAACTTAAGTTGTGTATAGATGGGGTTTGCTCTCTTTGTAACCTACCTATACGGTGTTGCCCTATACAATTGTGTTTTTAGTTTGATCTTTCTTTTTTCGTTCAAAATTTCTGGAAAATAGCTTCAATCGAGATCGAGTTCCAATGATAGTTTGGTCGGATAAACATGGAGTTACAAGTTTTGCATTGCGTCATCATAATTTCATTTATCGGTGTGGATACTAGGGACAGTTCTTAAAAAACATTTTTTCTGTGTTTAGCATGAAAAAATATAGTCTGTACTTAATATTTAGTGCGTACTTTATATTCTTTTATCACTCTATACAAACTTTATATGTTGCTGATCTCATATAGTACAATGTTGATTTGGTTGCATTATGCATTTGCCTCACATTTTTGTATCCAACTATCGAATTTCTAGGTGATTTAATTAACATTCCATTTTAAGCCGCGGTGTTTCAGGCATCAGCTTTTGGGTAGAAAAACTAGACTACAAAATACAAATTTTCGTCCGATGTTTACAGTTTTGATAATAATGATAGGTATTTTTTGCAGTAGTTTTTCAGCGCAATCTTCAACCCGTTCACAATTCGAACCGGGTTCCTTATTTCGATTTGACCAAAATACCAACAATCGCCTGCAAATCTGTGTACTCTTCTCTGCGTCTCTCAGTTTTGTGTACACTCTCGCCGCCCTATCGCACAATCGGCGTTCCACTGTTTTCGAAGAGATCAACAGTCATTTTTGGAACCATCTTCAATTTCTCCTGCCGTGAAATTCTCTTTGTTTCAGATTCACAGTTTCTGATGTGTTCATAACTTTCCACGCCGTTTTAATTGTCAACTTCGAGCCAATTGTGCAAAATTATACAAACTCGTGCAAATCACAAATATTACAAAATCTTACAAACTTGTGCAAACAATAAAAAAGGCAAACGAAATTTGCAACTTCAGCATTTTACAACCACCAGAAAGGTTCACTTCACGATTAAATTCAAATGTTCTCAGAGCATATCAGGTATTTGGCAGGAATCAACTGTCTGAAATCCTTCTGTATACAAATAAATCTTCTCGTAACGACCCTTCTATTTCTCTGTGTTTTCTACCTCCCTCTTACTTAGTCACAGTATCTCGACTGCTCTGAAAAAACATTTCGTTTACAGAGAATCCTCTCGTATCGACCTTTCCAATTCTCTGTCTGCTTTACCCCTCTCTCTCTCTCTTTCTCTCTCTCTCTCTCTCTCTCTCTCTCTCTCTCTCTCTTTCTCTCTCTCTCTCTCTCTGTGCCGTTCTAACATTGTTGTTTATAAAAAACCAGCACAACGGAATCAACAATTTTTTTAAGAATTGTAGCACTATCTCCATTACAGATGAATCCCCTCGTAACGACCCTTCTATTTCTCTGCCTTCTCTACCTCCCTCTCACTTTGTCACAGTATCTCGACTGGTGTGCCTATTGGCGTGGCTTGGGAAAAGACCACGTGCGACCGGAGTGCAACGGCATGTATCGGTTGAGATTCTCCAAGAGAAGAGGTTGGTATCGTTAATTTCATCCCAACGTGTGATCCTACAGTATGAATGTACAATGAAGCGTGAAACACCGCATGTTTAATGATACCCAGGTTCGGGTCTGAAATGTTTGATTACGAACTTCGGTTCGTTTCTAGTGTTATTCTGGCATCTCATTTTTAATCACAATTTTTACGTCAATCCCACTTTGAGATCAACCTACATTCTGCATGCACACAAAAACAGGTATTTTTGCAAACTGCAATTTGATACGGAGCAACTTTGATTGAATTGATGAAAAAACATTTGAATTTGCAATACTACATCCATCCAGACGTCGTTCCTCGTTCGTTGACGTTTGTCAACCAAGACCTCCAGAACGGCTATCGACGCTATAAGACGAATCGAATAGAACTGACGTCGTTGTCGAGAAAAATGATGGGAATCGGTGAGTCGGATATTCAGGGCAACATTCTCCAAACAGGTGAAACCACTTTCATGAACGTTAGTACACCGCACTACTCGGAGTAGCGACATCAAATCTCTGATTTATTAACTTGTGTTTATTATTAATCTAGAAATTTCATACCCCACGCTCACGTGAACTTCGAAAGCGTGACAATGATAGTTCGCCTGACTTCTCCAGAGTACGTATGCTCTAAGATCCCGGCACCTGCATCCCATCCTGCGTCTCTCGCCCCGCTCCACTATTTTTCGTCTCTTACCTCCCGGCGAAATGTAAGAGCAGAGAAGTAGCGTGTGTTTGAGGAAACGCAGGATTGGATAAAGGTGCTGGGATCTTCTAGCATACGCACTAAGAAAAAATTTAGTTTCTCGCAGAAATATTTAGTTACTTTTTTCACCCATCAAATTTCTGTTGCAGAATCCTGCTCCACGGTTTTCGGAAACTGTAAGGAGTCTGAATTGTGTGACAGCGGTCTCATCTGTAACAGTGCTATCGGACAGTGTTGTGCACCATTCAAACGGTATGACTCATTACAACGATGTACACAATGATAACTTTGCAATACAATATACTTTCGATTGAACACATGACTTTCCATATAGTATGTGGCACTCCAAATGGGTAAATGGAGAGATACATAGAGGAAAAATTCGACGACTACATTGTTGTACATTGCTTCAAGTCGACGCACTTATGAAAAAGAGTTGACAAGATAATTTGAATTGAGACATAAAACCTTCCAACAATATAATAACAAAATCTAAAAAGACTGATTGAATACAAGAAGGAGAAATATAGCATTTTTACCACTTTTATCTGGCTTGGTGGAAATATATCAATCGACCCACTCAGGTATCGATCTACTAACGACTATTCATTACACATCTTAATTGATCTTCATGTTTCCCTGATTAAATCTCTTTCAGTGCGCCAATGGTAAACGTGTGTCCTAAACACTGGGTAAAAATTGGGAACTCTTTTAACCCGAAATACCCCTTTTAGAACCTAATAGTCACTTAACTTGGCCAATTCTACAACTAACCGGGGTTTTAGGTAACCTAATCCTTTTCAGGTAGCCTTTTTTCGGGTTACCTTACTAGGTAACCTGAAAGTAACCTAAAATCCAAATCCGGTTGACGTTCAAAGTAACGGTAAAAACCACAATTTGCGTTAGAAAACCAGGTAACCGGTTTTTCATTTTAGGTTACCATCCAGTTACCTGATGAGGTAACCTGAAAAAAAGGTAACCAAAAAAGGGTTAGGTTACCTAAAAATCCGGTTATATATAGAATTCACGACTTAACTTACCATCTATGTTTTTTGCAGAACATCGATGGTGAACGTGTGTCCCGCGCCCGACTCCCTTCAGATCAGTTGTATCTCGGTCCACCCGGTCAACTGGTGCACATCCCATTACCACTGCCATGCCACGGCGAAGAGGAAGTGCTGCCCCACCCAATGCGGATACAACATATGTGTCTGAATTAGACCCCAGAGGCGAGAGCACCAAATTTTTGATGCAATTGTGCGTTTTGTTATGTTTGTTACGTGAATTCTTGACATTAATAATGTTCAGCGTGAGTGCTCGTGACAGATCGAAATTTTTGAGTTTCTGTATAAAAAGTTACTCCGATTGCAAGCAAACTAGACATTTTCATCGTGGGGCAAGTAGAGGTGATTGGTGATTGTGATTGTGAAAGCAATACTATCTCGTTTGTTTTCAACAAAACAGAAAGTTTTGGAAACCATAGCACGAAGATTCTTCCAAAGAAAAGCTGTTATTTGAAGTGCAAGTGACGACACTTTTTCCTATGTTTTCTCACGTTGAACGTAGTTGTCCTTCAGTGTCTGACCATAAGCCAATCATTCCATCTCATCGCAAAATGATTATCCCATTAAGGTTGGCCTTGGTCAAACCACTATTTTCTCTCTAGAAAAAATCATTTTTTTACTTTTAGTATCACTAATTGTGACTTCATTCACAAAATATCTCTTGTAACTTTAATTTATTGACTTTTGTTGAAAGTTAGTTTTTTTTCTATAGTTTTGTTAAAAACTATTAGTTTCATTTATCATTTCATTCTTAGATTGTTGTATAATAAGTCGTCAGTCTGTCTGCGTTTTATTTTGATGAATATCTTCATTTATTGAGCAAAAATCGATTCTTTTGTTTCTATCATGTTCCATGTTATACAATTGATATGTACTTTAGCGTTCTGCGAACTGTTTTCAACCAAAATTTAGAACAACCAGTAATATTAAACAACTGTTATCTGTGAAATACCCTCGTTTGTAACGAATTTTGTGATAAAATAAACGTTGTTCAAAATTTACACTAACACTCTCGTTCTGTAAGGTAGAATGTTGTGTACTTTCGTTTTGAATTTTTGTGTCATGGTCAAAATACAGTTACCTCTTCATATTTATGCTCAAACCATTATTATTCGTTTGATATTCAACCTTCAGTATTTTCAATTTGAATGAACTTTGTATAAATTTGTACGTTTCCAGAACTTAATGAGAATAATATATAAACTCATAAATGTACATTTCTGAGACAATATTTCTAACACCAAATGAATACTACTTCGCTTTTGAAATATTTATACTAGACTAGGTAATACCTCACGAGCAGATCTCAAGATTAAACATCTGAACACAAATTAACTAAAGTGCAAATGTGGAGTTGTGTCTAGTTTTTTTTCCCTGGAAATATCTACATTCTAATCGAAATAATCATAAAGTCCATTAGGGGAACTGCCTATTACATGAATAATTCAAACGTAATTCAGCTCAGTTTCCATGGGGATCCGAAACCGACATCAACACCTTATGCACACAAAAAAAGAGAAATTTTATAAAAATTTGAATTTAGTACTTTTTAACATGCACTTGCCTGTGACATCTTTCCGTTTATCTGATTTGTTTCACGTGCAAATAGTACAACTTTTCAGATTCATTAAGAAGTAGTTTGATATTTTCTGTCATTTTATGGCACCTTTCTTTTTTCAGATTTGTTTCACGTGCTAATAGTATAACTTTCCAGATTTATGAAGAAATAGTTTGCTATTTTCTGTATTATCATAACGAATCGCAACATGACACTAGTGCAATTGTACCAACCTTCTCTCATGGAAACATTCGTGAGAAACTCAAACTGTAGTTCTTCTCACTTGCACTGAGACGTAGAAAAACGTCATGGTGGGAGTCAGCGTGAAAATGACGAGGTCTATATTTTACGACATCGCGAGGATTAGCACGTAATGGCGGTGCACTCACCTACTTTTTTTTGATTGGTCACTTATCGACCTCGACTTTTTCAACTGATTCAAATGTTTGCAGAATACTTTGCAGAATAATGGCACACTGTTCATAAGTTATTTGTTATTTGTTATGTATTGGCTCAAATTACAAATGACGACCAGCCATACTTCAAATAGCTACGTAGAACTCTAACTAATAACAGAGCCACGTTTTTCTTACATAATTTTTGATCTTCTCATGTTCCTTGTCAGTAAATATATGAGTTTGACTAGCAGTACAGATACTTAAATCTCCGTTGTATAGTGGGCAACCATTCAGAAGTTATATTCTCTCGCAACCATTCAGAAGTTTTATTCAAAAAGCATAGGAATCAAACTACAAAAACAGCGGGTGACATACACCGTATAAAGTTGTTCTTGAATCAGCCTATGAATAGTTTTCCAGTGGTTCTATCAAGAGCATGAAATGTTTTCTACTGACATGAACAAAGAACTAATTCTGCGTGAATAGTTGAATAGAGAAATCCACCGTATTATTGATTATTCTCAATCATTGTGTTCTGCCCATGCGGGAGCACACCTAATTTTTATTTGAAGTGAGAAAAGCCTATGTGGCTTTAAAGTGCAATAGATTTTTCAACCAATGTACCCACCGACACAGACAAAGAACTATTTTCGAGTCTGTTACTAGCGTCGGCCTCTCCCTCTTTTTACCGAATCGAATTCACTTGTACAGTCGTGGAGTCTTTCACGAGTTATCTATTTTCTGCTATTAAATGTTGTTTTATTGTTTATTTATTGGTTGCTAAGATTGTTTTTCTTACCAGCACATGAAATGTTGTTTTGTGAAAGTAGAAAAGGCAATGAGTTCGAGGTTTTGTTGAATAAGATATTTCTTCTTTATGATCCTAGTTAGTACAGTGAACTTGTATCAATGCACATGAGCTTCAAATGGGCTCTTCAATCAAAGTGACTAAAATGATTGCAATGTAGCACCGAACTGTTCTTCCTTCTATATGTTGATCTGGTGTGTGCGCTAGTGGGCGCCGTACGGCACTGAGCCTCGCGGGTTCTGTTCCCAGCAGAGACGTAATGATAACTGTATTTGTCTGTGTGCTCAAGATTATCGATAGGCGTTCACTACATAGTTATTTTTCTCATTTTAAACTTTTTCGAGTGCATCACTCACTGTTTTTTTCTCCATTTTTATTCTACTCCTTCTGTCGCCTTCTTTCTCTCCCTAACTGTCTCTTTTCCTCTCTCTTTCTCTCAATTCCCTCACCCCTCTTATATCACTTCTTCTCCCTGTTTTTCTACTTCGCTTTCTGCCAGTCTCACTTACTGTATTTGTCAATCTCTTCATGTCTGTATGTATATCTCTCCCTCTCTTCCTGTTCCGTATGCCCGTCTGTCCGTCTCTCCCCCCTCTGATCTCTCTCTCTCTATCTCTCTCTCTCTCTCTCTCTCTTTCTCTTTCTCCCTCTCTTCCCTTTCCGTATGCCCGTCTGTCCGTCTCTCCCCTCTATGATCTCTCGCTTGCTCGTCGATCCCGTTATTTGATAGGCAGCTGTGTTGATTCTATTCACTTGGCTCTGATCATATACGTCATAACTTTCAAGTTGATTTCACGACCAAGTTTCCCACTTTTATTGATTTTTTTGCATAATGTTCTTTATCCTGTCAAATGATATCTTTTGAAGATGGTCGCTAACCTCACACAGTGTAAGTACTAGAAAAACTTGCTCGCAACATGTGAAGTATTGATGTAGGAAACAAATAAGCTGAGACTCAGAAAAACTTTTGTCCTACGTGAACATTACGTGAGAATTATAAGCACCCTGCTGACAGCCAGCAGACTTTTTCTTGCGGAGTTTACACTTTTTCCGTGGCACAAAGTTTGCAGGGAAAGCAGTGTGTGTGTTCGGATATTTTAACCTAACTCAAAGAGGAATTAACTAACATCAATTTATTTGATTTTTTATTTTAATTCAGTTGTACACTTCAGATTCTTCTATTGATTTTGATAGTTCATCCAAGTTTTTAACAGACAAAAGGCAAAATGTCCACGTAACACGACGTTAACTTCAAACTCTTATATTAATTTTGATATATTGTCTCACTTTTCAACTCCGAAATACACAAGATAGCATATAGTTTTTTTGAACTTGAACTTTCAACCTTGTAAAGTGGACTCGGACCGACTTTCATTGTCAACTGCAAGTTCCTTTCAACTTGTTACCGCCGAACTACTTTTGTAAACATCTGCGACAAGACTAAGCCCGTGAAACAGTTTGTTTCGTCTATCCAACCGCCCAATATACTACTACATTGTCACGTACAACACGTGAAACACGTAAAACACATTAAGAATTACAAGCTCTAATTCGAAACTTGTTTCTTTTAGTATAACCACAAAACCGCTACATTCAGAATTGAAATTCAAAGCAGCTCCTCATTTACATACTCAATTGGTAACGAGAAACCAGTTTACGTCAAAATACGTGAAACTCGTTTTTTTCGTTTCGTAAATTAAACGCAACTTATTATTGTTACTCTCAGTTTGTTTCTTGGTATTATGTTCATTTATTCATTCAAAAAAGATTGTTTGTGCCAAAAGTCTAACAAAACGTGAAACAACTATCTGAACCCTCAATTTCGTGCAACGATTGCGATCTTCAACCTCTTAACTTTATCCTTAGACTCAAACTGGTTTTTTGGACTTTTGCCACTTCTTTTTGTGGAATTTACACGTTTATTTATGGTAATGTACTTTGTGTTCTTCAACCAAAACTTGTTTCATTGTGGTAAATACATCCGAACTCGAAGTTGTTTCGATGTTCTACGTCGTATTGTTATTCTATTCTGATTTTTCTGTGTTTTGAACGAGCTTTTGGTCGTTAATTTCATTCACAGAAGCACTGAGCACAATTTCTACCCTTGATGTTTCAGGTTCCAGGATGGAAAAAGAAAAGTTACAATCACCGGAAGATTTGCACCATCGTGAGTGCTTTAGACTATTTTCTGAGCTGGGAGTGAGATTGATAGTTTTTGAGGATTTCAAATTATAGAAAAAAGGCCCTGCAATAAGAATTTGTGTATTTGTAGAGAACGGTTTGCTTTTATATGTCCTGTTTCTCTCCTAGAAGCGGGCAGTAACCACTCAAAAACCACATCATAAAAACAGATACACAGTAGTCTGCACAATTTCCTGGTTTTTTGTTGACAAATTCTCAGTTTTCCAGCTTTCATTCATCACAAAAGTCGTCGACTGCACATTGTTCTACTGTTGATGTTTGGATATTTCTGTATGGGATTGATTACAACCAGTATAGGAATCACACTGAATTGTATGATTAATTCCACCGCGATAGTATTGGAGGTACAGGAGGAAGAACACTTGAAGTGAGTTAAAAATTGTGAATAAAGTTATTGTTTTGAAGAAGCCATTCGTGAACCTATACAGCTCAGTTTGTTTCATTCTGCTGTTTTTGTAGTTTGATCCCCGTACAGATTCAGCTTCTGTCCTGCCTCTTGATTGCTACTCAACCTTGAACAGTGGTATTGAATGGAAAAGTCTTGTGCAGAGCCAAATTCTATCAACATGATTTTGTTACAGCAGAAACTGTTCAGATTCTACCAATCATTTAATCTTGATATGTTGTGGAACTTTCTACTATTTAATTGGTTTTCAGTATTTCCATCCTGGTCTCCGACATTCCTGATGCGGGCTCATCACAGACTTGCGCTCTATTGGAGGCGTCAACTATAAATGACTATGGAGTGAGTTAGAATTTATAATTTATTTGTTTTCTGTTCTGAAAATGTAAACAATGACAAACATAAGAAACGGTTAATAGTGACCATGAGATATTAAGTTGTAGCGAAATCAAACAAAAGGTTCTCGTGTTATCAGTTTTCCGAAAGAACCTTCATGGAATAGAACAGAAAAGCTTGACAAAACCTGTGGGAGATACAGTTGTAGTGAAGCTGCAAAAAACGGCGCAAAATGTTGTAATATTAATTATTTTTCAGAATAATGTTCGATAGGAGATATTACAATAGGATAGTTGTCATAACATACTACGGGATTTTCTTCAAGTTTTCCAAAGCTAGCCGGTAGAACAGCTGTTTATAGGTTGGAAAAAGATATTTTCACGGTCCACAAAATTTCGAATTCTCTAACGGCATTGTTTGATTTCGAAGTTTCAAATTAGTGAGTTGGGTTAATTTTTGCATGTTCTCAGGGCTCTTACGATTGGCCAGTCCAAATACAAGGATACATTATCGGAGCTACGTTTGTCGGTTAGTTGTTCTTTCTGTGAGGTGGTGAATATGCGCCAAATTCATGATTGTTTAGTTCTCCACTTTTTTACTGATTTGATTGAATGAGAAATATGGTTGGAAAAAAGCCTTTTATCCTGAGGCTCTCAACCAGCAAAAGTGCGTCATAGTCTACATTTTCATTGTTGCTATCTCTAATCAGTGCACATTTCTAGTCAATTGATCTATCAACTGATAGAATCAAGCTTCGGAGTAACAAACAAACTATTCTGTAGGCGGAATGCTGGCCACCCTGCCGGCAGGTCTGGCGATCGACCGAACCTCCGTGCGACATCTTCTGCTCTACGCCGTCCTCCTCCTCTCTTTCTCCTCTCTGTCGGTTCCCCTGATGGCAGAGCATATGGGACCATGGGCCATGGTCGGGCTCAGGTTTCTCATGGGAATAGGAGAGGTGAGTTTTTCTACAATTAAAAAATCTATCACGTATTTCTAACCCTTATTCAATCATCTTTTCTTGTAGTTTGTTCCCAAGTCAACAAAATAGTAATCATTATTGTATTTTTCACATTATCAAACTGTTACAAGATTTAGTTTTGATCTGAGTTTTGTTGTAAGAAATTCTAAAAACTTCATTCAACACTGTTATTTCAAACCGATCAGTATTCTTAGGGCATGATGATTCCCGGCCTGGGCGGCATGGTCACCAGATGGGTTCCACTGCACGAAAAAAGCATGGCTGCCTCATTGTTCACGTCGGGGAGCCAGCTGTCAGGTACTATTCTCCAAATCTCTCTATATGTGCTTGTTAATGTATCGTTTATTGTAACGACGAGTGGAAAATTTCGCTGTTTTCATAATCTAAAAAGGGTATCCGTTGAAAGTTAACGAGAAATACCTTGTTACTCATCGTTCATCAAAATAATTAATTGAATCGGTCTGATCTTTCTGAGAATCACACAATCAGCTATACTTTGGTTCCGTTCCAGGTATCATCGGCAACCCGTCGGCCGCCGCGTTGTGCGACAGCTCGGTACGGTGGCCCGCTGTATTCTACATAGCAGGTTCGGGAACTTTACCACTGAATTATTGTATTTTTTGTTTGTTTTATCTCCATTAGGGTTCCTTCAGGGGTAGTGTACAAAAAATGCACATTTCTATGATGTGGTTGTAGTCTGATTCCTATCCTCTAGTGTTTAGGCGCTAAGCATTCTTTAGGACGTGTTTGGTGATTAGTTTCGAGATTCGCATGCCAATTACGCCAGTTGTTGTCAATTTTTCGCCTGTTTTGGGACTCTTTAAAGGAGTCCGGTAAGCAACATGGTTTCTCGTAAAGCTGCTGTATCCTACTTTTGATTGGACGCGTTGCGTGTCGCACGGCATTGTCATGTGAATGTCACGTGGACTGATCATGAAATGATTTTATTAGGAATATGTATGAGATGAGAGCATATTTCCAGGTGCTCTCGGACTGATCTGGGTGGTTCTCTGGCAGCTCACGGTGAACAACTCGCCGGGAAACAGCAAATGGATCTCGGACAGGGAGCTGGAGTACCTGGAACACCATGTACCGAGACCCGATAGAACCGAGAAGAGAAGGGTAAGTTGACAAATCGTGAATACAATACATTTGTGTTTCAGTTTAAATTGCGTTACCCGAAATTGTGAAGATGCCTATGAGACAAAAAACTCACGTTTTTGTGAGTCTGCTGTGTTAATGTGGTTTGACCTCATGGAGAACTGGTCGAAATGTTTAGTTTTGAACTTTCCATGTATCAAATTGCAACTTTCGCACACCCCATGCATATCTCGAACAGAGAACTTATGGATGCTTTGGAGTTCACTGATGTTGTACTTTCTTGTTTGAACGTTTTATATTCTGACTGTGAGTCTTTTGATATCTTTGATGAACTCTGAATTTTTTGAGAAGTATTTGAACTATTATTTTTCAGGGCACACCGTGGAAGGAGATGTTGACCTCACCCGTATTCATTTGTCTGTTGTACTGTAGCGTAATGGCCAATATGATGCTCACGTTGATTCTGGTCTATATCCCCGGATACTTCAAAGAAGTTCTGTTTCTGGATGTGAAACAGGTACGTTATTCCATTATGTTGAAAACGAACAAATTATGATTTCTTTTAAGGTAACTCTCTCAAAGGGTGCGGGTTCGCAGCACTCAGACACAACCTGGGGTAGTTAGAAGGGGACATACTGGAGCGTGGCTGTTGGTTCAGGCCTGGCTCAAAGAGTAGATCCCGCGCGCCAAAAAAATTAGTGAGTAATTTAAATCTAAATGCATAAATCTTCCCTCATTATTTGTTGAAAGACACATAAGTTTTGTTTTCAGAACATGGGACTTAGGGGAGTACATAGTCCCGAGTTCTCTACCGCAAGAAGTGGTACCAGATTTTCCACGGCTAAGTGCCATGGAATTTTGTCATAACAGTACGTATCAGACTTTAGTGCCAACCATAACTGCGTCCTTATATTAGAGTCGCCATATGATCGTGGTCTGTCTCAGTGTTGTACCCAACTTTTCGACTTTCTGATCTTTCGGATCTCCATTTATAACGCACAAAAAATCTACATTGCCGTGAATTTGCACTCTATTTGGTATGCTTGGTTCATGACTGTCTGACCAAATATTTGATTGATGACAAATGCAGAACCTACTCTATGAACAAACACACCAAATATGGCCGAACTTGGAATTCATGGGTCTTGAAAATAATTCTAGCCAGAATCAAAATCTCGGTTCAAATTTGATGCGTTTTTGACTTACTAGAGGAGATGATTGCTAACAGCTTCATCTTTCTTAGGCGTTCATAGTTTGATAGGTTTCATTAGTTTATACGGGTTAATTGTAGTTTGCTATCATATAACTTCAAACTTTTCTCAACAAATTCGATTGGTTCTCATATTTGTCTGAAAAGGTTTTTTGAATCACTTTCGAGAAATGGGACGTCTATCCTTTCAAGTTGAAGTGGATGCGTGGTGCACATTTCGCATCATTAGCCAAACATCACATTTTGATCAAACAAAGATGGAAAGGCCATGGGCTCGCCCTATCGATATATGAAAAGAACCACATTTGTCTCAGGGAACTGGCGATTTTTACGTTAATAGAATGAATATTGATTAGTAGTTAAAAATTCGGAGTTGAAATTGTGTTCTCAGTATCAAAATGTGTTCAGTGAAAGGTGCCACTTAAAATCGTTTCCACCCTGATTAAAAACGATTTAGTGTTGTTCTTAGTGATTTGAATCATCTAGACATTCTCGACGTTTCACAACAATGTCTAGCTCTTTGTTAGAGGCAGCCCAGCTTTCTGCATAAAGTCATGTTATTTGCAAGATCCATTGGCCAGTAGCTTGAGGATAGCATTTTTGTAGTTTGTACCCTGGTTTCGATGATTGTTCTCATATTGCTCAAATTCAGTTGGTTTTTATTTTCTTTCTGTTTCAATATGTAATTCACAAGCTTGCATGTAAATAAATAAATAAATCAAAACCTTAGTTTGCCTCGATTTCAGAATGGAACCATGACTGCCATCCCGTTGGTGGTGAACCTCGTCGTGAAGCTCGTCTGGGGTTTCATGATGGACCATTTCAAACGTAAGAAGATTCTCACACCCACGCAAGCTTGCAAGCTGTCACAGGCGATATGTGAGTTTTTGATCTTGTACCTGATACCGTATCTCAACTCGTGAGAAATCTTTTCGCGAGATTTTATCACGACCAATGAGGATTCTCATCTGCCATGCAGTTTTCCATATTGAGTAGAATATAACCGAACAGTCTTATCGCGAACGTCATTCTACTACCATTATCGGCTGTGAGTAATAGGTGGGTTTGCATCGTTTGATATTATTTTCAGCCATGCTTCTGATCTCGACGTCGTTCCTGTGTCTCGCCTACCTCGTCGACTGTTCCACCCCCACCCTGGCGGTCCTGCTGTTCTGCGTCCTTTGTGGCGCCTTCGGACTGTCGGTCTCGGGTTTCCTCACCTCAATGCTGTCGATTGCGCCCTATCATATTGGAGTGATGGGCAGTATTGCGCAGGTTATAGGTGAGAAATTATAATCTTATTTATATCAATGTTGACCCATCACATCGAAGTCATGGGCAGTATAGTCGTCGCCAACAGAAAGGCGGAAGGGTACTGTATATCTCACTTTCCGCTGTGTACGCACACGTGTCCTCGATTCCAAAACAAGCCCGTTATGTGCACTAATAGCGCAGTGGTTAGCGGCCTGCTACAAATCGTTTGCCCCCAGGTACGATTCCCGTGAGCGACAGAAATTTATAAATTTGGCACCCACCATGTTGCCCAAATTAGAGGCGAGCAGGTATAATATCGATAATGAACATAATGACCTATCACAATGAAGTTTAGGTGAGGTTACCCTGTTATTATCTGTGCTTTTACTGTACCACAGAGTTCACTTGTGAGCAAACCAGTAAGAACCATACACGGACTCTAAATTCTTATTATTATTATTGGTGTGTAGTTTGGGATTTCAGGTTTTGGCGGACGGATAGCAACCCCGCAGCTCATGACGTACTTCAAGAAAATTGTTAGTTTAAAGTAAATTTCATGTGAACTCCATCTTCATTACTCTATGTTTTTTTTCAGTTTGCGACTTTTCTAATTTTTTGTTTTGAGATAAAACAACTATTTGTATATATTGCATAGCTGACAGCGTGCGTGCGACCAACGTCGTTGTCACACTATAGTTTGTTTCACCAACTTATAACCCTCTACAGTAATATTCTCAAACTTGCAGGCCAACGTTTGGTATGTTGACGTTTTTGAATGTTCTTTAAATTTTCGTGATGTCTTCTTCATCTTTACTACTACAAACTTTGAAAGACTAAGACAAAAATAATGAATAGGTCATTAGAAAACACCTCCTGAATACACGACGGATTACTGTAGAAAGCCATCGATTGGTGAAACACAGTACACCTCACTTCATCAAAACAAACACGACTCACCTCGTACAATTGCCTGTTTCAAGATCAAAAGGCTAGGCAACGGAACAAATGCGTTAACGAGAATATACTGAGTTGCCGGAAAACGGGTTCATACTCGGTCGATACAATTTAACCTGGTATACAGGGTACTGCTGAGGAATGGAAGGGCATTCTTGTCGTCTACGCCGTGCTCAGTTTCGTATGCGCCGTGGTGTTCACCATCTTTGGATCAGGTACATCTTTTTAAATTTTTAGAGTTTGGCGTCATTTTCTGAGAAAAACTCGACTCGGCAGTGACATTCTCGTTTAATCATAAGTGTTCAGGAGGGAGTGTTGAGCTGTAGTTCGAACTGAACACACCACAAATTACGCGTTCCGGTCAAGAAGCCACCGTATTGGCGCGTTTCGTAAAGAGTAGACTCGTCTCATGCCGGCTAATGTTGACGCGAAAACAAGAATGTCGCTGCCAAGTCTAATTGCACACGAGATGTTGCCTGTAAGAACCGGTGTTGTTGCGAGTTTTTGCTGTTTCTGCGCTCAGCAAATCCAAATATGGTTCAACCTTTATTTTGAACTGAAATGTACTAGGAGTTTTCGTTTCAGGGGAAGTTCAACCCTGGAACAATGTGACCAAATCAAAACCGGAACGGAACAACGAACTGGTGGACCGAAAAGCGTTGTTGGAGATAAACTCGCAAACAAAAGCATGAGTATAATATACGTAAATTGAATAGTCACGTGAATTCAGCATTCTAATGAGGCATCGTGCACTTTGTCGTGGCACATTTGTGAGTTCTGCTGTGTTTACCATGTTTCACGTACCTATGCAATAGACGAACAGTTTAGAATATGTAAATTTCTGATTGTTTTTTGCTTTGGCACAATTTTGAAGCACTTCAATATATACTTTAAGAGCATTTATAAACATTTAGCATTTAACTTAGGAGTATGATATCTGTCTCGTTTAAAATTTCGTTCCATTTAGAAGAATATTTCGAAAGGTGACACCTCCAATTTGAACGGGATTACAAAACATATCTACTGTATTGTGAAATCTGTGATTTGCATAACATAATTTTAGGTTTTCTCCGTTTGTTGTTTCAAACTGTTTTCATTATATAGCCCTATTTGTTTGTTAGTAGCTAACAGAATAGATCATTCAAATGATCTTGATTGAAGCATACTTATACAATATTTGTGGAATTTGTTTTCAAGTATAAAATGTAACTTTTTTGTTTCAACCAAACATGTAACTTCTCGGTTTTGTATTTACATGAAGTGACCGAGTGAACATCATAATAACCGAATAATGTTTTCTGATTATCAATTTTCTGTAATCTATCTGAAAAGGGATTCGTAGGAGAATCACGCGACAGTTTTTGTATATTCTCATTCTTCTGTGTTTGTAGTTTGATCCCGGTTCAGTTGAGAGTTCTCTGAAAAACCGCTGCAACTTAAAATACCGGACTCGCCGATTTTGCAACTTAAAATACCGGGGTCAGCCAGATGTCGCCTGTACTTTTTGAAATTCATAAGGAGATGCAGGCTAATTCGACACCAGTATTTAAACCTGCATTTTCTCCGGTATTTTAAGCTGCCAGCGTTTTCAAAGTTTTCGCCGAATTCAGTGATCTATCGGATCGTACTAAAACTTAATACTTCAGCCCGCCTTCATCTATACTATGTTTCACCAACCGATGCGCTGCTATAGTGGGTGCCGAACTTATAAACTTCTGTCTCTGGCCGGAATCGAGCCTGTGAGCAAAATATTCGTAGCAAAGTGCTAACCACTGCGCATTAGTGCACATCAACTCATTATTTTGGTTTCAAACTTCCGGAGATGATGTGGTAGAACTGTAGAAGGCATTATACCAAAATTTGATGAAAATTCCAAAAAAGGTCAACACTTTAAACTTTGACCTGCAACTTTGAGTAGATCACTGTGGAGGGTGACAGGTGGATGGAACTGACTATAGCTCGACTGGAGAATAACCGTAATCATTCGATCAAAACAAAACATGATAATACAACTTCATTGAGTTCATTAATAGCGTACAAAGTACGTACATATTGTTTGCCTGACTGGTAAACGTTGTGAGCACAGTTAATATATCAAAGTCTAGCAATCAATAATGATAATAATAATACTAATGATATAAAAGGACTTGAATCAATCCAGTGGACGATGGGAGGCAATCAATGTTTGAGCGAAATAGAGCTATCTGAAAATTACCTAGTTTATGTAACTAACCTCACACACATTGTAACTGTTACCTACCGTATACGGTTTAGCCTACCTGATCTCACTGTGTTTGTAGTTTGATCTCGTTTTTTTTCAGGCAAAACTCATAAATTACGATTTTAATGTGTGTTGACATTCCCACAGTGAGATTACAAAACTTACATTGCTTCGAAAAATCGTAAATGTTATTCGGAAAAGACTACGAGTTTAAATTAGATTTTTTCTCTTTACTAAAAATGATTCAAAAGATTGGCAGTACACAATAGTTATAAGCAGTTTTGTATGTGTACTGTAGGACTGTTAGTAGAGAAGACGTCGACTATACCGTGGATAGTTCCTGACATCTTAGTCTCGTAGTGTCTTCTGATCGGTGACGTCAGAGGTGGCATCGGCGGCGGCCTTCTCGAACAGACGACCCAGGTGCTCGTTCATGGGACCGGCTGCAACGGATATCGGTTGGTATCGATTGTATCGATTACTCGAAGAAAAACTTAGTTTTAGTTCTGCTATTTTCTTGAAAACCTAATAGTTTTAACTCTTTTACTACCGGGATAAGGACAACTTTATCACTAGTAGATTCGAGAATATATGCCGGTACAACTTTAAAACTTTAGAGAGTTTCACGAATTGGACTCAAAAGTGTAGTGGAGTGCAGATAGAACAAGCTTACCGATAATTTCAATATAAGTTTTTTTGGAATATCGATTTTCTGAAGTTAATTACCGTAGTCAATGTCGCGGACAGTTTTCTCGGCACTCAGTTTCACCGCATCAATGCTGCGATCGACACCTGAAGGCAAATTGCACCCCTGTCAGAGAAACGGTGAGAGAACACGCGAAGGAGAGAGACGCAGACAGCAAAAGACAGACAGAGGAGCAATCAGCCAACAGCAAGCCTTCGTTTATTACACGTGAAATTTCACGTAAAACGTGAGACAATAGCAATTCGTATTTTTTCCCGATGTTTTTCACACGTTTCACTTGACCAGAGACTTCACTAGTGGTAAAATGCGTGAAATTGAGACGTTGTAAACAATATGAATCGTAAGTCAGTTCTTTTATAACTGTACGGTTGTTTACCGCCGTAAATACGTAATGACTGGTATGCACCGTAATTGAACTAAACACACACCAGACCAGAGTACGTATGCTAGAACAACCCGGCACATTCATCCCATCCTGCGTCTCTACAAACAAACGCTATTTCTCTGCTCTTACGAGTTGCGCGAAATAGTGAGGCATAGCGAGAGACGCAGGATGGGATGAAAGGGCCGGGATCGTCTAGCATACGTACTCTGTACCACACGACTTTGCAGTTTGTAGTTTCATTCCAAACTCACCGTTTCTGAGCTGTTGCCACGTGTTCTTCAGCTGGTTTCCCATGACCCTGACGTCCTGGTCAAGACCGGTCTCGTCCAGAGACGCCTTGAACTTCGCCACGACGTCCTTGATGGCGTTTAGCAGCTCCGAGTTCGGCTGCAAGTACGTGAAGGTGCGTGAGGGCACGTGAACGTTACGTGAGTGTACGGGTCTGCTAGTTGGTGAATGAGTTGTGCTGATTTCTTTAGTAGGTCAGATCGGACATTCGAGAATTTGTGCAGTTAACATTTGATTCGAACCCGTCTTTACAGGAAGTCAATGCAGTTACAAATGTTGTTGGTGATGTTAGTCGTAAGTATTGTCAGTTGCGAGCTTGGTGATCAAACGAAATCACGTGATCACAAATAACACTTAGTTTTATTTTTATATTTTATTTATTTTGAAGTGTTCCGTTTGATATTACATAAATAATCTGCAACTAACATTGTACCACTAGACGTCTAACAAATCGGTTTCAAAGGACATTTTGCTCGCTGTTGAGCGAATTGGTAAGTCGTGATGTGTTTGCTTTGTTACGGTGCTTGGAAATTTTTCCGATACCTTATAAATGTTTGAGTAGGACTAAATACAATTGTTATTTTAGTTGGATTTGGCTGTTGCTTGCGGTGGAGTGGAGGGAATAGTGCAAGTTATAAGTTATAACAAAATGAGTAATCATAAAGTGTTAAGTAACTTAATCTGGACACCTTCTCCATTCAGTAGTACGAAATCGATTTGTGAAAAAGGAATGATATCTAGGTTAATTTTCAATGTAGTATTTCCCTAGATATTCGAATCATCTCTCGTATCTCTCAATCTATTTGAAACGTATCAAAAGAAACTTTGCTATTTTGTGCACTTGGGATAACTTGAATCTACAAGTTGCAACGAGACTGGCAACATATCAACAGTATTGGATATTTCTACACGTTATTGGATATTTACACCCGCATTAGGCATTGGACTAGCGCATAGTGATGTTTCAAGCAAGAACAACACACAGGCCAGACATGCACACAGAGGGAAACAAGCTGTTACAGTATCCAGGTCAACTTGCACATTCCGTGCCTACCCAGAGAAATTCGATGAGCGACTGCGGTGGTCGCGGCGCGGGCGACGTCGTCGTCGTGGTGGTTCGAGCGGCGGTGGCGGTCGTTTTCTGTAACCGTCTGCTGCCTCTCGGTTTGAACGTTCTCTCGACGACTCTAAATGGGGGAATCGTTCGTGGTATAATCGGTAATGGTTCGCTCGGTTTATGTCTGCAAATGAACCTCGGTAATGAAGATGACGTTGTCGTTGATGACGTCACTTCCAGTGTAGTCGATGACGTGGTCGTGGGGGGCGGAGTCAGCTTCTTCCATTTCAGTTTGCTCATCTCCTTGATAACGGGCCGGCCCGATCCAAGAGGAATGACCGGACGAGGACCAGGCGAAATGATTCGCGGCCGCGTGTCAACGGAAATGACTTCCGGTCGCGTTCCCAGATTTTCGGGACCCGGTGTGGGTAGCTTGGTGGTGGCGGCCGGGCCCTTGGTGCGGATCGTAGAATAGATTTTGCTGAGCGATCGCGGTTTTTGGGGCGTGGCCCACGGTCTGAATGGCGTGGAGGTGGTGGTGGATGATAACGTGGTGGTCCTGGCGGCGGTGGTGGTTCTAGCGGCGCTGGTGGTAGTGGGCTTTTTGGAGGTCCTCAGAAGAAGTTTGTGATACCGTTTCAGCGAGGACTCATACGGCATCTGCGAAAGAAGAAGAAGCATTAGAAGCGGAAAAAGAAAGATGGAAAACGAAACAAAAATAAAGTGCAGAAAAAGTGACATGCATGAAAATATGGAAATTTCGTTTCACGGGAAAATTGAAAATTCGGCCAATACGTTATTTTGCTACACTCTCACTTTTTATGATTTTTGAGCTTGGTTACGTAACTCAAGTTATCTAACAGGTATGTAGATGGACAACTTTTCATTTCCTTCCTTGAAGAAATACTCATTCAAACGTGTAGAGTTTGAACACAGAAATTTTCTGACTTAAACCTCTGACTGGAAGTTTTGTTGTCAGTGTTTTTTTACTCTTTCTGGGCTTTTTTGGAACAAAAACTGTGTCGTGGAGTGCTCGTGATGTGAGTAAAGTGTGAGAATGAAATATCAAGAAGGACGATCACGTGGCTTTCACGTGTGATTAAAAATACTTCTATGAACATTCTAAAAAAGTAGAGCTGACTGGAAAAAATGGCCTGAAAATTTTCGACGTTTATGACGTGTATTAACGGAAATTTCTGAAAACTGAACAATTGTGAAGTGCGTTGCTTGTGATGGTTAGAAACAGAAACAAAGATAGCATTAAAAGATTTATCAGAGACATTTCCATGAACCAAAAAGCGTCGTCAAAAACTCTGATAAACCGTCTAATGCGATGAAATGTTACGTGCATGCGAAGAATGTAACATAAAACCCCGAAAAAAATATTAGAGTTCAATTTATCGATTGATTAACTATTCTTTTTCATAACCAATCACTAAAATGAACCATCATCTTGGAATCAGCATGAAGCTTGGAACAGAACTAATAACCGAATCTACCATAATACTGATAAACCTGCTAGGATAATACTGTAGTCAAAGATCAAAACTGAAGTAGAATTCAAGATGAACCCGATAAACTAATCTACCCCTAGAATTTTGCAATATGCAAAATATATGTCGAATATGCGTGAAATGTGAAAAATAAATCATCAATTTGTGAATGCTCGCTGTCCAACTTTAACGAAATTCTCACGTTTCACGCAACTAAAAGTTTCAACAGTTCTATATTAATCCTAACAATTTTGCAATATGCAATACTCTACAATTTTGCAACATGCAATACATTCGAATGCTTATAATGTTATCTATTTCATTCTAACGTGCACTCTTGCGCAATGACTTTGGGATGAGTACTTTCTAGAGAACATATAGGTTCGACTTAAAGCTTGCATTCGCCTGTTAATATAACAAAACAAAACAGAAGATTCGAATTCATAATGTAGGGGCCCACGTAGGAAATTTGATGACTATACATGACTACTTTAGCTCAATTAAGTAACCATCCCGCTACTGTTGGCCAGCCTACTACCTTGTTAACGTAGTAAATCATTTTGGCCCTACCGTACCAGTTGTGCAACTCTTTTTTAGATTCGGCAAAGTGATTTGTTAACAGTGATGCCAGTGGGTTAGGTGTAGTTTTAAGGTGACGGTACGTGTAGCGTGTACGTGGAAAACGTGGCAGTGTCCATCTACTCACATCCTGACCGCCCGGGTAGCGTCTGGCCGGCATGCCGATGTGGGCGGAGGGACCGTGGGAAGAACCGATGGGACCGTGGGAACCGACTAGCGTGGGAAGTGAGCCCGCCTCCGGGTAGGACGTGCGAGAACTACCGTAGTTGGGGTAGCTGAAACGATGTATTTGCTGTGAAACATCCATACACATTATTGTAATGAGCTTTTCGGTTGGAAACTATTGGTTTTGGGGGAGGTAAGTGGAAATGCAATTACTCTCAAACTGTTATTCGTTTACCCCACAAACAAGGTTTGCAATCTAACTGAGTTAATCACAACAAGATTAATTCACAAAAACAAAATGTTCGGTTCCCCTTTGATAAATTTTCCCAATCGACTTTCATTTTTTTTTGTGCCAGTCCAGTCCTCCAACTGCCCTGCCCATTGAGAAGCCCGCCAACCCTCCACTGCTGTTCCATGGATAGTTTTGGTTTGTATAACTTTGTTCTGTACATGTTTTTCTTTTAAAATCAACACACGTGATAATAATTTGCCATTGAAATTGTCTGTCAAATAACGAGTTGATGAATAAATTATTATTATTATTATTATCTCACAGTCAATATGTGCCAAGTCACGCAAAATTAATGTTTTCGCTGTCGTTGACGTTGGACGTGTCATGGGAATATACCACGAGATTCTATTCAGGGAGAACCCACGTACGAATGTTTAAAAGTGTGCAAACTGCAAGTGGTTTACGGAATGAACGTACCCCGAAAAGGCGTTGGTTCGCTGTGCTGCAGGCATGTCCACTCGGTCATACGGTTCCCTTCTTTCGTAGGGGAAAGAGGGGGCGGCCGCCGGTTTTCCCATCTGGTACCAGGCCGGGATCGACGCCGTTGAGGCTGCTGAAACTATAAATAAATAACAACAGAATATCAGTGATAATAATAATAAGGATGAGTGGTAATAATAAATGGATGTAACAGTTAACTACAACGGTAAAACGCGATAACGCGTAACAACGGATCATGTAGCAAATTAGTCAAACTACAGACGACTACATAGCCAACAGTTTTTATACCGAGTTCGATTATCGAGAAACTGAATCATACTAGCTTGAGGGAAGTGAAGCAACATTTTCTAGTGTCGTGAGTAATCATGGCCAAACGTTGAACGATGCTTTTAGTAATTAAACATACAAGATGAGTTGAAGCATGGAGATTTTGTTTTGCAGACGTGAAGCATTTCATAAAATTTTGGAATGAGTGTTTGAGATGAACAATATTCAATTTTCGTTTTCAAAACTCCAAATGCGGTTTGACGATTATATGAAAAACATGTATCCCTTATGTAACATGAATGGTTCTGTTCTATAAAAGTTGGCCAAAATATAAAAGGTGGAATAGTGTAAGACCGACCTGCGTTCCTGTTCTGTGCATACTGTGAGAAGGAAACTGCCACCACGGCCAAGAATATGGACAACCTGGAAACATATTAAGCTGGACTTTTCGGCTGAAATGATGACTGTACAAACATTTTTATTTAAAACTTATGTAGTCATATTGACAATGCTCACAGCGAAACTTGAGTTGTACTGTATACTTGCTTGCTCCAATTGAACGAGCAGAAGGTATCAAAACGAAAAGTTATACCTTGACTTACTCTTATATTTGGACGAGAACTAAACTTAAACTACCAAGAACTATTTTGTCTTTAGGGTACCCTTCAATTCTCGGAGGTTGGAAACTATATAGGTGTCGTACACACAGGACAACTAGGATCTACAGTAGGCTCTTTGATCTATTCGAGTGTGTACCAGCCCCACGCTCGACAGTAGAATAACTCCATAATTTGAATAACAACTTAGCTCGAATGATCTCTTCGCTTTTCACATTTGTCACTCACTATCTGGTTCTACACAGCAAAACTTGAAGTATACAGTACTATATGTTCCATCTTACGGTGACACCGTACCTTCTATCTTATGGTGAAAACTGAATTGGAGTCCTACAGACCTGCCTCCACCCTCCCACTTCAAGGTACTCATCTACACAGCAAAAGAGGGATATACAGTAGTATTCCTTCTATGCTTTGATGAGAACTAAATATAGTTCTCAAAGATCAATTCTAATCCCATTGTCCGTGCGCGTGTCTATGTTCTGTTTGTTTTTCCTTTTTCCTACAAAGAGCCGCGTGATTAGAGCTCTTGACCGCTGAAATCGGCACGCTTCGCCGGATTTCAATCAATCGATACTGATTGTGAAATCATGATTAGTCAAACTGAAACGTACCTTCAGTGTCACGTGTGAATGTGAGACTGTGTGTTGTACTTAACTACTCTATCGCCTTTAAGATGAAAAGATGTGAATTATGTTTAACTCTGCTATATTCAAATACCGTTAGAGAATCGCTCCAAAAGTCGATGTGACAAGTACGCTGATCACCACCAACGATTCAACGTGAGCGAACAACAGATGAGAAGGTAATTACATATTAATATTTCCAGTTATTGTCGAAACAGTGAGTAGTACGACGTTCAAGAAATAGCTACAGTTTCTAACCAACTGATTCATTTTAGTTCATTTCACTATCAGTTAATACTTTCTCGGAAAAAATTAAACATCAATAATGAGCTCAACTCATGATTTCAACGATGTAGCTAATTATCTTGTCAGACTGCGGTTGAGGAAAACTATAATTGAATAGAATGAAATAAACATCCGATCACGTGATCTACTGAAATAACGTTGATAATTTTAACTTCAGTTGCATCTTGGTCCCTAATTCCTACACTCCCTAGTTCCTTTGAACTTCTGCTTGAAAGGAAGTGCCGCTGCTCCGTTTTTCGTTTCCGTTCCTTTTTTGCGAGGGCGCGGTCACTCAAAAATGTTGGTAAATACGCGAGAAGGCAACACTTTGCACGGAGTTTGCGCCGACACGAAAACTAATCACGTCTTTTGAGGAAACACTCGGCGAGCAAATACATTCTATACGACGAGGAATTCTGGAGACTACGCAAAATATAAAAGTTCAAAGGGACCGAAATCTAAAAAAGTTCCTGGTAAGAACTCTCAGTGTCTGATTATTATGTTACTTTTTGAAGTTTTTATGAACCGAAAATGGAGTAAATTGTCAAGAAGATAATACAAAATTTTATTTCTTATAGTGAGTGGAGTGAAAATTATTTTGTTTGAAAAGGGGTGCACCTTGTAAACATACTTTTTACGTGATATCAACTTGTAGAAGTGTTTCAGAATGTTGCGCAAATCAATTTATCGTTGCAAAACTTTGCAATGAGAGGATTTCAATCCGATTCCATCACATAACTCTCTGAGTTGTAATTTGATGTTTGAACACCGTACAATTTTCAAAATTTCGACTTGAACGCATAGAAATCAAGTGTCAAACACAGCAGTACGAAATGAAACAACTGTGGCTGCTACAGCACTAAAACGGAGTCGGAGTTAACTTTCAGAAGAAAAAGTTGCTATATTTGATAACAAAATGTTACACATCCGAATTTAGGGACGCGTTTACTTTAGTGTACAGAGCTACCAAGCTACTAAAGTGCAGGAGTACAACTATTTGATACCGGAGCATTCTACATAAGAACTCAGAGATACAGTATACTGGTCGCACATCGTATGTTTTTATGAACATTATCATTTGATCTACACAGAGAGACTGACCTAAGAACGGAGGTTCCTAGTAGATTTTTTGCGTGGTGTGCGACTACATTGGCTAGCAAAATATTTCACATCAGAAATTGAGGGTACAGTATACTTGTTTTATATTGCGGGCAATGACCGTTTAGCTCAATTATGATGAAATGAGCACTTGATCCCATTAAAACACTCGTGTGAAGGTTTCTAATAGGATTTTGCAAAGTTCATTTGATAACAGGAATTGTTCACATCAGAAGTTGAGGATACAGTATACTCGTTACTTTGAGTGGACAATTATCGCTGCAAAATTCCTTAAAAACACAATAAAACCCTACATTTTGAAAGTTTTCTAATAGAGTTTAGCGGGGTTAACGACTACCATTGATAAAAACCCTTTACATCAGAAATTGAGGATACCGTATATTCGTTCTATACCGCGGACAATGATTATTTAACTGAATTCTATTGAAATGACAGTTGAATCGAAATAAACATCAACATTGTGATCTAAATAGACCGACTGACCTGAGCATTGTACGGAGGTTCCTAATAGAGTTGTGCGAGGGATAGCTGGCCGCTTTTGTACTCATAGCAGCCGAGCCTCTCAAGGGGCGAGAGATCCCGAGTGGGGGAGGGAGCAGACATCCACCCTGTATTAGTAGCTCGAGGCGATGACCCTCGACGAAATAGCACGCATTTCGAGGAGGGCAGAGACGGTAAACAGTCGTGCGAGGGGTGACAAGAAAGTGTTTGAGGTGAGAATGATCTCGATAAAAGAAGATTTGCCTAAAAAAGAACCAAGACAAAAGGAGACCCCGATTAGGGAAGCATTGGGAACTCACGTGAGTGATCTATGGAAAAAGCGTAGATTTATTTTAAACAAGCGTTGTGGTAGGAATCGTATAGCTAGTGTAATATGTTCATAATCTACCCGAAAGGTTATAGGTCAAAAAAGGAATTGAAAAAATGCACACTCAAATAGTCACGTGTAAACGCTCGAGCCTCATGTTGACTAACCGTTGTTTTGAATTTCGAGAAAAAAACTGGAGCTTTATCGTACAGCTGTGTAAACTGTCCCTAACTTGAGTGACTTTTTTCACTTCTTATTTAACAAAACAGATAGTGCTATTTACAAAACCGAGACTAACGTTCAGTCTGCCTGAGGTACCCCTACATCCACTTCCCTCGTTCTCCTTCGAAGCAATCTATCTAAATATACAAAAAGCAGTCATACAATTAGTATTATTGCATGGCTGAATGCAATATGCTTGCAGCCAAATTTCTTGCTATTCCCCTTGAATGCAAACCCTCCTCATATCAACAAGGAAGTGTTCGAAGATGGATCGTTCCTGTCCTCTTCCCTTTTCATGTAATGAGATGTGCTATGTCTTTTTTCACGCACATCAAGCACATCGAACAAACATGCAAAGTTGGTTCACGTATTCTGGGAACTACTCCGAGTGCTTAACAATCTGCTCTTTGAACCGAACCACGAAGCCAAACCAATAGCTAACCTTCCTAGAGTATTCAATAAAGTAGTTTTTGAAAAGAACGGTTTTAGTTGGTCTGTTGCACTTTTCATTCATTATACCTGATGCAGTGGGCGATTGGTCTGATTCAATTAGGTTATAAAAAAAAAAATATTCACCAAACTTGAACCGGTTGGTTTAGTCTGCAGATCACTGAACATTTTATGTACTTTGATAGGGAAACCCAATAGCTTCCAGATGATAAATTAGCGAATCTGATTCACCAACCTTATCTTAAGTAACTGTAAATTTCTGAAGACAACACCTTAAGTGGCCTTAAATTTCACCTAAGATCGGACTGAAGTTTGTTTGTCTAGGTTCACTAGAACTAGAATGATGTAGTTTCACCTGTTCTTAAACTCGTGACTTCGAACAGATTATACTGACTTTAATTTGTTCATTTTCTCAAGAAAGTGCTGCAAACTCAGTTATTGCACCATATTGCGTGTCAAACACTCGTTGAACGAAATTTACCCACACTGTTTTGCTTTCAGAACTAGATTTTTGTTTACAATAAGGTCCCACTGTTGCTGTGATAAACTATCGAGTTAATTCAGTTTCGTATGTTAGATCCAAACTCACAGTGATATATTGTCATGTTCACACCGATACTTTTATAATAATCAATTTGTTTCAGTTCGAAATGATTTACATTGGAAGTTTGAACAGAACTGGTGAGCCGGAGGAAAACAGAATCGTTCAATCTGTTTTGATACTCGAACTGATTCTGATTGTCGTGAAGTGAGTTTTCAGAGCGGAGTATATACCTGAGCACGTATGCTAGAAGATTCCGACACTTGCGTCCCATCCTGCGTCTTCTTACGTTATTTCTCTACTCCCACATCCCGCCGGGATGTGAGAGACGAGAAACAGTGAGGCAGAGCGAGAGACGCAGGCTGGGATGAAGGTGCCGGGATCTTCTAGCATACGTACTCTGGTTGATAGTGTTGAGAAACCAGCACACTTTTCATACTTAAAACTATGCGCGAATCAGAAGTTAGTTGTCAAAGTGGTAACTGTGTTAGTCTGTGACTGTCGACGGTGACTGTCTGATCTCTGGTTCAATTCTGATACTATCCTTTAGAGTGTATTCTATATTTCATTTCCATTTTTTCTGCAGATATTAGTCACGATTGTTGATATCTCTTCACGTGAACATTGAAACTACGTGTGAATGAACGTGAAACGTGTAAAACTTCTGTTGCAGTTTCTTCATAGCATCGTTAACCTACTATCTGAATCATGTGGTACCGCAGTACCACGTTAACGTGACCCGCGTCCTGCGGGGTGTATTTGAACAGTATTTTGTGTCTATGGTGCTGCGAATAATCCTCATCTCGTTACAACTGAAATTCACCGATGGTAAGGCACTAAAATGTTCCAAAATGCAATACTTGAAAACTTGTCATAGTTACGAATAGCACTGCTAAACCGTCAGCGTTAGGCGTGATGATGTTTTGATCTTTGAAAAAAATCTACGTATCTATGAACTACACAATCTTTCAAAAAAAGGCAAACGGTGAAAGAACATGGTGCCAGAAAAATAATCTATCCTGTTGAATGAAAGTTGAAAGTGATTAAAACTGTTTACTTGTGTGAAAGTGTTCTTTCCTCTCAAAACTTTTTTTTCCAGAAGAACTGAAGGAAAACTCCTTTTTTAATATACTCTGTGTGGTTCGTACCTGTCTCACCATGGTTGCATTCTATTGTGCCTTCTTCATAATGATGGAACGTACCCTGGCCACATGGCTGAAAGACGACTACGAAAGCAACGAGAGACGGTGGATCGGGATTCTGCTGTGTCTTGCCATGTTTGTTTGGAGCACGGCAGCAGCACTGGTTTTTGTGTTTGGTCAGTTTTCTAGTAAATTGGCTTGCACCTTTTTCCTATAAAGGGCTTAAATCACGATCATTTGTATCTGACGCAAAACTATCGGTTTGTATTGTTATATTCACGTACTGCTCAGTAACAATAGTTGTAAATCTGTAACTGACACATACTTCTACTGTTTTTCGCTTCTTTCCTGAATCATGTTCTTAAAAGCTACATTTTTCAATTTTTTTCTTTGTAGAACTGATTCCCGTGTACGTGCACTTCATTTTGTTTGTCACATCGAATCTAGCTGCATTTGTGGTAAGTCATTTTAGTTGAGAGCGCAATGGTTTTAGTAGGACAGGATGTGAATTCGTAAATGTGGGCTTATTGAACCTTTGCAGAATTCTAGCGTAGACAAATGTCCAAGTTTGATCTAATCCGTTTGTTTTCGAAAACCAATCAACTTTTTTCTACTTCGATACGGAGAATCGAATTGCTCTCAGCTGATGTGATATTCGACTTTAGGTTCAGAAACAAGCACCTTCTCTCCAATTTTCAGAATAACAACTTTTTCAGACGTGTATCTTGCTGGACAGGTGGAATTCCAAGTATCTACGCTTGGAATTGCGAATGACCTTTCAATATTCACTCAGCCAGAGATATCAAATCATGGAAAACTGCAGAATTACAGCTGTAAGTGAAGAGGGTTCACACTTCATGAACCAGTTTATTTCACCGTGAAATTTACAAATTGGACAAGGAACTAAGATCTGATCACCTGTTATTCCCAAAGTTCTGACGCTCTGCAAAGTATGAAAAGAAAGCGTATGGAACGAGTGAATATATATCAATATGAGAAACAAAACTGAAAAACTAGACATATATGACTAACAACTATGAAGATTTGAAAGCGAGACATGTCCGTGTCACTAATGTCATCTGACTTCTCAGAAATTCATATCAGAGTAACCGAGTTTTTTCAGCTCTTCAAAATAGGGACTATTCTACTCACACTTTTCTCCATCGTTGTTGGAACTATCCTGTGCAGCATCGAACAGTTTTCACAAACCAAATGGTATAACATACTACAACTATTATTTGCTTATTCGTCAATCGGGTACGTTTTGACCTTTTCTCTTTTTTTCTGTTCAATTTTCTTCCACTTCGTCTCTTTACCGTTGGAAGTGTTTAAAACATGCTTACAAATCGGTTCTATCTTTTTATGGGATGCGCAAATCCCAATACTTTTTTCTAACAAATATGTTTCTACAATAAGTTACCTCTGTGTTTCAGGTACAGCATAAGTGTGTGCATGATCGTCTTTTTCTACAACACAGTCTGGAGAAAAGCACTGATTAGTATGGTAAGGACTCTCTATTGGTAGAAGAAGATTAGAGAGTTTTGTATAGTTAAAGGTTTTCCTCTTGGTTTAAACAACTATAAAGTAATCTACATAATACAACTTTTTAACTTACCCAATCGCTAGTTGTTTTTCTTCAATTCATAAGTGAATCATTCGAAAATTCTTGTCACACAAATTAATTATACAAACTGATTTAACATGATAAGAGTTACAATTGCCAATTTTAAAAATTATTTCTCTAATTCCAGTGGAACCGTCGCTCGATATATCCTTCGCGTACCCCAACTGTAGTTCTGTTTCCGAAACAGAAAGAAGAGAATGATTTATACTTCAATCAACTACAAGATAGTTGGAAATAACAACACTACCTTCACAGCTACTAACATTCAATATCACGTGTAGCGTGGGAAAACAGCAGCACGTGTGTACTTTCTCATTGCACGTTTCTGATGTATCACGGGCTCCATGTAGGGAAAATTGAAGTATCGCCCCCCACTTTAGTTGACCCCCCCCCCCCCGTAGCACTTCAACCCTCCACCCAAGCTAAAAACTGAAAATCTAGGAGAGGGGGGGGGGGGGGGGCAAAAATCAACGAGTCGGGGGCTGAACTTCAATACCGGAAATGTTTACTTTTTACCCCCCCCCCCCACCCTCAAACTATTGTATTGCATGTGATAAATTGAATTATCACCCCCCGGTGGGGGGGTCAAACTACAATTCCCAAAACGCAATACATTTCCAGAAAGGTGGGGGGTAAAAAGTCAATGTTCCCCTCCATGTAACTAGACATTTGATTTGCGGTAAAGTTAGGCTCGTACATCGCATAAGCCATATCGCATAAAGTGACGAGTGAGTACAGTGTTATTACGTGTGAATGATCATTAATAATAAATTGTTTTTTTATATGACCGACCCAACTTTGGCGTTTTGCTGATAATTAAATTCTTCACTTGGTTGCAAATATTTGAGAAACAATTTAAATATACGGGAGGATACGTCAGAGATTTTAAAAATGTTCAGTAACGTTGAAACAAGTGCATCTCATGGGACGCACACTTGCGAAAAAACAGCTATCTAAATAAAGTCATGCGCGTACTTTTTCTTCACATGGAGAATTGACTTTTCTTGTCAGATAAGTTTTAACATAACACGATTTCCTCACGCTACGGAATGTTACGCAAAGTTAATTTAGCATATTGTGTTGTTTTTTTTCGTTAGTTTTTGGACACAAGATATAGTTCGTTTCACCAATCGATGACTTTCTACAGTAATCTTTCGAAAATTCAAACGCATTTATCTAATCAACAAACAGAATTCAAGATTCACTGTTTTGTATGCTTGTAGTACCCAAAGTGGAAAACGAAATCAGAAAGTTTAAACTATGTACAACAACTACAAGTTATGATAAATTCACTTGTAAGTTTTATTATCTTACTGTAGAGGGCTATTGTTTCGTGAAACAGACTATATTCGTCGTGGTATGTGTATCGGAGTTTGAGCCCAAGAGATTTTGAGTTCATTCAAGTTATGCAGTCCCATTTTCACATAATTTCTTGAAACTCTTTTTATGAAATAAAGGTTGTTTACCACCTGTCGGAATAATGAATAGTTAAGATGGAATCTAAGATCAGTTTCAAACTATTTGTGTTGACGGAAGTTCGAAACATTCTGGTCTTGATTCTACAAGTGACTACGTATTAGAGTGGTTAAGGAATTGAATTGAATTGGAATTGAAAAGAATTGAAAACCAATTCCAAAGAATTGAATTGAATTGGTTTTTTTGTACAACCAATTCCAAAGAATTGAATTGAATTGGTTTTTGTGTAAAACCAATTCCTTAGAATTGAATTGACTTGGTTTTTTTTATATCCAGGAAAATTAGAATTGAATTGAATTGGTTTTTGAATATCAGCAATAATATTTGGAATTGGTTTTGGAATTGGTTTTTTCAGCGTGGGAAAATTGTTTGTTTTCTGCTGTGTTATATTCAATCTCAAGGCGGTAGTAGTGTTAATAAACACAAAAACTGTTTTATGAACCGAATTGACAAAAAACTGCATCTAGAATTGAAATTGGAATTGATTTTTTTGAGAATTGGTCGGAATTGGTCGGAATTGAATTGAATTGGTTTTTTGGCGCCGGAAAAGAATTGGAATTGAAATTCGGATATTTTTTGAGAATTGGTTGGAATTGGAATTGAATTGAGATGGTTTTTCGGAATTGGTTAACCACTCTACTACGTATGGTATTGGTAGAATAGATGCGCGGACCATCAATAATTGGTCAACATTACAGCCTCAACCGATGTTTGTACATTTGACCATGCAAAATTCAGTTAGAAATCTTGAATTTGTTTTAACTCGAAAACGTGAAAATGGGGACAATTCATATTTTGTACTTAATTGTGTACGTGCTATTTTGCGATGACTCACGACCTTAAACTCATACCCATTATCTGTAATAACCTTACTAAACTGGTGATTATCAAAAAATGTTATGGCTATATTTGTGTTTTTGTACTTTTTAGTTTACTGTGGTCATTGAACTGATGAATGTGAATTGTATACTTCATACTGTTGGTCAATTGCAGAGTCACGTGAAACATGTTGAACACAACAGAACTCAGAAACGTGCAATTACAAAGTGCACGATTCCTCATTATAATGCTCATTGTCTATTCGATTTACGTCTATTACAAGCAGTTGAACTACTTTTCTAAATCATGTTCTGTTTGTAAAAAATTTTATGAATTAAGTGATAAATGAATGAAGTTAGGTCGTAAGCAACGTCATTTCTTCCGTTTTTTTTTCTATGAAACCAAAACTTACTTCAAGTTGTACAGGACAATCATGAATCGAGTAACTCCAGTCAAAATTCAACTTCAAAGTTATGAAAAGATGTGAGGCAATCAACTCTATGACAACTTCATCAAACTCGATAATATTATTAATATCAAGTTTCTTCATCGTATTATGAAAACCTGCACAGTTGTAGATATTTTCAGGGTTTGTTTGACTTTTCACGAACTTCTACATTTCTTGTTGATCTCTAAAGTTTCAAGTCCAACTCATCCATTATTGGTCGAACTGCCAAGTACCGATTAACTTTCCTGTAATTAATACTTGAGTGTGTCATTACAAAAATGTTTATAATCTCAGAGAGTTACGAGATGGTAACAAGATTTACTGTACTTTGTTTCCCACGTATATATGGGATTTCTATATTTTATAAAGCTGGTGGGAGGTTTGCGTTGATCCAGCGGCCCTACTTGCCTTTCCGCGCGCGTAGCGCGCCATGCCGTATAGACTTTTTGTTCATTTTAAAAATTCTCGTATGCGATCATCGTCGTCTCGCGATTCATGTATGAATTTTGTGAAAATTTACATGCACGCGTGCACAGTACGTCCAAACGTCGTGCACTTTCTGCCAAAAAGTTAAATTTTCGTGTTTCAGGAGTTGTAGTGGCTGGCACGTTGATTTTGGGAAATTACTGTAATAATAAAAAAGTTTGCCCAAATAGTTTACAATCGATTGGGCAAAACAATTTTTCTCCAACTTTTGCGCGGCGCGCGCTGCGCGTGTTTTAAAAAGGTAAACTTTTTGCAAAAAAAACTTGTTTTTTGATTTTCTCAAAAACGGCGAATGAGCTCGGGCTAAAAAGTATACTGGGTCGTAGAACTTTTGACGGCGGTCATTCTGAAGCAAAAATTTTGGGTCCAGCCGCAACTTTGCGCGCGGCGCGCGCGCGACAAGAGCGATTTTCAGATCTCAGAGATGAAAAGTCGTGAAAACACAAGCTCTACGGCGACAGAACCGTATTAGGCCACTGAATTCGAATCTTTAAAAAAATTTCAAGATTATCGATTTTATCGATTTTTAGAGCCCGAAACGTGTTTTTGGCTAAATTGAGCCCCGTTGCACGCTTCTACCGACCGGCGGAATGAATTTGAGGAGCTGGAATTAGTTTTAAATTGAGCGCAAAACTTGGGCGCATCTGAATAGTTACAAATTTTGCAATTTCTGCATGTGCGCGGCGCGTAATGACGCGTAGATCAAAAAAATTTCAAAAACGGCAAAAGTCAGACTCGTCCGATTGGGCTGAAATTTGGAACATGTATAGATTCAGCCAGTCCGCATCTTTGCTGAAAATTTCAAAAAATTTCGTAAAGTTGCGCGCGCACGCTGTAACGTTGAAATTTCAAAGTAGGTCAAATTTTTTTGGACCTACATCATTTTGTTCGTCTTGTTCTGAAATGTTGCGCTGTGCAAAAAAGAAAAAAAAAGTTGACCAAAAATGTTTCACACTGGCTTGCCGAAAGTCGTGTTTTGATAGTGATTACGCGCCGGCGCGCACCGCGCGCTTTTCATTGTTTTCTTCAATTCATTGTTGAATCGAATAGAGATTTTCCCAAGGAATTCGAAAATGTACAACTCATTTCATGAAATTGATTTTAAATCATGTTTCTACTGGTTTTCCTGAAAAGTTGAAAATTTTTCAATTTTGGCGGTTTTGATCTACCTGTGAGGTCGTAAGTTGAGCTTTGATCGCAGTTTTTTGACAGAATGTAGAGAATTTCACTACGATCAGTTTGACATCTCACAATCATCAGTCGGTTCACACAAAACTGAACAAGAGCCGTCAGAAGGTCGATTTTGAACATTGACTTTTTGAACCAGCAACCTGGCAGTTTAATGATCTATATCGACAGGTAGAGCTTGAAGAGTAGATCATTTTCGTAAAAAAAACTTTCTCCTATCTTCAACAATGAGCTAGCAAGAGGTCAACGCGCGTCGCGACCCCCGAGGCCCGACCATATACCGGCGAGCTGACCCTTCGGAGCCGGAAACAGGATAGCATAGCGGTTGCGTGTTTGATTGCAGTCTGAGGACGCGGGTTCGATCCCGCCTGAAGACAGTAGTCAAGCGCCGGTTTTGCAAAAGTTTCTCATTTTTTGCACTATTATTTTATGATTATATGTACAAAAGTGAACTTCTTAGTAAAGTTTACAAGGTTCTAATGTTATCTACAACTTTTTTTTTCAAGAAAACTCAAATTCCGGCCAAATTCGGAGGTTTGCCTCGAGTTTGAAGGGTAGATGAGGCGAATGATCTGAAAGTGAAGTGATTTTAGGGTAACTCGATGCGCTGAACATTTCTAGACTCATTTGAAGACACGTCCCATCACGTGAAACACGTGAGATGCCTTCTTGTGGGCCGAATCCGAAATTTTTTCGAAGCTCGAATTAGAAGTGGCGTTGGTGGTGGACGGCCGTGTGGGTTTATGGGTGGGGATATGTGAGTGAAAGTTGTTTCTCCCCCTAGAAAACTTTACGGGCTTTCTAATGATGTATTGTGTGAAAAATTTCGTTCGCCCAATTTTTCACAAAAAGTTGTAAACCAAAATCTGCGAAGTCAAATTCACTGAAGACGAAATTTTGAGCCGGGGTCAACTAGTAAACTAGTTCAAAATGATGGTAAGGGGCTGAAAGTTGGTAACCTAGTATCTGAGGTATCTATGGACCTATTCTGAAAGTTGTGTGATGATATCTTCAAAACTGACAAAAAACTGTTGATTTTAAGCAACGGTTTTGGCACTTTTTGGGGGTGGCTAAACTGGAAAAACTGTCCAAACACAATGTTTTGATGCGGAAACTAGTAGTTTAGGGTTTTCAACTATGGCGAATCTAACTATACACATTAAAATGTTTACTGGGTGGTTGTAATTACACGTAAACGTGGCTGGCTGGCTCATAGGGTGGCACTAAAGTAAAAGGTGTCAGTTATCGGACCAGCTCAAAATCATTTTCAGAACTCGAGGTATGGTTTTTCGGAATCAGCGTCAAATTCTGAAACGAATGATTGTTTAGTCAAACAATTTCCACGGATTTCACGTTTTTCTCAATTCACAGCCGAGAATCTCAAAATGTGGATTTTTCTTGTTTTGAGGCATCTCGTTGGAAGGTTCAAAATAGACGGAAAGTTCTGAAACTTGGAACATGTGTAGGTAAGAGCAGGACTAGTGCACACTGAGAAAATAATGTTCATATCACGAAAATTGATCGAGATATACAAGTCGAAAATATAGATTTTTTCACTTTCTGATGGTTGGTATGGGGTGAAAATGGGGAAAAAAATATTTTTTTCTTAAACATCATAAAACAGTGTGATCAACCACGTAGAATCCGAATATCAATGTCAGAATGCCAAAAAAGTCAGTTAACACGTGTGAAATGGGAAAGATGTGCGCTCTCCTCTCTATAAAGCTGGTAAGGGGGTTTTGTTGGTTTTTTTGACGTGACTCTCTTTAGATAAACCCCGTGAGCGTGGTTGTGAACGGATTTCTCTCATTTTTGCCACAAATGTTGTAAACAGCTGTGGCTACCAGAAAACGTTCAAGTTTTGTCAACACATTCATTGCGGCTGCCTCAATAGTCGATAATGACGTGCGCTGCGCGCACGCTCATTAGGCGCGGCGGGCGCGCCGGCGGCACTAAATTGACTATAACTTGGCTCAAAATGGTCGGATTTTGAAAAACTTTTTTTTAAATAAAAAAAGGGCACCGTGGCAAACTAATTACAAAATCATTTATCGCTAGTCTTTATTTTATAAAGGCGGACGGGGGTTTTGACATGATTTTTCACCCTTGCTGTATTTCCGCGCGCGTAGCGCGCCATGCCGTATAGACTTTTTGTTCATTTTAAAAATTCCTGTATATAAATATCGTCAGGTCGCGATTCATGTATGAATTTTGTAAAAATGTACATGAACGCGTGCACAGTACGTCCAAACGTCGTGCACTTTCCGCCAAAAATTTAAATTTTCGTGTTTCAGGAGTTGTAGTGGCTGGCATGTTGATTTTTACAAATCGCTGTAATAATAAAAAAGTTTGCCTAAATAGTTTCCAATCGATTGGGCAATGAATTTTTTTTTCAAATTCTGCGCGGAGCGCGCTGCGCGTGTTTTAAAAAGGTGAACTTTTTGCAAAAAAAACTTGTTTTTTGATTTTCTCAAAAACAGCGAATGATCTCGTGCTGAAAAGTATACTGGGTCGTAGAACTTTTGACGGCGGTCATTCTGAAGCAAAAATTTTTGGTCCAGCCGCAACTTTGCGCGCGGCGCGCGCGCGACAAGCGCAATTTTCAGATCTCGGAGATGAAAAGTCGTGAAAACACAAGCTCTACGGCGACAGAACCGTATTAGGCCACTGAATTCGAATCTTCAAGAAAATTTTGAGATTATTGATTTTATCGATTTTTAGGGCCCGAAACGTGTTTTTGGCTAAATTGAGCCCCGTTGCACGCTTCTACCGACCGGCGGAATGAATGTGAGGAGCTAAAATTGGTTTCAAATTGTGCGCAAAACTTGGGCGCATCTGAATAGTTGCAAATTTTGCAATTTCTGCATGCGCGTGGCGCGTAATGACGCGTAGATCAAAAAAATTTCAAAAACGGCAAAAGTCAGACTTGTCCGATTGGGCTGAAATTTGAAACATGTATAGAATCAGCCAGTCCGCATCTTTGCTGAAATTTTCGAAAATTTTCGTAAAGTTGCGCGCGCACGCTGTAACGTTGAAATTTCAAAGTAGGTCAAATTTTTTTTGACCTACATCATTTTGTTCGTCTTGTTCTGAAATGTTGCGCTGTGCAAAAAAAAAAAAAGTTGACCAAAAATTTTTCACACTGGCTCGCCGAAAGTCGTGTTTTGATAGTGATTACGCGCTGGCGCGCACGGCGCGCTTTCGTGTTTTTTCGTTCACTCGTTGTTGAATCGGATAGAGATTTTCCCAAGAAATTCGAAATGTACGCCTCATTGCATGAAAATGATTTTAAACCATGTTTCTACTGGTTTTCCTGAAAAGTTGAAAATTTTTCAATTTTGGCGGTTTTGATCTACCTGTGAGGTCGTAAGTTGAGCTTTGATCGCAGTTTTTTGATAGAATGTAGAGAATTTCACTACGATCAGTTTGACATCTCACAATCATCAGTCGGTTCACACAAAACTGAACAAGAGCCGTCAGAAGGTCGATTTTGGACATTGACTTTTTCAACCAGCCATCTGGCAGCCTAATGATCTATATGGACAGGTAGAGCTTGAAGAGTAGATCATTTTCGTGAAAAAAACTTTCTCCTATCTTCAACAATGAGCTAGCAAGAGGTCAACGCGCGCCGCGACCTCCGGGGCCCGACCATATACCAGCGAGCTGACCCTCCGGTGCCGGAAACAGGATAGCACAGCGATTGCGTGTTTGATTGCAGTCTGAGGACGCGGGTTCGATCCCGCCTGAAGACAGTAGTCAAGCGCCGGTTTTGCAAAATATTCTCATTTTTTGCATTACTATTTTATGATTATATGTACAAAAGTGAACTTCTTAGTAAAGTTTACAAGTTTGTAATGTTACCTACAACTATTTTTTTCAAGAAAACTCAAATTCCGGCCAAATTCGGAGGTTTGGCCACTGGTTTGGAGGGAATTTCAAGGGAATGATCTGAAAATGAGGTGATTATAGGGTAACACGATGCGCTGAACATTTCTAGACTAATTTCAGGACACGTACTATGACGTGAAACACGTGAAATGCTTTTTTGTGGGCCGAAACTGACAATTTTTTGAAGCTTGAAATAGAAGTTTCATTGGTGGTGGACGGCCGTGTGGGTTTATGGGTGGGGATATGTGAGTGAAAGTTGTTTCTCCCCCTAGAAAACTTCACGGGCTTTCTAATGATGTATTGTGTGAAAAATTTCGTTCACCCAATTTTTCACAAAAAGTTGTAAACCAAAATCTGCGAGGTCAAATTCACTGATGACGAAATTTAGAGCCGGGGTCAACTAGTAAACTAGTCCAAAATGATGGTAGGGGGCTGAAAGTTGGTAACCTGGTATCTGAGGTATCTATGGACCTATTCTGAAAGTTGTGTGATGATATCTTCAAAATTGCCAAAAAACTGTGATTTATAAGCAACGGTTTTGGCACTTTTTGGGGGTGGCTAAACTGGAAAAACTGTCCAAACACAATGTTTTGATGCGGAAACTACTAGAATGAAGTTTTCAACTTTGGCGATTTCAAATATAAACGCTAAAATGTCACTGGGTGGTTGTAATTACACGTAAACGTGGCAGGCTGGCTCAAAGGGTGGCACCAAAGTAAACGGTGTCAGCTATCGGACCAGCTCAACATCATTTTCAGAACTCGAGGAATAGTTTTTCGGAATTGGTCAAAATTGAAAAGTTGTAGTTTTACGCTCAAACTCTTAGCATCACTCACTCAAAGTGTTCTAAACAACATTTGCAAAAATCAGCCGATTCGGAGTCAAAAAAGTTTTTGCACCATGTGGGGGACCCTTATGTGAAAAACAGATTTTGGTCAAAATTGAAAAGTTGTAGTTTTACGCTCAAACTTTCAGCATCACTCACTCAAAGTGTTCTAAACAACATTTGCAAAAATCAGCCAATTCGGAGTCAAAAAAGTTATTGCACCATGTGGGGGACCCTTATGTGAAAAACTGATTTTGGTCAAAATTGAAAAGTTGTAGTTTTACGCTCAAACTTTCAGCATCACTCATTCAAAGTGTTCTAAACAACATTTGAAAGAATCAGCCGATTCGGAATCAAAATAGGTTATTGCACCATGTGGGGGACCCTTATGTGAAAAACAGATTTTGGTCAAAATTGAAAAGTTGTAGTTTTACGCTCAAACTTTCAGCATCACTCAGTCAAAGTGTTCTAAACAACATTTGCAAAAATCAGCCGATTCGGAGTCAAAAAAGTTATTGCACCATGTGGGGGACCCTTATGTGAAAAACAGATTTTGGTCAAAATTGAAAAGTTGTAGTTTTACGCTCAAACTTTCAGCATCACTCACTCAAAGTGTTCTAAACAACATTTGCAAAAATCAGCCGATTCGGAGTCAAAAAAGTTTTTGCACCATGTGGGGGACCCTTATGTGAAAAACAGATTTTGGTCAAAATTGAAAAGTTGTAGTTTTACGCTCAAACTTTCAGCATCACTCATTCAAAGTGTTCTAAACAACATTTGAAAGAATCAGCCGATTCGGAATCAAAATAGGTTATTGCACCATGTGGGGGACCCTTATGTGAAAAACAGATTTTGGTCAAAATTGAAAAGTTGTAGTTTTACGCTCAAACTTTCAGCATCACTCAGTCAAAGTGTTCTAAACAACATTTGCAAAAATCAGCCAATTCGGAGTCAAAAAAGTTATTGCACCATGTGGGGGACCCTTATGTGAAAAACTGATTTTGGTCAAAATTGAAAAGTTGTAGTTTTACGCTCAAACTTTCAGCATCACTCACTCGAAGTGTTCTTAACAACATTTGGAAAAATCAGCCGATTCGGAGTCAAAAAAGTTTTTGCACCATGTGGGGGACCCTTATGTGAAAAACAGATTTTGGTCAAAATTGAAAAGTTGTAGTTTTACGCTCAAACTTTCAGCATCACTTACTCAAAGTGTTCTAAACAACATTTGCAAAAATCAGCCAATTCGGAGTCAAAAAAGTTATTGCACCATGTGGGGGACCCTTATGTGAAAAACTGATTTTGGTCAAAATTGAAAAGTTGTAGTTTTACGCTCAAACTTTCAGCATCACTCACTCAAAGTGTTCTAAACAACATTTGGAAAAATCAGCCGATTCGGAGTCAAAAAAGTTTTTGCACCATGTGGGGGACCCTTATGTGAAAAACAGATTTTGGTCAAAATTGAAAAGTTGTAGTTTTACGCTCAAACTTTCAGCATCACTCAGTCAAAGTGTTCTAAACAACATTTGCAAAAATCAGCCGATTCGGAGTCAAAAAAGTTATTGCACCATGTGGGGGACCCTTATGTGAAAAACAGATTTTGGTCAAAATTGAAAAGTTGTAGTTTTACGCTCAAACTTTCAGCATCATTCACTCAAAGTGTTCTAAACAACATTTGGAAAAATCAGCCGATTCGGAGTCAAAAAAGTTTTTGCACCATGTGGGGGACCCTTATGTGAAAAACAGATTTTGGTCAAAATTGAAAAGTTGTAGTTTTACGCTCAAACTTTCAGCATCACTCAGTCAAAGTGTTCTAAACAACATTTGCAAAAATCAGCCGATTCGGAGTCAAAAAAGTTATTGCACCATGTGGGGGACCCTTATGTGAAAAACAGATTTTGGTCAAAATTGAAAAGTTGTAGTTTTACGCTCAAACTTTCAGCATCACTCACTCAAAGTGTTCTAAACAACATTTGCAAAAATCAGCCGATTCGGAGTCAAAAAAGTTTTTGCACCATGTGGGGGACCCTTATGTGAAAAACAGATTTTGGTCAAAATTGAAAAGTGGTAGTTTTACGCTCAAACTTTCAGCATCACTCACTCAAAGTGTTCTAAACAACATTTGCAAAAATCAGCCGATTCGGAGTCAAAAAAGTTTTTGCACCATGTGGGGGACCCTTATGTGAAAAACAGATTTTGGTCAAAATTGAAAAGTTGTAGTTTCACGCTCCAACTTTCAGCATCACTCACTCTGTTCTAAACAACATTTGGAAAAATAAGCCTGTGTTTGCAGCGATTCGCACTAGTAAATCTGATTGCTCAGCCCAAAACTATTGACAGCCGCGCAGCGGCTGCTTTAATAATCGATAATGACGTGCGCGCACGCCTATCAGACGCGGCGGCACTAAAACACCCAGAACTTGGTTCAAAATGATCAGACGTCAGACTTTGAGAAACTTTTTTGTATCAAAAAGGGCACCGTGGCGAACTAATTACAAAATCATTTATCGCTAGTCATCTTATAAACACAAAGTCTTCTCGAAAAGGTTTTCGATATTATTCCACACAAGGAAGTTAATAATAATCTTTTACGGCAACTATTTCAGCCGTGTATTGCTTTATTGAGAGAATTACATAATCACACACAAATCACATATCAAACGTAGAAGGACTGTCAGTAGAGGGGTGGAGATAGGCATGGGTAAGCTTTGTAACCAGCTCATGCGGTCCGCCATGTAGAACCGCGGCGAGCGGGGATCGAACCCAGGTTTGTGGAGCGACAGCCAAACGCTAACCACCTGACCACTCGGCCCCCGAAACTTGTTTTCTCCCCCAGAACAGCTTATACGGTACATGTTATGCTATCATGATGTGTTTGTAGCTTGATCCCGTTACTTTCCGATTAAAATACGCAAATTATGGCTTGTATCGAATTCAAACTACAGTTTTGATGGGGTTGAACCCTCTGAGACTGAAAGTTAACTAGTCAGCGATGTCGGACGTTTCATTTCTGCGAAATCAGTTTGTAACTAACTTTTAACGTACTACTGCAGATTACAGGTGCGTGGAGCAAACTTTGCAGACTTTCTTCTCATTTCATTTCATATCATATAAATTATAATTTTCACCTTTCTCTCATTTTCAGAGAATCGGAAAAAAAACCTGCTCACTTGGTATATGTTAGCTATCTCCAAGTTTTTCTTAGAACACTTTGTTCGGTAACTCGTTCTTGAAACGAAATCTTGAAAACGTTTTCGCACACTTTTTGAACCTCAGCTACTAGTGAACCTCACCTATTTTGATCGATGCTATTTACTACAGTTGTTTGACTTCGTCAATTTTTTGTTTGGTGTAACATGCATGACCGCATCTATATGTAAACATTGCATCATTTTACAAATAATATCTATCGTTTCTATTTTGACTTCAGATGATTCACATTGGCAGTCTGAACAGAACCGAGGAGCCAGGAGATGATCATGTTATAGAATTTTTATTGATAGTTGAACTCGTACTCATAGTTATAAAGTGAGTTTTGAGGTTTTGAAAGCTTGGACATATCTCTGAACTTCCATGGTGACTGTCGTACGTCCCAGGAGCAGGCTCAAAATGAATGCACTAGGAAGTGTCATTCGCGTAGTTAAAAACAATACATCTCATGAACAGATACCCTTCTCTCCATATCTATTCACTATTGATTCGATTTACGCCGGCCAATATGTGCTAAGTCTTGCCATGCAACAGTGTGGCGACACTCAAAATGGCGACTGTCTGGCGAGCAGGCAGACAGTCGCCATACGAGACTTGCCACGACAGTCTCCATGGAGGTTCAGAGATGTTAGGTCCCGCCAAACGCAGCTCACGTAACTCAGTCACGTGGAACATGTTAAACACCGCAGAACTCAGAAACGTGCAATGACAAAAAGCACGAATCAGAAAGATAAATCCACGTGATTATCAAATTTACGCTCACTATACAGTACCTAGAGTTACACTTGTCGTTGTCTCAAATAAAATCAATCATTAGTTTGCGACCAGCGCTTTCTAGGAGTTTAGAGTTCTCAGAATCAAAAAATGAGAAAACCGATCAGCATAAAATTTATCAAACTGTACATTTCCAGCTTCTTCATCAGCTCTTTCACTTATTATCTAAACTATGTCATTCCGCAATATCACGTGAATGTAACACGTGTTATGCGTGGAGTATTCGAGCAGTATTTTTTGTCAATGGGTCTCAGAATTGCAATTATCAGTTTGCAACTAAACTTTACGGATGGCAAGTTTTCGAGTTCAGACATTACTATGCATTGTCAGATAACAACTGCACGGACTAGGAGATTTCCACAAAACCATAGAATTAGTCGGCAGTAGGTCAGAGATCGTGCACCACCACTTTCAGCTCTTTTGCGAGCCCGTGGCACTTCTTCTCAAAACCACAGTCAGAACTCGGTGAAGAGCTTCTCAAACATGTCATATTGGAATCGAAAATATGTTTTGCCTATGCGATGGTCTTCGTAATAAAGTTTAGACCCTAATTATGAAATGAACAAGTTTCAGACCAACTAGAGGAGAACACCTTCTTCATAACTATCTGTGTGGTTCGCGTTTGTATGAACCTGGTTTCCTTCTATTGTGCTCCATTCGTAATGATAGAACGGGCCGTGGCAACGTTGCTAAAAGACGACTATGAGCATAAGCAGAGACGGTGGATCGGAATTCTGCTGTGGTTCGCCATGTTTGTTTGGAGCGCGGTGGCCGCGTTGGTTTTTGTTTTTGGTATGTTTTCGAACCTGTCGGTAAGATACACTGGCGCGGTAGCAATTCCTCGAAAAGCTCATGGGATACCCCATGAGCTCACGAATCGCTCATGAGATTCTATTGATAGCTATGAGACAACATTAGTGGCTGGAGAATTGCTCGTGAAGTGTTCATGAGTTCCTCATGAGGTTGAAAGGATTGCTACACCGCCTGTAGTAGTGGAAATGAACGGAACAGGAACCGTCTATTCTGAAAAAAAAATTCATATTGCGCCACGGTATCCTTTACCGTATACCCAGCTAGTGGGGTTAGTTCCCGACCATACTCTAGTTGCAACAAATATTCACAATGTTGAAAAATCGCATAATCTTGATGCCGAAGATTATTGTAATTATGCAGTGTCTAAACTTCACCTCTGATCTGCAGAACGTGTACAATTTACGGCATTGATAACCATCAATTACGAGTTTTTGCTAATGATCTTTTGAGATGCAAATAACCTAAACAATATAGAAAGATTATCATGGTTCAGAATCACCTATAGATTAGTTGAGGTATCAGATGGAAACTACTGTACCAAACTAGACAGTCATGAGAAAAGCGAACGTATACCACTAATACTCTGTACTCTACCTCATGAGCTATAGTTCTCGAGCTTCTGTTGAGAATATCATGAGAAACTCATATTAACTTCACATTAGGTTGGAAGGATTGGTACGCCGTCCGTAGGGGAAACACTCAGGACTCATAATAACCTTTTTCAGAACTGATACCTGTGATTGTTCACTTCCTACTGTTTGTTGTGCTGAACATCGCTGCGTTTGTGATAAGTTTATTTTGCATGTTTATCATACTTTGAAATTGTAGTAACAGCAGTAATTATTCTAGAATATTTCCAAAATATCTCCAAATCCCCTACTCGAAACGTTGCGTGGAACCCATTCATGTTTGAATAAAGTTGAAAGCTTCTACTCATTTCAGCTGCACACTAATCTATTATTCTCCTTGTAGAACGTATATAACAATATACAAGTTTCACTCACGTGATATACACGTTTTGTACTTCTGAGTAAAATTTATGTCAGCTGCTAGTTACTAAATTCTATTTATCGTCATGCACACGTCATCTGTATTTTAGGCCTGTATTGTGTTAGACAGGTGGAACTCACAATTCTTACACTTGGAAATGCGAATGACCTTCCAGTATTCACTGAGCCAGAGATATCAGATCATGGAAAACTGCAGAATTACAGCTGTGGGTTCAATTTATAATGGTAAACTGTACATGTTCTAAGCCACAATAAGAATGAACTGTAGGATAAAATGTTGTACAATGTTGTGCACAAAACATTAGTCAATGGCTTAGCCACGTGAAAGTGTTAAACACAGCAACTCAGAAACGTGCAATGAAAAAGTGCACGATGCGTCATCAGAAATTTATGTGACTATTCCATTTACTTCTCGTGTATAGCTACCGGATCTCTGTTGTTATTCCAAGAGAGTATCAACAATTATCAACAATTGGTTGCGCTTGTTCATACACGCATCGTGTTTTTGTATAACAGTTTCAGTTTTCTAGTTTTTTTTTCTCATTTGACGATAACGTATTGTCATCAGGACAGGTTTTACATGTTCTTGTTACAGCTCTTCAAAATCGGTACCGTTTTGTGTATTATTTTCTCCATATTCGTGGGAACCATTTTGTGTAGTATCGAGCAATTTTCACACACCAAATGGTACAACATACTGCAACTATTATTTGCATATTCACTGATCGGGTAGGTCGAAATATCGACAACACTGACAGCTATAAATTGAGAATCGCGGAAAGTGAGAACTGTTATGCAGCTTCAACACACCCGGAAAGTCATAAACTATTAATGGACAATTGCAAAATCATCACCTCCAATTTGCTGCACTACGTTTATCCATTAACTTGTTACTGAAAAAGATTAAATATTTCTGAGGGATCGAAAACTGTTTCAGATTATGCTAAAGTAGCTGGAACAAAAACCTTAGTAAAGAAAGGAGAGTAGGAGGAAAACATAATGTGAGAGAGCTTCTTTTGCGAAAAATATACACTCACCCCCCACTCAACCCAAGCCTGCAGTAATTGAGCATGGTGTACAATCACCCCCAAAGGTTATTCTCAACCTATTTTCGACCAGAATGGAGGGCAGTTGTACATTACTCCCTCTCTTCAAACCATTGATCATCTTCGCAATCCTATTTCAGGTACAGTATCAGTGTCTGTGTATTCATCTTCTCCTACAATACTGTTTGGAAAGACGCGCTGCTGAGTATGGTTAGCGTTTTTTGATGTACACTACAAGTAAATTGAATAGTCACGTGAAGTTAGCATTCTGATGAGGCATCGTGCACTCTGTCATTGCACGTTTCTGAGTTCTGCTGTGTTTACCATGTTTCACGTGACTGTCCTATTGACCAACAGATAGTGTATATTTCACTGTGTTTCACCTACAGCAACTTTTACCAATCACTATGTTGAGCCACGGTATGAACCTGAACTAATTGAAACAAAAACATTTATTAACGAAAGTTTCGGACATACTTATACTTTATCTCTGTCTGTTCACTAATTGCCACCAATCGGAACACATTTCGCCTGGGACTGTCGAAATTGTCGCTTTCTTCACGTATTCAACCTTTGAACTCACATGTGTGTCAATGAATATTTTAATATATTTCATTAATGTTTTTCTTATCCGTAGATCAATTTGTGATTCTTTTCAGTGGCGTCGTCGATCGATATATCCGCAGCGTACCCACACTGTCGTCATGTTCCCAAAACAGAAGGAAGAGAACGATATCTATTTCAACCAACTTGCAAACAGTTGGAAATGACAGAATATTGTACTCGAGAGTGCTAAGTTCGTTGTACCTAGAACATATTATGTGCATAACAGTTTGTTAGAATGTGTTCTGTTGTAAATTGCCTGTTTCTAGTGGATTTACAACCACTGTGAAGTTTTTGTTCAATGAATAATGAAAAAAAAATGAAAAGTATCACAAGATTACTGAAACGTTCAACACAGGGATGTTCTTCATATTCGTATCAATACAAGCAATACAAGAAGCAATACAAGAATCCTTTTTGATCTTTGGAATCAAAGATTAAGTTTACCACGTTTCAAGACGTGTGTTCATGCAAAATAGTTTCGAAGTGAAATTTCATTTTCGTTACTCACCCGATCGTATGCGGTCGTTTTTACTCACATCACTCACAAATTTGAACAAACTTGCATTTAACAGGTATCTTTCGAACTACTGTCGCAGTTATTATGCAGAACGTTGTAAATGTTATATTTTGCCGTGATAACTTTGTTTTTATTTTTTTATCAAGTTTTCGCTCTGAATACCAAATGAACCAGCCTAACATCTCAACAAACGTGCGTTTAACAGGTAGTTTCTAAATTGTGCACCATTCTCATGCTAAAACAATGTATAAAACTAAAACTCTCGTGTTGTCTCAATTATTGGAAATCACAATATTATTTATGTTCCAACACGTGAACTTCTCCAAATACAAGAATCGATAGTTATAGTTTGCGTGCCCGCACCTTTTACGCTCAACTTGACTCCGGATAGGAATCACATTTTCAGTAACTTTGAGCCCCGCTTTCATCATTGTTTGCACAATGTTTCATTGGTTGTTATATAAAATCAACAAACAAGAATACAAGAACTAATACAAAACCCAATACCAAATAGCCCCATAACACCCTTCAAAATAAACATCTTGCTCTTTTTGTGGAAATATAATGCTTCTAAATCGCAGTATTTTGAGGTTGGGACATTAATCTATCCTGCTTACTTTCAACAGTTGTGAATATTTATGTGAGCTCAGTAATAGTTTTTGCCTCTCAAAACTCTAAATGAACAGTTGTTATTTATCCTAATCTTTCAAAGCGACATGTTCAAACTCAGTATTCTCTAACCCCTTTCTTAGTTGTATGTTTATCTCTGTTTCAATTGTTGTGTTTTCAGAAATTTCACTAACAAAACTCGCTCGCTCCTGACTAACAATTTTCAAAGAAAACCGATTGCGAACTATACTACTGGAAAGGTCAACAAATTATTTGCACAAAAATGGTCTTCGACGTTCGAAAAATATGGAAACCAAGAAATTCAACGAATGAAGAATGTCGTATATGAAATCGAATTTTCGGATGGATTTCACTACATTGGCCAGACTTCACGAGAACTTCGGCTGCGCAGTTCGGAGCATTTGAAAAGAAGGAATGAGACCGTTCGCAAATACATGAAAGTTAGTCAGTAATCTCCTCAACATTTTTCTCATCAAGTTTTCGCGCCATATTGCAAATATTTAGTATAGTTCTGGTCATTCCTACTGAGACTTGGCAGCGTGCCTATCCATTTTCCAGTTTGTTTTTCACCACTTTGGAGGTTTTCAGATAACTCCAAGTCTCTGTTGGCGGTTCATCAGTCCCATAAGAACATGTAAACAAAAAAAATTCTCAGAATACTCATCTCTGCGGTAAGAAATAGTCGTTTGAAAATCTTCGCGACGCCAACGGGTCTCAGTGGGAATGAAACGAACTATAGTTTTTCTTTACTTTTATCACAGCGGGATATGCTTGAAAAAAATCAACCATACTTTTTGCAAAAACACAAAACCTGATACCTACTAAACGGCTAAACCTATTCTTGATTTTTCACGATAAAATTGACTTTAAATACAATAACATTGACTTCAATGAACCTAAGCATGTGTTGTTTATTCTGTTACGTAGTTCGATTCCGGTACATTTCAATTGTTGTTTGCCATATTTGATCTGGAAGCTGATCAAACTACAACTATGACTGGGTCGATTCTCTTGTTTTCAGGCGAATAGCACCACAATTGTGTGCATCCGTGTTCTTTTTCCACTACCTTCCGACACCGTGAACCGGAAGGGCGCTCTCAACGGTCTCGAACGGCTAATGATCAGAGATACATCGAAAAAGTGCATTAATATCAGAGGGAGGAAGAGATAAACTTTGATGATGTTTTTGAAATAAAAGTTTTTAACATGTGTTCTTTTATCGGAATGAGGCTTTTTTTATAAGGCGTCAGTTTCATGATTGAAGTTGCAGTCAAACTACAAAAGTAAACTACACTTCTTGTTCTTGTCCACAAAATCAGCAGTCTGGTTGATAGTTTATGTACTAATAATCATTCTCTTGCGTAAGCCATGCTTTTATCTTTGATCCCTATGATCAGTGCTCTCTGAAGATGATCCTTCAAACACGTGCTCGAGAAAAAATTGAGTGATTAGTAGATAGATGGATCCAGTTCCCTGAGCTTCATCGGCATGGCTTGTCTGACCGCCGACCCTTTCGCATGCGCCGTGTCCGCCGCCGGTGGCCCCTCCACTCACCAGCTCTCCAACCCCGGAGCCGAGAGATTCGCCTCCAACGTTCTCCAACCACAACGAGTACACCGCCAAGCGTGTGTTCGGCTTTGTTGAGACCGGAGCCGCGTTTTCCTCCAAGGTGACCCGAAAGGCTGGTGCCCCTAAAAAGGACAGGCTGGTCATCCAGATCGCCATTGTCGCCGCCCTGCGGACGCCACCGCCGCTATCAACGCCGCCACTTCTGCCGGAATCATCACCATAACCCTTTCTGCCACCGCATAGATTCTATTCGGTGCAATAAATTTTGCTAGTGCAAAAAAAAATTAGTCGAACTACAAAAATATCTTCCCGGGCCTTTGACGCATAGAACGGGCTCACAATGTACCAAACATAGTAAAAACATAATTTCTTGTTCACACAATCAACAGTCTGGTTAATAGTTTATGTGCTGATCATCATTCGCTTGCGAAACCCGTTCTTTGATCTTTGAACTCTTGATCAATGCTTCGGTGTCGTAGGTCGTGCCGTATTTGCCCAAATCCGCGGCGACTTTTCCATGGCGTTTCCGGCCCGCTGCAGGTGTTTCACCAGTTCAGACATCGAATATCGATCGTTTGGGTTTTCAGCCCAGCACTTGGTCTGGAAATATCGATTGATTCAATTTAAATATAGTTGTTTTGTAGTTGGTATCAGTATTGAACCAAACACATTAATTTCGATCATGAAAGCGGGTCACTGATTCAATCCTTGTCTACGCTGCGTACCAATCCCTCCCTCATGTGCAGTTCATATGAGTTTCTCATGAGATACCTCATGATCTACTCGTGAGCTTCCGAGGATGTGGCGTAGCAATCAATAAATTTTCATCAGCAGCTCGTTAGATATAGCTCATGAGGTATAACGAAAGGTTTTTAAGGATGGAAAGTTTCTTATTAACTTTCGTTTGAAAACTACAGTATTATCTTAATTTCTATGAACAGTAACTTGGACTCACCTTGATGATTCTGGTGATGCCTGAGGCAACTTCTGCTGGCATCTCCATTCTGTACCCTTCTCTGACCCCGTTGTTGACCTCCGCCACAGTCATTCCCGGATACGGTTCGCTGCCGTTCTTGTAAATCTCCCATACCATAATTCCTGAAAATGTGAAAAGTTATCACATGATCTGTGAAATACAATGTGACAACATGGATCTCTACCAACTTCAATACATTTTTAAAATGAGTTCCAAATATTACGAATTATGCTCCGAAAGCATATTCTGATCATCTTTCTACAGGAGGTACTTAGTTATCTTTTGTTCTCAACGATTTCTCAGCGTGCGGTTTCCTGTTTAACCATCAAAAAAATAACTTTTCTTGGTTTGAAAATTCACTATTTTCTATTATATTATTTTTTTTAATGTTTTTTTCAAGTAACGAACCAAAACTCCAGACGTCCGTCTTTTGCGAGTAGATGGCCGTTTTCAGTGTCTCTGGGGCCAACCATCGAATGGGGACCCGTTTCTTAGCCTCCATTTGGTACACGGTTCCCTCACGGGACAGACCGAAATCGGCGATTTTGACCTGAAAAAAGTTCAAGAAAAAATAATTTTCAACTAGAACTTCAGATTTGCTTTGTATTATTTTGTGAGGTTTAAGAATTGCTTACTGATCTACAAAAACTGAGTGATTTTTCCATATCGTCTCTCGATAGAAGATAGATGGCCGCCTTGGACTAAGGCGGAAAATGCTGGAGAAGATCACAATTTGGTTCTGATATCCAATATTCCAATCCACAACGTTTATAGTCGCCATTTTCCCCATAAAGACAGCGGAAGGTTCAATTGATTGAGCGATGCGGGGCGAGCGGTCGTTGATTATCTGCCAGCAGTTGAGAGAGTGAGTAGATCAATGATACGCAGACGAACTGGCGGCTCGCCAAACCCCGTCCCATACAAAATCGATGGTACGGTGTCTACAACGGTCTGACAAATCCTATAACCAAATCCTCGTTGTAGTTTGATCTCCACACTACGAAATTCAAATTTAGACAAAAATCAACGAGATCAAATTGCAAACAGAGTGGAATAGAATATAATAGAATAGATTTATTCAACATGTGACTTTCCACATTTTGAAATGTGGCACTCCAATTGTTGGACAAAAGAAGGAAAAAATAGATGGAAAGAATGGTATCCCTGTTACGCGCTTGTAGTTATAGATGGATGCAATTAGCAGTGTAGTACGATTGAACGGTGATTGTAACAACAACAGAACGGGAACGGAGTGGAATAAGGCAACGTACACCGTATGAGCTCGCTTTGGAAGAAATGAACCCTGTAAAAATTCCAACTTAAACGGAACGAAAAGCAAATTACTCACTTTGCCATCCCCATACAAACAGTTTCTACTAGCAATGTCGCGGTGGAGCACGTTCTTGCTGTGAATGTACTCCAGACCACGGCCTGCCTGAAATTAAAAACATGTACAACTTCTAAACACAGTAAAATGTCGCAGAACGGATCATTCTACGCCTCGTCATGTTTTCGTCTTGAGCTAAATAGCTATAACCTCTGCACAACCAGATTAATAAGATTAGTCTCCACATAATGTGTTTCTTGATTGCTTGCATTTCGTCTTTACTAGGTTTTCCTCTTCACGTGTTAACGTGCTGAGAGAAGTATCCGAAAAATTGTTCTTAATTTATAAAATCAATAAATCGATGAACATTTTCCGACCAACCTGTACCACCATTTCGTTCTTCTTGTCAATTGGCAGCTCGTTCTTCTGCAGATATGAGTCCAGGGCACCGTTGCTCGCCTGCAATTATAAAATTGTCCGTGATCTTTTATAGAAAACTCGATAATCAAGGTTTCTGTATAAGTAACATAGTTCAAGTTTACCATGTGATTTTCCGAAATTCTTACTCTGAAGCTGTTAGTATACGTATTCGTGGTTATTTTATTCATAACTTACCATATTAAACGCAAACCTATCCTGGTGCTGAATTGAATCTTTATTCACTTCTAAGCATAAAAATATTACAACTATCTAGTTCGATAACATTGAAAAAGTAAGAAATGTTGTGATGTTCTGATTCTCTTCCGATCTACTTATCAATAGTGTTCCAACTTTGTTCTGATCTACCAATCAATACTTTCCTTCCGCTTATTCTCTGATGTACCGATCAACATTTAATCGATACGTACCAGTTCCATGACGACCATCAGTGGTTCCTGTCCGGCCGCCACTCCATAGAACTTGACCACATTTGGATGGTCGAACATTCGCATCAGCCTCGCCTCGCTCATGATCTCCTTGATTTGTTCTTTGGTCAGAGCTTCGAGTTTTGCCTAAAGTCGTTAATTGGCAAAGTTCAAACAAGAATACTATAAAATTTGGGAACGCCAGCAAAAACGAACTTTGACACGTTTGTAAAATGAGCCCAGAAGCCAAAACCTTAGGCGATTACTAAAGTTATAAAGTCTCGAGCTTGTACATCGGTGAAAAAATCGAAAGGACTGTAGCATGCTCATGAGGTATAGTTTGTTCCACCCACCCATAACCCTTTAAAGTAATGTGCTCAAACTTTTAGGTCAATGTTTAGTATTCAGGCAATTATTGATTTTCTCGAAATTGTGGTTGTGGTTCGGTTGTCTTTTGAATATTTACTACAACGTACTCCTGAAAGTTTGAAACCAGAACTGTGAACTATTCAATAAAGAACGCTTTCGTAATATTGGACAGATTACTGTAGAAAAACATCGGGACTATTTTACGTCCGCCCCCCACTTTTTTCGTTTTAGCCGAAATAAGTCCTGTGTTACTTTCACCCCCCACCATGGGGGGTGAAAGTAACATGGCTCCGTTTCAACTAAGAATCAGAAGGGTGGGGGGCTTTTGTTAAAGATTGTACGGTGGGGGGCGAAAGTAAAATTTTCCCAAAACATCGATCGAAACAACAGAGTATATCTCATGAGTTTTTTGAGGGATCGGTACAACGTTCAGAGGCAACTCACCAACTTCACGGCTACCGGTACTTGTCTTCGGAATTTATGAGTGAGTTTGCCCATTTGAACCTGGAATAGAAAAATGAATGAAACGGTAAAAACGAATTTGACCGCTTGTGTCTCGTTGGCCTCTTGTGTTCGTTGGCCTCTTGTGTCCTCTGTGTGCGGCGGCCTCTATACATTGATCCAAATGGTTAAAAGACAAAAACCAAGCGAATCTCCGGTTTCTCTCAGAATGCAAGTTCAACAAGAAGGTGATCAGAATATGAGCTCTCAAAACGTAAGTGGTGAGAGCAATGAGTTGGTTGATCAAATTTCTATACTTGAGGATATTCTGAAGGAAAAACTGGATCAAAATGACAAATCTTTCGAAATTTTGAGAAAGATAAGAGCAATTGCGACTCATACCGAAGATGTTGTGGAGAAACATCTCCGTGAGAGAAGTATAGTTGTTGCGGGAATTCCCGAGTTCGATGACAGTAAACCTTCTCAAAGACAGGCGAAACTGGAGAACAAGATGACTGATATTCTGGATGCCCTTGATGTGGAGTGTAGGCCTACTGCGATTTATCGTATGGGTAAACCCACAAATGATATGGGTCGTCTTGTCAAAGTTGTACTCCCTGCTAAGGTTTTCTGGTATACTGCTCTGAAGAATGCCCGAAATCTTAAACAATCAGGGTTAAAAGACATTTACGTGAGAAAGAGCATGACGAAGGAAGAAAGGCAAAAGGACTACGAAACGCGGATGGAAGTGAAGAAACGGAATGAAGGACTGCAGAATCGTGAGTGGTGCAACTGGAATGGTGAGTGTATTCGCATTTCTCAAATTCCTTCAAAAAGTTCCCCTCGGGGAAACTAAATTCTTCGCCTGCTAGTTTTGCTAAATCCTCCTCTTTTGTAGTCAGTCAAAATAATCTGCTTTCGGTTTCTCCTACAGAACCAAATGTTAAGGTAACTTCTATTTCTTTATGTTCTCCTACTTCTCTTCTTCCTAGTAATCTATCTCCATCAGCTCCTACTTCATGTCTTTCTTTTTCAGTTAGCCCAAAAATGTCCTCACCTCCAACTAAAAGTTCTCTCTCATGTTTCATGTTTAATGCGCGTAGTTTAGTTAATAAGCTCCATTTGTTTCATCAATTTGTATGCGAAAAACAACCAGATTTGGTATTTGTTACGGAAACATGGCTCTCTTCGAAAATCAATGATTCTGAAATTGTCTCGTCTCTGCCTTATAAGCTGTTTCGCTCTGATCGGGGTCACAAAAGGGGTGGTGGTGTTTGTACTTTGATCCGCGCCAGTCTTGTAGTTTCTCAGAAATCTTTCTCGTTCAAAAGTAGCTCAGATGTGTTGTGTTTCGATTTATTAGATAATGTTCAACTTTCTAAAATAAGAATACTTCTGTTATATAGACCTCCCAATTCAAACAGTGCTCAAGATACTTCACTTATTGATTTGCTAACTGATTTGACTTCATGTGCTTCCGAAATCGTAATTATGGGTGACTTCAATTTATCTATTGATTGGAACACGAATACCACTACTTGCCCTAAATCCAAGAAATTCTTGGATTATTTTGAATCTGCCTCATTGTCCCAGTTTGTCAAAGATCCAACTAGATTGGATGTTATTTTAGACTTGATTCTTTGCTCTTCTACACTCATCACGAATACAAAATGTCAAGCACCTTTTGCATCTTCGGATCACAATGTCATTTTGTTTTCTCTTTCTTTTCCTCGTTACCCCAATATTGCCCTTCCCTATCCAGACTTCAACAAAGCAAATTTCGAAAGTATAAACGCACGTCTTGCAAAAATTGATTGGTTACAGGTTTTCGATGATTTTGTGGATCCCTCTGATGTATACAAAAGGTTTTGTACTGTTTTATACTCTATTTTCCAAGTCGAAGTACCGCTCAAACAACAAAAAGTAACATTTGATAAATTTCCTATTCATATCCGTTCTCTTATCGAACAAAAAGAGAGGCTGTTTTTGCAACTTCAGAACCCCTTGCAAGATTCCATCTACAAAAATGTGTGCAAAAGTATTTCACATCACGTGAAACGTTTCCAAGCCAATCAAGAAAGACGGTTTGCCTTCTCAAATTTTCGATCTCTGTTTAGCTACATTCGAAAAAAGACTAAGCCAAATTCTGATCTACCCTCTTTTTTTGATGAAGGGAATAACCGCTGTGTAACCGACAAAGAAAAAGCCATTGCATTGGGAAAATACTTAGCCTCTGTTTTTTCTGTTTCTTCCACCAGTAGTGCACAATTTTCCACATCTATTCCGTTTACATGTTCCATGGGGCCCATTTATTCTTCTGAGGTATTTAAAATTTTGCGCCAAATAAAACCATCACTTGCCTCAACTATAGATGGTATTCCTCAGTTCGTTTATCGGAAATGTGCAAAAGTTTTGTCTACTCCCCTTGCACATATTTTCAATATCAGTCTGATGTGTGGTGAAGTTCCAGATAGCTGGAAGGAAGCCCTTGTCACCCCCATTCCAAAAACAAGTATCCCACTCACCGTAAAAGATTTTCGGGCAATTAGTATCACAGCACCGCCTTGCAAAGTTCTGGAGAAACTTTTGAAAATCAAGTTAACAAAATGGCTGGAACGTTTTTCTATTCTACCTCAAGAGCAGCATGGCTTCGTAAAAGGAGCCTCAACTTGCTCGCAGCTCGTTGACTGTGTTTTCGATTGGACTCGTGCTATAAACGAAAAGAAAAAGGTTGATGTTTTGTATTTTGATCTCTCAAAAGCATTTGATAGAGTTGATCATCAAAAATTACTTTTCAAGTTGGAGAAGCTGGGGATTCGTGGTTGTTTATTAGCTTGGTTGGCATCTTACCTCCATAACCGTTATATGACAGTCAAAATCAATAACTGTTACTCTGATCGTTATCACTGCACTAGTGGTTTGCCTCAAGGGGGTGTTTTATCGCCTCTACTCTTTCTGGTTTATACTTGTGATCTACCACAACTGTTGAAAACGCACACATCAATCAGTGTGGTAATGTTTGCTGATGATGTCAAAGTGTATGGGGTGTTTGATGAAAATAACAGTTGTGAAGTACGCAAAGCTTTACAAAAGTCAATTGACAATTTTGTTAAATGGGGTCACGACTGGGGTATTGATGTTAACATATCAAAAAGTGCAGTTCTGCGAATTGGTTCAAACGGTGCACCTGAGTATTCTCATCAAGGTATTTTGTTGAGTTCGAGAGATACTATGCGTGACTTAGGGTATTTTATCGAGAAAACACTGAAGGTATCACATCACGTTTGCACGGTGTCTCGTAAAGCTCTAGGTGTTTTACATTCTCTTTTCAGAAATATTGCTTTAGCGGATCCTTCCATCCTAGTGAAACTGTACAAAACCTATGTTTTGCCACATCTAGAATATGCTTGCCAAGTCTGGTCTCCGTATTTGAAGAAGGACATTGAGAAAGTTGAAAAAGTACAGCACGTTTTCACAAGGATGCTCTATTATAGAGTATTTCCTAGTGATAGTTATCCGGCAAGTTTACCAACGTATCAGGTAAGATTGAAAAAGTTAGGTTTGAAAAGTTTGTTCTACAGAAGAGTTGTTTTGGACTTGATATTTGCTTTTCGAGTTTTCAAGAAAGAAATTCGTTTGCAGGGTTCAAAATACTGGTGTTTTAAACCTAGTAATGGGCGAACGGGTAGTTTTGCAATAGTCTCTCGTAAATTGAACAAAACTCATTTTCGGTTGACTTCTAATGAATTTTTTACTAGAACGGCTGATTGGTTGCACAAGTTACCAGTTGAACTGATCACAAGTCAAAATTCTGCTTCTTTTAAACGCAAATTACGAGCTATAGACGTTCTGCAATTGTTGAAGATTACAGATGTTTCCTAGTCGTTTGACGGTTCAAGTGCCATTCCCGTGCCGTCCAGCCAGTTCCAGTTACCATGCTGATCACGAGGCCCCTACATTCCAAGTCATCGTCGCCACTAGCATGTTTTTTTTTCTTCTTAATTGTAGAGAAATGTTACTGTAGATGTAGATCTAGTTGGTACATAGGTACAAATTCTTATTGGTAGCTCTGCACTGTCCGCACAGTTTACTATCTTCATCCTCCGTTTGAGAATACCCAGATGAATCAATGAACTAAATTGCCATTTAATCACTCCCATACAATTGTGTAACTAACTTTTTTCTGTCACAGTTAGTAAATGGCTCAACTACTTTTTGTCCTGAGCTTTCCTCTATCTCACAGAGGTCGTACTCAATAAACTAGGTAACTCGAACAATATTAGTTCAATACCCCAAACAATCGCTTGACATTTTCTGGTTTACCAGAAATTAGGAACAATATCAAATATCAAACTAGGTTAGGAAACACAAATCTAACGGGTATAACTCAATCGTAGTCTAACACGTAGCCCCCTCCCTTCTCTAGATACGGTGTCTGCAGGGGTACGGGTTTGTTCAGGACTGTCTGTAGTTGTTCACTTTACTTTCTGTGGCAGAGAAAGGTAACAACACGATTCGATTCCTATTCAGATATACATCAGAGCATGTAGCTTCGATTGGCGAAACATTGATTTTTGAATTCATCACTCCATACACCAAATCTGTGTAGTTAGCGGACTTTGTAGACGTATTTTTCATAATTCTACACGTGTACTGTCCTGACTATTGTACGAGTTTGCTTCTGTATTTTACTATGTTCTTTTTCTTTGATCAATTGTATCCAAGTTATTCTGTGTTTAGTTTTTTCTTTCTCGTTTAGCGCACCTCGTAGTGCATCAAATAAATAAATAAATAAATAAAAAAATGGTTATTTATCAAACGGAACAGCAAAAAAATGTTTTTTTCAAATTGCCAAATTGAGGTACTTGTATGTTCATTACATACCCAACTAGGGGAATCTAGCTATAAATGATACTTTTGATACTTGTTCGGTAAAATAATATACTGTAGGTCATGATACATATTCTTTCAGTACTCGGCTTTTAAAGAGATTTCAAAAAACTCTCGAACAAACCTCTCCAAACGCTCCTTCGCCCAACTTTTTCGTACAGACAATGTCATCATGGTCCAATTCCCAGGGTTGTCGTTTGACTGGAGAAGACAGCTTGATCTCGGTATTCTGGAAATATAAAAGTTTGAAAAAATGGATTATTCTGAATAAATTGAAAATGAAATTCATCTAATTGAGAGGAGAGTCAGTTGCACTTGAGCTCATCTATACCGATAAAAAGTGTCATGATCTACCCTGTACATTTCTAGTGCTAGGGACTAATAACTTCTGAAGCAAAAAGTTACGGGGAACAAAAACATTTCAAAATACTGACCGGATGAACGGATATTTTCATCTTCTGGTGGTATTTTATCATGGCGGGTATATTTTCAAAATGGTAGAGAGTTAATCGATATTTTCCCTCTTCCATCCGCTTCATAATGATGTGCTTGATCTGAATAAACGGAAACGATTTAGAAAAGGGGAACAGGAAAAAATCAAGAGGGTTATTTGAGTAAAAAAAATTTCGACAATAAAATGTATCCACTTTACCATATTCCTCCCTCTCCTGACAGTACATGACAGAACATAGTCCCTAATCTAGTCTAACCTTCATGTATTGCACAACCGATCCGGGCAAATAATCAATAAACAAATGTACAATTCTAGAAGAATAAGTGGGGGGACAGTATCATGATTCAACTCTGAAACCTACCCCATCTTCTTCCCGCTCCTGGCAGTACATGACGGACGTTTCTAGCTATTTATTTGAACATTTATTAACTCATTATTTCCACCTAACTTTTTTACCTTTAACTAATCAACTTCCTAAACAACAATATTCTCTTTTTTCTACATCGTGATTCCGATTTCGGAACCTACCCCATCCTCCTCCCTCTCCTGGCAGTACATGACGGATAGAACGTACTCCCTTGGTTGGCCTGAACATGGTTCGGTGGCACGTACCAGATAATCACCGTTCTTGCGCAACATCATCTACAAATGGTGATTTGGTGAAAGAGAAAAAAGAGAGAAAAGGGTGAAAGGAAGAAAGAGATAATTTTGGGAAGAAAGCTGAAAAAAGGTGAAATAAAGCAAGAAGGTGAGAGAGAGACAAGAAAAAATAACGAGAAAGAAGGGAAAGAGGGGTGCAAGAGAGAGAAAGAGACAGAAGGAGAGAGAAGGAGCGGAACAAATAGAGAGAATAACTAAAAAACACTTAGTGGAAGAAGGGCAGCTCAAACGGAAGATCACAAAGCGCGCTCCAGCGAACTACCGTATACCTTGATGTCCTCCCTCGGCAGCAGTCCATGGTACCAGTCCTCTTTCGCGAGAAGCTTGTCTGCCTCCGACATAGAGCCCACACCTCCGGGACGAAGTTATTAGAAATGAAAAGTCCACGCAGTTTTCCTCCTTTTATACTGGAAAACGTGAACGCGTTCAAGTTCACGTTTCACGTTTTCACGATTTTTACTGGTTGGGAACTGCCGCGTTTCCGGCTGCCTTGGTCTACAAGAAACTTTGCAGAACTTTGCAAGAAACTTTGCAGAAAAACTCCCGGCGCTAAAGCTGTTTGAGTCTCGGATAAAATCCTGGCCAAATTTGTAGTTTGATCTTGATTTGTAGCATAATAATAATAAGAAGGAACACTCGAACTCTGTTTAAAACGATCCGGGATCCCTACATCGTCTGCATTATCCTAGGTTTTTCTCACTCGTGTATTTCGATCCGAATACAATATTTTTTGAAAATTAGTTTGATTTTATGTTATTGATCTTTTTGATTTTCTTGATCTCAGTGATCTTTTTCTCAGAGAGAACCTATGAACAAACTACTTGAGCAACAGCTAACATGAGATGAATGTTCATTAATATACAATTTATATACAATTTCAATAAAGCTTCCAGACATGAACGCCTTGTTTCCTCCCGTCTACCACCCGTTTCCACTTTCAGATTGCGGTCTGAAATCAAGAGGATTGGAATATTATACAACCAAAATTTCAACAATATATTATGAACTAGCCGTATTTATATCTCCTACAACTCATGTTTCATCTCAAATCATGAGAAACTAATGAAAACAATCAAATAACTGATACATCCGAAAAACATAGTTAATTTTCCGTCCCTTAGAGATGGGTTTGTAGTTGGACCCTAGCAATAGTGGGTGCCAACTTTATAAATTTCTGTCTCTCGTCGGAATCGAACCTGCGAGCAAAACAATCGCAGCAGCTGGCGCTAACCACTGCACTATTAGGGGAAATAACCTGCAAGCTTTGGAATCGAAGATATGCGTGCGTACACAGCGGAAAGTGAGATATACAGTACCCTCCCGCCTTTCCGTTGGCGACGACTATAGACCCTAGCTAGTGTTCGTTCCTGGCGTAATTCAAAACACCAACCGTGTTCCAGTTAATTTGGTATATTTCTTCCAGAAATTTTCACTCACCCTTCTGTCCCGAAACTCGTCTCGGAGTTCTGTGTTCCTCCTTGGTTGAATCCACCCTCATTACTCTGGTTCAAGTCTCCATTCTGGTCGAAATTGGTTCCTTGGTTGAAATTGGTTCCCGGATTTCCCTGAGGCTCTGAGTTGAAATCGGGTCCTTGGTTAACCAGAGTTTCCTGGTTGGAATTGGGTCCCTGGTTGAAATTGGTTCCTCGATCAAAGTTGGTTCCTTGATTGAAATTGGCTCCATTGCTAATCTGAGGGTTCCGGTTGAAATTGGTTCCCTGATCGGAGTTGGTTCCCTCGTTGAAGTTGACTCCCTGATTGAACTGAGGTTCCTGTTGAAAATTTGTTCCGTGGTCAACCTGAGGCTCTGAGTGAAAACTGGTTCCCTGATTTAAATCTGTTCGTTGATCGAAGTTGGTTCCCTGGTTATAACCCCGGTTCCCTCTCCTCTCGTATCCCTCTCTCGGTTGATATCCGGAAGGACCCATTCCGTATGCGGCCGCACCGTATCCACCGCGTTTCCATCTGAAAACAGATATAGTATAATTCATTGCTATGTCGAGAGATTCGTTGAAATATTCGGTTGGCGCTGCCGAGTATTATTGAGTTTTCAATGTTCGTAACATAAAAGTTGAATTACAAATTTAATTTAATGTTTAATTGATTTGATTGATAAAAAGTACAAGTGAAGCCATAACCCTCCGAGTAAAATCAGCTAGGAATCATACCTGAACGCCTCAGTTTGAAGAATAGCAAATGAAATGAGAATAATAGAAGCTGCAAATTGCATTGTTCCCAAGATATATTGGTTGACTTTCCTGCCGCGAACTTGAGTTTATATATTAGCGGGATACTTACTATTGGACGAAATATGGTCACAACGCGCGTGGAATTGATAAAAAACGAACGGAAACCCGCCAAATGACGCCATTTGGCGATCGCAGATCAGCGCAGAAATGGTCAGATATGACTCATGGGGTATCGGCAGCACATATACTGTCACTCAATTGCACAGTCACGTGAAACATGTCGAACACAGCAGAACTCAGAAACGTGCAATGCACGATTCCTCATTAGAATGCTAATTTTACGTGACTAATCAGTTTACCTCTAGTATACACGAGAATACTACCCGAGAGAACAAAGTAATTTGATAGCATTTTCCTCTCAGGGTGAAACCGATTTTCAACGATTGTTTTAAGAAACAAGTAATCACGTCGAGGTTAATCCCAAACTGTATTTTACGTATGTTTCATGTGTAAAAATCCAGTTTAACTTGAAACTGACCAGATATTGCTCTTCTTCTCGAGAGTCCATGTTTCTTTCTATCTACCAAGTTTCGTGTTTCTGTTTGTATCACGTTTCCTAAAATAACAGTGAGTCATAGCTGAACATCTCTCAAGTCGCAATGATCAGTGCCAAATGGCGTTATTTGGCGGGTTGCCATCAATCAATTCCACGCGCGTTCTGACCATATTTCGTCAAATAGAAAGTTTGCTGCCAATATATAAACCATGTTCGTTGCAGGAAAGTCATCTAATCAACTTTTGATACAATGCAATTTCTAGTTTCTATTCTTCTCATTACATTTTCTGCTCTTCAAACTGAAGCGTCCAGGTAAAATTACTATTACTATAGTTACTTCTTGTAATCTTCATTTACATTCAAACTTTACTAATACTTTCGATTTAAAATTACGTTAACAGGTTTAGAAATTCGAAAACTGGATACTTCTTGGCACTGTTAACCAAATGTTTCCCCAAATCATTGTTTTCAGATGGAAACGCGGTGGATACGGTGCTGCCGCCTACGGAATGGGTCCCTCCGGATATCAACCGAGAGGGGGATACGAGAGGAGAGGGAACCACCTGAGGGGAGGGAACGACTTTATGAGAGGGAACCGGGGTTATACCCAGGAAGGAGGACTTGAACAGGGAGGTATCAGTGGAGGGGGTTTCCGCCAGGAACCTCAGTTCAATCAGGGAACCGATTTCAATCAGGGAACCAATTTCAATCAGGGAACCAATTTAAATCATGGAACCAATTTCAACCAAGAACCTCAAGTCAACCGGGATACCGGTTTCAACCAGGGTTCTCAAATACCCCTGGAAACCAATTTCCACCAGAATGATCAGGGCAATCAGGGAACGAACTTCAATCAGGGAACCAACTTTGATCGAGGAACCAATTTCAACCAGGAACCTCAGGTCAACCAGGGTACCAATTTCGATCAAAACGGAGGGTTCAACCAAGGAGACACACAGAACTCGGACGTAGGATTCAGAACAGAAGTGTGAGTGCGATACGTTCAGTTCGTAGTACAAATTTCTATCTCAAAACACAGCATACTTTTCGAATTCTGCCGTAATTTCAAGATGGTTGGACTGAAAACACATAACAAAACTACCGATTTGTAAATGTTGTCGATTATTTTATCATTGTTAGATCTTCCCTCGCAACGCGTCAAGTCGTTGGTTACCTTCTTGTTTTTATGGTGTAAATTTCAAGGATAACTGATTAGATATAGTCAATGGTATACTATGTAAGTTCTGCTCAAGATATTCTATTAATCCTACTATTTTCAGACAGTCATCAACGCGTGGAAACGGGTGGTAGAAGACGTGAAGACGTGTGAAAACATATTCCATTGAAAGCTTTATAACGATTTTATATACATTTCATATCAATAAACCCTTTATTTCGGTCAGGACTTTAGTTGTTGTTGAACAAATTAATCCAATGATTTCCTCCGTAAACGAGCCGGCAAAGAACATAATGAAAGTCAATTAAACATGAGATTGCAATACAAAGTTTTCATGTGTGCCTAATAATTCGAAGTTTCCAGTATAAAACTTGGTTTTTCGTAGTGACAAGAGAGAGTGCACAGGTCAGATAGACGCAGACTTTCTCAGAGTGTCCGTCGCCGCATTGACCTTCATGCTCTCTGGCTTTTGTAGTTTGCTAATCACATGAAATTCGCGCACATGTTTCTGAGTAACGTACCCTATCAGGAAGGAATACACACAAAGATCAAGCAAACGTGTACTGGGACAAATCTAACGTTTCAAATGTATAGTTTGAAGTGTGGTTCGTCACCTCAAAATGTTACATAGTGGTGATAAATGGCCGATCGCCAAATCGATTCGCCTCTGCATCTCAGACAATTTATTACCAATCAGCAAGCTACTTTTGTAGCGGCCTCGCCGAGAGAGTGTGCAGATCAGAGAGACGCAGATTGTCTCAAACTGTCTGCGATCTCACTGACCTGCACACTCACTCGCATTTGTAGCTTGCTAATCGCAGAAAAAAGTTTCTGAGATGCTCTGAGGTATTCATGGCCACGAGTACGCGACTTCCTCGGGCTTTTCGATTGTGGCTCCGGCTGGCTTGAACAAGGTCATAATGACAGCGGACTGCTAAACGTGTCGAGCAACATAGAAAATTAACTAACTACAAAACAAATGTGACAAGTCTTGACCACCGAAAACAACATTTAAGATTGCGTACTGGGTACAACAGTTGAGGTATTTAGTATAGGAACTACGGGAGCTGACTTCGAGTACACTGAAATCAATAAATATGGGATCCTTACCACACCAACTACCGATGAAAACTAAATGCAATTGCACCTCGTTCCTAACTCGTCCGAGTTTACAAAAACTTGTAATTTCGAGTCAATAGAACAATTAAACCTGAAAATAAATCAATTTCGCCAGAAACGGCAGCAATGATGCAAGTTTCTATGATCTGTCGAATTCTTTCTTTTCCTCTAATCAACAGAAGTTCACATGAAATTTTGCGTGAGAAGTCCATGAACTACTTGCGAACTTCAATTTTTGTAGCACAGCAATCAATTGAGTATAGTTGAAATCATTCGTACTGCGACTCCTACAGTACACATTCAAGCTTTTCCAATGCCAACGACAGTATTCTGCGCTAACTTGCACTTTGTCATTATAGGTTTCAACACTATTTGTATAATAAGGAGTCAGAACCGAATGTGACAATCTCGATATTTTCTGATAAAGCTTCAAGTCATACGGCCTGAGCGTTTCGTCATACTGTAGGGATCTCAGTAGGAATAAAAAAGACTTTATAGTTCGTTTCATGCGCACTGAGACTCATTGGCACCATGCCAAAATGTTCTTTGAGTAAACATAAGCTTTCCAAAAACTTGTCTTACGTTTGTGTTGTAATGAAGCTAAAGAATCTGGAGTTTCTCAGTTTTTTTTTGAGAAACTCTAAAATGCCAAAAAAACCACCTGAAAACTGATTGACACGCTGCCAAACTCTCAGTCGTAATGGAGAAACCTATAAGATACTGTTCATGAGCTGATCTCATGAGTTTTGGAAAGGGTTGCTTCTGCGCCTGGTGTGTTTCACATGTTTCAAGCAACAATGCATTCGACATACAGAATACTCCATTAACAACTTCAATTTTCAACTAAAACTATTTTTTTAATAACTGACAAAACGTATTTTCTGTAGGGAGCATTCATGCGATTTTTCCGATTCAACTCCAGAAACTGTGAACAATTGTTCCCATGAAATTGTAGAAAAACGTAATAATATGTCGAGAATAACAGTTTTTTGGAGTTAAATTTCGTTTAAAGGAGGACAGAATGGAATGGTCGATTTCATGACACGCGCTCCAATGCGAATTTACGCACTCCAATCCAATCTCAGTTTCTAAGTTCGGAAGTGCAATTGACGAAGTGAAGTTGTTCATCGAAATTATTTTTTAAATGGAGTTGAAACTAATTCAAAATTTCAAGTGACGTAGCAATGACTTCGACTTGTTTTCAGATGGAAACGCGGTGGATACGGTGCTGCCGCCTGTTTCAGCGTCAGTGGTATACGCCTATTATTCAATTTATGTAACTGCCACGCGGTACTGTTTTAGAAAGAAATAATGAAAGGTTCTATAGTTTAACCAGTGCGGCTTACGCCTGTCTGCGCACTATAGATAGATAGTCATACGAATACATTAGATTTGTTAGATAATATATAAACAGTACATCCTGTATAACTCATGCTTCATTTAGGCTGCGCTAAACAATAGGTATACTAAACAATATTATGAAACAATATTAATTACAATCAAGAAGAATAATAATAATAGAGTTACAATAGTCAAATGATATTACTAGAGTCTTGCGCGTCTGAATCATATGCGTTATGAGTTGTTTGTACTGTCATTGTGCTCTCCTGATATCTACTGAATTCTCCTTTCCTCAAGCAATCGTTTGGGTTACATCAAGCAGAGCGGACCGGGCGGTCTGCCGAGGGGGCGGGGCTTGCCAGTCCAATATTTGCAAGGTGCACAGTTGATTGTAAACCGCGGGCAAGACAGTATAAGTCGCCTTCGCGACACCGCCTACGGAATGGGTCCTTCCGGATATCAACCGAGAGGGGGATACGAGAGAAGAGGAGACCACCTGAGAGGAGGAAACCACTTTATGAGAGGGAACCAGGAAAGAGGGTTCGGACAGGAAGAAGGGTTTAATGGAGGGGGTTCCCACCAGAAACCTCAATTTAATCAGGGAACCAATTTCAATCAAGGAACCAATTTCAACCAGGGAACCAGGTTCAATCAAGGAACTCATTTGAATGGAGGAACCAATTTTAACCAGGAACCTCAGATTGATCAGGGAACCGATTTCAATCAAGGAGCTCATTTTGATCAAGGAACAACCCTAAATCAAGAAACCGACTTCAATCAAAACGTAGGGTTCAACCAAGAAGGAACACACAATTCGGACGTAGGATTTGGAACAGAAGTGTGAGTTTCATTCCTAGAGAACATCAAAGTTCAACCTGTACTCTGATTTCAAAAAACTGCATTTTTGAATTCTGCGAAATTTCAAGGGGATCATACTAAAAACACATAATAACATAACAAAGTTACCGATTTATAGATATACTCGATTATTTGGTCTTCCCTCGGAATTTGTCAACTCCACGTTTAAATTCCTGTTTTCTCACCTCATCAAATTCTAAAAATTCGATTAGACCGAATCGATAGTTATAATATAAATTTTTATTCTTCATCAGATTAATCCTTTCACCTGTAGACAACCATCTGGGACTGGAAACGGGTGGTAGAAGACGAATGAGAACCGACTCTATTGGAAGCTTCATTATTATTTTAAATACATTGTACACCAATAAATCTTTTTTATTAGTACAATGTTTCAAAATAACAAGGCTATCGGCTTTTTATGTAACCAATCATGATAAAAAAAATTATGATAGTCAATTCAACATAAGAAAGCACAACACTCTTGTCACATTTCTCAGGCTCAACAGTTGAAATATTACACTGTGAAACATGCTCAATAGTTATAGAATTTTCATCTTCTAAAACTTCTTAAAAGCAATCGATAGTATCTCTCATAAGAAGACAGTACTCTGCCAATGTATGTTTGAAACAAATACTTTTCCAACACTACCCGAATTTGATTTTTTTTTTTTTACGATTTTTCAAGTGGTTCGAGGCTGGTACATATCATTCAAATGAACTACCGAGTATTTTTACTTGACTTCATTTTACACATGAGGCCGTATGCATGAAACATCCGCGGGTCTTGTTGGAATGACCATAATTGGCTGGAAATGAGCCCAAGCGAGCTCGTTATAGCATCCCAACCCGACCCCGAATGCTTCATGCGTACGACTTATGATGTGCAGTGGTGATTTTTGTGGAAGGGTGCGGGCTGCGACGCGGTTTGCGACGCGCTTCCAGTCCTGTACCATCTGAAGCCTCCGCGATTTTTTCATATATGTTCTCATCTGCCTCAACTATGTACTTTGATCTCATGTGCTCAACAAATGTTTACATTCTATAATCAACATGCCTAGTTTTTATTTTTTCCGACTTTTATTTCTTATCTACATTTGAATATTATCTGTTATGATGTCCCGTTGCACAACTTTGTGTATAAATCAATTCAATTCAATGCATATGCCAGATTCAGAAAAGAGTATGAAGCCAAACCAAATTTAGTATCCAACTGTTTCGGAAACGAATTATGTATGAACATGGAGAAGTAACCGAAATATGGGTGCAAACAGACTGAACAAATGATGGGTGTTGTATCTCTTATTGGTTTTCTCACAGAAAACTAACATCTGCTATGTTTGAACATTTGAAACACTGAGTAAAGACGATGGATTTATTAATAAACAATGTATTTACAGTTTTATAAAGCTTTCAGAGATGAATTATTTGTTTCCTCCCGTGATCTACCACCCGTTTCCACTCCCAGATTGCTGTCTGAAATTGAACGGGTTAGAATATTACACAACATAAACTTTACCAATATCTTATCGACTAGGTATAACACTTAGAACTCTTTTATCTTGAATCGTGAGAAACCAATGACAACATATGTTTGTAATAGCCGTTGCTCAACCTAACGTGAGCTGCATGAGATCGGTCCGCTGGCCTACTTTTGGTTCAGTGATGGATTTATAGTTTGATCGTGGTTGGTGTTTATTTAGAGCGAATTTCGAAAATTTTACTGTGTCTGATTTGTCAATAAATTTGGCTCATTTACTTCAAGAAACGTTCCACTCACCCTTCTGTCCCGAAACTCGTGTCCATATTCTGTGTTCCTTCTTGGTTGAATCCACCCTCATTTCCCTGGTTCAACTCTCTGTTCTGGTTGAAATTGGTTCCCTGGTTACCCTGAGGCTCTGGGTTGAAGACGGTTCCCTGCTTGACCTGGGGTTGCGGATTGAAATTGGTTCCCTGATGAACTTGAGATTCCGGGTTGAAATTGCTTCCTCGATTGGAGTTGGTTCCTTGATCAAAATCGAATCCTTGATTGGATTTGGTTTCCTGATCGAAATTGGTTCCTCGATCAAAGTTGGTTCCTTGGTTGAAATCGGTTCCCTGCTTGATCTGAGGTTCCTGGTTAAAATTGGTTCCATGATGAATATGAGGTTCCTTGTTGAAATTGGTTCCTTGATTGGAGTTGGTTCCTTGATCATAATTGGTTCCCTGGTTGACTTGAGGTCCTTGGTTAAAATTGGTTCCTTGGTCAGAATCGAATCCTTGATTGGAGTTGATTCCTCGGTGGAAATTGGTTCCCCGGTTACCCCTGGTCCCCAGCTTGAACTGAGATTCCTGGTTGAAACCTCCTCCATTGATACCTCTCTGTCCCATCCCTCTTTCCTGGTTATAACCCTTGTTCCCTCTCCTCTCGTATCCCCCTCTCGGTTGATATCCGGAAGGACCCATTCCGTAGGCGGCAGCACCGTATCCACCGCGTTTCCATCTGGAAACAATGATAGTCTAATTCATTTCTATTTTGAGAAATTTCGTGAAAGTTAGGCGCTGTTTAGGTTGGCAATCTCAACTTTTGACTGACTCGTATAACTTTGTAACGTTCTGAACTACAAAATAAAATTACAAACTAAATTAATTTTTTCGATTGACTTACATGAAAAAGATGAAATTAGTGGAAACAATAACATTTTGAGTAAAAACTCCAAAATATCTCACCTGAACGCTTCTGTTTGAAGAGCAGCAAATGAAATAAGAAGAATCGAAGCTAGAAGTTGCATTGTTTGATATATATATTGGATGGCTTTCTAGCAACTAACTTGGTTTATATATTAGCAGAAAACTTTGTATTTGACGAAATATGGTCAGAACGCGCGTGGAAGTGATTGATGGCAACCCGCCAAATGACGCCATTTGGCACTGATCATTGCGACTTGAGAGATGGTCAGCTAGTTATTTTTGGAAACGTTATTGAAACAAATTCCTCAAACTCAGCAACGTTTAGAATTCATTAAGTTGATCTGCCCCGAAATATTATACACTCTACAGTCAATGCGACATCTAGGGATCTTTTACATTTTGGTTTTCGACGAAGTTGATCGGAAAACCTTTTCCATGAAAGAATCATCAGACATTCATGCTTACAGCATACTTGAGAATTTTTACTAGGATGGTGGAACCTGAAAACAGGCATTATTTCGAGGAATTATTGTGTACTTCTTTGCCATCCAACGTTTTGACCAGAAAGAAATATTTCATGGTCATTTTGTTTCAGGGTAGTATACACGTGTATTTGGTGCTGATCTCACATGAGTCATATCTGACCAATTCTGCGCTGATCTGTTATCGCTAAATTTCGTCATTTAGGGGGTTTCCGTTCGTTTTTTATCAACACGCGAGATGTGACCATATTTCGTCAAATAGAAAGTTTACCGCTAATATATAAACCAAATTTGATCGTAGAAAATCATTCAATCAACAATTGAACCAATGCAATTTCTAGTTTCTATTCTTCTCATCACATTTGCTGCTCTACAAACAGAGGCGTTCAGGTAAGATTTCAAGTCGCTTTTACTTCAAATTATATAGTAACTTCCTGTAATTTCTATTTACATTCGAACTTCAAAAATGTAATACTTTTCGGCAGTGTCAACCAAATTGTTCACCAAATCTCTGCACATAACAGTGAATTGGACTCATTCCAGATGGAAACGCGGTGGATACGGTGCTGCCGCCTACGGAATGGGTCCTTCCGGATATCAACCAAGAGGGGGATACGAGAGGAGAGGGAACCTCCTGAGGGGAGGGAACCACTTTATGAGAGGGAACCGGGGTTATACCCAGGAAGGAGGGCTTGAACAGGGAGGTATCAGTGGAGGGGGTTTCAGCCAGGAACCTCAGTTCAATCAGGGAACCGATTTCAATCAGGGAACCAATTTCAATCAGGGAACCAATTTAAATCATGGAACCAATTTCAAACCTCAAGTCAACCGGGACACCGGTTTCAACCAGGGTTCTCAAATACCCCTGGAAACCAATTTCCACCAGAATGATCAGGGCAATCAGGAAACGAACTTCAATCAGGGATCCAACTTTGATCGAGGAACCAATTTCAATCAGGAACCTCAGGTTGACCAGGACACCAATTTCGATCAAAACGGAGGGTTCAACCAAGGAGACACACAGAACTCGGACGTAGGATTCGGAACAGAAGTGTGAGTGCAGCACGTGTTGTTCCTAGACAAACTTCAAAGTTGTGCGTTGCAGTCTTATCTCAAAACACAGCAAATTTTTTGAATTCCGCCAAAATTACACGCTGCGCGAACAAACCCCATCGTGGCATAACCGTAATACCGCCTTCAAAACAAACAAAAACATCTGCGTCTTTTGAAGCGGAGAACATCAGTTCACCTCCTATCCAACATTGTCAAATCGTGGGAATTTTCTGTTTTATCATGTTATCGAATTCTACAAAACTGATCGGACGAAATAATAATTGTATCATAAACTTCTATTTTATATTATATTGATCCATTTATTTGCAGACAGCCATCTGGGACCGTAAACGGGTGGTAGACAACGAGTGAACACATATTGTATTTTGAAGCTTTACTGTTGTAAATATGTAAATACACGTTATAATAAAAAAGTTTTCTGACTCGATTCTGTGGTGAAAACCATCTGGAACCTGCGATCGATTATGTAGACATCTGAAAATGAGAGAACAAATAAAAATAATATAAATAATCCATAGTTTCACGGGTGGTAAACATGTATTTCAGTGGGGGAATTTATATCTCCTCAGAACTATTCTAACAAGTTGATTTTTACTGTGTACAGAACAAGTATACTGTTAGTCGGTTGCACAGTCACGTGAAACATTATAAACACAGCAGAACTCAGTAGCGTGCAGAAACAAAGTGAACGATTCCTCATTAGAATGCTAACTTTAATATAAAATTGACTTCTAGTATAGTTCGCGTACGAGAAGTGAAGACTATACATATCTCCTATGGAAGGAACACTCTCGGTCTGACTCTCGGAAGAGTACCCATGACTGTTGTTTAACGGAGTAGGTTTTCAAAACTTTCTCTACCCAAAATCTATTGAGATTTTCCCGTTCAACAGACATTTTCCGGAATCCCTTTAAAATTACATGAAAAGTCAATAACCTTAAAGTGTACAAATTTATTCAGGTCACAAGGTAAAAGCTGTACATTTATGCATAGTCAAAACCGAATCGATATGTACACAGTGCAATGTATCTACGTGTTATTGTGCTAGTAGAGCGAGTGTTCCATGAGTGCTTCGGCCTTTCTGGGGGGTAGTTCGCCGGGACAAACAACTTTAAGAAGCTCGACGAAGTCAACACGTTTTTCCGGATCCTGAAACTTTAGTGATGGAATGAGATTATAAAGTTCCTTCGTGAAACTTCGTGAAAAATAAAGCAGTAAGCAGAGCAACTGCCTCGGCAAAATAAAACAACCACTGTCAAATACGGTATTCGTAGCTTGCTTTCTTTCAGACAGAACCTGGGGTAGTTACAGGGGGGATAAGGGGGCGTGGCTTATTGGCTCAGGCTTGGCCCGAAGCATGCCACGCGCCAGTTTTTGAGTCTTCAAAGCAGCAAAACTGCAGTTTGGAGTGGATAAAATTGAAATTCTAGAGTAGAAATGAAAACTGGGGAGGAAATTAGATCTGAATGCATATATTTTTAATATTTTGTTGCAAGATGAAGTAGTTTCGTTTTTGAAATATGTGACTTAGGGGGGTACTACGTCCAGAGTTCGTTTCCGCAAGACTTGGTACCAGATTTTCCACCGCTAAGTCCCATGAGAATTGTCATAGCTGTTCGATTCAGGCGGAATGTTAGAACTGTGCTGTTTCATGACAAACTACATCGTGATCACTGTAAAAGCAGCAAATTTGTCCTTCTTGAAATAATATTCAAGATCATTTCGAATAAGACTGGGTTGATCTCAAGCTCAAACTCGAAGTCGAACTCCAACAAAAACTTGGCCACGCCCTTTTTTTCCAATTGAACTCACCCTGTTAAAACAGGCATCCATGATCTTCTTCACAATAGGCGGTGAATCTAGGGGCGGTTCCATAGGCGGACCCTCGCCATCACGAATCTTAGCCTGGAAAAATGAATACTGAAAATGAATGAAAAAATTAAGAGACGGGAAGACAAAGAGAAAGAGAAGAGAGTATGTCTCCACCGACCATAGCCTGTCCATTGGTCTCTTTGGGAAAGGGGTCAGATGAACACCTTGCGAATATCTCCCACGTCAACACGCCAAAACTCCACACGTCCGTCTTCATCGAAAAAACACCCTGAGAGAAGATTATAAGAAAAATTATTATAAAGAGGTTTAGTAGAGGAACGCACATATAATCACGTTACGTCTTGAAAACAACTTGAATTTGAGTTGACAATATGCTAGAACATAAAAAAACGTATGAAAACTTTTGTAATTTCAATTCGTCGCAACAATATACTCCCTCAAAGTTCAAATAATGTTGGTTTTTCGGTTCGATTGTTGTTTGTTGATATGAAGTTTCCTCTGACGTTGGTAAGAAAAACGTTGTTCATTTTGCATAGATCGATAGAGCCTTACAGAATGCGCTTACACGTCGGTTGTTGATGAATATTTGGGAGGGATGTTACCTTCTTTATAGTCTCCGGGGCCAACCATTTGACGGGTACATTTTTGAGTTTGTCCAACTTGAGCTCCTTCGTGTCAGCTACCGACAGACCAAAGTCCGAGATTTTCACCTCATTTTTCTCGCCAAGAAGACAGTTGCGAGCGGCCAGGTCGCGGTGGATTACCTAAATTGTAATAAAAAAATGATAAAATATTAAAAATCATGAAACAAAAAACAACAAAAACCAACAAATACCTAGTGCTTTGTTTCCCAGTGTCGAAGCTAACTACATAGTCAAAGTTTCCTTCTTTCCGGGTTTTTTTCTTTTCTACAACCTAGTACCTAGCTAATATTCTTTTTTCTCATTATAGTTTTTCACGCTGATTACTTTCATGAGCAGAAACATCACAAAAAAGATAAAATGGACGAATTCCGGAAGAAAAGTTCCAACCTGACTGATGGATAGGTAGGTCATGCCCCTGCACGCATCCTCAACAAATCGAACGAGTTGCTCAATCGGACAGTTGCTCTCCTTACTCAAATAGCCCTGAATTGAGAACATCTTGCTTTATCGAATGACTTATCAATTTTATTAGTTAATTGAGGTCTTCAGGTAATTTAAGTGCATGACACTTCACCACTCCCACACTCACTCTTCTCATCGCCACCAAAACAACTGTGTGAAGATGGGTGGAAGTGAAAGTCTCCACTCTAGGTGGATGGATTGTTTGATCAGATCGAACGCATGACAAATAACCCTAAGTCAAAAATTGTACTCTCGGTAGAAACACGATATCCCCCCCCTCCAACTAGTAAACAACGTGAGGTAAAAAACACCTTGAGACTGCCAGACGCCAGTTCGAGTACGATCATGATAGGTTCTTCTTGCGGTGCGACGCCGTACATTGTAATGATGTTAGGATGACAGAACCGGCGCATCACTTTGGCTTCCTAAATAATACTAACCGATAATTTAATACAAAACACAGTAGTTTGGTTAATGTATCATCCAGTTCTAACTTTCGATTCAAACAGTTTCGTTATTTGAAGCTCAACTTGGGTGTGTCAACTTTCTCAGTGCTCGAATTCGCCAACATGTTTCTTCCGATTTTTTCAGAGAAAATGACTATTTCCGTTCAAAATGTATAGAACCAGTGTACATTTAGCTTTCGATCAATGTTCAGGATAAAAGTCGAAAAATCAATACCCATGTTATACGTACCTTCATAAACTCGGCCACCTTCTCCTTTTTCATCTGTCCCTTGCTCACTTTTATGGCCACTTTTAGATCTTCCCCATTTTTCTGTCGCAGAACTCCCGCGAACACGTCACCGAACTCACCGCCTGGAAACACGCATTATTCAGAACAAATGCTTTCTCGATTACAGTATTTTATGAAGGTGAACTGATGCTAACATTGCAGTTTTTTATAAGCTCCTACGTTACGAAAAAATACTCTGAAAGAAAATAAATTGGCACGCTGCCAAATTTTCAGTGAGAATGCCTCAGACAATTCCCAGTTAATTGGCCAGCCACTTTTTTATTGGCTGAGCGAGAGAGTGTGCAGGTCAGAGAGACTCAGATGTCTGCGGCCTCATTTACCTGCACACTCTCTCGCTTTTGTAGCTGGCCAATCGAAGAAAATTGGCGCCAATCGTTCTGAGGCTCAGGACGATTGGCGCCCGTTTCCTGCGATTGGCCAGTTACAAAAGCTAGACGGCATGAAAATCAATCGGTCCGCAGGCATCCGCGTCTCTCTGGCCTGCACACTCTCTCGTCGGAGCCACGACGAATATGGTCGGCAGATTGGCTGGGAGTTGTCTGAGTGGCGAGAATCATACCTCCAATCCTCTTCTCCTTGATAACATTCTCGTGGAGAATGTAGTAGTCGGGACGACGTATGGCGTTCTTCAGAATGCATTTGTTCGGACCGAGGGGTCGAGCCTCGTTCACTAGCAGCTGGACCAACTCATTCAAAGTTTCTGCGCTGTCCTGAACACAATAAACATATTTTACAGAAAAAGTTCATTCCGCATAGATTATAGAATGGAGAAGACTGACAGTTAACAAAACGACCCCCGAGGAATTGTATGATCTATACAACCTACTTACTTACATACAAACTTTCAATTTTTAAACATTTCACGTGACCACTAAAACGTGGAACAGTTTGTAAATAAGAGGGAGCGGTCCAAAAAACATATCACGTCACAAATGATTCATATCGTTGTGTTTCAAAACTGACCGCAAACAGGACCCATTGTCCTTTTTTGTAGTTGAGTGGCCAGTGTTTCATTGTTCCCTCGTTGTTGGCAGATATACAGTAGGTGGAGATGTTTTTCAGGGTGGTTCGGCGGATCAAGAAGTCTCCGTCCTCCTAAGAAATAATCATGAACTGAAATAATGCAGAAAAAACAGAATATGTAGTGATAAACACTGTTAATAAAAGTATGGAGTTGTAAAAAGTATTGATCGTTCCTAGAATTAGAATCGACTGAATTACCGGACCAATCAATAACGAAATGACCATTTAGAAAGTACGAAGATGAATCCTAAGGTCATTACTCAATGGTTAGAACAACTATATGACATATTATTTATCATTAATACGTCCAGATACCAGTTGAACAGAACATCTAAGGAGTGTATAAGTTGTCTCTTTTTGGTACCACGTGGGGTACACATAGGAATGACTCAGACTATACCTTGAGCATTTCCTCGCATTCTGTTCGCGGGATAAGTCCGTGGAACCACTGATATTCTGTCAACGTTTTGCCAACCATCTGGAACAGCGATTTAGTTTTACGTTGTATGAAGTATTCAATTTTATATTATTGCGTATTGTGTACTGTCAATTACTTTGTGTTTTAGTCCTTTAGTGAGAACTGGGACAGAGAAATTGTGAGTTTGTATAGTTCACACCATTCCTACTGAGACTCCTACAGTAACCCTACCAACTTTCCGAAGGCTGTTGTGAAGCTGAAAATGTAGTTCATGTAAAATGCATTCGTATTCTTACTGAACCTGAGAACTAGAAGGAGGTACGAAAATACTGAGCTTCTCCGAACAAAAGTGAGTGAACAAGACGGCTTGGAAGTTCCGAAATCCTACTGTAGGAGTCTCAGTAGGAATGGAAAAGACTATATTTAAAAAAATTATGTTTTACACAACAACAAGCCCAGCGAAAGTGTTACAAAGTTTATACTGCCGTGTCTGCGCATAAATTAAAAGGACTATACCTGATTGAGTGCCTGTTGTTCGTCGGGGGTCATGGGTCCGTTGGCTTTCAGTCCTCCTGAGGATGTCGAAGATGCAGTTTTTGAACGAGAGTTGCCGGGTTTTGCAACCTGAATTCAAAACATGTAAGTTATGTTGTTGGTAAACTCACTATTCCACTGTCACAGCTGCTTTCGGTTTTTCGTTGCAATAGGTCAAGAGTTCAACTTCCACGGTGCTGTTGACGTGTAAAAAGTTCAGTAGGGTTTTGAGTTGACTAATAAAACGCACACTTCGATTAATCAGGTAGTTCGAGAACCATTTTCTCGAGTTGCGGCATTTCGAATGTTTACGTGGTCGTCATCTAGCCCATCCTGACAGTTTCATACCAATCAACGTCTCTATGTTTTTGATTTCCCTCCTATTTCGTGGGTCAGGCGCCGTAGCAATCCCCACAAAAGTTCATGAGATCATCTCATGAGCTATTAGCACGAGTTTCTCATGAAATCCTATTGATTGCTATGCTACAACCTTGAGAGTTCACGAGTAGCTCATGAGAAACTGATATGCACTTCTCATGAGAACACAAGGTTTGCTACGGCTAAATGTATAAGCAGAGAATACCGTGTGTTTATCAAGATGCAACAAAAAAGTGTACCGCGCTTCCATTCTTTTTAGGTGCTGCGATCTGCCGGTCTGCACTCTTTTCGCAACTGCTTTTCTTGTTTTTCTTCTCGGCTTCTTCCTGTTCCTTGGTTAACTTCGGCTGAAAGTAGTTTAACATGTCACAAATATCATGAGAAACGTGTGAAAAGGTCAAGTTATCAGTAGAAATTTGGCTCAAAAATCATCATGATATGTTTTTTTTCCCGTTCGAACTACTAACAAAATCGTCACTATCTCAGTACGACTTCTATACATCTTCAACGGTTCATGAGAAACGTGTTATCTCAAACTAGTGGAAAGATTCAGCTTTCAAATTATATTGGTTACACATCCCACATGTAAACTCAGGTTTACTGCTTTAGAATTATATTTTCTTAACTATTCCTATTCCATAATCTAGATGAACTCACTTTTGACCGTGTAAACCAGCCGCCGCCGGAAGGTTTGCTAGTGGATGGGGGTTGTATGGAGACATTCTCACTGCTTGCCTGAAAAAAACAGAAAACGTTCAGCAGATATATCATAGTAATTATTTCCCAACAAAGACACCAAATGGCCCAGTTCACATGAAAAGCTTAGACAACTTTTTGCCAATCAGAAAGCCACGTTTGTAGCTGCCTCGGCGAGAGAAAGTGCAGGTCAGAGAGATGCAGACGGCTTTAGCTTGTCTGCGGCCTCAGCTATCCATAACGGTTTGATAGAATATGTCCTCTTTCTTAAATTTCAGAGCTCCAAGAACTCTATTTGGGATATAATGAAGGAAAAATGAAAGGAGAAAAAAATGAAGAAAGAAAGACGGTATACCTTTTTGGTGACTGCTCTCTTTTTGAACATGTTTTCGAAGTGGCACAGTTGACTGAAAGCAGTAATATTACCTAAATTGATGGAAAGCATACAATAGAATATGATTATAGCTTAGTTAGATACAACTCGATGTGCGTCATAAGTTCAACTGTGAACGGGCTGGATTAAACTATAACCCATGGAATGGGATAATACAGGATAAAAAGTATAAACTTGGGGAAAATTGAAGTATTGCCCCCCACTTTAGTTGAGTCCCCCCCCCGTAGCACTCCAACCCCCCACCCAAGCTAAAACCTGGAAATTTAGGAGAGGGGGGAGGGGTCAAAAATCAACTTCGACATTTACTGTTTACCCCCCCCCCCACCTGGGTCGGCGGGGGCAGAACTTCAATGGTGGGGGGTCAAACTTCAACGAGTGGGGAGCTGAACTTCGATACCGGAGATGTGTACTTTTTACCCCCACATCCTCAAGCTTATGCTTTGCAGATGATAAATTGAATTATCACCCGAGAAAAAAGAAAAGAGTGTGAGCAACCTTCTTTTTCTTTCCGAGTATGAACTACCGTCCGCGACCGCTAGTAGAGATAAAATGATTGGAACTTTTTTCATTTTCGAGAACTTTTTCGTTGAACATGTTTTGCACTTCCTGGCAAACCTGGGGATTTTCGACAAGGCAAGTTTGTTTTCGACGAACTTGAGAACCGAGAGCGCTTGAAAGCCGGGTAGACGGGTTGAACCTTTTTGGGGAACTTTCTTGAAAACTTTCCTGGAGAAAGCTTGAAAACCGGCTACGGGTATAAACCTGATAGTGCTTTTTGTCTTCTTCATCTTTCTTATTACATATTTCTTGGAGCTATATTGGAAAATTTCTTGACTACGGGTTAGAACCTGATAAGCTTCAGTAAATTTTAGACTCTGAATAAAAAATTTTAGCAATAGCTTTTTGGCTCTGACCCGTGTAAAGATATGAGATCGAAATAAGATTTAAAACCCGAAAGTTGATCGTCTCATAGCGATTAGCTGTTTTTCTTAGTCCCCAAAGCGACGACATTTTGAAACAAAAAACAGAGAAAAAACAATCTTCAAAAAAAAACATATTTATTACCAAAACACATTAATTTCTAATAAATTTCGTGAAGTCGCTGGCGTTCTTCCAATTCTTGCTCCCGCGCCCGCTCGTACTGAAACATAAAAAAAATATTTTGACAACTTCACCTATTCAAGAAGCTTCTCTGCATTGGTTGAGGACATTCCAAAATTTCGGTGTTCATAGTTTTTCTCCACTCGAATAAGTAAGGAGATGGTGAAGCTTTGCCTGGACCATCTTTCTTCCAGCTTAGAGAAATGCCCCTCTTTAAAGTATTGTAGCATGGACTCGATTTCAATTCCAACTAAAATTGTTGAATTTGGCGTGTACATTTGATCTGCTGTGTCGTGTTTTCCCTCTCGGGACAGCCTCTATCTATACTAACCTTGCTGAGAAAGTTGGCGTCGTGTGAGTAGTAGTTCGTTTCCCCGTAGGGAAAGTGCGGATCTACTACCTGGTTCCATAATCGTATTCTCAGTAGTAGACCTGAAATTGGTTCCAAATATGTTTTCAGAACTTTTTCTCAAACAAAACCATACACGGAGTAGGAATGTTGTACTGTAACCTCACATAATACAAGTTAAACACAGCACGACTAAACTAAAAACGTAGCAGAACAAGAAATAACCGCATTTTCTTTCCTGCTTTCCACAGGGACTCTCTGATTATTTAACTTGAACTTATAGCTTATACGAGTCTCTCAACATTTGAGAGATCAAAAATATGCATCTCGCGTTTTTCTGTTTGTACTTTGTAGTTTGATCTAGGTGCATTTTCTATTCGGTTGTTCTTAGGTCAAACTACAATTCATATTTTAACAAAAAAAGAACAAACCCGTGAAAAATCCTCCCACCAACGCTGATCCCAGTGCGATGGCCATCCCTGCCGCCTGGTACAGGGCTTGTGAATGATTGTCTCGGTCCCCGTTCATCTCCCCACCCGCATAGTAGGGGTAGATGTGGTATAGACTGAAAATGAATGAAAATCTAAGATGATGCATGATTAAAGTACAACAAATTGGAATAATGAAACTTAGAAACCACCATCATCCCTTTCCCTGTTCCAAATGAAGTGTGCAAACGAGTGCTCTTCTCATTGAAAAATGTACCGAGCTGGTGTAAAACGGAATTGATAGTACAGCGTGCTTTCTAAAACGGAATGAAAATAAAAACTCACGTTTTTCCGTACGTTTCGGACTCGTAGAATAGGGCGAAAATGATACTGAAGACCTGAAAGCGATCAAATGAAGCGAACGGCAAGAATGTTTAAACTCGAACTGAACTTTCAACGAATTTGGAAACAATCAAGAAGGAAGATTGATGAATAAACATATACTACCACGTTAAATAACATTTTCTTGGTTGAACCAAAAACTCACCCCGGCCAGAATTCCGGGCAGGCCGTGCAAGTTGTGTACTCCACAGGTGTCGTATAACTTGAAGTTCTTCTCCATAATTGGCTGTAAATAAAAAACAAGTTGTGAAAAAACAGTCCTTCAAGTTGATATTATGAATCATAAAATAGTTTGAAAATGATTCAGAAGCTCAATATTGTCGGTTTTCTGTTGGACAGAGATGTAATTGCCAAGCTAAGTCGTTGGATTGTTTCTAAAATATGTTTAGTGTCGCAGAATAAGTATAGGATTTGTCAAACCGTTGTGGACACCGTACCATCGATTTTGTAAGGGGCGGGGTTTGGCGAGGAGCCAGTCAGTCTGCGTATCATTCTCAGACAATTCCCAGCCAATTGGCCAGCCACTTTTTTATTGGCTGAGCGAGAGAGAGTGCAGGTCAGAGAGACTCAGATGTCTGCGGCCTCATTGACCTGCACACTCTCTCGTTTTTGTAGCTGGCCAATCGAAGAAAATTGGCGCCAATCGTTCTGAGTTGATCTACTCAGACAATTCCCAGCCAATTGGCCAGCCACTTTTTTATTGGCTGAGCGAGAGAGTGTGCAGGTCAGAGAGACGCAGATGTCTGCGGTCTCATTGACCTGCACACTTTCTCGCTTTTGTAGCTGGCCAATCGAAGAAAACTGGCGCCAATCGTTCTGAGCACACACTCTCTCGCCTGTTGGCAAGTGATCAACGACCGCTCGCCCCGCATCGCTCAATCAATCGAACCCTCTGCTGTCTTTATCGGGAAAATGGCGACTACAGCACGCATTATTCTAATTCTTCATATGTGAATTGTTCCTAATTTTTAATTAATTTCCATTATACCGAAACTCACACTCAAATAAACGTGACCAATTACTGATAGTGTACTTCCAATTATTCCGACCGCAACCGCGTGGGACGGGTAGAGTACGGCATTGGCAGCGGAACCTGTGAATCAACTATAGTGGGTGCCAAATTTATAAACTTTTGTCTCTCGCCGGAATCGAACCTGCGAGCAAAATATTCGTAGCAGGGTGCTAACCGCTGCGCTATTAATACACATAACAGGCAAGCTTTGGAATCGAAGACATGTGTGCATACACAGCGAAAAGTGAGATATACAGTACCCTCCTGCCTTTCCGTTGGCGACGACTATAGTAACATTACGGACATAAAGAAATAACCGTCACTCTGAATACGAATCAACTGTTTTTTTTTTGAAAACGGATGGAAAATGATAGGGACTGCTGATGTTTAGTAGTCGACCTAGAACTCGAAATTGGTACTACCTTTAGTATTAAATGACAGCTTTTTACAGACTGATTCATATTTTTGTAGTCTTTGTTACAGTCCTGAGATAGTCTCACACAGTATTTCCTTACTAGAGCAATTGAACTATCAGCTGGACAAAAAACGAAAGTGAAAACTATACAAATTTAGTTGTCGCCATTCAATGTTTACTCACCAATAGCAACTCCACCAGCCAAAGTTGAGCTTTGTATGTGCATCATGTTGAACCGGCCCAGGTTATCTGCCCAAGCGGACAGACAAAATGTGGTTACCGTACCACTGGCCATCGCCAGATAGGTGTTCATTATGGCACGATGACGAGCATCCTCTGAACAACCAAAATTTGCAGTCAAAGGGGGGAATTCTTTAGTTAACCCGGTATTTCGTTAACCCTAGCCGTTAACCATTAACCGGGTTAACTGGTTAACCCTTTTGTTAACCACTTGGTAACCCTAAATTTGCCCCAAAAGACATTGTAAAAGAGGGTTAACAAGTGGTTAACAGAAGGGTTAACCAGGTAACCCGGTTAATTGTTATCGGCTAGGGTTAACGAAATACCGGGTTCCTTGTGGAATTGGCCCAAATTGAGAGATACGTAAAGTGAGAATACAAAACACGCAACCTGACATTTTTCACGTACAACATTTTCAGGAAAGAGTAAGTAGTACAGTGCAATCAAACTTGTTTTCTCGTACAAAATTTCTGGTTATTTTCCGGGAAGAAAACTAGTATATAGGAAGAACGTAATGTTGATTTTCGATTTTTCTTCACCTATATAGCTTAGAACTAAAAATAGGCAGTAGACAGGTAAATGTCATTAGAAAGTTGAAAAGTTAAAACTCAAATATTTACCTGGTTCTTGTACCGCTGCGTTGAACGAGGGGAAGAATACCCAAAGAAGAAGAGTTCCTGAAATCGTGGGAAGGTTCAAACCATACTGTGTTTCATCACTCGATGAGCAGTTTCGTTAGACTGAGAGAGTTCTTTATTTTTTTTAGACACGCACTTTTTTAGACAATCCGCAACTCCGAACACGATCTAATCGATTCCGCTTCGCCGACCTAGAAATCGTGACGAGCTAGAAGTGAATTTTTTTCATTTTTTACCGTGGCTCTATTTGATTCGAAATAGAAATAATCAATACCCATCAAAACCGTACCTATCATCGAAAACAGATCCGAGTGGTTGATGGATCCCTGCTCGTTCATTTCCATCACATTCTTCTTGTGACCTACAATCGATGCGGCCAGGCCGAAGTAGGCACCGAACATGTGCACCACCATCGAACGACCGCCGTCGTTCACCTGAAATATCGATTGTTATTGATCTAATTAGAAAAATCAATAACTCAACGAACGAATTGTTGACTTGTTCCTATACAATAAGCATACGTCGTTTGCTGTCAGAAAAAAAACACGAACGCATTGAAAAACTTGACCGAATTTTCGTTGTGTTTTGATCTCAATATTCGGCATATTTTACGCTGTTTAACCGAAAGGCAGAAAGATCAAACTACAAACACAGGGATAGACCAAGATATATGAGAAGAGGATTCCCATAGAACCCGAGCTCACGTGTAACAAATTGAATAGAATATGGTCGATGGTGACGGACAGACTGGTCTCAATAAAGGCTAGAAGTAGGAACTGGGATGGTGTCATCTTCCCAAGTAGGACGCCCATTGTGATCAGCACCGTCGCACACGAGCAGTCCGCGCTGATCATCCTTTAAAAAGTTTTTTAGTATTTGAAAACAATTCAATACAAGACTTATATAGTCAGTATAGATTCTACTGAGATCCCTACAGTACTCCAATGACTTATTTCTAGGCGACCTTCAATCTTTAACTTCACCCATGGTGATCAGCACCGTCGCACATGAGCAGTCCGCGCTGATCATCCTTCATTGAATAATTTTGTTTTGTACAATGAAGTTTACTTAAATCGAATTAAGATAGACATTTAAAGAATCTTTTTGAGAATCTAGAGCTTTCCCTGCAGATTGTATGCAGCTGGCTCATGAGAAACGATTTGCGGTTATTTGGATCTGTAACATGAAACGGTGAAGCTTCTTGCTAAAACTCTGAAACTCACTCTGGTACTCCAATAGTAAATATCCCCGTTTCTTCAAACTGTTTCGAAAAGAATCCCCTGAGCAGCATTGCCCATTGAATGACGAAGGCCGAGAGAAGGAGGTTCACAGACACAGCAGAAAAACCGTAACGCTGCAAATTTTGTTTTACGCATCAAAAGTTTTATCGCAGGTTCGAGAATTCCGATGCATCTCATCCTGTTTTCAATATGATTTTCTTTTTACAAGTAGACACGTTGTGTTTTTTCTTTAAAAAAACACTAGAAACCAACAACATGATATAAAACGTTTTTCTTTTGCGTTTTTCTTTTGTCTTCTTGAGTTCCCTATCTTGTGATTTTCTACGATTTCATAGACTTTATATTCACGTGACTTCTTGGACGTTTTATCAACTTTATGGCATTATCCACTTCAAACTACAAAACTGACCTTCAGAAACGCCATCAAAAACCCGAATCCAACAAATATCATGAGATGCACGTCCTGGAACACTAAACAGCTCTCGGATTGCATAAACCACCCTAATTTTCCATTTTAGCAAAATTCATTCTTCATCGATTTCGAAATCAGAACATTTTAAACATTTTCCATCTTCTTGAACTGCTGACGTAGTCGACCTGTGTTCATATGACTTTTCGCGAAAAAAAACGAAGGACAGATACGAGAATGTTATTTTATGTTTATCATTCTTAGTTTCATTTGATTGATGATAAAACTAACTGAAAGTGTTTTTCAGTGTGAAAAAATAGCTCAGTGTGGAATCGGGTAAATTGCGGCAAAGTCGACAATTTTCACTTTGCTATACGCTGGAGGAATTGTCACCATAACGCAAACCCGGGATCGAAATTCACACAACAAATTTAAAATATCTAGACTTTTTCGAATTTCGATTCCTGACAAATTTTTCAAATTCCTCGTATTCCGAGTTTCGAGTTTTCGATTCTATCGATTTCGACCTTTAGAACCACAGAAAAAAATAACTTACATGGGTAGTCGGTATTGCTGTAGACCCGTTTACTATCATCCAGCGGATCAATATATCGACAGAATATTGAGAATAAAATTAGAAACAACATTTGAAATAGTATTGCTAGTAGCGAAAACTGTCGACGTTGTAGCAGTGTGGACATGGCTGAAACAGAAACTATAGTTATTGTGTAGGTAATACTGTAGCCATAAATTTCTGCTATGTACTATCTTTTTGGAGTAGTGAACAACAATTTCTAAACAGATAATAACACTCCACCGAGGGAGTAAAAAGTAGGACGTTTTAAAACAAAAAAGATCAGTGATCTTTAAAAAGGGGCGTGACTCTCGCTAGTATTAACAGTATCAGTACAGAAGTTGTCAAACTACATTTCCGGTAACCTATTTGAGGCTAGTTCTGAGTGTTCTTTGGTCAGTAAAAACTTGTTGGTCTGTGGAGAAGGCATACTGTAGTTCTCATTCTAAGATATGGAATATATCTAAGCAGGAGATATATAGAGGATAAGACTATAGCTAATTTGTAGTTTGATCTCGAAAAACACAACAACTCGCTAATTTTCACTGGAAAGCGAAGGGAGCAAACTACAAACACAGGGTAGTTGAGCAAAATACACTGTATAGAAATGAGCAAACCATATTGACGCTATGAGCGAATGGCTAGGACAATATGGAATGAATTCAAATTAGTAAGTACTCAGTATAGTAAGTGCCAAATCTATAAACTTCTGTTTCTCGCCGGAATCGAACCTGCGAGCAAAAGTTTTGTGGCAGGGCGCTAACCGCTGCGCTATTAGAGCACATAAACGGAAAGCTTTGGAATCGGACAAATATAGGCGTACACAGCGGAAAGTAAGATATACAGTATCTTTCCGCCTTTCCGTTGACGACGACTATAAATATGTCGGCATGGAAAATTTCGTACCTCGACCCCAGTGTCAGGCAGTCAACTTTTTAAATTTCTTCTAACGTAAAATTTTGCGCTTTCAGGACGGAGCACTTCTGAAATGTCGAATTTCGACGGTGGGCAGTAAACCTCTAGAAGAGATTTTTCAAATGTTGTAGGAATTTGATTAAAATGAAATATGTTTTAATCATGGAAGATAAAAAAAGATCGACAGTTCAATGTTAGCGTTGCGATTCAGCCGTGTTAACTGATAAAATGTTACAGCGTTTTTCTGTGCACGCGTAAATGGGTTCAGCGCAGTTCAACTGACTTTGAAACAAAGGCTTTCATGTCTGTCTCAAATGTCTTTGTACTTTGTAGTCTGATGAACATTTCCTTGCAAGTAGGAAGTAGCTCGTAGTTTTCACATACAATGATCAGGGCAATGTGAAGTGTTATTACTATTTTTGTTCCACAATTTATGCGTAATAAACTTTATTATTATAATTTTCGGCAACAAGGGGTTCAAATTCAGAAATCGCTCAAGCTTTAGGGTGTGAACAATTCGAGTTGTAGTTTGATCGGCGATCGATCGCGAGTTGAGACCGATAAGGACAGAAAGCAAACTACAGATACAGCAAATTAATTTCACGACCTCTGTACGTACGTTGATATTTCTCATACACTTTCAAAAGTGGGATAGAGCAATGCACCTAGATAAACGGCAAAAAAAAATATGAATGGGGAAAAGCTTGAGAGAAAAGTTAAACTGGAAGAGGAACAAGCCACATTCTAGATTGCAACATTTGTAAAAATTATCACAAAACTACGTTCCAAGTACGAAGTACTAGTCATCGCATATGTTTCACTACCTACGTATCAAAAGTCAATTGCACAGAGCACAGTCACGTGAAACATGTTTCACACAGCAGAACTCCGAAACGTGCAATGACAAAGTGCACGATGCCTCAGTAGAATGCTAATTTTACGTGACTATTCAATTTACTTCTAGTATATCGAGCGGTCAAACAAGGGGTTTCGATCAAAGAAAGGTAAAGGTCACCATTGAAACTATCACAATCTGAGCAGAAAATTAGTTGGAGATGAAAACTGGTTCGGCGCACGAATTTATGTGCGCTCAGCCGCGATTGTAAAGTGCTACCCACAATTAATGACGAACAATCTTTTGGAATTCGCACGAAGTTAACGAAACCAAGAAGTTCACTAGACTAACGGGGTGACGTGAACAAATATCATCAATGGTGTGACAAACACGTCCTACAGAAAGTTATCAAAGAGTCGTTCTAGTGCGACCTCGATATACGCCAGAAATCATGAATTTTGACCGAAAGCAACGCAGGCTTGTTTTTGAAACTCAAACAGAACCTGTGGTAGTTAGAGGGAGACATAAAGGGGCGGGGCTTATTGGCTCAGGCTTGGCTCGAAGAATCAATGCCACGCGCCAGTTTTTGAGTCTTCAATGCGGCTAAACTGCGGTTTAGAGTGGATGAAATTTAATTAAGAGAATATGGGACTTAGGGGGTACTTAGTCCGGAGTTCGTTACCGCAAGACTTGGTACCAGATTTTCAACGGCTAACTTCCATGAGAATTGTCATGGAAGGGTGGGACTATGCATCATAGCATCGAAATTCTAGTCGATTTCGGGTAAAAAATATGTTGTTGTTCATTCGGTGTAAAGAGTTGTTTTCTTTCTCAGAAGATGTTCAATATGTTACGATTACTTCGCGTTCCAGTATTCGGGCACAAGAGACATATAATATCAACTCAGTAATCCATCACACAACTAAAAAAAAGTGTCTGTTGTGAAAATACCGAACTGGTTCAGGGTTTCAAATTCTCACTGAAAGTGATCAAGAGCTCATTGAACTATCAATTTGGGAATCGATCGTACGACCAAAAGACAAAAAAAATTGAGATTTTTTATTTCTGCTGTGTGTAGTTAAAAGCACGGTGAACATGATGCACGACCACATCATGAAAAGAACTATATCACTGCGGAAATCGATCACACGCCCAGAAAAGTGTCGAGGCATGGAACTAAATTGAGATTTCACCAGCCTACTGTAAATGGTTCACAGCACATGAAACATATTGTGGAGGCAAGAAATGAAAAGAAAGAGAGAGAGAGAGAAGGGGAAAGAGAAAAAGAGAACCAAATACAGTGTATCACTGCGAAACGACCCTACAGATACCCCCAAAAGAAGAGTGTCTTGTTGAGACGAACTGGATTGGGATTACCAATTTTGACTGTGAGTAGTTCAGAGCACAAGAAACGGACCATTGAGAAGGATGAAGAAAGATACGGTGATAGAGACCTATGGAGAAGGTGAGATGAAGAGAGATATAGAGATAGAGAAAGAGAGAAAAAGAGAGAGAGAGAGGGAGAGAGAGACTGAGAGAGAGAACAAAATACAGTGTATCACTGCGAAACGACCCTACAGATACCCCCAAAAGAAGAGTGTCTTGTCAGGAACACTTGGAACGACGAAGAAAAATGACGTACCAGCAAGGAATGTGACTGATCGATTAACCTGTCTAATACGATAACATCAATGGGTAGCAGTGGGCCGCAATTAGTCATGTATCTTATTTTTGACTATTATTAATTGGTTATTTAAAAGTTATTTGAAACAGATCATTGCAATCATCAAGAAGGACTAGAATACTATAAGAATGGCTATAACACTTTTGACCACTCCTAATTCACGTTTCGGGAAACAGAATGTCGGGAACATCGGAGCAGACCGGAAACGTTTCCAATATCCGTGGAGAAGAAATTTCCCGAACATTAAGAGAAGGGAACTGAATCAATCTGGAAATACTGAAGGTTGAATATCGGTATCGTTAAGAACGGCTAGAACACTACATCAGTTTTTTCATCAGTCCCAGCGGTAGTTAGAGACGAAGTGTTTGATCGTAGCTTACCAAACTCTGCGGCGTGTCAAGCTTCTGGTACAGTCGGTTGCTCTTGATCTCAATCTAGTTGATGGGATGAGCTACTTATATACAGCACAACGGGTCACAGTCTTTCAAATTAATTTTTTACGGTTCAATTCGTTCTGGAAAAACACTGTATTTGCGATAGTTTGATGCAAAGGTGTTTTCTGTCCTTGTTTTCGCTGGAGTAGTTCTGAACAGAGTAGTTTCTAATAAGGACTGTCCTGTTATTTGTTCTAATACAACATCAGGGTAACCGAATTATTAACACTTACGGTAGCTGAACTTTTTGTTGTGCACAACTGATGAGAAAACCATGGACTTATACCTAATCTTAGATTCTTCACCATTTTTCATGTTGAAACTTGTCTCTGAGTGCCCATCATTTATTAAATACAAGTATTTTCCATGAATCGCAAACTTGAACAATCAATTTCTTCTTACAAACCTCCGTTTCCGAGTAAAGCGTCTCACCCAAAATCTGTACGTATGTTTTCGCGGCGGGGTATGTGCGCGGGACTTTCAAAAATTCTGACGATTTAAAAAAGTCGATCGATAGTTTTTTGTTCAATTGAGTTTTATTCGTTTTATTTGTTTTGAATTTATTATTTGTTTCTCAACCTTTTTTAAACGATTCGTTGGTTTTCAGAAAAATGGCAACCGAAAACGACAAATTCTACAAAAAGGAGCGAATCAACGAGTTTGAGTCTCTCTTCTATGGTTTTTCTCCGCGAGGATTCACTGATGGAGGTTAGTTACTTTATACTTTATTTTGTTTTTATTATATTTTGGACTTCCCCATCGCCGAAAACTCCATCCATGTTAGTCATGAGAATATGTAGATAACCGTCCAATTATTTTGCTAACCACATAGGAAATCTGGGACTACTGGTAAACTCGTAGTAAACTAGTAGTAGTAGTAAAGGAGGAGTACTCTTGTAGTAGAGTAGGGGTATCCTGGTAGAAAACTAGTAGTAAATACAGACGTCAGATTAAAAAATGCATTTTGGCAGTCTGAAACTAGTCTTTTTACGATACATTATCTCCACAGAATTTAAATCACAGTGATTTGTAGGCATTATGAGCACGTAGACAGTTAGTAGTAGCTTACTCGTAGGCTAGTAGTAACTTACTCGTAGGCTAGTAGAAACCTGTAGTACGCTAACTAGGCAGGAAAGTGCTGAACATTCATAATACGGGAAAATTTCTATCGAATTAGTGCTACTGTAGAACGAGCTTAAGTATAAGGTTTTTTGTTAGGGCTCGTGGCGCATTCACGTTATTCCATAGTGAGCGCTGAACAGTGAAGCGCGCCTGTAATCGTATACGATTGTGGCGCGCCCTCAGACATCAGCACCGTGGCGCAGTGGTAAGTGTCTCGCTTCAGAAGCGAGAGCTCGAGAGTTCGAGTCCCGGATGGTGCAAAACATGGTAAACAGCAGAGTAATGCGATAGAGGATAACGTAACTACTTATAGAAGATATATGATCGTAAAAAATATAATTTTTTTTATTTTATTTTTTTTTCAAAATTGACTTTTACTACAGATAAACTAGTAGCTGACTACCATCTCACTAGTAGTTAGGTAGGAGTAGAACTATAGTTTAACTCCTCCCCTACGCCTACATTACTACAAGAAAACTAGTAGTTTTCTAGTAGTAGAATAGGGGTGTGGTAGGAGTTCACTAGTAGTTTACTTGTCGTTATAGAATCACTGTGCAACCCTTTCGTTCGATACACGCGGTGTTCTGCGTTCGTTGATTTTTACGCAGTGAAACGCGACCGGTCGCAACGACCGCGACGCATGAGGTTTTACTGTAGATTTCAAAAATATTTGAAATTCGCTGGCAGACACTCTCGCTTTTCCACACTACACGGCGTTCTCGGTCTCGCCTACAGTAATTTTTGCGATTAAACTTGTATTGACCTATTGAGCTCCATCCACAAAGTTTTCGTGGCGGGAAACTGTATCGCACTGCAATTTGGAATGGTCACAGCACTAATTCGCTGCGTATCGCGCTTATTTTCACGCGAATCATTTGCGGAGCGGAACGTCTAAAATCGAGGACGCGAGTTCCTTATTTATTAAAGCTGTTGTTGAGAACGCCGTGACTATTTCTCGCGAGCCGCACGCGTCAGTGCTTCGCGAGGCGTGGTGCTAACAAAGTTGCGGCACTTATTCTCATTCTAGTACTTATTTTACTTGATAAGTGTTTCGAAAGGTTGAGAACGCTTCACGCTAGTTATGTCGTGATTTCGGATTTCTCACACATGTTTCACGATGGTTGGTGCTTGCACCAAATTTTCTTGATTCATTCAGTCCCTGATTATAGGCAAACTATTTAGAGTGTCTTTTCTGATTTTCAAAGTTTATGAATGAATTGAAGCACCCGTGAAGTAAAAGTACTCTGGTAAAAACTAAACTCTCAACATTTCATTTCAGTGCACAATATAGTGGTTGATAGCTGGAGCGACACGGTACAGGAGGAGCTGCTCACAAATCCCCATCTCAATAAAGTGAGTTAATTAGATAATTAGTAACATACGTAAAATACCCCTTATTTTGATGTTGACTGATGCTCACTTTTGCCCGATTTTGACCGGTGCACGCTCACTTTTTGGGGTAATGTCACAGATTCTCGGTAAAATTAAAGAAAAATTCGTGTTTTTCAATGACGTATGCTTAATTTTTGGGGATGCTCATGCTCACTTTTTTCGACCTGATGTGAACCTTTTTTACGTATGATTAGTAATCACATCTAACAGGGTTTATAATGTTTATTTCCTGTAAGTACCTTTGTTCTGCCACGTTCAACATAAATGAGAAAGCTGTATTAGTATTTGTCTGCGGTGCTACTGACTTCCTACTTGTCTCGATCAAAAAAATACATTTTAGCCAATAAGGTTCCAAGAAAATAAGGTTCCAAGAATAATTAAAGTTCTGAATACTGGTTGCTTACGTTGGAATAACCGGCCTATTTTATCGGGAAAGTTGAAATTTGCGGATTTTCGGCTACCGTTCGGTTAGCTAAGTTAACGTATGTATGTTTGATGTATGTACAGCTGTGCAGTGCTCTATTTGCTAAGTAATAAAGTAACTTAGCATGATATTGAAACAGTTCTAGTTCTAGTTTCAATTTTCAATTAGATTTCACAATTTCAGTTTGCCTCTGATAAGAAGTTCGTAGCAAGTATCACCAAACTTCTATTCGAGTCCTCCTTTCTGAAGAAGCTGAGCGAGTTCACGGTATGTTGAAACGTCCAATTCACGCTCGAGTATTTCATTATTAAGTAGTCGAGTTTCGAGTATCAACAAACAACAGTAAGGTCCGACTAAGCGACATAGAGTACTCCGTTTTAGATGTGAACACGTGAAAATTTATGATTTTTCCATCAAAAGTAGACCAATTTTCTTATTTTCGGCGAAAACGTAGTCCGTTTTTGAAATCTTCTGACTATTCGGACAACTTTACTGGTGTATGAGTATCAATTGGTTGGTTTAACTGTGTGGGTTCAATTTTGGTACGCTCCTAGAACAAACCTCATGGTTCGAAGAGGAATTCATCAAAAAATCAATATGCACTACAGGTGGAATATTGTCGGTTCGAGGGTTGAATAAGTTAAGCATCCTCCATGAAAAAGCGAAAAGTTATAGGTCCCCTGAAGGTAGTTTGCCAGGAACTGCAGCAATTATGGAATAATTATGGAACCTAGACAAGGAAAACTTCAGGATCCCTTGGTCAGCTAACCGGGGTATCGCACCTATGATATGCACTAGTAAAGTATATTTCCAGGATTACGCTCTGCGCTACGTGTTTCGTGTGCCGGATTCCGTCACCCTTCGTATACACGAGGATCAACAGCGAATGGTGGGTAATACATGAGCAGTGGTTATTATTTATATTGTATTTTGGTGCGTCATCGCATGATTTAGCGGTGCGGATTGCGGTACTGGTACTGGTGTATCGAGCGCAGGACTACACCGGTAAGTTTGTCCAAGAAGCCACGAAACGTTAAACACCGGACTGCTTCCTCGCTAATATAGGGATAAATTACCTAGTTTTTACGTATTTGAATGGAAAAACAGACTTTGCCGTATAATAGATACACCTTACTGACGTTGGAACGTGGGCTAGCTTACTCGTAGTCATACACCAGTAAGGTCTGACTAAGCGACAAAAAGTAGTCTGTTTTCAGTTGTAAACACGTGAAAGATTAGGATTTGAGTCTGTTTTTTCGAACTTTTCTGACTATTCGGACAACCTTGCTGGTGTATGCTCGTAGTATAGGGCGGCCAGCGCACACACACAAACACATGAATTAAGAATATATATTACATTTGTTGTACGTATGTGCAATCGTATACCAGTAAGGTTGTCCGAATAGTCAGAAAAATTCAAAAAAAATTCAAAAACTACTTTTTTGCTGAAAACGGTAGAATTTCTTTGATATTGGTGCGAAATAATCAATTTTCACGTGTTTGAAGCTAAAAACGGACTACTTTTTGTCGCTTGGTCCGACCTTGCTAGTGTTTGTATGCAATATCACTACAGGTGGGCGAGATGGTGCGAACCGGTGAGGCATCCGAACCCAAGGACTCCCAGAGAAGGTGCAAGGTGTTGGAGAAGAAAATTGTCGAGGTTAGTTTTATATACGTTTTCTAACACATCAGTGAGGGTTGTGAGGCTAACACATCACAAAGGGGATTTTTCCCGGTGTTCGATACGTAAAATCACACGATTTCGCATAAAAAGTAAGCAAATATTTCTAGTATTTGAAAAAAAAGAAACTGGGAACCCATTTTTTGAGTTATTTCAATTATTTGGACAACTCTAACTTAACTTTATGGGAATCGTACTTCTCCGAAACCCCTCATTCTCGCATATGATAGAGGTAGCCACAGCCAGCTATTATTGGGAAAAGTGGGATTCGGGAGCTCATACCTCGCATACCCATTAGTCGAGAGATTATCGAAAAATTACTGAAAACGCAGTCTTTTAGAGGCTACGTCGCAAAAAAGTAGTGGAGTATCTCAATTTTAGCTGCTGAACCAACTACGGTAACCATTTTTTTTTTCATTTTTGCAACCAAATTTTTCAGAAACGTTTCCTACTCGCCGACCTGGCCGCTCAGATTAAAGAGGCTGAGGACGTATTGAGCGTCTTCGATAGTTTGGAGGAAAATCTGGGACTGAAAGAGGAAGAGTGTGCTGACGAGTCGCACTCTTTCACGTCACCGGCAAGAGAAACACCGGTTTGAATGTGAAATCAGCTTTTTTCGCTCCCGGGATATCTAGGATTGGATTTCACGTTGGTTCATGGTAATATGTGAAAAAAACAGAAAATATGAGTTATAAACATATTTTTTTAAGTTATTTGCTCTCGTAACCTCTAGCTAGGATATACCGTTTACGAAAGTATGTTGTAAACCAGCCATGAATTGTTATCCTATGAAATCTGGCATTTCATGTTAAAACCAATACCTTCTCGTTCATATCGTTCTTTTTTTCTGTAACTGTTCCATATCATGTTTTGCCCCAGTTCAGATCTCATACCCTACGTCTATCAGATTGTTTTACCGTAGGCTATTAAGGATTTGAAGTTAAACGCTCATTTTTCAATTATTTGAGTTCGAAAAATGCTCAGACTGTCTCCTATTAACTATCGATTTTAATCAGTTTACCTGCCTCATTTTAAATGTAAATCATTGTTCATTAAGTTAAGTGATATCGACTCATACAAAAAGAAGTGCGATATCTTTCATTTTACCTCATTTTTTATCTGCTTTTTGATACCGTTTTTGTCCCTCTCTGACTGGAAATAAAATTTCAATTACAATGTTTGTACAATATATGTGTAAAAGTTTTATGCAAACTTGGAATATTTTCTGAAACTTGTATTGGAAAGGTATTGTGTTCAGTATTTGTTCCAAGTCTCAGTGTTCACGGCCCTCAATCTCAGCGAAAATGAATTCGAAACATTTCAGAGAGTTGTACATGTACTTTAGCCGGCGAATTCATTGGAGAACCGGGTCCTTCCCGAATCGAACCAAACCGCGAACCGGTCACTGGAGAACCGAACCAACTGAACCGAACCGATTTTTGAACCGACCGGTCCTCCAGTGAGTGCTTCGAACCGAGCCGACATTAATCATGAGTTAAACAAGCAAGTCGTAGACAAGGTAAAATGACTCTATCCCGGTTCGGTTCGAAGCATTCACTGGAGAACCGGTCGGTTCGAAAGTCGGTTCGGTTCTCCAGTGACTGGTTCGCGATTCGGTTCGGGAAGGACCTGGTTCTCCAGTGAATTGGCCGTAAACTTTAGCCAATTACTACCTCGTTTCTTGAAGAGTGTTTGTTGAACACCAAGTTGTGTAACTTGTTGTAAACGTGAGTGGAGAGACAGAAAGAACTCACATTCGTAAATTCAGGCTATTTTCCTCCCTTTTTAGATATTTTTTCAAGTTTTATGAGGCCAATTCACTGGAGAACCGGGTCCTTCCCGAACCGAACCGATCACTGGAGAACCGAACCGATCTGGTTCTTCAGTAAACAGATCGAAACGAACCCGGGATTCACTTATTTTACCTTGTATACTACTTGTTTGTTCAAATCACGATTAATATCGTTCGATTCAAAACTTTCACTGGAGAACCGGTCGATTTAGATTGCGCGGTTCGGTCGGATCAGTCGGTTTGGTTCGGTTCTCCAGTGACCGGTTCGCGATTTGGTTCGGGAAGGACCCGGTTCTCCAGTGAATTCGCCGTTTTATGATCATTAGTATTCTGTTCAGACAAATGTCTTCCGTGAAAGTTTTCGAGTTGCTGAACATCCTGGACTCGCTCAAGCACCTGAAGAGAACGGGCTGGGTCAAGATGGGGGTCAGTTGTAGTTTGTAGTGTGGACTCTTAACAATAATCACATTCTTGCCATGAATAGTAGCCATACACGGCCAATTACACAAGCAACCGGGTTGATATCAACCAAAAAGCAACCAGGTTGCTTTTGTAAAGAAAATTTGGTTGCTTTCAGAACGCAACCGAAAAGCACCCAAATTGCTTTTTAGAACCAACTCAACCGACCAACCTTTCTTTACAAAATCAACCGAGTTTTGTGAAGTAATAGAGCTTGTTGATTTCAATATCAACTCCGTCGCTTTTGTAAAGAGAGGTTGGTTGCTTCTCAAAAGCAATCCGGTTGCTTTTTGGTTGCTTTGAAAATCAACCAAATTTTCTTTACAAAAGCAACCGGGTTGACTTTTGGTTGATATCAACCCGGTTGCATCTGTAATCCACCGCCATACACCACCAGAGGGATCTAATTTTTCCTAAAATCTCGCGATGCCCCCTTCTTTTTCGAGTCGTCGCGATCCCTCCAAAATTGTTCAAAACTGCGATTTTCATCAGTTTTTGTTTCAATTTTAAGTACTTTTGTATGAATTTTGCTGTTTTTCAAATGGCGACCCCTGCTTTTCATAAAATTAGTTCGCGACCCTCCATGTTGTTATAAGATATCTTGGCGATGTATGATATACTCCGTTTCACCAATCGGTGACTTTCTACAGTAATCTTTTAAATATTCAAGGAAATTTATCTAATCAACAAACAGACTTTTAGCTTCACTGTTTTCTGTGCTTGTAGTAACCACTGTATAAAACAAAATCACAAAGTTCAAACTGTTTATAATACCTACACGATATGAATAATGTACTTGAAAGATTTACAATCTTACTGTAGAGGGCTGTTGTTGCGTGAAACAGACTATAGTAGCTTATTCGTTTCCAGATGACCTTAGGCGAAACGCATGAATAAGAAACACGATTTGACCATTGGGTCGCGGGACGCGATCTCTAAGTCTCTAACTCTCTCGGTAGATTGCCTTGTGACTAACAAAGTGTGGTATTATATATTTATTAGTTCTATGTACATCACACTGGGGAGAGAGAAGATGTGAGTGAGTGCCCCAAATGATATACTAAGTGGGCGGAGCTAAGCTAGATCAGACGACCATGTCTGGTCGACCTGACCAAACTACAAGCGAGAGAGTGAGAGACTTAGAGATCGCGTCGCGCGACACATTGAGTGAGCGCCAAGTGACTGTGTTCACCTTCCACGACTCTCGTGTGAATACAGCAATCATTCGGTGTATGTATCTGGGGATATCGGTACCAGGAATAAGTCATTCAAAACAAAAAGTCATTAAAGTAAAAGTCATTTAAAAGTAAAAGTCATTAATTCACTTTTAGTCAGGATTTAAAAAAAAGGAAAATTTTCGAAAACCGATTCTAAACTGTTTTTGTGCTTAATGACTTTTACTTTTAAATGACTTTTACTTTAATGAATTTTGATTTTGAATGACTTATTCTGGTTGCCGGGGATATCAAGCGACTAGGGTGGTGATTTTCGTGTTTCGCACATTGAGGTTATGTATTCTGAGCTTTGAACTTTGAACTCCGCTCAACAGTTGTGATCCTTGCAGGTTCCCGAGCCAGAGACGGTTGCCTGTCACATGTACCGCATGGCGGTGCTGGCAATGTCACTAGAGGGTCAGATAGAAGGTACATTTCGAGTTTCGCTTCAATTACTTTACATTGTGTTACATACCATCGAATAGCCCCCTTCAACTGTGGAGGTGAACAAATTTGGGTAGAACTAGGATTCGAGAGACACATCAAAATTGTGTTAGCTGCTTTGAAATAAACCGGCACCAAATTACAAATCCAGCTGTACGGGAAATGCCCATCCAAACACCAGTAAGGTTCGACTAAGGGACAAACAGTAGTCCGTTTTCAGATGTTTGCACGTGAAACTTCAAGATTTTCCGTCCAAAGTAGACCTATTTTCTTCTTTTCGGCTAAAAAGTAGTCCGTTTTCCGAATTTTTCTGACTATTCGGACAACCTTGCTGGTGTATGTGTCCATCTTTGCCTGACCTTGTTGCTAAGAAATAACTTATATACTAAACGACTCAATATCTCGCTGTAACAAGTTGAGACAGTTAGTTCATGCCTCAAAGTTGTTGAGATCAAAAAAAGAATTCTGCATCGGTCTTGCTGCTCTAGACTAGAGAAAATGAAGGCCACTTCTACGACTAACCGGGTTTTCAGGTAAACTAACCCTTTTTGAGGTTACCTTGGTGGGTAACCTGAAACTAAAATCCGGTTACCGTTCAAACTAACGGTGAAATCCTCATTTTGCGTTAGAAAAACAGGTAACCGGTTTTTCATTTTAGGTTACCAACCGGTTTTTCATTTTAGGTTACCAACCGGTTACCTACTGAGGTAACCTGAAAAATAGGTTACCAAAAAAGGTTAGGTTACCTAAAAACCCGGTTAGATATAGAAATCACCGAAAATAAACGGAACTTTTCAATTTTCCCGTACCATTCAACTTTTTTATTACGTTTAATTCGTTCTAGGCCTAGATGTGGTTCGCGCCGTGAAGATGTCGCTGGTGCACGACATTGCAGAATCTATTGTTGGTGACATCACCCCACACTGCGGCGTGGGAGAACAGGAGAAACATGACCTCGAATTGGGGGTCGGTTACTCTAGTTTTATGGATAGTTTTCGGATCCAGGAACCCAGGAAAAACTGTTCTATAAGTTTGAAAGATTTACCTCTGATCCGACGATTTTGGTTTAATAAACATTTTGCTTATATTTTAGTGAAAAGAACTGCCTCGAATTGGGGATGGATAACTGTATTCAAATGTTATACATAGAGGGAGTGAGCAACTCTTCGTTGTAGTTTGATCTTCTCTGGAATTTGGCGGCGAGTCGCCGGCGATACATTGAGGTCGCCACTTGAACCAAAGCTCCGAAGTTGTCGCCGGCGAGTCGCCAAACATTTCGCATTGTCCCTGGGGTCGCCGGCAAGTCGCCGAAGCCGAAAATATTTTTCCATCGAGAACACCCAAAAAAGTTTGAGTGCATTTTGTGGGTAAACTCCAACGGCTATGACAAAAATGACACCGAAAGACGACTTTTGCTTGTATAACTCATACGAACCGTGAAAAATAAACAGAGCTTGTCGCCGGCGAGTCGCCACTAAAGTGCGCGCTAAAATTTACGATTTCCGACCGAACAGTAACGGGATCAGACTACAAACACATCGGGATACGGCAACCTATACCGTACATGCTTGCTTTGAGAAGAGCGAACACTATACGTAAGATAAGTTTATTGCACCTGTAAGGATGACTGATAAGTTTGAATTTTTCCAGGGCATGCAACAGATTTCGAAGATGGTGCCCCAGGTGGGTGAGGATTGGTTCGACCTATGGAAAGAGTACGAAACTCAGGAGACGCAGACGGCTAGAGTGGTGAAACATTTGGACAAGTTCGACATGACTGCGCAGGCGGCCACGTATGAGGAGAAGTACGGTGAGCAAATTGACTTTTTCAAATCTCTGGTTACTCGGTTACTTCTATGCTCCCGGTGAGTTTTCACGCTCTGCTCCACTTTGTCCTATAAAGGCTCTCGGTATCTTATTTCATGATTCCTGTCATGTTCTCATGATGATGTAGTCATCGGAAAGTTCACTGTGTACTGTAAGTGTTTACGGAGGAGTGAAACGGTGTATGTCTTCAAAAGCCTCAGCGTGGGTGCGCTATGGACAATGTAAACACTTTTTAATATACTAGAGTAAATTGAGTAATCACGTAAAGTCAGCATTCTAATGAGGTTCTGCTGTGCTCACCATGTTTCACGTGACTGTGCAATCGACTAACAGTATATTGGGTAGACCATAGTATGGTAGCGACTGATGGTGACATAGTTCATTGTCTCTGGCGAGTACATTTGTCTGAAAGGTTATGCACCCATAGTTGGTTCGTAGGTTGTTGTTCAATTGTGTAACGTTCGGTTTTCGTTGACATTTTGAGCGCGCGCCCAAAAATTGGAAATCGGCAACATAGATATTGGTTTTCAAGGTTATGGACAACCCTTGATGATCGGGCGATAATATTCGTTGACAACTAGGAACGATATACGGTATTGTATCAGTTGCAATAGTTCGTGAATGTTAGAAAACTAGTTCTCCGGAAGTATGTCTAGGGAATAGCTCTATAAATAAATTTCTAGTATTTTTACATAACGGGTATGTAAAAATACTAAAAATCAATTTATAGAGCTATGTATTATTCATTTGGGCAACTAAAACTCAATTTCTCCAACCAGATGGTTTTTCGTGGATTTACCAATAATAATATTCTAAACCAATGTTGTTGTGAAATTCGTGCGAATCTTTTTAGTTTCATCAACGGTTTCGCGTAGAGTTGACAGAATTCGCTCTTTTCGTGATCTACCCAGTCGCGGGAGGATTTAAAAATTTGTGGGTGCGGCCGCAGAACGAAACTCGTTATTGACAGCTGCTTGACCGAAACAGTTCTTTCCTTTTTTCAGGAATCGATCTCTCGCAGTTCTTTGACACAACGAAAACCGCATTCACCATGGAACCCTTTGTGCAATGGGATAGAGAAATGAGAGAGAAGAGGGAGCAGAGAAACAAAGAAGCCGGTGACCGGAAGTGAAATTATATGTAACATTTTGAATCTCAGATCTAGGTGAGATGAGCCGGTTTGTAGTTTATAGTATTGTTGATTGTTTTCGGTAGTTTGGTTGCTTATCTCAGTTTTTCCTGAAAGTATTTGAACGTTATTGATTTTTTCATCTATCAAGTTGTTGACGAATATGTTCCCGTTTCCCCTTGTTGTCATGTATCTTGTTGAACACGATATGAATTGATTTTCATTACAGCATTATTAATTACAGTAGCACATAATTTGACCCAAATAACCGTATATGAGGAGAATGCTTGTTGCTCTCAATGTGAGAGTACATAGGAGGGAGAGAGGATGCCAGACGACTAGAGACAGTCTCTATGAAGGCATGACGAACTGCTCGACGCGGACACCACTGTTCTCGGCCGGTCGGATCATCTTCTTCATCAAGTCTGAAAAGTCGAAAATTTAGGATATTTTTCGAAAAATCAATTATAGTTTTCAGTTCTGTCGTTACTAGGCGTTACTACACTGTGATTGTAGTATGAGTGAAGTTGGGGTAAATTGGCAACATTCAGATCATATTTGAACATTGTCACTTTTTGGTTTATTTCCTTCATTTCATCACTTTCTATGAAATCTTCGTAAAAAATGGGATAGTGTTTTTATTGCCAGTTCCGTGTCCTACCAGAATACGCTGGCACCAACGAATTATGGTACCAATCGCCACACACCAAGTGTCTTAGTTTGGTTCTCGATCCACGAAATAATGTACAAATTACGACCAAAAAACAACGGGATCAAACCCAGATTCACATTCACATTGCTCTAGAAATACCGAACCTTATATTCTGTTTCAAACATCGCGGGCTATTGTTGCTATAGTCGTCGCCAACTGAAAGGCGGGAGGGTACTGTATATCTCATTTTTCGCTGTGTACGCACGCACGTCCTCGATTCCGAAACATGCCCATTACGCATTCTAATAGCCCAGTGGTTAGCGGCTTGCTACGAATCTTTTGCTCGCAGGTTCGGTTCCGAAGAGAGACAGAAATTAATGAATTTGGCACACACTATATCTACTAATCGGCTCCCAAACTATCTGTGGTTGGCCACTTTTATCAATTTTGTTTGTGTAGAAGATAATAATAGATAATGGGTCAGTTGTGGCTTCACTATTTGCTGACACGTGCCCGGGAAGTTCCGTTGTCCTTGCTATTTATATACCCGTATCGTCAGGTGTCTCTGGGATTTTGGGGTCACGTGAATTTTGTCTGCGTTCTACTAAATGTCAACACTTTTGAAGCGGGACGATTTGATTGAAAATGACTCATGGTGAATCAAACACACAGCGAAATAGGGACATGAATTTTCAAATGAAAACTGCTTGAGCGTTCAGCGATGTTCAGCATTTTTCTACAGTAGTTACGACGATATCATTGGGGCGCAGACTACATGAGGTATACTGTGGAAGTTTAAAGATTCACGTGAAGCGTGAAGAACCACTACAAATACGAGCTAATATCTGAAAGAAAATAAATCTTTGCAACTACTGTGAAATTCGTCGCGACCGAAAAAGGAGTAGTTCGAGAACGGAGGGGTTTGAATATATGAGTGCTGAATTAGCCTGTATTGAGTCCCGCTGTAAGTTGCAATAACTTTTCAGAGTAGGTAGGTTACGTGACTGAAACCCCCGCGCCCAACTTCAATGATCACAATGGTTCGAACAGGCGCATGGCCTGATTCACCACCCTTGAGTGATCTATGGTTTCTATTTATTGCCGGGCTTTTTCGCGGAAAAACAGCGCAATCGTCGCTTGTTCGCCTGATTGATAACAGTTTGCAAGAGAGATGGGAAAAACGGAAAAAAGTAGACCGATATCATTGTAAGCTTTCCATCAGAAGGTTTTTCCGGAATGGAACGTGCAACTGAGATCAAACACTCAATGGAAGAAAAAAGTTGACAACTTTTTCAGTACTCTTGTTTGATAAAAATAATGGTTGTATCCACTACTGTTGCGCGTAGATTTTGACGGTTACCAGTGCCTACCCTCAACAATCACGTCACGTCAAATGTGAAGAAACAACAATTCTGCTGTGTTTCACGTTTTACGTGACTTTGATTGAGATTACTATTGGGCTGTGCCAAAGAATGGTTACCGCGGTGTCATGACGGTAAGTACCGCTGTTAGTATAGGCTTCGCAAGTATCGCCGGAAAGTACCGGTACCGGCACCAGAGAACAGCGGGAGAACCGCTATGACACCGCGGTACTTGCGGTAGCTGTTCTCAGTTGCCACTACGAACACAATCACGTAAAACGTGAAGAAACAACAATTATGCTGTGTTTTCACGTCACTATCATATCTAATTATCAGATCATCTACCCACCTTTGCCCTTGTTGTGCTCCTCGTTCTTGGCGAAGACGGTGTCGAAGAGGTAGATGAAGAAGATGAAGATGCGCAGGAAACGCTCGAACATTTTGGGAATTCGGTTCTGGAAAGATATAAACAATAAATATAGAAAATAGAGAGGAGTGTTTACAACTTGAAAAACAGTTGATTGTTTAAATCGAAATAGAACAACGAAGAATGGAATGTGGTACAGGAAACTGTGTTGTGGATAGGCATCGAATCGACTGAGAGAAAGAGAAAGAGACAGAATGGGGCATAGAGAAAGAGAGAAAGGAGGGAGATAGAGAAAGGAGGGAGATAGAGAAAGAGAGAAAGGAGGGAGATAGAGAAAGAGAGAAAGGAGGGAGATAGAGAAAGAGAGAAAGGAGGGAGATAGAGAAAGAGCGAGAGACAGACAGAATGAGGCATAGAGAAAGAGAGAACGGGGGGAGATAGAGAGCGTACACCACCGATGGATGTTTGTAAAGCTAATGGTAATCTAAAGGCGTGGGTCTCAACAGTTTGTTGTATTGTCTTTGATAAGAAAGACAATACAACAAACCCGACTTCAAAAGCAGCTGATAGCTTATCAAGACCGTCAAGAACTGGAAAACGGAACTATTCGCACGAGAAAAATGATTGAGAACGATGTTTTTGCTAGAAATATCACACAGAAGCGCGGGAACTTGTTAAAGAAGGACGATTATGTGGTCCAATCGCAACGCTTCAGTCCTTTAAACTGCAATACATTTTTCAATTGCAGTTTAAAGGACCGTTGACACGGGATTGGTCCACATAATCGTCCTACTTTAAAACTTTTCCCTCGAAAATCGTTGAAACAAAAAAGAGAGAGACTTGAATTTTGCCGTTAGAATAGAAGTGATATGTATTGTATCATCCGAGTTTCATCACTGCACTGCATTCTTTTCCAAACACAACGGTTTTGCTGAAATTACACACAGAACCTGGAAAGTGATGCAATCTCTCTTCTGAGACGGCTCAGAAGTAATAGATCAGAGTATGAGTTGAAATGAATAATTTTTACAGTAACCCACAGATATATTGATAGGTTTTTTTTTCTCAAAATACTTTGTAAAACAATAAAACATCACCACGGTTGTATATAATAGAGAGTCAGCGATCCAGACGGTTCGACAAACAGTTATGAGATCTCTGTTGTATTAGTCGAGCCCGTCTAGCTCTCAGAGATCAAACATCTATAGGATTTGTCAAACCGTTGTGGACACCGTACCATCGATTTTGTAAAGGGCGGGGTTGGCGAGGGGCCAGCCAGTCTGCGTCTCATTGATCTACACACTCTCTCAACTGCTGGCAAGTAGTCAACGACCGCTCGCCCGCATCGCTCAATCAATCGAACCCTTTGCTGTCTTTATGGGGAAAATGGCGACTATATCAGATCACAGTTTGATCAAACTACAATTAACGATAAATCAACTTATATTTGAATTTAGGTATCAAAGAGAGAACAAAACAAGTTATTTTTACTGTACTTATTGTTAAGAGATAAGACTCGGAGCTCGGACATAGTCTTGAACTTCGCTATATTTAGATAAGTACTGTAGCAGTGATTTCTGGTCTAAAATTAAACAAATTCTTTTTACTGTTTCTACTTACTATAAAGAGAGAGAGAGAAAGAGAGATAGAGAGAGAGAGAAAGAGAGAGAGAGCAAGAAAAAGAGATAGAGAGAGAGAGAGAGAGAGAGAGAGAAGACTAGGATAGTCTTGAACTTTTCTATCGTGAGAGAAATACTGTAGCAGTGACTTCTGGTCTGTGTCATGTCAGCTGAAAATGGCGCGATCATGTGGAATAGGCAACGACCTTCGATGAAAGTGACCCGCGTGGGGTGGAAAGAAAACATATAAGACTCTGCAATCTAAAATTTTCTCGAAAGTCGAAAAAGTTTGAAATTCGTTAATTATTTGGGAACCGAACTTTTTGAATTCCCAGTTTTCGAACTTTTGAGGAAAAAAGTTTTGGGAGGCATATCAACATGAAAATAATATTTCCCACTTTTTCAATGATTGATATTTTGGGATCCCATTTTTTCAATGATTGACAAAGTGGGATCCCATTTTTTCAATGATTAATAAAGTGGTATCCCCTCTTTTCAATGATTGATAAAGTGGGACATGAAAAATTAATCTTTTGAAGCAATCGTGGATAAAGTTTGCATCAAAAAGTGAAATATTTTCTTTCCCAGAAAATATTTCTTTCTCGAGAAAAAATAGATTCTGAGATTTATTTAGATTGCAGCGTCTTATATGCAGAGAGAAAGGAAGAGAGAGAGAGAGAGAAACAGAAAGAGAAAGGTAGAGAGAGAGAGAGAGAGAGAGAGAGAGAGAGAGAGAGAGAGAGAGAGAGAGAGAGAGAGAGAGAGAGAGAGAGAGAAACAGAAAGAGAAAGGTAGAGAGAGAGAGAGAGAAACAGAAAGAGAAAGGTAGAGAGAAAGAGAGAGAGAGAGAGAGAGCAAGAAAAAGTAGATGTAAGGAAAAAAGGATACACACTGGTCTAGAAAGGTCTTCAGAAAGATAATGAAGGAATGAAGAGGAAGAGAGTTGAAGAGAAGTAGAAATAGGGGGAGATAAGCGGAGAGAGGGAGATAGAGAGAGGGAGAGAGAGGGAAAGAGAGAGAGAGGGGGGGGGGGGGTGAAAGAGATAGAGATAGAGAGTGCAGCATTTGAAGAAAGTGTTATGTAGTACATAAGAACTGTTCATTCCCGATCGTGAAGATTGTAAAGTGTACTGTATTAGATAACCCTGACAACTACAATTCGTAGTGCACAACAAAGCCAGCCGGCCCGGTGTATGATAAGGAGTTTGGGCACGTGAATACAGTGCTATATTGTTTGAAAATATTGAAAACACTGATTAAAAGTCTTAAAAAGTGGGAGAAAGGAAGGAGTTGTTCGCTTTTAGAATTGTTATCAAATAAAATTGTGAGCACGAAGGTTTACTATGTAACAGTGTAAGCGGAACTGATTTCCATAAAAACACTTGGGCTGAAGAATTTTGTTGACTGAAGAGTTATATAGATGAAGTAAAACTGAGTCATGTAGAACGTGTATAACACAATAGTTACGTGAAGAGTGTCAAAGCGAAACAAATATCTCACGTTTACGTGACATTTACAGGTGAATTTACTGGAACAGTAGCCACTTCGCGATGGAAAGACATTCTACACAATAAAAGTGATCACTGAATGAATGAAGGCAAGGTTGGGGCGGGTCCTGAAATCTCCTGTTCACGTGCTGGCCACATGCGGGCCACGTGCTGTTGGTAAACACTCTTTGGAGGGGGATATAAAAAGGAAAGGGGGGAGAAGGGGTAAGGAATGGAGAAAGAGAAGGAGAGAGACGGAGAGAGAAAGATGTGAAGAATCGAAAGGTGGAGAAAGAGGGAGAGGGGGGGGGGGTGAAGGAAAATGGAAAAAAGTGGAAGATTTTTAAGCACCGTCTGTCGAAACTCATGAATTTGAATGTTTCAACCTTCAAAACGATCTCTTTGATCTCTCTTTCCCTCTCCACCGAACCACTCTTCCTTCCCCCTCTCTCTCTCTCTTTCTCTAAATCTCTCCCTACCCCTCCCTATATATTACTGGATGCGTGCAATGCGTAAAGCTTGTTTACTACTTGGTTTGCAAGATAAATGATCTATCTTCTCTGCGAAAGCTATTTCCTTAGGAACAAACTAGTTGCATTGGTCAAAAAAAACATTCGGCAAAAACAATAACGTTTTTTTGTAAATATAAGACTAAAGTGATTTGAAAAGCTTTGAACAATATAGGATCGTGTAACGTGTAACTAGTTCAAAAAAATTCTGGAGATTTGCAAAAAAAAAGCAAAAAACGTTCGTCGACATCAGACTACATACTACAACAAGAATTTTGTCACTTCCTATGTGTTCCAAAATTTCGAACATTTAGCGATATCTCTATTGGGAATGTCAACTCAGAAACCTGCGTCTCATAGAACAACAGCTAATAATCTCTGCTCGGCCTATCTTCTTAGTGGCAGGTGTGCCGATTGAGCGCGGTCTCGCATACGCTATTATTCGCCTGCATTATCGGCCCAAGTAGTATAGTGGTTAGTACTCCACGTTGTGGCCGTGGCGACACAGGTTCGATTCCTGTCTTGGGCATCGTTTTTGCAATTCTTCAAAACTTTCAGAAATAGTTTAATGAGCTAATATTTGAAGGAGTTTAATGAGCTAATATTTTAATGAGCTAATATTTGATCGTATACTGTTTAAAAGCAGAATACTTTCGTGTTTTCCCAAAACCTCCGAATTGTCCATTCGTACACATAATGTCTAAAAGACCCATCATAAAAATATAGTTTTGTAAACACTACAAGACAATCTGGCATCAAAGATGATCAATTGAGGAAAAGACAAATTTTCATTGATTATCTCTTAAAAATTCATTTTATTTACTCTTCTTTCTATTCTTTTCTACAATCTCCTTCGCATGTGACTGTCTCTAAAATAGCTACCAGACGAAAATATGTCAAATCTGCCGACAGTCAGCTGACTACATTTTATAGTTTCAGTGACCTTTCTTCAAGAGATAATAACAAGTATAAAAGAGAATAGAATAGAGGGAGAGAGAGAGAGAGAGAGAGAGAGAGAGAGAGAGAGAGAGAGAGAGAGAGAGAGAGAGAGAGAGAGAGAAAGATACACAGAGAACAAAAGAGGGAGAGATACACACAGAGAAAGAGAGATACAGAAAGAAAGAAAGCGAGACAGAGAGAGAGAGAGAGTGAGACAGGGGGGGGGGATGGGGATGTGATAGAAAGGAAGTAAGCAGAACGACTTCACACAGATTGCTTATCCCATAGAATGCTGATACGATATACAGGGCCCTATCCCACTGTGTTTATAGTTTGATCTCTATGCTTTTTGGTTGGAATGCATGATGAAAACGTGTATCAAAATCAAACTACAGTTTAAATGTTGTCATTCTGTACTTATTCACAACAGGGGCACAAAAATCGTACAAACATTCATTCACAGGCTGTTCACAAGTCAAAATCTATAATAAGCAAAAACGGTACCCGAGCTTCATTCATAAATAAAAGTGAAATACTTTAGTTTTGTACAATCGAATTAAAACACACATTCTCACAATATAAATATCTCTTAAAAATCAGACTACAAAGTTCGAACTACAAACTGAATCACCGAGACCAACCCACGCAACAAGTGAGTTACATGTACAGGCAAACGTGCAATCAACTAACTCTCAGAATCTTGAACTTCAAGATAAAATATCACCAGAAACACAATGAAGGCAAATCGTACACGTACGTGACATTTCGAGTAAACGCTGACCAGTATAAGTAATGAGATGAATACAGACATAGGGACCAGGAAAGGGACAATTCCAAAATGAAATATTATCTTGAAAACATTGTGCAACCTATACGTGGGATTGCGAGGCGCGAGTACGGAGTCTGGCACTTCTGCGAACGGGAGAAACTATAAACAAATTGATAATATTAACTCAAAACAATTTGGACTATTGGTTGTAACATGGTTTTAACAAATAACATGTTATTTGTCTTTGAAAACTTTAAAATAGCGAAACTATCACTGTACCATACCAAACCGATATGTGGAGAATCATCTTCACTTGACTGAAAATGTCGAAAATTATTTTCAAAAGACGAACAAATCGGTAAGATCTATACTAATTATTAATTACCACGGAAGTAACCGCGTCAAAACTGAACTCAGTAACCCGAAAAGTGTCCTCCATAAACACAAAACTATCTTCAAACCCCGTGACCTATACTGCCTGCCCAGTACGTTTCTTGATTTTCAAGACCGAATCGACCGAATCGAATAAAAACGTCCAAAATCGATAATCTTACCGAAATCGTCTTCAATATCATCATCAATGTTCGGATCTGTTTTCAGGTATTTCAGCATGCTTCTTCTGGTGGGTTGCGATGGCTCCGGCAATTCTGCCTGAAAATAAACAAATCACAATAAAAACAAATGCACATAAGTTCGCTCTTTCGCATGCCCCCAGTAAAGTTGCCCGAATAGAAAAACGGACTACTTTTATGTCGAAAGGGAAAGAATTTGTCTAATTGTGATACAAAATCATTAATTTTGACGTGTTGCGATCTGAAAACGGACTACTTTCAGTCGAACTTGACGTGTTGCGATCTGAAAACGGACTACTTTCAGTCGAACTCGAACTGCCGTACCATACTGCTGTATGCTCTTACCAGTGCACTATTCCGCAGTGTTTATAGTTTGATCCGTCGCTTTTCCATCAACATTTACGAGGTGTGTCGATCCCAAACTACAACGCTAACTTGGTCATTCCCTATACTCAACCAGTCACTTCGACAGTAGATGGAACGCCAACCCATTACACGTGCGACACTCCACCACGTGTCCACACGTGTCCTCACTCTTTCCCAACGAGTTCTACATAGCTCGTGAAGGACGTAAAGTGTCGTATCTTTGCGGATTATGGGTGAAACAGCCATTTAGGAGAACTGGGTAACTCCAGTTTTTGTTTTTCCAGAGAAAAAACGACTGTTGAAAGATTTCTCCGAAGTCCGAAGAAGTTCACCAAGTTCATAGTTCACCCACCAGTCCATGATTTCCCTAATAAGAAACATTCATACACCGTGCGACACTCCACCCCGTGTCTCACGTGTATTTACTCCTTTCCAACGAGTTGTACGACTTTTACACATCTCGTAATCGTAAAGGACGTGGAGTGTCGTAATTCGACAACACGGAGTCCGTTTTTAGATTCAAACATGGGAAAATCATTGATTTTGCATCAAAAACCCACCGTTTGCGTCAGACTCTGTGATTGATTGCTCGGCGTTCGCTGCTCGACTACCATCGCCGCGGTGTACCGATGTTCGATGAAAATGACGTCATCTTCCTCTTCGTCTTCCGGCTCAATCTTCACTCGACGATCTAAAATAAAAATTATAGTTATTTATCGACTTATTTACTCTAACTTAAAGAACTTCGCTCATCGGAGAAAAAGCAAAAACAACTTCTCCAACTTCGCATAAGTTGAAGTCGAGAAAATCAAGACATTTCCCGAGAATGACCGACCTCCAATGAAGTCATACACCAGTAAGGTTGGACTAAGCGACAAAAAGTAATCCGTTTTCAGATGTAAACACGTGCAAATTTAGGATTTTTCATGAAAAGTAGACCGATTTTCATCTTTTCGGTTAAAAAAGTAGTCCGTTTTTCGATTTTTTTGACTATTCGGACAACCTTGCTGGTGTATGAATGAAGTCTATTCTCTGTTTTCCTCAATATCGAGAAAATTCGCCAATTTAGAAGACAAACCCACCAATTCCATACATTTTGGTAGAACAGTCACACCTTACTGTAACCGTATTCTCCAATGATCGGGAAGCTAATAGCTGAAGTATCTTCCCGCGCTAAGGAAGAGCCGAGAAATAGTGTGCTGATGAGGAGGGTCCGGGGGCGCGCGGAAAACGATGGTCTATGAAATCGACCTACCTGGGACTATTGGCGATGGGGCTAGCGGAATAGTGACATCACTATCCACATCCACATTATCTCCTTCGGAATCGGGCTGATGCTCCAGGGCACGGAAGACCAGGCCATTCCCATTTGGATGGGGACCCTGAAAGTAGACTGCTGAACAAACTTGGCGAAATGGCTTTGAAGCTGCCAAAAAGGGAACGTTTTCAATGCAAATACATGAAACTTGATTGACGTATTTCCACCGACAAATGAGTTGCGTTTTTGAAGAATAGCCAAGAAACGCCCTCACTGACGAGATGGGCAGATTCCCGTAAATCATGTGATGAGCATGAAATACAGAGAAAACTGTACCATATTCATGTTTTCCTACGTTTGATGTGAATTATTGCTGTCAACTCTCATATATGTTAGTTACTTCCAGTGATCAACTTGGGATGAAACAAGTTCCGACTACTTACATCGGTGTGTGTTCCCAAATGGATCATGGCGCCTGTGATTGAGCTCCAGAAACTTCCACAAATCTGAAAAAAAATTGCACTAACGGAATACGAAAAGAACTCAAATTTCGTTTTTGTTGGGTTCCGAGTATCACCTAGCATTTTACGCTACTGCTACTATATGAGAACCCCACTGACACACGACTCTCATATTGTTTCTACACATTTGGCCGAAAATAAAGATTTTGGCAGTGTGATACGAGTGGTCGGTTAAAATCGTAAACGGAGGAGCGAGCGTCGAAAGCTTGAACTGGAAAGCTTGAACAATTTCAAGTTCCACAGATGTAATGTAACTGTCAGTTACTAACTGATAACAGAACAAATCATACACCGCCAAGAGCCTCATATTCACTTCAGATTCTCGCGACCAATCCTGTTTTTCTTGTTTCGCGACCCCGAAAACCGGCGACTTCCATCTATTTTCGGGAAAATTGTTTTTTTAGAGTTTGTGAGCTAACAGCTCGCGACCCATACTTTTCACCTAAATTTGGTCGTGACTCCCCCCTTTGTGAGAGGCTTTGGTGGTGTATGGAACGAATGTAAAAACTGGAAAAAAACCTTCGTAACCAGTTCAGGTCCCATTTGTGTTGCTTTGACGAACAGCTGACTCGTATACTTCTCCAAGCGACGTTCGTGCTTTCTGATGAAGGGGACGAGAACCTGAATAAATCAATATACAGATGAATCAAGAAATACATCAGAAAATAATGAACTATCTTCGTACGTTCAGCGGGTACCTGGTACCTGTTGTAGGTTGTTAAAGGTTAAATAGTGAATACGTAAGTTGGTGTATACTTTATCGCATATATATTGACGTTTTATAATTTCCGCAATTCACATAGTACTTTGTTTCTGAGCTATTTCTCAATGAGATGTGACAACTACTCCAACAGACACACACCAGCAAGGTTGTCCGAATAGTCAGAAAAACTCGGAAAACGGACTACTTTTCAGCCGGAAACATGAAAATCGGTCTACCTTTGATGAAAAATTTTAAATTTTCATTTGTTCACATCTGAAAACGGCTTACTTTTGTCGCTTAGTCAGACCTTACCGGTGTATGCCAACAGATAAAAAAGGCTTTCTTGATGTTGCTGAGCTGACAATCAAGACGTCAAGTTTAGAATATGCTAGTTAAAACTTGAGACACACCTTATCGAACATGAACTGCGCTCCACAGGTGACCGGACTGACGGACCAAAGTACAAACGCCAGCTTGATCACACTATAGAAGGGGATGAGATAGCTGAGGTAGAAGGAATTGAGACCCAGGTCGATGGCGGTGAAGGCGCCATAGACGGTCCAATACTTCAGCCAGTAGGACTGCAAAATACAGAATTGTAGCCAAATTATACTCCCACAACCCACAACATAGGTAGTGACAAGGTATTTGTTGTTGATCTGATACACTTCAGATACAAAGAATTCCAACCAAAATCAACGGGATCGAACTACAGATACTAACCCCGCAGGATGTAGCAATACACACCATATACACTTGCTTTCTAGCAAGTGAAGTGACCTAGATGGTCAGTTCTACTTCTACAACTAATTGAGCAAAACTGCAAACCCGTAACCTAACCAACCGGGGGTTCTTTCTTAAAGACCGACGAGTATGTGCTCCAATCCAAACGCTTCAGTCCTTTAAACTGCAATACATTTTTCAATTGCAGTTTAAAGGACTGACGCGGCGAGATTTACATAATCGTTCTACTTTAAGATGTATGTCTCGTAAAGTTGTTTTGGCTCTAATTTATGTTCTTTTAAACAGCGTATATTCTTTTTCTTATTTCATGACAAACTTGCACTAACCAAACTTATTTTGGTTCCTTTCTTCAAGGCCTTGTACGAGTAGAACACAGGAACGACTGCTCCGAGAATGCCGCTGGCTATGTCACAGATGAATGACATCAGGGAGAAATCCGCTGAAACCTCCATTTCAACAAGAAAAGCGCAGGGTCAGAATGATTCACGAATATTCGCATGGTCATAAAGGACATAAAGTATGAACTATTGTTTGCGAAGAATCATTCAGACCATCATATTGTATCCTAATAAAATAGAGCAAACAAGAGCTATCTACAGTTGGCAAAAACTTGAATGGCTATTTCGACTTAACCATCTACCACACCACAGATAGAGAGTGAGACACTACAAAGCCACTTCACACTTACATAGACCGGGTAAGAACAGCAAGATTAGTAAATGAGACTGGAAATTGAAGTGTTACTACTTTTTGCCAGTCCTGAAAACCAATAACTTACTACTTTATTGGTTTTCAGGGCTGGCTCATTCACGACAGTACAACCCTGTATAAATAAATCGGATTAATGAAATTGCTTTCAATGAAAGAATGAGAATAATCAACCTCAACCACTGGAGTAAACAATTAAATAATCGTAATTTTAAAAAAGTTCTCGTAATTTTACTTAACGAATATACAGTACCTTGACCCTTGGTAATTTGAAAATTCACAATTAGCGCCAAAACCAGCAAAGAGTCCCGCCGCGATTCGTTGTTTTCGAACGTTGGCGTTTTGCCAGTTTCCGATGACGTCATCGTTGAAATAAAATCAGTGGTCGCGCTCGCCGCTCTCTCTTTTGAAGTTTCTTTCCAATCTTTCTTGTCGATTATAATGTTGGTCTATCTTGGTGTCTATCTATTGTTCCCGAGACGGATATAACATATCACTTGTGCGACCTTGGCGCACCTAGATTTTATGACTGACTAGGATCTTTGTGATCGTTAGTACTTTATTCCGTCCTTTTATATCAACCATATTGACAAACTGAATATTCACTTAATTATATAGGTTGTTCACGTGTAAATGCGGTTAGTTTGGGCAGATACACAATTAACAATTTTCCTAATCACTGTAGTTCAGCTTTGGAAAGTTCCGGAACTTTCCGGAACGGAATTCCCAAGTTTTGATAGCTTTGAACTTTGAATGAATAACAGATCTCGTACTTTTCCGATTACTACCATGAGAGTCTCTCACGAAAACAAAGAGCGCTGGTCTTAAAAAGTTATTCAATGGATATATGAGCCTAGACTCCCGTGCTTTACTAAATTCTGACCCTGACCTTACAGTACACGCTATTTTTTTATTGTTTCGAAACAATCCATACGGCAGAAACTAGTTCTCCGTTTGTAATCGATACTCAACGTAGTTTTAGTTCAATAGGTTGGAGTCTGTTTTGTCTTTCTAGCCAACTAGTATTGCCGTAGAGTGGTAGTAATTTGTATGGTCAAATAGCAAACTAGTAGTAATAGTTAATCGTTGTTATAACTTATAAAATAAGTTGTATAGTTCTTCTCTGTTTGATGACACTATTGACACGCGTTTTCTGTTCACGGGTGGTACCCTTTTTCTCTGGCGCACCAACTATTGATTGACGGGAATGAGATAACGGCCATGTTCAACTTACAACAACCCATCCCAGCTCAGGTTGAATGTTTTCAACGGTTGTTATGGGTATCTCGCTCTCTATTTATACCAATTTTCTAGGCAATTTCTCTCCTTTTTTGATGTGTATAGTATACATTTCTGATTTTTAAATGGCAACCGACATCAAACATCATACAAACACATGCAACCATGACAGCATCACGCATTCGCATAGTAATAAACTCAGAGAACGCGTTCTCTGAGCTTGTTTCCATGCAAAAATGTAGTATATGTTCTAACCTTAGCCCTTTTTCGAAGATTGTTATTGTTAATTTTGAAGTTTCACGCGTTATTCGAGTAGCCTTATTTAACCTATTCTTCAAAAAAACCTAAACTAACTCTTGAAATTGAATCGTGATTAATGACCTGTAAAGTGTACGAAGACCACTCTCCAGTCTCCACGTTTTTTGAGAGACAGCAAACTAACTTGTTTTCATTTCATTATAAACCACTTGAAGGTTGTTCAAGTGCATCTCATATTCAGTGCAATGTATCTTCCCTTTTCGCTGTTTCCGGGAATTTGACATTTTCAGCCTAAAATGTCCTGTTACATCACTACGCCGCCGAACAAGTTTTTCCGAAAACGAAAACAACAGCATTCTTGCTCGTTAAGGGTCTTTTTGATGGTCTTTTTTTTTAGAAACTTTTCATTTATTTTACCAACAACAGAACAACAGTAAACGAATTTATCTGTTTTAATTTCAATTTATTTTACTGAAAAAGAACACGTGTTCTAATAATGACCATTCTTCGAAAAGTAACACAGTTTTTTTTATCAAAATTTAAAATACGTCATATTTTATAAATATGCATCCAAATACGAAATGGTCAATTTTTTTTACAAGATTACATGATGGATGATGATAATCGAAAATCTTCAAAACCAAAATTGACGTTTTCTGGATATTTTTATTTAGGCAAAGTTCTCAGAATACTTCTTTGCCGCTTCACACATTTCGTTTGCGTTCCCATGCGTCCTCTTCAAGTTTTCAAATTTTGTTCAACACTCAAACTCGAAAATCTTTAAAAACCAAAATAAAGCGTTTTTCTGGATATTTGGGCAAAGTTTTCAAAATACTTCACATATTTCGTTAGCATTCCCATGCGTCCTCTTTCCATAAGTTGACGTCTTGGTTGTATCGATCGCCGGCCTGATGTGTGTGTGTGTTTTCTAGCCACTTGCCCGTTTTTCGCAGCACCATTCAATTAAATAAGGAATCCATGCCCAGGCTGCTGCAACGCATTCCTACTTAAACTTCTAGTCAAATGCATAGTCACGTAAAACGTGAGAACTGAGAAATAGGTAAACGTGTGCATTAGTTTTCAACGTGTTTGTTCCAAAAGTTACATTCAATTAGATACGGAATCCATGCCCGGGCTGCTAGCTGTAACGCATTCCCCCACTCATACTTATTACTTATAGTCAAATAGAGTCACGTGAGAACGTGTGAACGTGGTGAATATGTGAATTTGTTTTTTTCGTGACTATTGTTATTTTATTTACTTCTATTGCAAATTGGATGAATGTTTTACCTTTTTTTCAGATTGAACTGAAAATTTATAGACTGGTTACCGACATAGTTCGGGATGATTTTGACTTTCGTTAGAGTATTTTCCATATCCAGACCAGATAGTCAGAGCGATTTTGCCTATTTAGGAACACAAAAGGAACTTTCTATGCTCTCGAAAACAAATAATTAGTTGAGTATTGATTGAGTTGATAGTCGTATCTCGTATATTTTAGTTTTTCCCAACAATTCGTCTTTTTGCTTTTGGATGTGGAGTTTTGTGAAATCATAATATTAAAACTGGGCAGGCATACGTGCACATAGCACATGTGAATCATCATCAATTTCATAAATATTATCGAATATGTGAGGGTGTTTGGACTGTTTGGTGTTGTAAACAAACATTATCACAAAGCTTCCGAATTCATGACCTCAGTTTGATTGAGATTTTGATATTACACTGTTCTCTGAATTATTTATATTTCCCTCATTCAAAATGTTCAAACTAGTTTTGTTGGACATGCATTTCTATAGAAAGTTGCCAAAATGTAAACCAGTAAAGACTAATATCATTTTTGATGACTGTTTGACGTACACTTCATTCATGTTCTGTCGTATACTCGATTCCTTTATGATCTAAATCTTAAAATGCATTGTTGAAAATAGCGGGAAATCTATGGTTTTTATAAATTTTTACTCTTTTTGCCTTTTCAGACAACGAGTCCTCTGTGCCGTAGTGTAGACGGACAACTATACCATCCATAAAAAGAGAAGAGAAAAGAGAAGAGAAGAAAGATGGCACAGGAGGGAGAACTGAATGTGGACAATCTCATTACGCGACTTCTCGAGGGTGGGTTATTGATTTTTCCTCGAAAAATTCTGATAGTTTCATATGTTTTTGAACGGTTTTTGTTGTAAATCAGTTTAGTCGGCAGCTATTCGCAGTTAGTCGAAATGGGACAGCAGCTCTTTGAACTTTGAATTTGGAGAAACGGGCAACCTTTTCGCGGAATTTTTTTTATACAAAATTATACAGTTTAGCGTAGCGTATCAAATTGGAGAAATGGGTGTATATTAGTGCATGTACTATAAATCCTAATCTCTGAAACAATGTGACTTGTATATTACCCAGAACTTCGGAAAAAACTTGTATAGTCGCCAGGACTCCTGAAATGCCTTGTTTATTTACCACTTTGTCGGGATCCGTAACCTTCCAAAACAGTAACGCAACAGCCGAACTTGTATATCGTCAACATTGGGATATATACGTTTATTTTTCTGGCAATATACAAGTCGCATTGTTTCAGAGTAGAACTTGTTTTAAAAATGGAGAATTGCTGTGTTTTCAGTGCGCGGTTGTCGCCCGGGAAAGACGGTGACCATGTCGGAGGCGGAGATCCGCGCCCTCTGCCACAAGTCAAGGGAGATCTTTCTATCTCAGCCTATCCTTCTGGAGCTGGAGGCGCCGTTGAAGATTTGTGGTCAGTTTTTGAGTTTTGCACGTTTTGTATGTGTTTTTGGGTTGGTAAACACTTGTGGGGTGCTGTTTAGTTGAATATTGATACAAATTTTACGACAAGGAGAAGAGTAGATGTGTTTATTCGAAAAGTCGAGGGAGATATTCCGGTCGCAGCCTATCCTTCTCGAGCTGGAGGCGCCGTTGAAAATTTGTGGATGTGGTCAGTCGGTTCTATCTATAATATGGATATAGGATTCTTACAGCATAAACGATTTCAGTTTTCAGTTAGGATTCTTACAGCATAAAAACTTCCAGCTTCCAGTCATCAAAAAAGTGTCTGGAAAATTTGTAGTACAAATACGGAATATCGCTTTTCTAGGTGATTATTAATTTTCTGATTGATACCAGTTATCGACTTTCTTGCAGGTGACATCCATGGTCAGTACAACGACCTGCTGCGTCTGTTCGAGTACGGTGGCTTTCCACCGGAGGCCAACTATCTGTTCCTCGGAGACTATGTGGACAGAGGAAAGCAGAGTCTGGAGGTAAGCGGAATGAAAATAATTAATGATCTTTGATCTTTGAGTTTTTCCTCAATACAAAAGAGTCTGGAGGTGAGCTAAGTTATCAACCATACCCCAGCATAGTTTTCCGAATAGGCAGAACAATTGACAAAAAATAGTTCTAATTTTTGGATTTTTGCCAAAACGTGAAGCTAAACTGCTAAACGGAGAGTGATCAAAACGTTGACCAACCCTACAGTACGACCCCTCCCTCTTAAAAAACTGAAATTTCGAATGAAATAAATGAAAGAAACAAAATGAATTTTTCAGACCATTTGCCTTCTGCTGGCCTACAAGGTGAAGTATCCCGAGAATTTCTTCCTTCTCAGAGGAAATCACGAATGCGCTTCAATCAACAGAATCTATGGCTTTTACGATGAATGTGAGTGTTTCTTTGTTATGCGAACCCAAAAAACTTATCTCAGGTGAGTTGTAATGTCGATTTGGAGAACAAACATAAAACTTTCCTATTTCAAAGTGATAAATTGGTATGGGAAATGGGACCAACAAAACATAATTATCTCTGATAGTCGCTCAGTTTCTATTCGACATTTCGAGAAAATCGCAAAATCCATCAAAGTGAGTCAAGTTATTTTGAGAGAGAATCTCACATACACATTCAGGTCAAAATCATCAAATGTACGATATATTCCATGAAATGATGTTCATTTAGTTTTGTATCTATTTTTATTTATTTCGTTCTACGTTTTGTATTCATCTCTGCAAACTGTTCATATTTATTTTTGAAGTTTGTTCATTTGCAGGCAAGCGACGTTTCTCGATCAAACTGTGGAAGACGTTCACCGACTGTTTCAACTGTCTTCCGATCGCCGCGCTGATTGATGAGAAGATTTTCTGCTGTCACGGAGGTTTGTAGTTTGTAGTTGAGCAATCAAACACCAGTAAGGTCCGACTAATCGACAAAATATAGTCCGTTTTAGATGTGAACACGTGAAAATTCATGATTTTCCATCAATAGTGAGCAATCTTCCTATTGCTTGTCTATTTCACTAGTTAGCCCGGTATATTAAATGTATCTGGCTCTGTGCGTTCTAGAATTATTGCTGGTTCTGGAGTTACCACAGTTTGGTGGTACCATTCCGGAAAATTAAAAAATTCTGGCACGAGTTGACTTCATTTTGATGATGAAAAATCAAAGATCGATTTTCCAGGTCTTTCTCCCGATCTTCAGAACATGGAGCAGATTCGCCGAGTCATGAGACCCACTGATGTTCCGGACACTGGTAAGTAGTTTTATACTGCAAGTAAATTTATCGGAATAACCAGAAAAAAATCGAGAAATGGGCTTTTTTTCCCAAAAATCATTATTTTTTACATGTTTCCACCCCGAAACGGACTTTTCTGTTGGTCAGTCGGACCCCATACTGATATGAGTGGTACTTCTATATTCTACCTGTAAATTATAATTTAAATTGGCGTATTGTGAAAGTAGGTGATGTCAACCTTGTGTGTATCTGTATCTATTGTGGACTCTGGGCTTTGGCCTAATGAATAATGTATGCACCCAAGAAGGAAAGCCAAAGAAACACTGAAATGAATCCCTAATTTTGGAACGCTTGGCTAGGCACAATGTTAGGGTGACTTGTTGTCTTTTTATTACAAAGGTCGAAAGTGAGGTCTATTATCGGGAGATCAAACTACAAATATAGTACAGCATGGAAGTAAAGTCGAAACTGATGTTTAGGTATAGGTAGTTCAGAATCCAGTTTTAAAGGCAAAAGAGTTGACAAATTTAGAATTCCGTGTTTTTTTTCGGTTCAGACAAACACTTGATGCTTATTTGAAATTTGTTTACAAAAAGGCTTAGTTTTGTTGTTGGCAGTTTGCCCTAGGCACTAGTTAATCCTTTTAACATGTCAACGAGTCATATTTATTTCAATCGACGGCGCGCCTATACAAATACGATACTGTTTACCTAGTTAGACACGGAAACATGTGATCAAACAAACTACTGCGAACACACTTAGGTTTTTCGGTTCCGTTTCGATTTCGAAATTGACTAGATGCGATGTTTGAGTAAAAAATACCCACGAAAAGGCTTACTGGGAAGTGAGGGGCACTGGTTTTATTAGAAAACTTTGGGTCAATCCTATCTGTCAGCTAACGATTTCCATACAAAATCAGCTACAATCGTACGGAAATTAGTTGAACATCGCCGTTTTGGGGGGTCGCGACACGAGAAAACACGGAGGGGTCGCGAGAATTTTGAAGGATTAAGAGGCCCTTGGCGTAGTATGATATAACCTTTTTTGGTTACCCAACTGGTTTTTGGTAACATGGTAACTCCGTTTCTAGGTTAACTGAGTAGGTATAACCGAAAAGTAATCTGAAACCAAAAATTTGGTTACCCTTAAAACTTGAAACTGACGACAAAACGACAGTTTCTGACAACTGTTTCCAGAGTACAATACAGCCTTGCTCACACCCCCCATTCACCAAACTACAACAGTTTCTATCATTGAACCTTCTTAGGATCTATTCTCCCACATGTGCAGCTCTGCTGGGCGTGTGCGATCTGTTGTGTCTCAAGATCAAAGTACAAAGTACAGAAATATACACCTATACCTATTCCATACTTTTCCCACGTTTACAGGTCTGCTGTGTGATCTGTTGTGGTCTGACCCGGACAAGGATGTCTCCGGCTGGGGCGAGAACGATCGCGGAGTCTCGTTCACGTTCGGACCCGATGTGGTCGCCAAGTTCCTCAACAGACACGATCTCGACTTGATATGTCGGGCTCATCAGGTAATCGATAGGCATCGTTTGTGTATACGTAGGGAGTTTGGGCTTACGTGCTCATTGGGTAATCGATAGGCATGGTTTGATTAACGAGTTTGGGCTTACGTGTTCATTGGGTAATGGGTAATCGATAGGCATGGTTTGTGTACGATTCTGTTGTTCGGGTTTTCAAGCTAATAAGGTAGTCGGTAGATGTATGGGTATGGATTCTCAGTCGCTGGTTCGGAATGCAGATCCAGTGCAAAATATAGATATCGATCTTCGAGTTTCGAACCCAGATGGGCATGGCGTTGGTTTTGTCATCTCATCGCTGTGAGTGGAAGTTTATAGGATGAATTTTTTTCACGTCTCTATTTGTTGAGCACCGCATTTTTCTATGTTAATTGGTTGAATGAATCGGAAACTAGCACTTTTAGTTGCTCTCTTATTCGCTGAAGCTGATAAGGCAGTTTTTTTGATAGGGAATGCTTGCTCAGTGTTTCATAATCAGAAGTATGACTAACTAGTTACTATTTTTTGTTGGATTGGTGTTTGATATCTTGCGAACGGCTTTCATGTCGCATTCGTCAACTTCCGATCTTCCCTAATTACCCCGGCTTTCTCTGTTTGACGTTTATTTCACGTTTGCGCATTGATATTTGCCATTCAGCTCAGTGTGGTAGAGAGCTCGACGAGATAGCGTGTTAATGAGCGAGACGCAGACACAATAGTCGGTGGCTTCCCATACAAACCGGCTTGTAGAATAGCACGCGTAACTGTTATCTGTGTGATTATACAGTGGGGGCACATGCTATGGGCCAGGTGGTGGCTACTTGTGAGTAAATTTAATTGAGATGATGATTTGGGTTTGTAGGATGACAGGGTGTTTGATTTAGGTAAATGGTCTAGTTTGTGCAGGATGGGGTAGAGTTTTTGATTTTGTATGGTTTTCATCAATGTAACAAACCAGTTAGGGGATTGCAGGCTTCCATGCGTAAAGTTCTCTGCTAGAAAAGAGCACCTCATTCACTTGTAAATACGTGCTAATAACGTGAATGTTGCGTGTGCCGTGTTTTTCTAACGACGTATCCAGTGTTCGCTCAATCGGTGATGTTTAGCCACCTAATTGATAAGACGTATTTGTGCGGTGTCGGAAGTTGTCACATGATATGAATTGTCACAGACCTTAAGTCGGAATTAATGTAACAAGCACATAGCAGGGCTTTAAAAGTTGTTTTCTTCGGGGAAATTTGGAGGTTTCCCCGTTTTAAAGTCGAACTGTAACAAAGTTAACATTCTTAAATTTGGAAATGAGGTAGTTTGTGAGATTTTCCGCGTATTACTCTAATGGTTCGCAAGTTTGTATTCACATAGGTAAAGTTAACAAAACTGGCTAGTGTTGCTACTAAATACGTATACAACAAAAGATATTTCAGTTTCTCTCAATGTTTTTATGCAATGTGGCTCAAAGATGTTGTTCGTTTGAACGTATTTTTCATTGATAAGAGTATCGGGAACAGGGGTTTGGGCTGTCTGGAAAATGGACATGTTTCTAAATCGAATGGGGTTTTCCAGTCTATAGATTCACTTGGTGGAGGTTCACCTCATTCACTTGTAAATACGTGCTAATAACGTGAATGTTGCGTGTGCCGTGTTTTGCTAACGGCGTGTCCAGTGTTCGCTCAATCGGTGATGTTTAGCCACCTAATTGATAAGACGTATTTGTGCGGTGTCGGAAGTTGTCACATGATATGTATTCACTTGGTGGATATTTTAAGATAATTCTGAATACTGAATACTTGCGTACCGTAGATTTTTACACTCGGTGGGATATGACATTTTGACCCCCTTTACATTCAGGCGGAACTTTTTGCCATTCTGTTTGGGACGTTCATTGTTCTGTGACGCGAAACCGAAATTGTTCGTTTGTCTCGTGTTCTCGAGAGTAATGCATTCCATTTGCAGAACGCTAAGTGAACAGCCGAAAGCACATAGAATGGCCTCCAATTATGCCGCAGCCGTGGCGGCGCGCGAAATTTGAAAAATTAGTCCGTTCTCACATCGAAACACGTGGAAATTAATGATTTTCATTCAAACATACACAAATTATATCGTTTTTGGCGAAAAAGTAGATAGTTTTTCGTCTTTTCGGTCAACTGAGGTGGGCGCGTCTTGTCACCTGAGAAAGTAGTTAATGGATCGGGAAGTGTGATTACTAGATGGATGCTGATTGGTAGTGGTTTCCGGCAACACATACGTAAGGTGTGACCATTTAAAAAGGAACCGGTTTTTTACACACGTGAAACTGCGGGATTTTGCATCGGAAACAATGAAAGTATGAAAGGCGCTGAGATAGTATCATTGGCGTTGACTGATCAATTAAGACAGACTGTTTCCGTTGATGAAGTCATTTCTCTGACAAGAAACGGTTTCATTGCACATATTTGCAAATAACAAGCAGTTTCAATTATGAAATAACATGTGTAAAATTGCCAGCAGGCATCCTTTGTATTAAATATGAATCATTCCTTGTCTAACAATCAAACATCAATAACACCCTCGTATAAAAAATTTATTAGTAGAATTTTATGATCTTCGATAGGTCCCCAGTATCGACAATATCAATTAGTGGTGGTGTTAGTGTTTGCCCGGATGATCCTCAATGTAACCAACCGGAAACGTGTCTATTTGACGCGCGGCGGCGAAACGTCAGAAATCAACATTAAAAACAAACTTATATGGATTTAACATTGAAAAACAAGCAGAAACTGCCAAAGAGCATGTTATTACATTAAATTTGTATTGGTTTCATGTTGTAAAACATTATAAGAAGAAATTGTAGAATTTTAATGATCCGGTAGATCCCCAATCAGCAATATCAATTAGTGGTGGTTCTAGTGTTTGCCCGGATGATCCTCAATGTAACCAACCGGAAACGTGTCCATTTGACGCGCGGCGGCGAAACGTGAGATGTCCGCAGGCAATACAAATAGATGATTATCAATTGCAATGATCACAAAAGACAAACGATCTGAACAAACCACATCGGTGTTCCATTTCTGTTGTATGTGAACTGGTTTGACAGTAGCATGAAACAAACTTTTTACTTTCAAAGTTCTGAGAAAAGGCGGTTGTTATTATCCTCAATGAAATGAAAATGATGCAAGTGTTGAAAACCCTTCTATTCTTCAACCAGGACGAAGTTCACTTTACTGTATAAGAAAGTTTTCTTACTTTGTCAAGAAGTGTTCTGGGATCATGCTCAAGTCGTGAAGTGAAGGTAAATATTTTGCCATACATGGTTGGATTGGTAACCCTCATACATTGTAATATGTTGTTGTTCAGTGGCAGTATTTTGTAAGCTCAAGTAGCCATATAAGTTACATGAGCAATTTTTCAATAGGCAATATCTGTCTCATTTCTCAATAATCCTTCTGTATTTCGTTAGTTTTCAATGGTGCCATCCAGTTCTCCAAAAATGGACATAAAAACTGTCGAATCAAGAGTAGCAGAAGCGAATAATTTCCCATTCGAAATTTGTCCATGTAACTTACATGGCTACTTGAGCTTACAAAATACGGCCACTGGTTATGTGGGGCTTTAGATTAGAAAAATGATGTCAGCTGAGCAACAAATCAGTGGAATGAAAGAAGTTGGTTTTTGTTGCGCTCCGCATCCATTGTCATTTGTTATAGCGGTCGTTGGATTGAGGGGGTTGCAGATATCTTTGAATCGAGGGATTTACCATTATAACGTGTTTCAATATTATGTTTTCACCTAGAAAGAATGTGATAGTCAATCATCTGTACTCGTGTACGTTTCACGTTGGTGTTGGAACTGAAGAGATAACATCATAGGGTATTTTACCTATGGATGACATGCGTTGAGGCCGACTAGTTGGACACATGTTTTATGGTTAAGCCAAGTAATGAAAGTGTGGTTGGATTGCGACCTGTTTGTTTCATATGATTTCTGCTTTCCCTATCCTTGTTGTGTTGTGTTTGTAGGTTAGATATGTTCGTTGGTTTTCTGTTGGAACAGAATAATTCATATCAGTTTCGTCACGAATTCGTAACGCCTGATTCATGGCAACAGAAAAAGAATCGCGAGACGGAAAGTGGGGGTGACTAATGTAGTTGCACAGCAGTCTGTCTGAAAACAGTGGAAACTGACTGTTTTGGTAGTTGGTAGGGCTCTAGGGCACCAATTGGACTAGGTGAGCGAAAATTCTTGAAACTGGGTGAAGTGAATGGTTCAAAGAGATGAAATATGAAAAAAAAACGTGAACAATCAGAGAGCATAAACGCATAAACTTGTTGTTTCGAGGGCGAATTCTCTATTTAACCCGGTGTTTCGTTAACCCTCACCGTTAACCATTAACCTGGTTACCTCGTTAACCCTTTTGTTAACCACTTGTTAACCCGAAATTCCCCCAAAAGACATGTAAAAGAGGGTTAACAGTGGGTTACGGTTAACAATGGGGTTAACCAGGTAACCCGGTTAAGGGTACCTGATAGGGTTAACGAAATACTCGGTTCCGTGTGGAATTAGCCCGTTTCGAGTGGAATCGAGGAGCAATTCGGTAAACATCCCGGGAAATGTGGGCATACATTTCCTGCGTTTTTCGCTCGTTCAAAGTTTCAAGGTTGGGCAAAACAACAATTCCTCTCTTTTTTCTAGGTAGTAGAAGACGGCTACGAGTTCTTCGCCAAGCGCCAGTTGGTCACCCTCTTCTCTGCGCCCAACTACTGTGGAGAGTTCGACAATGCCGGCGGAATGATGAGTGTCGACGAGACGTTGATGTGCTCCTTCCAGGTGGGTATCTTATTTCTGGTCGGCTTATCTGTGCTTTTACGGCCAGGACGCCATCATGTGGGAACTGGCTAAATTATGGAAGGATCCTTTAAAAGTTGCAAATTCAGCTTCATTTTAAAGTTTTTTCTGCCCTCGCGCGCAATTTACAAGGCCTTTACCTGAAAAATTTTTACGGTGTGAACCCTGGGTCGTACTAATGTTAGTCACTCTGTTTGGGTAGAAGGTTTTTTAGAAATGTCGGACTCTGTATAGTTAGTTAGTCAGATTTCCGTTGTAAGAAAACATAGTTGACGATTGCCGCAGGGTGTCTGATCGCCGGATAATTTTCACCCTGCGGCAAAATGCGCATTTAGTTGTCGATCTGTTTTGAGCGAGAGCGCCGAAGTTTGCTTCAGACAAGCGAGAGATTCACACATTAACTCGGGAGTTTTTTCAATTCTCGACAGCAAATCTGTGTTTTCTGCTCAAACTTCCGCATATAGGATTTCATACGAAAATAATATGAAAATACTATGAAAACGCGTTTTTTTAGTATTTGTAGTCCGTAGTCGTCCAAAAAGTCTTTCATTCGAAGAAAATCATGAAAGTTTGTTTTTGTCCTAGCCGCGCATGAAAGACTTTCTTAGTTTGCCTTCCTGAACTTTGATTTGCTTTTATTGCTTCCGAAAATAAAATCAGTTTTTCGCAAGACTTCAAAGTTGGTCCCCCACTTGCTATTCTCGCCATTTCAAAGTTGACAGACACGCGGGGCGGGCATTGTTTGCCCGTACGAGTTGCGAGTAGTTTACTGGGTGTCTACTCTTTTCTACGGCGGGGCTTACAATGTTGCTGAGACGAAAAGTGGTCGCGCGGATTACGTGTGCCGTTGGGAACCGGTTTACTAGCACTTTTACCAGCACTGACTATTCGACTACTAGCCCGAATTTCACGAAATTGAGTATAGCGGAAACAGTTTAAGAACACAGCAGTTCAGAAAGTTACAGAAAGTTTAGCGAAATGGAAAAAATCGACTTATATTTCCGCTGCATTCAAAGTAAGTGTTGAGTTAGGAACCGGTTTACCAGCAAAATTGACTATCTGACTACTACCGCACGCGTTTTCCGATCTATGCCCTCTCTCGGTGTCTGCGTCTCTAGTTAGAGTGGTCTGTCTAGTGCTTTTTTGACCTTTCTCTCTGCATGTCTGACTCTAACTGGCGCGAGAGTAAAACGAGGTGTTTAATTTTGATATAACTAGTTTTTGATCGTTGTTGACTTTTTCCAAAGCGATTTTCAATTAAAAAAAAGATGGAGAGGCTGAACTTGATTATTGGATTCTTACCAACGACAAGTAATTTGGATGTATTGATTGATATTGATTAGTTTGTTCTTCATTCCAGATTCTGAAGCCCTCGGAGAAGAAGGCCAAGTACCAGTATGCCGGTCTGAACAGTGGTCGCCCCGCTCCCGCCGGGCAACGCCCCAAGAAGTAGTGAGAAGCTCCCGCCGAGATCCAATCCCCCCCCCCCCCCCCCCCCTCTCACCCTCATACTATTAGGCAGAGTTCATGGTAGTTGGTTCTTTTCTAGCGATACACTACTACCGAATGCTCTAACCCAATCATTTCCCATCAAAAACAGCCAGATTTGACTAAATTTGGCCGAAATTGAGCTTGTTCTTTTGAATTTTCTACATGAATATCTGAGAATTCTATAATTTTATATCAAAAACGGCTAAATTTGGTCGAATTTGACTGTGATTATTGCCGAAGTGTGTTTTGTAGCTGTATCTCACTACCTTCAAGCTAATATGATGACTATTGATTAGTTTGCCTACGAACCCTGCCTAGTTATTTCCACTTGAAACTTTTTTGACCTACCATGTTCAGTCTATGCTGGTCATCTCGTCTAGTAGGTACTTTTTGTATGAGACAGAAACAGCTAATCATATTTAGAGTAAATGACAATTCATAGACTGACGCGCTTGTATGTGGCGGAGTTTGTTCTCTGTGTCTCCTTTTTCGTGTGCTCTCTACATGCTCTCTAACCGTTGCCGACAGCTGAGAGACGAATTTGTCTGAACTTACCGTACCCTCACTCGTAGTTTTTGCGGCGACTATGTTTGAATTTGAGTTTCGCGCCGCCCGCTTTTCAAACTAATTGGTTTGTCAGAGTTGTTTATTGGAAATGTGCGGTTTTTCTCGTTTTAAATTTGTAAGTGTGCCGAAACCAGCTGTTCTCTTGACTTGAGTTATATTTATGTTTGCAGAACTTTGCAGTTTTTGTATCGATTTACAGTGTTTGTATTGATTTTTCCTGATTTTATTTGGATACGAAGTAGTTTACTCCCCTCTCCATTCAGCTGTGGCTGCATTCATCATACTGTTGTTTGTATACTTTCACTATATATATATGTTAAACGAGAATGAAGGTTGAATCATTTTAGAGGAGTTTTCAATCTAGTTGAATGTGATGATCAGTACATTTAGTAAAGAAAGTTTGGGAAAATTGTACAATTGCCCCCCCCCCCCTCACCTTAAGTCCCCCCCCGTAGTACTATCACCCCCCTCCCAATACGATTTCCTATAGAGAGGGGGGTGATTGTAAATGGGGGGGGGGGGGGGGGTAATTGTACAATGTCGACGTTTAACAATCACCCCCCACAATACAAAATGGGGGGTAATAGTACAACCCCGGACCTGTTTAACAATCGCCTCCCACTCAATCCAAACCTGCAGTAAAGAAGGACGTTGTACAATCACCCCCCTAGGGGTGGGGGGCGATTGTACTACGGGTCGGATTCCAACCTATTTCGGCTCAAGGGGGGGGGGGGACGATTGTACAATAAACCCGAAAGTTTTTGTTCGAGTCTAAGGTTGAAAAAAGAGTGAGTTTCAACTGTTAACTATTATCAACTTTCAATAGATGAAACAAATCTACTTTAGACAAAGTCGGTTTTTTCTTATTTCAGTTATTGAGCAGATTCCCAACCAACTCGATTTTTTTTCTATAGATAAAATCCTTGTTTATTATGTATAGCCGATTCATTGATGTTCTGCAGAATCATCGGTCTATCTTATGTTATGCAGGCTCACTTGCAACATATGCGTGTGAGAATAAGTTGATATTGGGAGTGTTTGGAACTTCCCTATGCCCTGAGGGCATGTTGCACTGCTTTTAGGCAATTGACATCGTTCAAAACATGGGACTCGTGTTTTCAGGATGTTTTATTCTATAGGTTTCATATAGTTCGTTTCATTCCCACTGACACTCATTAAGGCATCATGCCACGATTTTTGAATGCCTATTTCTTACAGCAGACATAAGTATTCTGAGGAATTCTTCCGATTACGTTTTCTCATAAGACTGAACAACCGCTAACAAAAATTTACAGTTATTTGAAAAACTCCAAAGTGGTGAAAAACGGCTTGGGATATTCATTGGCGCGCTGCCAAGTCTCAGTAGGAATGACCGGAACTAAATATTCATTCAATAGAAATGTAAAAGGTACATGTTTGGCTGTTGTGCTGTGTTTGAAGTTTGTTCCCTCTACGTTAGTCTTTAATCCGAAACAATAATGTATTTATAGATGAAACTGCTCAAACATGGTCAACCTTTATTTTTCGACTACCTCAAACTATTGTTTGGTATCTTTACCACCGCTATTTCTTTAATTTTGAAGAACACAACACTTTCTACTTCAACCCCTACTTTTCTACAGTACCATATTCGCTCTTTTCTCTTTCTTCTTCTTCCTTTACTTAGCTTTTTCGTTTTTCTAATACTTTCATCAATAGTAAAATACATAATAATACATTCAAATGTCGAAACTAAGTGTCCAGATAGAAACAACACACGTTATCACCAGAACCCTTCTTATCTATCGGCTATTTGGAGGTCATTTCGGATTAGCTAATTGAGTTCCTTATCTTGGAGATGACCACCACTTTAGTGTGGCTTGCTGTACGACTAGCCGCTGACCTTCTTCTCCATTCTTTTTCTCTCTACCCTTTCTCCGTTGTCTTCCTCTTTTCCTCTCCCTCCATAGGCCCTAGCTTTCTCTTATCCCTCCTCTCCCCTCTCTCTCCCCTCCCTCCCTTCGGCTATCCCTTTGTCTCTATTTCTCTCTGTTTCCCTGTCTCTACTTCAACGTCTCTAGCTAGCTTTCTCTCGCTCAGTCTCATCCACTTCTTTTCTACCTCTTTCTCCCCATTCTCTTTCCTTTATTCTTTCTCCCATTCTCAATCTTCTTCCCTCCCTTCCTCCCTCCTCTCTCTCTCGCTCCCATATTTTTATAAGCAATTCATTCCTTTATAATGTAATCGCGTGACGCGGTAATGGTGGGCGTCGGGAAAAATGTAACTAGTTGTCGGTAATCGAGAAATAGCTTATGAAACGGAGAGACGCTGACCGGCTAGAGTAAAACAGTTTCCGATGGAACGGCAAAAAGGCAGCGAATCCGGCTTGATTGCAAAATATTCTTGGCAACTTTTATATTTTCAATGAAACATTTCTTATTTCGAGTCTATTTTCACTTTTTAGGTTAGGAAGTTATAATAACCTCTGTAGGTTCACGTGTTGAGAACATTTCTGTAATTCATCCCGTGTTTCAATAGGTTAGGAAGTTACAGTTACAGTAGCACCTGGAAGTTTACTTGCTTCGAATCACGTGAACTCTCCAGCCGTTTTCACGTTTGTTAGTAGTTACGTGAGTAGGTTCACGACTCTAGGATAGCACCAAACAGTTCACGTGAACCGGATCACGTGAACTTTCCAGCCGTTTTTCACGTCTGTCAATAGCTCGCGCTTATGCGATAATGTGCTCCTTCCATTGTTTGAACAGACCCGGGCGTCGCGTAGCGCACCAGTTACACGCCTGCGCTTTTCACGTCATGTCATTTCACGTTCTGATAGTTGACTCTATTTACATGTTGCGTCTGGCATCGGGCCAAGTATTTCGGGTCAAGATTTTGAGTGATAGGCGCACGTGATTTTTACCGCCCACCTCAAACTGTTCATTCCTAGCTTAATTTCAATTCTCCAGCAGCTATTGTAACGGCCTCTTTGTAGGCCAGAGGGATGCAGACCATCTAGCCTGTCTGCCGTCTCATTGATCTTGCTCTCTCGCTTTTGTAGCTGACCAATTCAATTGGGTGGGCGCTTATGATTCTGAGAAAATGATAGTGGTAAGTGTCCACCGCTCACCTCAAATACCCCATCCCCAGCTAATTCGTTCCATTACACCCCAACGCGACTGTACTGTAGAGAAGATATATACTGATTGATGTAATCAGAGCTCTAGCGTGCATACATTCTGTGTGTCATTGCATTTAGAACAAAAATGTTTGATCTTGTAGTTTTGTAAACTTCTCATATGCAATGAGTTACCAGCTGTTTTGAAATGTAGCACCTGATAACAAATTAATTTCGTTGAATACATTTTTTTGAAGGCATGATGACTCTTTAACGGACCAAGCGGTTGACATTTTCCTATTAAAGTTATGAATCAGAACATGCCATATATTTTTCTCCAGTCCTTCTCAATAACTCTTGAATACGTTGTATTCGCAACGTCATAGGAAAGTTAGAGGTGCAGCAGTTCATTCTAACACTGCACACATTTTTACCAACAGAAAATGCTCGAAGAAGAGTGCGGCAGTGATCTCTGAAATTTAGTGAACCCGTTTTCAACGTTCATGCAGTGTCACCAGATTCTCCTGATATGTATTCATAAGGCGATATCATTGAGCATAAAGATTCTAACCCTAAAAATGACGTTTTGACGATAGTTTGTACGATATTTATACTCGACGGGTGGTGTGTGAACGGAAACTGAAATTGTAAGATCAAACTTAACGTTCTCACCTCACTGGTAACACTGTGATAAGTTTCGCCTTCCCTCCCTAGTCATATCTAAATTGGGCTTGACAAAACTATATTGGTCACATCGATTCACAAAAACTACGTGAGAAGTTTGAGTAGTTTTGGCAGCTCATGGAGTCAGGTTAGACTGAAAAATACTATGGTTTCCGTCCCATCCCAGGCGGCGTAGCAAACCGTCCAACCTCACGAGAAGTTCATATGAGTTTCTCATGAGATACCTCGTGAGCAACTCCCGAGCTCTCAATGTTGTAGTATAGCAATGAACAGAATATCATGAGAAGCTCGTCTCATGATCTCATGACCTGATCTCATGAAATTTTGTGGGGATTGCTACGCCGCCAGTTATGTAGATTGGGCGTGACGTCGAAACTGTATCGGTCATCCTATCGAATGCGTGTTTGACCTAATACCAATGCCACCCACTCCTCCGCCAGTTATGCAGATTTCCTACAGATTTATAGGCGCCCACTCCTAGAATTTCGGTTCAGTTCTCGTTTTTCACATCATTTCGACCGATAACCAACTTTTCTCTAGAACTTGTGTATGGTTCGCGTTAACCTAAGCAATGTGCGATGTATTTCTCGATGTGTGTTTTGTAGTTTGATGTCGTTGCCTGCCTTTCGGGCGAAATCCATGAATTTTGACGTTTATAAAGATCAAACTACGAATCAGACATCTCAGAACGATTGGCGCCAATTTTCTTCGATTGGCCAGCTACAAAAGCGAGAGAGTGTGCAGGTCAATGAGGCCGCAGACATCTGGGTCTCTCTGACCTGCACACTCTCTCGCTGAGCCAATAAAAAAGTGGCTGCCAATTGGCTGGGAATTGTCTGAGAATGCCATTTTCTATACTTTGGAATGTGCCCAATTCAAGAATACTTTTTTTCACTTTTGAATACATTTCGAATCGTGCAAATTTTTGTCAAGAGTTTGTAATTTTATACGAAAATTCTTCGTTTTACTGTAGGTTCACCACGATCAGACCCTTTGCCTTTTTGCTACTCTCAAAACAGCGGCGCCAAAGTACATGTGTACATATACTTCAAATAGAGTGTAAGAAAATCTGGACAGTAGTCTGGGATCACGTAGAACACGTAAAATTGATTTGGTATTTTTTCTATTTCCGTAAATCCTGTCGTTAAAACACTTATGTTTCTCTTTACTTCTGCATTTTCCTCCAACAAATTCAGCATGAAGGGGTCTAAAGTTATAATTTGGGAACAAACTAATTCTCATAAACAAAACTTGAGAACTAAATCTCTATTTACGTTTTGAGGAAGCAGAGATTTTCTGTTATTCTGCCGAACATCGGCTGGTTGTATATAAAAATAGCCATTTGTACCTGACAGCTGGTGTTGTCGGACAAAACTTGTGCCAGACTTCCTGGTTTTTACTTCTTTCTGGAAGTAGAATGGAAAACATCTTTCTAGGAGATCTATGTTAGTGATTCTCTCTCTTTCTCCTTCTATCTCTCTTTCTCTTTCTCTCTCTCTATCTCTCTCTGTTTCTCTTTCTCCCGACGCGGTAGAATTCCCTCAAAACCTCATGAGATACCTCATGACTATTATGTCATCAACTAACTGCTGATGAGATTTCTCGATTGCTAGGTTAGAACATTAGAAGTTCACAAGTAGCTCACGAGGTGTTCATGAGATTCTAATGAGAAACTCATATGAACTTCTCTATAGTCGTTGCCAACGGAAAGGTGGGAGGGTACTGTATATCTAACTTTCCACTGTGTACGCACACATTTATTTGATTCCACAGCTTGCTCGTTATGTGCTCTAATTGCGCAGTGGTTGGCGCCCTGCTACGATTATTTTGCTCACAGGTTCGATTCCGATGAGAGACAGAAACTTATAAATTTGGCACTTACTATAAAGGTTGAATGGATAGCCACGCCGCCACCCCTTTCTGGGTGTTCACATATTACTGGAAGCAAAATTGGAGACAAATTCCTGAGATAACACTACTAGTAAATACATTTCTGGCTAATTTATATTGTATTTATTTGAACTACATTCTAATTGTTTCGCGATCATGAGCCATTTGGCAAGCTTTTATACTAGAAGTAAATTGAACAGTCACGTAAAGTCAACATTCTAAAGTTATCGTGCACTTCCTCATTGCACGTTTCTGAGTTCTTGTTCAACATGTTTCACGTGATCGTGTATAGTTTGTTCCACCCACTCATAACCCTCTACAGTAATCAGCTCCAACTTCCAGGTCAACGTTTGGTATGCTGGCGTTTGTGAATTTTCACCAAATTTCGGTGGTGTGTTCTTCACCCTTACTACTACAAACTCCGAAAGTTTTAAACCAAAATAATCAGTTAATCATTATAAAAAAGCCTGCCGATTATTTACTGTAGAAGAACATCGTTTGGTGAAACAGAGTATACATGATTAACAGTATAAGTAGCGCGTTCGGGTTGAACTGAAGAGTTTGTGATATTTAAGACATGACTAAGTTTTGCACACGCTGTGTTAGATTCAAGATCCACATTACAGAAAGTACCTGCTGATCGTTAGGACGCAGTTGTGCTTCGGACTTCACTAGGCTTCACGTAACGTCTTCATCAATGTAGTTTCGCACATTTAGTTCTCTAAACAACGGTTACATATATAATCGCACGGTTGGGAATTCTGATGTGTCACACGTTTAACGTTACTAAACATTTCACTAGCAGTACGTGTTAGCTTCGTTGCGGTTTTTTCGACGGTATCACACTACAAATTCCTGTGTTCATCTCTGAGATGAGTGTAATGTAGAGGTGTAATAGTAACGGATAGGGCGCTAGATTTTTGGTCCACTATTTTCAGGTCGTTTTCGCACTTTGATACCAAGTTATCACTAGTAGTTTGAGATTCGAGATTCGGTAGTATTCAAATGTTTTTTTTGCATTTTTGATTTCACAAAATTGTAATATTGTGGCTGTAGTCACGTGCAACGTGTAATGAAAACGTGTGATAGTAACGGATAGGGTACTAGATCTGTGCTCCACTATTCTTAGGCCATCTTGCACTTTTTCCCATTATTCTCTCAATATTTTGATTTTGATATTGGTTTTTCAAGTTTCTCAAGTACGTGATTCAGTAGTTACGTGGAACGAGAAGAAGAATCAGGAAATGCACGTTATATTTACGTTCCCGAATTCTGCTGTGTCATGGTCACGTTTCATATGATCATGAACTGTAGGTTTTCTTGATTTTCTCAGTATCTCTAAATTTAGGTTTATCTTGGCCAATTGGGTGAACTCTCTTCTCAGTGAATTGTGAATCAATAAAATTTCATAATTTTTCTCTTTATAGAAAACCATTAGTCACACTTTTTGTTACGACGAACTAGTCACTGTGTTGGTACAGGTGTTGCAATACGCAATACACTGAAACGATTTTAAAATATTGATGCAGGCCACATTGAACTCTCTCTCTATCTCTCTCTCGCTCTCCCTCTCGCTCTCTCGCTCTCTTTCTCTCTTTCTGATTATTTGTCTCTGTGTCTTTTTCTCTACTTCTTCTTTCTTCTTTCTTTCCCTCTCCCTTCTTGTAACCCTTCTACTTCTACTACTTCCACATAACTTCCATTTTCTTTGTCCATCGCAGTTTTCGTGTTTTACCCCTTTCTTTCTCTCCCTTTCCTCCTCTCCCTCTATCTCTGTCTCTCTCTCCCCTTTTTCTCTCTCTCCCTCCTCTCCCTCTGTCTCTGTCTCTCTCCCCTCCCCCTCTCTCTGTGTCTCTCCCTCTCTATCTAACTTCCCCTTTGTCTTTTTACCTCACGTGTGCCAACCTGCTTTTTCAATTGAGAGCAATCCAAAAGTGGGCGGAGTCAAGGGGGCGTGGCCTGTTCTGATCACCCTCCGAATTCCTGCTCCCAACTCACTTTGCGCAGGGTCGAAGGTGAACAAATATCGAATGATGACGTCATATTTGAAATTTCAAAGTTCACCCAATTTCAAGGTTTCTCTAGGCTCTTTAGCGCTGCTCTATTTGAAAAATATCAATATTGGCGATAAAACCCTTTATATAGAAAGTAGATTGTTGCATAATTTCGTTTTTGATCTATGAAAGTTTGTGATTTTCATATTCTGTTTTTTTTAATGGTTTTAGAAGCGCGAACCTCATAAAACTGTTCCTTCTGGAATCAATATCATGTTTTCTCTTTCAATGTATTGTTCGGTTACGGTACATGCATAATTATGTATATTTTCATTGCAAACAACAATAGATAACCGTGTTCAGTCCGTCCATTGATGTTTTTGGATGCATCATGCATTCAACAGAAAATATTCCGTTTTGTAAACCCAGTTGGCACAACATGGTAAATTTTTCCGTTTTGATGTTGATGAAAAACCCTCTATTATTGCTTCATGTTCGAAAAAATATTTCTTTTTGATAAAAATTGATGAAACCTCGGGAAACAGCGAAAGTCCGAGAAGTTTTCCCTCAATATAAGTAAGTGACTAGCGTCGAGTTGTTTTCAAACCTGATTTCGTAAAACTTTCTTTTCTGACACAACAACTTCTACTTTCTTATTCATAGGTCAAGTACAAACATAGTTTGTTGCCCGGGAGATATGATTATTTTCCACTGAAATAACAGTGAAAACAGGTGAAACTGATTGGATTCTATTAGTGACACTTTCTGTGTCATAAAGTTTCTCTCTTCCTCTGTTTCTTTCTCCCCCTCTCTCCTTATTTCTCTTCTTCTATTTCTCTCTTTCTCTCTCACTATCTTGCTCCCTCTTTTTCTTGTTCTTTCTTCTTCTTCCTCGCTCTCTCTCCTCATTTATTTTCCTCCTTTTCTCTCTTTCTCCCTCCCTCTCTCTATTTCTCTCTCTCTCTCTTCATCTCTTTCTCGTTCTATCAGTGACACACACTTTGTTATAAAATTTCAATCAAAGTTCCGTGAATAGAACGGAATCGAATGCAATACCAATTATCATTCTATTCAGATCAAAAATCTCCGCTCTGTCGCTCTCTTTCTCTCTCTCTCTCTTTCTCTCTCTCTCTCTCTCTCTCTCTCTCTCTCTGTCTTTTTTCTCTTCTTCTTCTCTCTCTCTCTCTCTCTCTCTCTCTCTCTCTCTCTCTCTCTCCTTTTCTCTCTTTCTCTCTCACTCTCTCGCTTCCCTTTCAACTCAGCAAAAACTTTTTTGTTGAAAATGAAAAAAATTCCCTTAATTTTCTCAAAAGAACGCAAGTTTGTTTGTTCGTTCACCAAGAAACTGCAAGCAACACTTCGCTTCTCAAATAATTGGATTTCGTTAATAACATTCTATCAAAAAGCCCGAAGAGCAGAAAAACAAGCTATTTTCGACAACTCTTCTCTATATTTTTCTGTCTCTCTTCTCTCTTTCTCTCTCTCTTCTCGCTCTCTATCATTCTCTCTCTCTATCTATCACTATCTCTCTCTCTCTCTCTCTCTCTCTCTCTCTCTCTCTCTCTCTCTCTCTCTCTCTCTCTCTCTCTCTCTCTCTCTCTCTCTCTCTCTCTCTCTCTCTCTCTCTCTCTCTCTCTCTCTCTCTCTCTCTCTCTCTCTTTCTCTCTCTCTTTCTCTCTCTCTCTCTCTCTCTCTCTCTCTCTCTCTCTCTCTCTCTCTCTCTCTCTCTCTCTCTTTCAAACATCCGAATAACAAGCTATTTTCGGGAGCTTCACTCGAAGTGTTATGTTTCATTACGTTATTCGATGCGCCATTTCAATTTGACGAAATGCCTATGACGTCATTTGCGCTCTTGAATTGTTTGTGGCTAACTCGAAACATGAAAACTCGAAGACTGTATTTTTCCCAAAACTCGAAACTTTGAACTCGATCAACAATGATTCTTGACGCTATGCCAGAAGTTAGCGTTAAAGACACATAAAAAGTAAAAAAAAACATCAGCGAACGTGTTCACGGTGTACACGCTTATGCACGTCTTTCACGTAACAGTTCACGTGTTTACATGAGAAACGTTGATGACGTCATTTGTGATGAATTCAGTTCCCCCCAGGATACGCTGTTTTCATTCGTATAAAGTGCAGGCCGGTCACGCGCAGAGGGAATTCTTCAGTCTAATTCCAGTCAATTTCCTTATTTTCAGAGGAGAATAGATTTATTCGCGCATCAACACGTGACATTTCGTATTGCCTCAGGGATAGATCATGTGGGAACTGTAGTTTGATCTATATGCAGTAGAGTGGTTAACCAATTCCGAAAAACCAATTCAATTCAATTCCAATTCCAACCAATTCTCAAAAAATCTCAGAATTTAAATTCCAATTCTTTTCCGATGGCGCAAAACCAATTCAATTCAATTCCAATTCCAACCAATTCTCAAAAATCATCCGAGTTTCAATTCCAATTCTTTTCCGGCGCCAAAAAACCAATTCAATTCAATTCAATTCCGACCAATTCCGACCAATTTAAAAAAAAATCAATTCCAATTTCAATTCTAGATGCAGTTTTTTGTCAATTCGCTTCATAAAACAGTTTTTGTATTTATTAGCACTACTACCGCCTTGAGATTGAATAGAACACAGCAGAAAACAAACAATTTTCACACGCTGAAAAAACCAATTCCAAAACCAATTCTAAATATTATTGCTGATATTCAAAAAACCAATTCAATTCAATTCTAATTTTTCTGGATTTCAAAAAAAAAACAATTCAATTCAATTCTAAGGAATTGGTTTTACATAAAAACCAATTCAATTCAATTCTTCGGAATTGGTTGTACAAAATAACCAATTCAATTCAATTCTTTGGAATTGGTTTTCAATTCTTTTCAATTCCAATTCCTATTCAATTCAATTCCTTAACCGCTCTAATATGCAGAGCATAACTCTAAATCTCCATGACTCTTCTGATGGCGGTGTCTCTTTTCTCTCTCGCTCTCTTCGTCTCGTTTTTTCTCCGTTTCTCTCTCTTTTCAATTCGTTTTTTCTCCGTTCCTCTCTCGTTCTTTATTGGCTCTTTCTGTAATTCGCTCCATATAGATCTATGTTTTTCTTTGGCTGTCTCTCTTTCCCATCTCTCACTCTTTTCTTCTTCAAATAATCTCTCTTTCTCTCTCTCTCTCTCTCTCTCTCTCTCTCTTTCCCGTTTTTTTCTCTCTCTCTCTCTCCGCTCGCGTCTGCAGAAAAATTTCCGCGTCATTTTTCTTCCCCAACATTTTCTCTTCATACATAATTGCCCCCTTCTTCCGTTACCTATTACAAGACCTGTTTTCCAAATAATTTCATGTTACCTTTTCGTCAAAACGGTGACCGATCTTTGAAAAACCGTCTCGAACTTGTTCATGCGATAAAACTGCTGTAATTTCTCATAGTAGCTGTCCAGTTCAGAAACGGCAGGGTACTGTATACCTCACATTTCAGCTGTTAAAAAGACTGTATCAGAGTAAAGCATCGTCTTACATATATACATCTGTTTACTACAACTGAGTAGCATACGTTGTGATTATCATTATTATGAAGATTGACGTGATTTTGCTTATTTAGTTCAAAAATAGCTTGTACTTCAAACGACATGTGTCATACACGTTTCACGTGAAGCAGCAGAACATGTTTCTCTTTTTTCACGTTTTCTGACTATATTATGTTCACCAGAATCTTTTCATATTCATTTTTTTATCCAAAAACCACTTCAACTAGGTTCAGTTGGGGAGCTTTTCTCTCTCTCTCTCTCTCTCTCTCTCTCTCTCTCTCTCTCTCTCTCTCTCTCTCTCTCTCTCTCTCTCTCTTGCAGTCACTTTCACTCTCAGAAAGAGAAAGAGAAAGATGAAGAGAAAGTTAAGTAATGGATATTATTTACTCTACGCTATGATTGTTCGCAGTAAGTCATGGAACCTGTTCTAGCATGAACTCTGACAACTCGGTTATCCAATTCCAATATTTGCAGAGTATAACAAACAGAATATATTGAGACTATTAGAATGTTTGCACATTCACTTTTTGATTATAACCACTTCAGCTAGGTTCGGTTGGGTAATGGGTGACCAACTATTTGGTGTTTCGATCAGGGTACATGCCTATAGGTACCAAATTTATGAATTTCTGTCTCTGGACGGAATCGAACTTGCGAGCAAAATGTTAGTAGCAGAGCGCTAACCACTGCGCTATCAGTGCACATAACCAGCAAGCTTTGTAACCGAATACGTGTGTGCGTACACCGCGGAAAGTGAGATATACAGTACCCTCCCGCCTTTCCGTTGGCGACCACTATAGTCTCCGCATTTTGATGAAAACGAGATCAGACTACAAACACAGCAGTATCAACATACACCGTATAGACTTACTTTGAAAAGAGCAAACAGTGTAGGATTGCTTGCAGTTAGTCACGAACAGGTTCTAGCATGAACTCTGACTCTGGTGATCCAATTCCAATATTTGTAGAGTATAACAAACATACACTACAGTCATTGCTAGAAGTACACTTGTTGAATCTGGTTCTCCAATTGATTTCGTGTTACTCGAGTAGATAGTCACTTTCACACTCTCGTGGACTCATACCGTAGGCTAATGATTCTACTAACTTTGTATTCCTTGCTAAATGTATATATGCCCCCCCCCAATATAGGCAGAAACAAAGATATCTGGAGGGCGTCAAGGAACACCATTTCGTAACGATTCGAAGTGATCTAATAAATCTTGCATCTTGAAATCTTGAATATGTATACTTGTTGAACCTAGTTCTCCATTTGACTCGGTTTCACTGCACACGACTCAAAGCGCGGCCCGCCACCGGCCAGGGCGCAGATAAGGGCCGTCTGCGCGCAGCCCGCGCGCAGATAGGCGCGTTGTGCAGCGGCGACGCCTGTACCCGCCCCTTTCTGCGCGCGGACTGCGCGCAGGCCGCATTTACTCCGCTCTCTGCCAGCAGGCTGCGCGCAGGCTGCCCGTAGGCTGCTAACTGCCGGCAGGCTGCGCGCGGCATGCGCGCAGGCTGCGCGCAGAGGATTTTCGCCGCAGACCGCGCTTTGAGTCGTGTGTGTCTAGTAGCTGTAGTCATCTTCAGTCTCTCGTTCATTATTACCGTACCATTACCGTAGTCATTTGTAATTTCTTCTAGTTTCATATTAAATTAGTGCTCAATTTTGTAAATTTCGTTTTAGTTGAAGGTCTTATCTTAAGAAAACACAGCAAAAGCAAGGAATACAGTGTGCTTTTGTGTTCCTTTTAGCGAAAACCGAACTGTCAACAATCTGTTATATCCCATGATATTATAGTTTTATAATTGAAAGCTGTCTTGTTTTTGTTATTGGAAAAACTGTGTCATCTTTCCCAGGGAGAATTAATTGTCGCGTCAACCCGAGTGAAAAACAAAAACAATTTCTTGTTACATCTCAATTCATCTACAAGACTGGGATGGAAAATCACTTTGTCTCGAATCAATTTCAGTTTTGAAACTATGTTCAGCTGCTTATGTTTGTTGTAGATTATCGAAACTTCTGAAATGACGCCATAAAAAAGTTAGTTCGATCTCTCGCACCCAGTAAAAGTTGCGAACTTCGACGTTCACTTTGTAGAACGCACCAGGAGAAGCCTATTCTGGTGGAGGAGACATCAAAAAGTTGGCCCTCTGTTCAAAAACTCTATCGAAAGTCGAATGCAAGGGCTCATCTACTTGATGTAAAACGACCGTAACAATGGTTTTCCTCTGCTATCTGCTGTGTTCTCTCCAAATTCTCCTAACATTCCCTCTAAAACTTGCAAACCGTTTCGCCGAGGTTTTCAATTTCGCGCGCAACCGGCCGTGACGTCGAAAATGGTGTCCGTAACTCCCATTCATACATAATCGGATTGCTGATAAAATAGGATTACGGTATGGAAAACAGAGATAATGGACTGGAACTGTGGATTGGGGGCGATTTCTGACGTTTCCGGTGCACATGCACCCAGACTGTCTGCAGTGGCAATGGGGTGTTTACACTGTTTACGCCCTCTTTCTCTCTCTCTCTCTCTCTCTATTTCTTCTTTCTCTCTCTTCGTCTCTCTATTTTTGTCTATCTCTCTCCCTCCTTGTCCTCTATCTTCCTCTCTTTCACACCCACCTGTCTTTCTCTCTTCCATTCTCTCCTGCCAATTTCTCTCTTTCTCTTATTCTCTTTGCCCATATCTTTCCCTCTATTTCTCTCTCTCTCAACCACAGATTCCCAGCCGAACCTCTCAAACAACCTTGCAGTTTCTCTGTCCCTCATAACAGCTGCATAATACTTTAGTACACGTTGTAACATCGTTACAAAACACGTGTTCTGCTGCGGTGTCTTTGACAACTTTTTCCTTGCATTTTTCCCATTTGAAACCCGAGAAGGCGCCATACCCTATGCTCCCGGCCAATTCCACAAGTAACCGGGTACTTCGTTCACCGTTTTTCTTTTCGTTCATTGAACCGTTTTTCTAGTAAACTATTTATAACCCGCCAGTTTTGTAACAAAATGATCACAAAAACAAAAGCTACCAGATTGAACCAATAATTCAACACTTTTCCGTGCCGGAGGGCGTAAGAGAGAGAAAGGAAGAAGGAGAGAAAAGTGAGAGAGTGAGATACACAGAGAGAGAGGAGAGATAGAAAGAGAGAGAGAGAGAGAGAGGAATAGAGCGATCTTTTTTTCTCTTTTTTCCCCATTTGAAACCCGAGAAGGTGGCATATTTTCTACACGTGATAGCTGCGAGCCTGAGAATATTTGTCCAGCAAATAACGATATCCCCCCACACTTCATCAGTTGGCAGACTGCGTGAAACTTGGCAAATATCGATTTTTCTCTTGATCTCTTCACACTGTAGTGCTCTATTTCAACATAAAGTCGGGTGCATTCAAATCGTGCATGCGGATTTTTCCGAACCAGTCATACGAACAACAAACTAGTTTTTTGTACCCTGTGACGGACAGTGATCATTTTAATTATGTTTTTGATATAAATTAGACTGCGTGGGTGTAAATTTTTCCGGATTTGCCCGAAACTTTAGTTATATGTGCCCATGTTTATAATGTCTGCACCGGCGACAAACTGCGTGGTGAAGCATAGCAATTGTTATCTTTTGTGACGTCATGACTTGGTTCCGATCAGCTCATTTCTCGGTTGTGTACCCGTCTCTTTTTATTTATCTTAGATACTATTTGTTTAAACTGATAACGTAATTCCATATGTGGTCCTGTGTGTCTAGTAAGCGGCCAACCCACCCTTCCGGAGTTCAAACTAACAATTTTCTAGAACGAAGTCACGTAATTCGTCTCAATTCACTTATTTTTCTAAAGTTTGCTCACGTTTTCTGTGATCCTAGTATCTGTCACACATACGTTCGTTATAGTGGAACGTAGTGTTCACGTTAACACGTGATGCACGTCTGAATATTCAACACATATAAAGTTCAAGTTTTTTTCGGCAGTAGAAGTTCCACGTGAAATAAGAAGTGAGAAAGTGTAAAGTTCTCCATGGTTCTTTAGAACACACGTGAAGTATATATTTTCTTTCATATAGTACACGTTTCACGTTGGAAAAAAACTTGAAAACGTATATAGTTTCCCATACTTTGTTTGAAACGCGTGTTCGTGGTGCATATACCCATATTGCATGACATTGGCTACAAACTCAATTGTTCACTCTACTTAATCAGACTCGATTAACTCAATTGGTGTTCACATAGTGTTCACTAGTATTCTCCAAGGAATCTCACGTAAAACGTGAACCCGTTTTTACTTATTCACGTTGTGTACTTCTGAGGTTTTAACCCGTGTAACGTGTCATAATTCTGTTCTACTCTCTGTCCTGAATCTAGTTTCCTTTTTTCTCGTTCTCATTTCATTTTACCCCCTTTTAAATAGAGTGTTTGGTCCCCTCTTCTATTTTCCTGCTTGATTAGGTTCCATTTTTTGTAAACTTTCTTCTTTTCATCGAAGTTCGTTTCCAGGTTTCACGATGATGCGCCGAAAATCCGTGCATTACGGCGATTTGGACCTGAATAGGGTGATAGCCACTCTAGTTCAGGTGAATTTTACAGAGATAAATATTTATATTTCACTATTAATTTCCGAGTTTTGTTTTGTACACTAACTATAACTTTAACTCAACTAGCGGTGTTTCACAAAACACAACAATAGTTTAAATTTCAGCGAACATCCGCGATTAAGTGCGTAGCCTTGCGACAAAATTCAAATCTGGGCAATCCAACAAAATCCTCTGCTTTTTATAGCTGATGCGAGCTAAGCGGCGATTTGAACCTCTCGCTCTTGTAATCGAAAACCAGTTGGTAACACTCAAGTGGTTGCAAGGAATGAAAGTTTCAAAAAATGCACCTACCACCTACCAGAAGTCTGAATTATTTACGGCTAGTTTTTAGGAAAATGAATCAGAAATAAAAAGAACGATTTCGGGGAAAACAAAATTTATTGATTTTTTAGTGTATATCGATTATTTTTCCAGGTGAAACCCTGGCAGAAGACCCTCGATGTGACGGAAAACGAGATTCGCATGATTTGCGTGTTGGCCAGACAGATCTTCATGAACCAGCCAATGATGCTGGAGCTGGAACCACCACTTAAAATTGCAGGTTGGTTTATTATTTACAAAAGTAAATCTTGGTTGTGTTTGGTTCAAGTCAAAGTTGTTGATATATATGACTGATTCGTCACCGTGTTTTCGAGGTTATTGTGTGGTTTCGCTGTAGTTCGCCATTTATAGTCGTCGCCAACGGAAATGCGAGAGGTTACTGTATATCTCACTTTCCGATGTGTACGCACACATGTCTTTGATTCCAAAGCTTGCCGGTTATGTTATTTAATAGCGCAGTGGTTCGCGCCCTGCTGCGAAACTTTTGCTCGCAGGTTCGATTCCGGCGAGAGACAGAAATTTATAAATGTGGCACCCACTATATACTCATTCTGTTGTAGAGTTCAACTTGGTCATGACTGTTTAAAAATGATTTAGCAAATGAGAGAAACGAAATTAAATTTAAATTTTCGGTTTTCAGTCGTAGAAAAAATTGTAATCTACAAGCTAAGCCAAAAGAACGAGAGCGTTTTTTTGTAATCCAAAATGGTAACGTTTGAATGAAATACGTCATCCAACGAAAAAAACAATCATCCAAAATGCAAAGCTCCTTGGCTATTTACCGATGGCTCTAAATGTTCCTATTCAACGAACACTTGCTACGTTTTCTCGCCATCTCGCACATAATTGCTGACTTTGCAAGACTGATCAAGTTTGTTTGTTCTAAAGTGTAAACAGGCGTAAACAAGCGTAGAAAAATGAAAAAGTAAATATCAATCAATAAGTAAAGGATTTTCTGGTACCAAAAAAGACAATTTTGGATAAAATACGTCTTATAACGAAAAAACCCAACATCCGAATTTTTTTTCCATAATTGCTCACTTGTCCACATTGATCAAGTTTATTTGTTCGAAAGTGTAAACAAGCGTAAATAAGCGTAAACAAGTCTGACGTCTCAGTCTAGAGTATCTGAATAGGATAGAGCAAACCTAATTGACTGCGTCTCACGTCTTGGCACAAATTTCCTGCAGAATCTAGTTCCCGATTTCTTGAACCAGGAAATTCTACACTTTTATCTCGACTTTACAAACAATATGAATGTAAAGTTTTTAGTTTTTTCATCCTGTCGCGTACAAGATGGGTGTATTGATAGATTTAGACACGGACAATGACTCCTAGGACGTTTTCTGAACTTTTCAGTAGAAATTTTCCTGGTCTTTGAACTTTAATTTAGGCGAACTTAAATAATTATTATTGCTTACAGTGAAAAATGCGAAACCCACTAATCAATCTTTCGTGACATTTTACGAAGTTGTGTTGTTGCTTTTTGTCGCGGAAAAAACATTTTGTCCAACTTGTCTTTAATTGAGATGGACAACCACGCTTCTTACGAAAAAAACACATGGGCAGAACAAATTAAAGGCATTCATGTGAGAGTGAGAGAAGAATGAAAAGTTAGACAGGGGAAGAATGGGAAAAGGAAAAAAAATTGACTTTATGATAATTTTATGATAAGAAAATTTTTTTTGAAATGATTCTGCAGATTAATTTTTGGCAGACACCCATGCCGACATCCCGAAGTTTTTAGTAATATTTAGCAAAAGTATCGCTGAAAGAAAAATGTACATCGAATTTGAATTCTCAAAAAGGCTGGTAACTTACTAGTTACTTTTGTTACAGGAGCTTTTCTGACGATAAATGATAAATCGTTTGTACGATGTATTGCACCCACTCACTATTATGAAACTTTTACATTTTCTCAACTCTTGTTGGTCAACAAAAAATCGATATTTTAATTTTTGCTCGTGACTCGAAATATAAATATTCTCATATTCAGGTGACATCCACGGACAGTACTCTGACCTTCTGCGTCTCTTCTCTCTCGCCGGCTTCCCTCCCGAGTCCAACTATCTATTTCTCGGAGACTACGTGGACCGGGGACCGAAAAGTATAGAGGTAACCATATTTTGAAAAGTAACCGGTGAAAATTCCTACCAGAGTTTACTGTCACGTGATCTCACTTTACCACGTTTAGCTAAAGTCAAAGTTCAAAATTACTTTGAGAAAAAGTAGCGGTATCCAATGGTGGAAACTGCCCAACATTTCGATTCAAATCGGCTCTAATCATGATAGTTCCGTGAACAAAACGTGAGAAAACCTTACTAGTGAAAACTGAATGATGTGTTTACGTGAAAGGATCTTTGTATATTATTCCACTTATTATTCCACTCTCCAATCTTTTTTATAATGTTATTATCCTATCAACCATATTATTCATAGGCAGTGATATCAGTTACATGTAGTAATGTGTCGAAGACAAGTGAGTTCTAGAACCATAAAATCGTAACGGTTGGTTTTGATTAGTCGGCAGCTCCGTCGAAGTAGTGTTAACCGCAGATAAGAATGCAAGCTCAAGTTAAAATAGTTACAGTGTGTGAATGAATGAATGAATGAATGAATTTATTACGCAAGTGAAGCGTGTGATAAAAACTGAGACATACTTGGAAATAGATAACTTCAAAGTTGAGAAATCAAACTGTGGAGATGATATTGTACACGTACGTTAAATTGGGGACAATAATTACAGGATAGAACAACAGTTAAATATAGTAGAAGTAACACAGTAGTATAATACAAAGTCAACTTGTTATGATATAAAACTTTAAAACTAGCAACGGAAAATGGCAAACTCTTCTTTTTGGATAAATAACAGTTGAAAGAAAGAACATTGAAGTTTGGTGTCTGGCGCTTTGGAACGTGTCAAGGTCTGGTTTACCACACATGTTTAAAACTGTTATTATCTGAATTTGTTAGAACTATACATGCATACATTTTACACGTCTTTTCTACAATCAACCTAACGAAAAGAAACATAGAAATCTTGCATTCATTCATTGACCGCTTTTGATTTCTGTGACTACGTTCCACGTGAAATTGGTTGACTAGTAGTTTATTTCTGAAAACTTTAGCATAAACTGTTTTTCTGTGTATTCTTTCATGTCCTGTTTTCGCACGAAATCATTCCTTAGCGAGCGGTGAAGAAAAAAGCTCGGATTACTGTAACAATAGCCGCGATGTCAGCTGTTTGCAGCTATTTTTGTCTGTGTCAGTTTTTGTTCGGGCGCCAACTATGAGAAGGGTTAGCAGGTACGAACACCGGCCCGCTGTATAGGGAATGATCAAATCATCGTTGTTTTTCGATCTCGAAAACGCCGTAACTCGCAAATTTCGATCAATAATCGAAGGGATCAAACTACAAACACAGCGGGCGCCAACTATAGGCATGCTCAGAACGATTGGCGCCACTTTTCTGCGATTAGCAAACTACGTAGGCGAGATTGTATGCAGGTTAATCATTGACCTGCATTAGGGTTGTTAATAAAATTCGAACTCGAAAAACTCGAAAAACTCGAAATTTTCAACTCGATTAACAACCGTGACCTGCGTGCTTTGTCTCTTACTTTTTAAAAAATTGGCGCCAATCGTTCTGAGTGGTGTGTGTAGATGTAGAGGCTGCTATTCACAAATCGAGCCATCGAGGTGTCGCTGGCTCTATCCCTCTGTGTTTGTAGTTTGATTCCTCAGTTCTTTGTCGAAATTCGAAAATGTCGAGTTCAAACTTCAACTGAGCCTGTACGAACACCGCCGCCGCTATAGTCGTAACTCAAATAGAGAAGAGGTAAAAACCAAAAACCACCAGCAGCGACAGTTCTATGTTTTGTGTACAAAGTTTTCGGGGTCAAGGGATATGTGCAGCGCGAGTTCTAATCTCTCTATTTCTCTCTATCTCTTCTCTCTCTCTTCTCTCTCTCTCTCTCTCTTTCTCTTCCTCCTTCCCCCTTTCTCCCTATCTATTTTGCCCCTTTCTCTCCCCTTCCCTCTATTCTATCTCTTCTCTCTCTCTTCTTATCACTCCCCCTTGTATTTCTCTCCACCGCTCTCTCTTTCTCCTTCTCTCTCCTTCTCTCTCTCTCTCTCCGATCTCTGTCCTCTCCTCTACTTCCTTTGTCTTCCCCTGAAACTTCCGTCTTTTTCTCTTCACCTACGTCATTCAGCTGCAGGGCATCTATTTTTGAAGTAGACAAAGCCAAATTGGCTCAGCCACTGATTTCTGCAATGGCTCAGTTCATCAAAAGTAGATTTGAGCAACTAAAAAGTGAGGAAGACCATATTTAGGGGAAGAAATAATTTTCTGTAGTTCGATCCCAAATATCATGCAAGTAATAACAATACTCAACCAAAAAGCAACGGTATCAAACTATAAACACAGAAGAAGGAAGAAGCAAATCAACTTGCATTAGCTAATTGAAGCTGAAATTGGCAATGGCACACTATCCTGATGTAGTATGACCTTGGCACCATTTCTCTAGCAACTGTCATTTGTCTGGGGATTTATAGTCTGTTCCACGCACTTATAACCCTCTACAGTAGTCTTTGAGAACTTCTAGATCAACGTTTCGTAGTTAAATGTTTTCGGAATCACTTCAGTTTTTGCTATTGTGTTTTCTATCTATGCTATTACAAACACTGAAAGTGTGAAACCAAAACAATGATTTATTGATTAGAAAAAGCCTTGTGAACATGTGACAGATCACTGTAGAAGGACGTCGATTGGTGAAACAAACTATACTAGGTTTAGTCAGTATGACGATAATCAATACACTTTTGAATCGATATGTATCTAATCGATACCTTGTTTTCAGACGATCGTCCTGTTGCTGTGCTACAAGATCAAGTACCCGAACAACTTTTTCCTGCTTCGCGGAAATCACGAAGTGGCAAATTTGAACAGGATATACGGATTCTACGATGAGTGTGAGTAAACTGAGTTTATACTATAAGTAAATCGAATAGTCACGTAAAATTAGCATTATAATGCGGAATCGTGCACTTTGTCATGGCACGTTTCTGAGTTCTGCTGTGTTTAACATGATTCACGTGACTTTGCAATTAACTAACAGTATAAAAAGTTGCCCCTAGGTTCATCCAAATTTTATTTGAAACGTGAAAACACGTGAAAGGACGAAAGTGCGACTACAAACTAAGTCACATTTTACGTGAAAACCGGTACGACGGTTTAGATTTGCTTCGTTGACTGGAGTTGTAGACAAGTCACGTTGCAATTCAGTTTGCACTTTCTTACGTCATGAATTAAGTTTCCAAAAACTCTTAGAGAACAAGTTAGAACATAAGGAGAGAAGGTAAGAAAACGTAAAAGTCCATAGAAACGTTGAAACCTCATGAATTTACTTACTTGAACATCAACTCTTCCAAATATTCGTTGCACCGCGATCTTTTGCGTGAGAATTTGGGACAAACTACTTACACTAACTCTACTAACTCGGAAATTAACACATGTAAAACGTGAGAAACTCCTAAAACTACTTACATTTGAACAACTCTTCCCAATAATCGTTGCGCCGCGATCTTTTGCCATTGAACCTCTTGACGCGCTCGCCAGTGTTTGACTTTTCTCTTTTTTTCTCGTCCCGCGTCAAACCACTAGGCCAACGGTCGTCAATTGTTGTGTTGCGAGACGAGAGAGGGACAAAATATTATTTTAAACAACCTTTTAAAGTAAAATTTTCATGTATCTGAAAACGTTACTTTGAAGAGAAAATATACCTGTATTGGGAAACCTAAAATATGATCGAAACTTGCAAATAGAATGAACTAGTTGAACATTCAAACTGACTAATACTGAAGAAGCATAACTTATAAATAAATTAACTTTTCCAAAATCACCTGTACGTCGGAATCCGAAAACATTGTTCTATTTGAGATCAATAGCAAATTAGGGAATTATTATATTTTGCAATTCTATTATTTTTTCAGGCAAGCGTCGCTACAGCATCAAACTGTGGAAGACGTTCCAAGATGTGTTCAACTGTATGCCGGTGGCGGGGTTGATAGACAACAAGATATTCTGCTGTCATGGAGGTACACTTTCCTTAAAAATACAAAAACTGTTCTTAAGATGGAAATACCTGGAACTAACTGAAAAAGAAACCAATTCAGCAAACTAAAAGGCTACCTCTTATGAACGGTAACCTGGAGTTCTAGAGAAACTGTGGAGCATTAAGCCGTCAAACAGAAAATACTAGACTGAGTCCAACGAAAGTCCCGGCACCCTCATCCCATCCTGCGTCTTCTCAAACATACGCTATTTCTCTGCTCTCACTTTCCGCCGGGGTGTGAGATACGAGAAACAGTGAGGCAGAGCGAGAGACGCAGGATGGGATGAAGGTGCCGGGATCTTCTATCATACGTACTCAGGACGAAGAAATTTTTATGAATTGATAATGGAAAAATCATCCGACTGTTTTACTAACGTCCTGCCATTCCAGGACTCTCTCCCACCCTCCGTTCCCTCGACCAATTGAAGCGTATCGCACGACCGTGCGATATTCAGGAGACCGGTACGTTGTATTTCATTTGACTCTTTCGTAAAACAAGGTTGATTTTTCCGAGACAATACTGAACTTTTTGTGTAAAACACATCAGATCGCAAATAACCATGATACATTGAACACATTAAAATTTGTGCTCTTTTACTACCAGTACGACAGTAAGATCAAATTTCTCTGTTATGATCTCTTTCGTTTGACCTTCACGCTAGTGCTACGACTGTTATTGGTATAGTTATACTGTAGCCAAACGTTTCTTCTGTGTATTTCCATGTTCCAGGTCTTTTGTGTGACATTCACTTAGTAGAGCTGACAGTAAAACCGTTGATACTGTAACCCAGCTTTCATCTGTGCATCTTTGTTTCTAGTTTTTTATATGAAATTTACTAGTAGAACTAGTAGTTCAACCACTGATATTGTATGAATGAATGAATGAATTTATTACGCAAACAAGGCGTGTGATACAATAATGAAATAAGATGGAAAATCAACCACTGATATTCTAACCCAACTTTCATCTGTGTAACTTCTCATTCCAGATCTTCTATGCGACATTTACATAGTAGCTTTGACAGTATGACTTATGATACGGTAACTCAAGTTTAATATTTGTATTTTCATATTTCAGGTCTTCTCTGCGACATTCTGTGGTCTGACCCCGACGCGCGCGTAGTTGGCTGGGCTCCAAATGAAAGGGGCGTGTCTTACGTGTTCGGGGTAGACGTTCTGGGACAGTTCCTGCAGAAAATGGACCTAGATATAGTCGTCAGAGGTCACCAGGTGAGCAAAAATCGATACACTTCCGAAAATCGATAAAATTCAAAAGAACAGTCAGCGTAAACAGCGGGGAAAATTGTACTTTTATTTTGATTTCCGGTGTAGAACCGAGTTTGTGAAGAAAATTGATCTCGACATTGTGGTCAGAGGTCACCAGATGGAAAAATAAATATGTTTCCAATGTCGAAGAAGTTTGAAACGGGCAACTTGACTTGATTTTTCTCTACGTAATTTCATCAACAGTATTTGCGCCTAGACAACTTTTGGATTTGTTTGGAATCTTAATTGAACAGAAATGCTTAAATTTTTGCACCCGCTCTCTAACGGCGAGAGCTTAGGGCAAAAACCAAAGATTCACTGCCGAAAAAAACTTTATAATAATCCGGTATGGCGGGCTGTTCAGCCAAACATGTTGCGATTTTTGTAATAAACCGCTTACAGAACGAGTTCTTCACATAGTTCTCGTGACTTTGAGGCGATTTAGAATAATAAACGAGTCATGGGGTGGATGAGACAGTCTTCGGCCAATAGTGAAGGGTATAAGGGTATGCGGGAATTGTAGTTTATAATATGGTGCCTTTATTTACTTTCACCGTTACAACTGATACCTCAACGTACTTCATAGTTCATTGTTCGTTAAAGAAACGTAGAGGTTACCAGTTTACTATTCGAGAAACGTATTCGTAGTTTTGGAAAGCGTGGGAGGATACGAACAACTGTGGTTGTGTTGCTCTGATTTATGTTGGAGTGCCGCGTTGATTTATCGCGCCATTAATATAATTGACGAGATAAACGTTGCGGCATCGCTTTCTGGATGAAGATTTTGTTGTTTTTAGTTTATTTCCGTCTTTTGTTGGAGCTGGCTTGCTGCCAATAGTTCCGAGAAAACGGAGACGAGGAATAAACAATGTTATTGTAGTGGTTTTCAGTAGGAAAACATCACGTGTCTTTAAAACAGGCAAATTCGGTTCATTGGCGGCTTTTTTATATGTTTAGTTTTATATAAATTTATAAATTTCAGTGTTATAACGTTTATAGTTCACAATTTCAGGTAGTGGAGGACGGCTACGAGTTTTTCGGTAGGCGTGGCCTAGTTACCATTTTCTCGGCGCCCAACTACTGTGGAGAATTCGACAACGCCGGCGCAGTCATGAACGTGGACGAGAACCTACTCTGCTCCTTCCAGGTAATTACACTAGCGTTTTCTGTCATGTGAAACGTGTAAAACTCTGTCACGTGACACGTGTGAATCGTGACAATTGTGAATATCAATATCGGTTTTGAGGTTCATAATCAAAATGTGTATTGTTTTTTGGCAACTTTGAATGAAGTTTGATCCGGGGGCACATTTTACTCACGGAAAAAAGGTGCGGAGAAGTGATGTACTGTGGGAAATGGTGCGGAGTGTGAAAAAGATGCGAGAATAGCTGAACAGTGGCCGAATTTTGTAAGCTCAAATAGCCGGATAAGCAAATTTTACAGACTACTCAATTACTTATTATGATTTATAATTTCTTGTGTGTGAAACCGACAAACCTATACGCGATCATCAAGACACATATCAAAAATATCGTACCCTCGATCAGATTTTGATTATTGAAGTTTTACTCAAATAGCTTACCCGGCTATTTGAGCTAACAAAATACGGCCACAGGGTTAAGGTTATACGTGAGGAAGGTATTCTGTAGATCAAGAGCTAAGTTCGGTTGTATTGTGATTCGACACTCACAAATACGTAACGATAAAAACAAAACTGACGACGTCATTGCAGATTCTGAAGCCGATGACGCTGGAATCGAAAGAGAAACAGGCCACATTTGCCAGTGGACTCGTCAATCTGGTCAACATGAAAATCGAGCCAAAAACACAGCAGAAACGTTTCCGTCGCGGAGTTTTATGATGAACTTTTTGATCTACGAAAAGTTTACCTTTCACATCCATTAACTTTACAACATTAAAAACTCTTCATTCTGTCATCTTATTTCGCTGACTAACTCAGCTTCGTTCTCTCCTACCCCTTTCTGTCTATTGTCTCTATCTTTCTCTTTCTCTTGTTTGCTCTCTCTCTTTTCTCTATCTTCTTTCTGTATCTCTTCCCAGTCTCGGGTATTTTGATGTTTGTAGTGTTGAACAGTGTAACCAGGACGAACCAAATTGATGGTCAGAGTACGGTTAGTGATCATGTAAACTGAAGAGATCGCAGACTCTGACTAAGTCCAGGTTACATTTCCGACATCTATAGTTTATAGTTTGATCCCGGTTTAGAACTGTTCTGTTTACACTTTTAATTTTGTACATAATAATCGTCTGCATATCATTTTCTCCTCTGTGTTCAGTTTTGATGTGTATTGATTGAATTACGAACCACGCCGTTTCGGGTCCGAATAAATGTGTTTTCTATTATTGTTTTAATCTGTCTGACATTGTTTTCGGAACATTATCAGTGAAAATCAGATGACGATTGAGAAAACGACTGTTTCTACTGCAGCTGTTGCAGTGAGATGGTATAAAAGGTTATTATACTGTTAGTCAACTGCATAGTCACGTGAAACATGTGAAACACAGAAAAACTCAGAAACGTGCAATGAAAAGTGCACGATTCCTCATTAGAATGCTAAATATACGTGAATATTCCATATAGTATAGTTCGTTTCATCTCAGACAACCCCTTGCCAATTAGCAAGCCACTTTTGTAGCGGCCTCGGCGAGAGAGTGTGCAGGTCAGAGAGACGCAGACTGTCTCATCCTGTCTGCCGCCTCATTGACCTGCGTGCTCTCTCGTTTTTGTAGCTTGCTAAACGTAGAAAATTGGCGCCAATGTTTCTGAGATGCCCACTGAGACCCATGGGCATCGCGCCAAGATGTTTGGAAGACTACTTCTTAGAGCAAACAGAGTTATTCTGAAGATATTTTTCATTTACGTGTTTATATAAAACTAGGTAACCGCTCACAGAAATTTGCAGCTATTTGAAAAAACTCGAAAGTGAAAAAAATAGCCTCTAATCTTTTATGGAACGCCGCCAAGTCTCAATAGAAATGGCCGGAACTATACCAGCGTTAGCTTCAACCATGTGTACTTCCTGAGAGGGAAAGTGGTTAATACTTTCAACTTATTTACAATTTTCTGCTTTTTTTTCTTATTTCGACCGTTAAATTGACCAATTACAAAGTTTTTCAAAGATTTTTATTTTACATCATCTAACAGTCTGTGTGTGACTGGGTCGGTATCAAAGCATTTTTGCCGTGTTTATATACGTTTTATATTCATATCAATATCACTATGAATTTCGATCTACTGTTATTCCATTTACGTTCTTTGATCTTTTCTAACAGTCTTGCGTGTGTGACTGAGTTTGTATATATGTCAGCCCCCCCCCCTCCCTGGTGGTATTTACTTCTCCACTCTAAACTAAATGTTTAAGGTAAGTCTTTGAATTCTGATCTACAGTTTATGATCTACTGTTATTCTATTTACGTTCTTTGATCTCATCCAACAGTCTTGCGTGTGTGACTGGGTTTGTATATATGTCGCCCCCCCCCCATCCCTGGTGGTATTTACTTCCCCACTCTAAAGTAAATGTTTTAAGGTAAATCTTTGCATTCTATCTACTGTTTATGATCTACTGTTATTCCGATTACGTTCTTTGATCTCATCTACCATTCTCACGTGTGCGACTGTTTGTATGAAAGTATGTTTCCATCCTTTCAATGTTTATAGACGTTTTATATCCATATCAATAGCACTATGAATTTTGATCTACTGTTATTCCGATTACGGTCTTTGATCTCATCCAACAGTCTTGCGTGTGTGACTGAGTTTGTATAGAAGGGAGTCTCTCCCCCCCCCCCCCCCCAGTGGTATTTACTTCCCCGCTTTTACTATTGTTTCTGATGTGACGCTACAGCGCCAGCTACGGTCACTACAAACAATACGACCGCCCGACAACACCTTATAAAGTTTATATTAAAGTATTTATGGAACTCCTTAAGTTCTCTCTCAAGTTCTCTCTGACTCACATAGTTGAAATTGTTCAATTTCCGGTTTCATTTGAAGTTGTATTAAAGGATTTATGCTATTCCTCAAGTCCTGACTGGTAATCTACAAGGGCACTACAAACAATACAACCGCTATGAGCACCTCATAAAGTTTATATAAAAGTACTCGAATAATGTTTTAATTTCTATCGTAGAGAGGGAAAAAATCGATTTTGAAGTAAGGCTTCGGTAAAATGTTTTCTATGCAAAATTTGAGGTTCTCATTTGAGCTTCTAGAAACTCTTTCGTCAGTGAATTTGGACTGAATATTTTACAAAATTTCATAATTCTCCCTTCAAATGTTCGTAGCAGGGTCAATATACCTTTTCATCGTATCAATTTTTCTTATTGGTTTCTTAAAGGAGGACAGAATAGAAAGTAGTTTAGGTAAACATAACGTTTCGTGCGCCAAAACAGACGAAAACATATGAACCGTATGCAAATTAGGTATATATCAGTTTCTTTTCAGCAGCTCTTCCATATAAACTTTCCTTTCTGTCCCCCTTTGAATTGTAATGTCACATCCAACAATGTGGAGTGGATAGTCAAATGTTGAATCGCGAATAAATCTATTTTATTCTATATTACTGTTCCATTAGTTGTTGGTACAATCATTATTCTTGGAAAGGAGACTTAGTAATTTAAGACGTGACAAATCTACTACGTTCCCCATATTCATTGAAAATCTATGCGCAATAAACTTTATATTATTATTATTCAACAAAAACGTATCATTTTCCGCCCACTTTTTCCGATTTTCCAGTATTCCGTCTGTCGTCAAGTATATAATCTTTAGTTCTTGTACTTATCATAGTATGTCATTATGGGAATTTGAGTACAAATAAGGAATTCCGACAATTTGACAATTTTATACGTTGAATATCCACTTTTCCCTCACATTACAAAAATTTCTCATTTTTCCCATGTTTCTGGTATTCCGTCTGTGGCCAACTATATAATCTCGAGCTCCAGTGTTTTATCGTGCGAATGATATACAAGTTATCAAAGATAATTATCGAAAATGTTCTCATAAGTTGAATAATCACCTTTTCCTATGTCTCCTGAGTCCTCAGTAATTCATCACGTAAAACAAGGAAAAAGAAGACAATGTCCCCTCAATTTTAGCTACTTCTTCTGAGTTTCAAGTATTTCTGGCTATAGCTTTTCACGATTCCATCAAGTTGAACTGAGCTTTAGGTTCAAGTCGAATAAGCATTTTCCTTAACTTTCCCCACTTTTCCTATTTTTCCCACTTTTCCCGAGTTTCTAGTATTCCGTCTGTCACCAACTATATAATCTTCATTTACAGTATGTATCTTAGTACGTCATCATGTGAATTCAAGTAAATATAAAAACTTCCAATAATTCAACAACTTTTATACGTTTAATATCCACTTTTTATAATTTTTCCCTCTTTTCCCGAGTTTCTAGTATTCCGTCTGTCGCCAACTATATAATCTTCACTCCAGTCGCGGGTGATTCATTTTCCATAGAAGGGGGTGTTCTTAATCCCACCGGTCCTCCTAGATACTCCCCTACTAGTCATCTTTGTGACCTTTCGGTTTGACGTGGACACCAAAACGTCAAACACTCACGTTTTGTCACGTGATTGTTGTTTTAGAAAGGCATAACTACTGTTTTGTAAAAATGTGAATCCCACCGGTCCTCCTAGATACTAGACTAGTCATCTTTGTGACCTTTCTCGTTCACGTCAACACGTCCGAATCCCACATATTCTCACGTCAAGACGTTTTATTCACGTTTTTCTCTCGTGAGAAATGGTTCTGCACAAGTAGATGTATGATAACTGGTGCTGGAAACACGTTGAACTACTACTTAGTGGAATAGTTATGAGTCCTTTGTTTCAAATTCTAGCACATAAGTATGGATGTTGAACCCAACGTGTACGGAAAACGTCTTTATCTTTTTTTTACTTTTCTTTTTTTTGAGGTTCCTAATCTTTAGCAACATCACCCGTGCTGCTTCAGCTTTAGCTTCGCACTTACATACAGGTGATTTTTATTACCTTTCTACCTCACTTTCACACTCGAATCGGTTATTATTCCATGTGCGTTGGAAACGTTGGAAATAGTGCAGAATAAGCGAAGTAACTAGTACAAGGAATGTTTGGTTTTTTCCTCATTTCAATGCAATTTGTACACGTCATGTTGAAGTTATAATTTGTGCGTCTTCTCAGTCCCAGCTTATACTTGTGGACCGCACGTTCCCTCATCTTCCTTTCCCTCACCCCCCCCCCCCCTCTCTCTTTCTCTCTTTCTCTCTCTTTCTCTCTCTATATATTATTCTCTCTCTCTTCCACACACCCTCAAGCTGTCACTATCTGTCGTCTTGTTTGCATATAGATGATTCTGTGTTTATATTTCCCTTCTGCGTTTCCCTTTGTATAAAATGTCAATAAATTCCTTATCTCACCTCCCCGTGCATGTCTCTTTTTCTACCGATAACGCCCAAAGTCACATTTTTCTCCTCCCTTTCTACTTTTGGGAACATATGTTACTGACAAGTAGATCAAAAACTCGAGGGACACGTGTAATCACATGTTTCACGTGTATTCATCTCAGATAGCGCCCAAAGTCACATTGTTCTCCTCCCTTTTCTACTTTTAGGAACAAATGTTAGTGAAAAGTAGGTCAAAAACACGTATTACACGTGTAATCACACGTTTCACGTGTATTCATCTCAGATAGCGCCTAAAGTCACATTTTTCTCCTCCCTTTCTACTTTTGGGAACATTTAAAAAAAACCTGTCTATTCAATGTAACATTTCCCCACAGAAACGTACAAAAAGTGGGTTAAAAATACGTAGTTCAGAGTGGATTTTGTTCTTCGCGGTCGTTTTCTATTCTTTTTTTCAACTTCTGCCAGCACAGTGTATTATCCAACAGTTGTATCGTCTTTTTCGGTATTGGTAATCATATGACTTGGAAAAATAGAAACTTTGACCTGTTATCCCTTAACTATTAGTAATTTGTTATAACCTTGGGAACAAAGGAAGAGGTGAATTGCGTCATGTATTGAATTTTAACCTGAAGTTTACATGCAGTGTAAGAATACTATAAGCAAGCTTTCCCTAGTATAGCTCGTCCAAAGTGTCAAATACATGAAAACGACTGAATCTTCACGAGATATGCATGCCTGGTTCGAATCCCGGCGGGGGCGCTTCATTTTGCTAGAAATCCTTCGCATCTCATTGTATAACTTGTTTTGAATGGGCTGCGCGTTTGCGAAAAACAGGGCTCGATCAACGATTTCTAGATGAAACGACACACTTTCTCGAATGAATCTTCAAATTATGCAAATTTATATTATGTTGTGCATAATTAGGCCACGCCCACATTGCTGGTCATTAATGTTCACCTGAAACCCAAAATAGGATGAACTTATGCAGGCCAATTGCAGAAGGAACCCGGTATTTCGTTAACTCTATCAGGTAACCTTAACCAGGTTACCTAGTTAACCCTTTTGTTAACCCGTTGTGAACCCTCTTTTACAATGTTATTTGGAAGAAATTTGGGCTTACCCAAGTAACCCGGTTAATGGTTAACTGTTATAGTCGTTGCCAACGGAAAGGCGGGAGGATACTGTATATCTCACTTTCCGCTGTGTACGCACACATGTTCTCGATTCCAAACCTTGCCGGTTATGTGCTCTGATAGCACGGAGGTTAGCCTCCTGCTACAAATATTTTGCTCGCAGGTTCGATTCCGGCGAGCGACAGAAATTTATAAATTTTTCACTCATTATAGGGTAACGAAATACCGGGTTAAATAAAGAATTCACCACTTATTCAAGCTACAGAAAAGCTTCACTTTGAAGTTCACTTTTCAGATGTTGCGTGCCTTTTCAATCTGTATCTCACTCAAACACCCAAATATGAAAAGTGATTGAAATTGTTCAGTGTCAGATACCAGAGGCGCCATTATCAAATGGCCCTCACGCTGTTCCTCCAGAACCTATTCTCTACCATTTCACGTATAGTTCGTTTCACCAATCGATGACTTTCTACAGTAATCTTTCAAAAATTCAAACGCATTTATCTAATCAACAAGCAGAATTTTAGATTCATTGTTTTGTATGCTTGTAGTACCCAAAGTGGAAAACGAAATCACAGAGTTTAATCTATGTACAACACCTACAAAATATAATAAATTTACTTAAAAGTTTTATAATCTTACTGTAGAGGTGTATTGTTTCGTGAAACAGACTATACCCTCTCATCGTTTAGAGCAGTTTATGCCATGTAAGACAGCACGTGAATCAATTGGTATACCGCTTAGGGTATAGCAATGAAGATTTTAGTCCCGAATTTGGAAAATGTATCAAACGCTCATGTAACTACTAGCTTTGTACTTCAACTGATCTGTAATTGTGAAAGTTGAAGGGGGACAGAACGGAAAGTTAATATAAAAGAGCTTAACAAGAGAAACCGATAAGTATAACTTTTAATTCGAACTAACGCACCTAATTTGCATACGGTTGGCACGTGTTTGCCCGTTTTGGCGCGCGCAACGTTATATTTAGGTACCCCGGGGTACCTAAACTAGCTTTCCTTTCTGTCCCCCTTTGAATAATTTTATTGAATATACTACTTCGGGTTAACTGTGATTGTTCAGTGATGGCTGTTTTTCGAACCATAGAAAACACGTGTTCCCCACACATTTTGACAAACATTGCCAAACTTGGGAAACATAAATACAATCAAATTCGCAAAGTGTTTCACAATAACTATCGATCGAAGACGAAATTGAGCAAATATAAAAACAATTAAATATTTGTAATTTGTTTCTCAATAACTATCGATCACACAGGACTGCATACTTTGCGCCAATAAAATGTTTTTATCAGTTTTCATTGCGGCTTTCCATTGATTTCGCTCGTGATTCAGATCTAGATTAACAGTTTTTCTATCATGCTTCATTTCATGCCAGTCATATTACATTAGAAACAAAAAGGTCTAAAAATGACATAAATTGAATCTTCATGACCATCATACCAAACTTACATTGCGGACTTTAAAAGCGGTTGAAAACGTTCCTGAAGTTCAATTCATTCTCCTTCACTATTTCATTTGTTTCTACGGTCAGTTTGTATCATTCTCTTTTTTCTGTTCATGAACTTACGGCCACATCGTATGTTTTTTCTCGAATTGCCAATAACTCTGAGTAAACGTATCGTCCACGTTTCAAATTTTCTCGAAAATCTACCATAAAACCTATTCCAGGCCGAAATGCAGTCAAACGACCGGTTCACGGACACCATATGCCGGAACACGAACGTCCAATCGGCCATCGAACGTTTCGATCAACGACGTCCGATTCAGATGAAACCGCGGATGACCACGTCGGTCATCGTCTCATCTGGAGACGTGGTCACGACGACTGGACGAAAAGAGACGTTTTCAGATGATATGAGGTCATCACCACTGATGACGTCATCAGTTCACGTGAACTCAGCCAACAAGATGACGTCATCGCCTCCAATGACGTCATCACGGTACGGAGTTTCGACCAACAAGATGACGTCATCATCGCCTATGACGTCATCACGATACGGAGTTTCGTCCAACAACATGACGCCATCACCACCTATGACGTCATCACCAGTGACCCTGACCAACTGGAGCACGACAACGCCGCCAGACTCCGGCAGCTCCTCGGGTTCATCCCCCTCTTCTACCACTAGACAACCCTCCATATACTCGTCGCGCACAAAAATCGATGTCGCGGCGGGACGAACTCCCCAAAGAACTTCTCCGCGGACCACCCAGGCGCGCGCCTCGCCTCCCAAAGAGACCACCCACAGTGAAAAGTCGCCACAACAGACCACCCACCACGAAAAGTCGCCACCGCGACCCGCGCCGCGCACGCGCAGCGAGCAGTTTGAAAAGGTGTACAGTAAGCCCGCCGTGGCCACCGAGCAGTTCAGCTACGGATCGGATGACGTCATAGGGAAAAATGACGTCATCACTAAAGATGACGTCATCAGTGAAGAGAAGTACGAGCTGGCGTATCGCCAATACCTCAACAACAAACTTCCGGCTAACTACGGGGCCGGAATGCAAGGATTTCCGGAAAACACGCCAGTTATCAAAAATTCTGAAATTCCCAGCAAAAACTCGGCCGATCGACCGATCGTGCAAGCAAACAACTTGGTAGAAGCGAATGTGGACTCCAGGGTGAGTTTTTAACGTTTCCGGATGGTTTTTTACTTTTCGTCAAAAGTGAAAACCTAGCTGAGTTCGGTAACAGTAAGGTTTGCTAAAATTCTCTCCTCTCTATCCTCCTCTGTTGATTGAACTATCTTTCTCTCTACACTTTCGTCTCTCTTCCTCTTTCACTCTCCTCGTCGCAGACACTCTGTTCACCTCTATCTATCATCTCCTCAAACTTCTCTCCCCCCCCACTCTCTCTCTCTCTTCCTCCTTTTCCCTCTCTCCCCCTCCCCGCTCTTATCTTGTTCTCTGTCTATCTATCTCTTCTCCTCTCTCTATCACTCTACTTCCCTCTCCCTCTCTCTCCTTTCCCTCTTCCCTTCTATCTATATCCCTTTCTCCTTTCCCTCTTTCTCTCTGTCTCTATTCCTCCTTGGCGCGTGTCCAGAGTGCTTGTATTGTTCAATTCGTTCTCTAGACCCCCTTCTAGTATTGACCGTGTAGCACCGCGCACTTCTCACTTCGAAAACACGGGCCCAAAAAAGTGCTCGGCTATGCTAGCGAGCCATGCTCAAGTTCACTAAAGTGAGTTGAATGTTACTTTCTCTCTCTCTCTCTTTCTCTCTCTCTCTCTCTCTCTTTCTCTCCCCCTCTAACTCTCACACTATATTTTTTCTCTCTTCCACTCGCTAAATTTTTCTCTTCCTCTGTTCAGAAACTGTGTGTTCAATTTACATTTTACACGATTTACACAGTATCAAGCCTCTTTTCCATTATAGGGGAACGGGGTGCCTTGATCTCCTCTTCAAAAGGTAGGATATAGTCGGTTTCATTCCTACTGAGACTCCTACAGTAAGATTACGAAACTTAAAGCCTGTTTCAGTGACGTGAATATTATCGAATTCCTTTACAAACTTCGCATTCGAAGCTTATCACTTATAACAAGAAGTGTTCAAACTCTCTCTTGATAGAGTTGAAGTTTTCATCAAAAAACAACGACTGGAAATTTCGAAAGTGTACCGTAGGAGTCTCAGTAGGAAAGATGGCGACTATAATATGATTACATGAAGCCGAGTATTCGGTTCGCAAATGCACTTTCAAGGCAAAATAAGGTGTTGGAAAAGATACAAAACGTGAACTTCAGAACTATATGTTTTTGGTTGTGGAAAGTGAAAGCAAGCAAACACTTAGAGCAAACACTTTACATAACTATACAACCATGAGACCCCCCACGAAGGTCATATTCTTTCCGAACCCTCTTGGCAGTTATACTCTTTCTATCTCCATTACTCTCTCTCTTCTCTCTCTCTCTCTCTCTCTCTCTCTCTCTCTCTCTCTCTCTCTCTCTCTCTCTCTCTCTCCCTCTCTCTCTCTCTCTGAAAAACATACATTTATTTTCTACGTGTGCTCCTACAGTAAGAAAAAAATTCCACAGAATTGTTGTTTTCAATTCAGTACATTTTGCACGAAGTACATTCATAAGAGTTATACAAATGAGTGTGCATACTGTAGAGGTACATGTTCAAGTGATGTGGACTACATGTTCAGTCATGCCACCCGTACACATCAAAGACTATTCCCCCCGTTATCTCAGAATCTCTGTTTGGTACGTATTTATGCGGTCGTTTACTACCCATATCAGAACGGAATTCTCAGATTTCGTATATCGATTTATCCCTATCGATTTATGTTTTGTTTTCAATAGAATAGAATAGAATAGAATAGAATGGAATAGAATGGGATATTTATTGAAACAAAGATTCAAAATGAATGTGTTTGAATTAACTATGTACTCTAAGAACGTTATCTAGGAAAGAGTACTGTCAACCAGACAATATATTTTGGTCGGCAATTTAGTTCACTTCTTGTCTAGTTCATTTTGTCTTCCTCTCACTTATTCGGTACATTCTAAATTGCACTTATCGCCAATATATCTTTATAGTCTTCTCTTCTCCCACCCTTCCCCTCTCTCTCTCTCTCTCTCTCTCTCTCTCTCTCTCTCTCTCTCTCTCCCTCTCTCTCTCTCTCTCTCTCTCTCTCTCTCTCTCTCCCTCTCTTCCGCTTACCCGAAAGGGTTATGTTTGAATATTGATTGATCGCTATCGGCGACCATTCGCCCTGACTCACAGACCTCCTTTTCTTTCTCTATCTTTTTACTATTTATTAATAATGTATTCTCTTTAATTTAATCTGCTTAGAGTGAAAAAGAACTAGCTTCTAGCCAAGCGTGATGAACTTCTCGCAGTTTTTGTATGAGAAAGGTGTTCTTATTCACGCATAAAGTTTTCTATATTGAAGTAATGCAGATATAATATGATTTAGTAGTGCAAAGAGTTATCTTGAACTTAATTACGTCAAACGAGCAATATTAGATCCTTTCTCAGTAATAATCTCAGATGTCTTACTATTTTCTAAATTCGCTCACTTCAGCTTTTATAATTGTAGTAAGCTCAATTCAATTCAATGCGCAAAAATGAATCACATTACAGTTTTATCTGTGAAATAATCAATCAATAATCGCTAAATTTGCTCGAGCTCCAAATCACCGTTTCGCGAAAAATGCGCAGCTAGACGTGAGCTTCGCGTAAAAGCCGCAGAGCCGCGTGTGATTTACAAGTAAAGTTAGAGTTCCCGGTGTGGGTGGCCCTAAATGCTATAACTTTATTCCCCTGTAACTTATTATGCTACGAGTAAATCAGGTTAATTTTGTTACTATTCTATGCTATACTGCTATAAATAAAAAAAACATTAGCGTTTAAAGTCTTGTTAACCACTACATTTCCAAGCTTTTACCTCAATTGCATAATATTCACTCAATCAAATTGATACATAGGTCAAAAGTGAAGATTTGTCCTGTTCTTGTGAAAATTGACAGCTGAAAATGAAATGGACATGTATGTACTTGATTTTTGAGCAATATCATGAAATATGCATCTTTAAGCTGATATCAGCTGTCTTTTGAGGTATTTTAGCCAAACCTTTTTATTGTTTATTCAAATCGTTTTGTTTAGAAACTGGATCCCGAGCAGATATTCACCCGTCAAGAGCGGATAGGACGGGGTTCCTTCGGAGAAGTCTACAAGGGCATCGACAACAGAAGTGGAAAGGTAACATTCTAACCTTTTAATTAGTTCATTTTAAGCTCTAGCAACTCGTTGATAGTTATACTTCTGTTGATAGTTACACTTTCGTCTCAAATCTATAGAAAACTTTCGATAGTTTTAAATGAACCTCGTCAAGTTTGTATTCTGTAAGTCAATTATCGGACAAATGACGTTTGAACATCACGCAACTGCCTAAAATCTGGTATGTTCCCGAAAAATAGTTGATTTGTTAGTTTTAGTTCTGTGTGTATTATTATTGCGAGCAACGTTTCATTGGGAAGTTGTCTTTATATTCGATAAAAGAGAGTTAATAGTTCCACTGCTCGATATGCGATGTTTATTGTTTTTATTTGTTGTTTATTTTACAGGTGGTGGCCATTAAAATCATCGATTTAGAGCAGGCCGAGGATGAAATTGAAGATATCCAACAGGAAATTCAGGTATGTCATTTTCATAGTTCATATATGTTTGTTGTATTGTAGTTTGAGTTCATGCTGGTCGAATTTAGCACATCGGGTTTGCAAAGTTTCATGTCCCTCTCCTCGATACTTTGCGACGCTTTGCTGCTGATGATTTTAGTTTTTTTTTCTTCGTGAAATTATCAATTTTCCAGGTGCTGAGCCAATGTGACTCGCAATATGTCACGAAGTATTTCGGCAGTTACTTGAAAGTTGGTTTTCTTCACTTTATGCTCTGCTGATTTTTGATTTCATGATATGGGTATGTAATTAGACCGTGTTAACGAGATCACTGACGAATTTTTCAAATTTACATTCTCACTTGATTAGGGTTGTTAAAGCCAAACTCGAATTTCGAAAAAACTCGAAATAACTCGAAATTTCGAGTTTCGAGTTCGACTCGAAACTCGAAAAACTCGAAATCTCCAAAACTCGAGTAACTCGAAACTCGAAAAACTCGGTTTTTCTCCAAACTCGAAAAACTCGAAATTTTTGAAACTCGAAAAGTTCGAGTTTTCGAGTTTCGAGTTTGGCCTCGTCCCAAGTCAGAAATATTGGACGAATGAGCGTTTCACAGCACTTTTTTTGCTATTTCAAACATAAAATGCTTCTTTTTCACGATTCTCGCATAATCACGAGAAAAAAATCGAATTTCTCGAAAAATTATTATTTGTTCGGCTCGATAAAATCCTAAAACTTAACGACCAAACTCGAAACTCGAAAATCGAGTTTTTCGAGTTCAACTCGAAACTCGAAAACTCGGTTTTTTTTGAAACACTGAAAACTCGAAATTCCCAAAACTCGAATAACTCGAAATTTCAAACTCGATTAACAACCCTACACTTGATTGCACATTGCACTATGTATGAGTTAGTTCAATTTCACTAACATATGATATAGTAAATTAACGGAACTCCGAAAAACGTTGTCATTTGTCAACAAGTGATAATACGATTCTTGACTCTGTTTACCTAATCCTGGTTGGAAAGTCTGTTTTTTACGAACCCAGTATGTATACTTCTCGATGCGAAGTGTCAAATATGTTTGGGTAGAGGTGTAGATCATAGATCAGCTTTTCATTTATATATTTTCTATTCATTTTTTTCATTTAGGGAGCCAAATTATGGATCATCATGGAGTATTTGGGCGGCGGTTCAGCTTTGGATCTGACGAAAAGCGGGAAGTTGGACGAGAATCACATCGCAGTCATCATTCGGGAGATTCTGAAGGGTCTCGACTACTTGCACGCCGAACGGAAGATTCATCGAGATATCAAGGGTAAGCTGCGGTTTTTTCTCATGAAAATTTACATTTTCGTCAATTTGCGTGGTTCTCGGCCCTTTTTTGACCAATAGTTAAACCTGACAGGAAACAAACTGAAAAAAGTGGAGCATGGTTTTTAAATTGTGTTAAAAAACGAGGTTGTTCACTTTTAAGTTGTATAGTTTGATTAGCTGTTTGAATCACCGAAATTTCTGAACATACCCTTTTTACCAGTTTTTACATTATTTTGGTGAATAGGTATAAAGTAGGCGTACACCAGTAAGGTTTGTCTATTCGACGAAAATTAATCTGTTTTCAGATGAATCAGATGTGACACGTGAAAATTTAGGATTTTCATCAAAAGTAGACCGATTTTCATCTTTTCGGCTAAGAAGTAGTCTGTTTTTCGAATTTTTCTGACTATTCGGACAACCTTGCTGGTGTATAAAAGAATGAGTATTGACGTTTTGATTATCATTCTGACGTCGGCCAATTCGAGTGATTGTGTTGCAAGTTGCAAGTCGGAAATGGTGATTATAGTTTTAGGAAAAGGAGATTAGCGATATGTGCGTCATAGTTGTTTACTGTTTACTGACCCTATTTATTATGGACGATTGCTGTTTTCGTTAGTTTTGTGTATACAAAGTGATGATGTTGCTCCGGGAACTAACTTGTGTTGAACTTGCGTAAACACAACCTATATCACGTCAACAATGTTTAAGGGAGCACAAAATTACCTTTAGCAGCTTGCTGTTCGTCTTTTTGAGAGGGGTGATAGAACGTGGTTTGATTTCGAGTCCCGCTGTTGAACAAAATGGAAACAGACATGTTTCAACGCCTGAACGGGAAATTCCGAGCAAATTTCTGTGTTGATTGGTAGAATCGTGCAGTTTTCGGCCCCTAACAGTTTTTTGTTTGCAAAACAGTTTGACCGCTGGTATACTGGTATGTAAATACTTGTCTGCATGGTTGTGTGATCATACTTTAGTAAATTGGTCCGATTTGTCATAGAAATTCGAAAAACGGGCTGGTGGAGGTGGATTGTCAAAATCATTTCTTCTATAGATTAACACACATTACTGGTATGTAAATACATGTCTGCATGATTGTGTGATGATATTGTGCTGAAGGTGCGAACATCTTGCTGGACAACAGTACTGCCGCCGTGAAATTAGGGGATTTCGGCGTGGCTCGCCATCTGGAGACTATCAGTGGCAAGAAGGCGGACACCTTCGTGGGAACCCCCTTCTTCATGGCTCCGGAAGTCATCGAACGCGGAGAGTACGACGAAAAGGTGTGGATTGACGCTTTCTCCGTGCGCTTTCTACCCTTCGCCGTGACTTGCTTGCGCGTTTGCGGTCTGTCGATTACCTGTGGATTTACACTTTTTCCGTGCTCCGCCTTGCTGAGGTGATGTGACGTGTTTTTGGCGCACCCGTTGTTGTGGATTGACGCTTTCTTCGTGCCAAACTTCCTGTGTTGTGCTGTGACGTACACGTGTTAGTTATCAGTTACCGTGTGTTTGATGTACGTTTGTCTTGTCCGTGACATCACTGCCCAGAGGGACCACCGGAAGTCTTCTGTCTATCCTATGTGGCTGACGTATGTTGTCGAGTAATTGAATTGTGTCACCGCGAACTTCATTTTGTGAAGTATAATTATAATCAACATACGTATTTGGTAAATGTCTATAAATAATGCATGGTTGAGACGTTGGGTGGTGTGGTGTATTTCAGTAACGAAACTTTTTGAACGAAGTTTGGTTTTTGTGCGACTCACAGATGTCATTTGCCTTCCCATCCAATTCTACAGTTTCAATATAGAAAGTGAAATTGTAGTAGATTCCTGTTCATTTTTGATTTACGACTCTATAGGCTGTTTCCTAGAATGTTGGTGATAAAGTCAATTTTTTGTTTTTATTCATTTTATGACATGTAGAAAGATAAGCGCCAAAAAAAACCATTCAAGGATGAGTCAAGCACAGGATTGGCGAAATAGTGTTTACTGCCGAATCAGACTTCACCCAAATTTGCCAAGAATTTTTCAGGTTTACAGCTCAAACTATCGAAATAGATTGTATGAAAAAATGACTGTTCCATCGAGAAGTCGCTAAAAACCGTTTCCACATAAACATTGTTTAAAAGTCTCCCAAGCACCCCTAGGAACATACTTTGGCTAACTGAGAAACGAATTGGAAACTGCTTTTTCGCGAGATCTGCGAAAATATGTACATTTTGATCCAAGACCAAAACTATGAAAGTTGGCATATTTTAACTGGAAAAGGTGTTCCCTCCGAAAGGTGTCGAAAATTCAAAGCTTCATCCCCCTCCCTATATGTATCCCCGTGTTTTCCAGCCGCCAATGTACTTGTATCGGAACACGGCGACGTGAAGGTAGCCGATTTCGGAGTAGCCGGCCAGTTGACCGAGACGGTCAAGAAACGTATCACCTTTGTCGGTAGCCCCTTCTGGATGGCACCCGAACTGATCAAGCAGGCTAGCTATGATTACAAGGTTTGTAGTTTGTAGCTGGAGCGGTTATCTGTGAGGATCCCTTCATACTTTCTTAATCTGCGACAGATACATTGCGTAAAGTATGGTTATCGATCGTGTGTACTCTACGTATCGCACACAATCAATTATTTTACTTTGCTTCATGTATCTGCCACCGACAAAAAGTGTGCAAAGGCCCTAATGACTGAGATCATGGGAGGCTCCCGTATACACGACAGCTATAATTACAAGGTGTGTAGTTTGTAGTCTGAATGTTGGCTGTTTGTGATGAGCAAAGTCGTGGAAGACTACAGGAGCTTCCCATGAATTTGGTGGAACAGACAGTAAGACAGCTGTTATTTTCCTTTGTGCATTGTGCTTATCATACTTTGTTCCCTTTGTCTTTTAGGGTTGTCAATGAAATTACGTACATCAGCTGATTTTTGGGACATCTCAACTATTTTGATTGAAATGCTGAGAATAAAAACAACTCTCCTCCCAGAAAAGTCAGCTGTTGTAAGGCCCATTAAACTTCATACATTGATATTCTAGCTAAATGAATATTAAATAGTTAGATTGTGCTGGTATGACAAGTCGAAGTGAAGTGTTTTTGTTTTCACGTAAACGTAGTAAACATATTATCATGGAAAACTGGTATTGATTTCTGAACATGGACCCTTCATTCAGGCAGATATCTGGTCATTAGGTATCACCGCAATCGAACTGGCAAATGGTGAACCTCCCCACAGTGACCTGCATCCTATGCGAGGTATGTTGATTTATTTTTCTGTTTTGCTATCCCTATCAGTGTCAGTGGTACTTTCGCATTTATGTAGAAATCGTTAGAAAGAAGCGGGGTGACCACAAATTTTCCCGACTTTGAACCTAGTACGACCTCTCTCTCTTCTGATGAATTTAAATTTACCGATAAACACAAAACACGGTAAATTCTCCCATATTTTGTAGAAATTTTTCGAGAATTGCAAAAATCAGCCCATGTTGTGACTTTTTCGCACGGCGCACCAGATTCAAGAACATTAGCGTCGAGCGTGTGAGACTTTGTTTAATAACAAATTGTAGAGACTTTTGTAGTTGAAAGTCACCACTAAGTTTCACAATCTCAGCCCTCGATCTCAAATACCCAAACAAGCTCATCAATCTCATAAACAAAAAATAAACCATTTCTGTTGTTAAAGTAGGACGATTATGTGCTCCAGTCTCGGCGCGTCAGTCCTCTAAACTGCAATTGAAAAATGTATTGCAGTCTCAAGGACTGACCAGTCGAGATTGGAGCACATATTCGTCCTTCTTTAAGAGTCAAAAGTACCATTCCCATGTTCTATTCTATTATATCGCAACCGAACCCTTCGCTGTTCCAGTTCTGTTCCTCATTCCAAAGAACCCCCCTCCCCAGCTGCAGGGAACCCAGTGGAGTCGGCCGTTTCAACAATTTGTCGAGCTATGTCTCAACAAGGACCCCGATAATGTTAGTTCTAGTACTCAGTTTACCCACCTCTGGATTTGGGAATGAATATATGTGTATAATTGAATAGATAGATTTGGTTCTGGTTGATTGAGGTTTTATAGTAGTTCCCACTTTCTTTTTTCACTCCCTTCCGGTACAGGAGGAAAAGTATTTAGTGGTGGAATGTGGAGATTCCGGTTGAAAGTTCGCTGTCTCGTGTATTGAGTTTTACCATTTACTTCATTTATATTTCTTTTTCTTGAGACATCATGCGTCGTTTATATGGTTGTTAATCGGGTTCAAAATTTTGAGTTTTGGGAAATTTCGAGTTTTCGAGTTTTGGAAGATGTCGAGCTTTCCAGTTCGACTTTAACAACCCCATTCGGGTATATGGTCGTGTACCTTTCAGCGACCCACCGCCAATACCCTTCTGAAGCACCCCTTCATCAAGCGAGCCAAGAAGAATAGTATTCTCGTGGAATTGATAGAACGAGCTGCCGAGTACAGGTCGGTTCAATCAGTTATTTTGAAAGTTTTGTTACAACTTTACAATAATAAAGTTTTGTGAAACTTTACAACTTTACAAAAATAAAATGGGGAGCTGAAAAAAGAACGTACCGACAACGTTTGTTTTTTAAAATGAAAATTTTCAAGTCAAAGTGTTCTTGTATGATTTGTCAGCAGTAAATGATACCATTATTTGCATTGGATTTTTTATGAGCATTTTGTCCTCTTTTCCGTATCAATGCAAATCCTTCTCATCTTTGTTTCAATAATTATTACATTTCATAATATGAATAATAAGGTAGTATTTACCTTCTGCAGGGCTCGTACGGGTGTCTCCTCTGACAGTGACGTGGATGACGATGAGGATGGTAGCAACGGGACGAACAGCTGGGACTATCCCACCGTCAGGGGACAGAAGGAGCAGAGGGAACGGTGGGGTGTAGTTTGTAGTTTGATGTGTATTTGGTCGAGAAGTTGCTATTCAAGTAACATCTTTAGTGGTTTTTACAAAAAGTGTTTGGATTAACTTCAAATGAGCCTTAAAAGTAAGTATATGCAGTTCTGTGCTGGTCGAAAAGGAAGTAACTGAAATTTTAATGAGTTTAGGATAGAAAAGTACCTAATCATCTATCACTATCTGTACATAATCATCAATTGAGATATCACAACTGAATGTTTCAGTGACGACACAGTGCGACAGCGCGACCGCCAACATCGGCCGATGGTCAATCGAGACGCCAGTCCCGGCGACACCATTGTCAAGGTGGGTGGCTGGCTGCTTCTCCTTCCAGTAATCTATGTTATGAGAGTGCTAAAATGCCGAATTACGGTGTTTCTGGTCCCATGCTCAGTTGAAAAAGAGAAAACAAAAATCATCTATAGTCTTGGCCCTATGCCCTATCAGGTAACCCGGTTAATGGTTAACGGCTAGGGCTAACGAAATACCGGGTTAAATGAAGAATTAGCCAGATAAAAAGCCACAGAACAAGCTTCAGGTTAGCCCAATTTATAAAATTTGAACTTCTCACGAGTATACGAGTTATTTCCATTTTAACTAGGTTTTTTTTCCAAGATTACCTGGATATTCGAATTATTTACCGATCTTCACATATTTGATATTTCCAGTCTTCGCCGGCCGTCCTCGCCATGGCGGATCAGTTGCGTCAGTCGTCCCTGGACGAGAGTGTGCCGAGAAGTCGATCCTCCACCTCCCAGGCAGCACCACCGGCTGCACAACAACTACCGGGATCTACCACGATCACTCTCGGGAGTCCGACGGGAAGTCCGGTACGTGGACTAGATTGTGGTCATACACCAGCAAGGTTGTCCGAATAGTCAGAAAAATTCGAGAAACGGACTACTTTTCAGCAGAGAACATGAAAATCGGTCTACCTTTGATGAAAAATTCTAAATTTTCACGTTTTCACATCTGAAAACGGCGTACTTTTTGTCGCTTAGTCACACCTTGCTGGTGTATGATTGTGGTTGGGGTACGACCTGTTGTCATACCAGTGCAGTTCAGTTTTCCCGAAGATTGATTAGTTTTGGTCGTAATTGAGTTGCATTCCTACCCACAACACGAAAAATAGTTGAAACATCGATTTTTAGACAATGTGGAGCTTGCAGTTTTCAAGAACAGTCTATATAGGTGAGCATAAAGCTGAGTAGGTGAGTATAAAGCTCCGAAGACTCTCTCTATATAAATATATATATATATATGGAGTTTTCATATATATATATATATATATATATATATATATATATATATATATATATATATATATATATATATATATATATATATATATATATATATATTCAGCCGTCCTCTCTATCCCGCTCGCAGTCGTCCGCCTACCATTCCTCTCCCTCTTCTTCTCATCGACAAATGGACAGAAACAGGGCACAGACACACCAGCAGAATAATGACAGGTCGGTGGAAGACTTGGTATTTTCACCACATCCTAACATACACCAGTGATGTGTTTTTATTCTCCAAAGCAGAACCCGTCTCTCGTTCAACCTACACAGAAGCTGCCTAATCTTTCATCTAAAATGACCAAATCGGCCTAATTTTGACATTTTTTTACAAAAGGTGACAGTTTTTTTTGATTTCATAAGACTTCTCGGATAACTTTACTGGTGTATACTCTGTTTTATCAATCAATGTACTTCTACAGTAATACTGCGAATCTTCGGGAGGCTTGCTCTTATGAATTACTCAACATGTTGGTTTTAAGCTACCAGAGTTTGTACTAGTAAAGGTACAGAGGACATGCCCAAACTTTGAAGAAAATCCAAAGACGCCAACTTATCAAACTTTGACCTGGCAGTTTGAGCATGTCACTGTAGAGGGCTATAAGTGGGTGGAACAAACTATATGTGAGCTAACAACATGAACCGTAGGTCGATATTGATATTGAATATTGCCTTTTTAGAGCACCATCGCACGTGAATGGTCACGGACATCGGGATCACACTATGCCCGCTATTGGCGGCGGTAGAAGTCAGGCACGCGACGCGGACCACGAACTACCGTCGGCGTTGCGGCAGAACGGCGGACACCATGACGGCTACGAGGAGACGGCGCCGCCGCCACCGCCGCGGAGAGAGGTATAGCCATTTTCATTCAGCCGTAATCCATTATACTATTCATTCACAGATCCAAAGTATAAAATATTCGTTTTCTAGTAGATCTAAGCACTTTTCGAGGAATGTTCTTGTTTGTTGGTGGGCCCTAGTCGTGACAGGTGAAATGCGTCTAGTTTTCAATTTCAATTCAAGTCAGAGATTTAAAAGGGAAATCATATGACCCATAGAATAGAATATACGAATAAATCTATTCTATTCTATTCTATTCTATACCCTATACAATACATTACAAGCTTTGTTTTTTCTTCCCTATCACTGGGTGTTCAGTGAAGATGTTATGTTGGCGTCATTTCGTAACCTATTTCGTTTATCGAAGGTGGACAAGTTTTGTGATTTTGGCACAACAAATACCTTTTCTCGAATTTTCGTTGGTTTTTTAGTGCTTTGCTTTCAGGGCGCCCTGGATTGTTCACTGCTGCCAGCGTTGGATAAGTTGTCGCGAACCCGTCATGCCGGGGCGGAACTCGAGTCGCTGGCGGGGGCACTACGACATGCCGAACAGGTTGGTAATAATAATAATAATAAAAATAGTAGTAATGGAAGAAAAAAGCACGAAGTGAAGTAACAATAATTTCTCAAGTAAGAAAAGAAGATTCGTGATATTTCTATAGAATTCGCTACTTGGTACTTGGTCTATAATCCATAGTTGTTGGCGGTGGCGCTAAGACATGGAACAGGTTGGTAATAATGATAATAATAATAATAATAATAATAGGTTGGTCTTGGAGGGCGATCAAGTTGGCTAGGTTGTGCAGTAGATTAGTATTCTGTGGAAAGGAGAAATGTTTAGACAGATGTTTTTTTCTCTGTAAAATCAGCTATTTGCGCCCAACATGTGACTGCCAGGTGATTTTTCTACATGGCATTAATATTCATGTTTATCGATTTTTAGTCGGCCCCAAAAACGTTTCCGGAAATAGGTTGTTCACTGTTCACAGTTAAATTACTAGATTATTATTAAATATGAATTTTCAGGCGTCGCCCGGCGTTTGTGACGAATTGGTGAAGGAGCTGCTGCGACGAATCGCCCATCCGCAGACGAATCAGCAGGATATTCAGACGGCCATCCGACGACTCACCAAGTAGGTCAAATGTTAGTTATTTTTTTTATCTGAAAAGACGGTTTGTTAGTGGTTTCATAGTTTGTGAGGGAGATCGTACCCATCTAGGGGAGTATTCAGGGTAGTTATGGGCTAATTAAATAAACAGTGGAAAGAAAGAGTGATAGGTAAAATATACTAAATATAATAAGTTTAGTATAAATGTAATGAGTTAGTGATACAAAGACTTACTATCTAAAATTAATTGTAACTAAAGATTACTATAAGATACACCGTTTCGGCCTCTCGTCCTCTACGATGTCTTAGGTCGGTCAGGGGGCCGAGGCCTCATCAGGAAGATAAACCCCTGACCAAAAAGTAAAAACTAACTAAAATAAATTTATACTATATTAAATGTGTTCTATTTTAATAATCACTTAATTATGAGACGTCCATCCGACAACCTATCTCTCATCAAGTAGGGCAAGTTTGTTAGAATTTCGCTGTTTCTCAATTCGCGACCTCTACTTTTCATAAAAATTGGTTCGCAACCCTCCATCTTATATTGGGGGGGGGGGGGGGGGGGGGGGGGGGGGTGTATGAATTATACATACCATGTGTGCAACATCGGAAAGAGGGGAAGATACTGGTCAATGAGAATATAAAAACCTTTACACCAATATCGGAAACATTCACCTATTTTGAACTTGAACCTGTTAACAAACGACGATTATGTGGTCCAATCCGGACGTTTCAGTCCTTTAAACTGCAATACATGTTTTCAATCGCAGTTTAAAGGACCGTTGACACGGGATTGGTCCACATAATCTTCCTTTTCAAATAGAACAAGCTATTATCGAAATTACGGTTTTCTCTTCTGTTTCAAATGGTCGGGGAATTGTTGGTTGTTTCATAGTTATTGGAGATCCGTGGCCGTATCCACCAATAAGTTTTCCCTCTCCCGGGAACGTTTTTGGCTCCCGGGAGCCAAAATTTCAACCAAATTTGCTCTCCCGGGACCGGGAGCCTAAACACGCTCCCGGGAGAGGAAAAATTATTGGTGGATACGGCCACTGGAATCGTACGCAGGCAGGCGAGTTCGAGGGTGTCAAACTATATTCTCTAAGCATTCGACAACATGCAAAGAAAAGTGTTTGATTAGTATTAGTAAGATTTTCGTTCGTTCAAGTTTATGAATTATGAAGTTATAAAGTTTTTGACCCCGAGAGGAGTTTGAGTTCGCTTGACTGTTTTAATTTATATTTTTACAGCTCCTAGATCAACGAACACCCAGATGTTAGATAAGAGAGTCTGCCCCCCCCCCCCCCCCCCACTGACGCCATCGACATGTGTATCCTATTTATTGATTGATTTTATCGATTGTTCTTATCGATTGCCCTCTCTCCCCCTTTGTTCGTCGAGCTTCCGTTCATACCCCGTCGCTTATCATTTGCTCACTTTTCTTTTACTCCCAGTTCACTTGTCTGCATTTCTCATAGAATGTGCAATATGACCCTCCCTTTATGACAAACGGTTGATTTGCCCTTTTCATCGAATACTGATTGTTTTCCCACGTAAATCTTGCTCAAAATGTGAAAAGTGCTGCTCAAAATGATGCTAAACTCTTCGTGTTTTGTGAGATTATTGATTTTGCTGCCTGCTATGAAGATAGATATTGATTTTTGCGAGTATTTGCAGTTTCATAGATGGTAGCAACTTGTCTAGAATATGTTTTATCATTGTTTCGGAGATACAAGTTGTAGACTCTCATAGGCTGCTTGAATAACCCCAGAGAGAAAATTGTGTAAAAATATTTTTCGTGGCCGATGTATTTGTTTACTTATCTTTTTTGTAGTAGAAACGGTAGAAGTTTGCGGAAATGAAGATGTCTATACATTTTGTTTCAATTTGGAAGATATTTTGGATCAATACCAAACAGTTTTATTCATATAAGAAATACTCTTTTTTGGCATGAAACAGAAATCTTAGGTTTGTTCTGCAGATCTCGATCGATATATGTTTAGTGTACTGTTTTAACTATTCGGCCGTAGTTGTGGTATTTGGGTACCAGAAAAAAGTCATTCAAAATAAAAAGTCATTAAAGTAAAAGTCATTCAAAAGTAAAAGTCATTAATTCACTTTTAGTCAAAATTTGAAAAAAAAATTTCGAAACCTTCATGTCTGATTCTCAACTGTTTCTGTACTTAATGACTTTTACTTTCGAATGACTTATTCTGGTTGCCTGGTATTTGCTAGTGGATAGGAGAGTACTAGGACAACACACATCAGGTGAGTATTGTATTGTAGGGAGGCAAATGTACATACAGTAATACATTTGAAGGACTGAAACCATGCTGATCAAACAGCAAAGCAACTTATACCGCCTTGTCTGCATATAATGAATGGTTTTTGAATTGTGGATGAAATAGGTCCAGAAATGTGCTCGGACTATCCCCAGAGCCACTTCACTTGTGACCTCGACGAGAGAGTGCAGGTCAAAGAGACGCAGACGACTGTAAGACGATCTGCAATGTCATTAACCTTTTCGCTTGTGTAGTTTGCTGATCGCAAATGTTTTCTGCTCAGAATGGTTGGCGCCAAATTTCCGCAATTGGCCGGCTACAAAAACGAGAGAGCATGCAGGTCAATGACGGGCAGACAGGCTAAGACAGTCTGCGTCTCTCTGACCTGCACACTCTCTCGTTCGGCCAATAAAAAGTGGCTGGAATTGTCTGAGTGATTGTCAACAATTTATTTGGCAAACGCCCAAAACGAAGCTGTCACGTCTTTTTGGTCTCCATCTTGGTCTCCATCTTGGTTTTAATCTGTATTTGAGTGGGAGCTTCTTTCCGGATCTTCTTACTTTTTCCATCTTTCCGACTTTTGACCTACAATAATAATAACTGGTATTATTGTTGCTATTGAGTTACTCTTGAAGTGGTAACTACTACTCATTGTACTTAATATACTGTTAAAACATACTGAAGTTACTCGACTTTATAATAGAACGGTTTTTGAAACGTTGTTTTTTTTCCAAAAGTTTCTGAAATGAAGTTTTTCCAGCTTCTAAATTTCGCGCTACAATTTAACTCGAAACACTTTTTCTTCAGTTTCTAGGATTTCAAGTTTCACATTTGAAGTTTACAGTGGCAAATTAGCGTTCTGACACAGTTCAGTTTAAAGGTGGTCTGACATGAACCAAATCTCTTGCCTAGCGCTCCACGGTTAATTCCGTCTCTACAGTGCGAATGTATCACAAAAACTAATTTATCGATATTGTGTGGATCATTCAATCACAATTCATTAGCGGACATTCGAAAACTTCGTTTTTGGGGCGCATTCGCGTTGGAGCGATTGAATTAACCGTGGAGCGCAAGGCACGAGATTTGGTTCCTGTCAGGCCATCTTTAATGGATAGCTCATGCGGTTATGTATATGTTATTGCGCTTAGTGGGATTTAAGATTCAACCTGGATGTATTCGAAATTTCACCTCTTTTCGACTTTTGACCTCTCGTGGACTTTTGGCTTCTTTTCGACTTTTGACCTCTCTTTGAGTCCTGGCCTCCTTCCGACTTTTGACCTCTTCTCGACTTTTGACCTCTTTGAGAATCCTGACCTCCTCTCGACTTTTGACTTCTTTCGGAATCTTGGCTTCCTTTCGACTTTTCTCTTTAGGACTCCTCGCCTCTTTTCTACTTTTGACCTCTTCTCGACTTTTGACCTCTTTGAGAATCCTGACCTCCTTTCGACTTTTGATCTCTTTGGGACTTTTGACCTCATTGGGGCTTCTCATTTCTTTTCGACTTTTCCTACTCTTTCCCTTCGACACTTGCGTGTGCTCCTCCTTCTCTCTCTCTTTCTCTCGGTCTAGCAGTTTGTCACGCTCTCTCTCCTTCTCTCGTTGTTTTTCTCTCTTCTTCTCACTTCGCGGCTCCATAGCTTTCTGAATAGGGAAACTTTTATACAATTCGATACAGTAAAAAACTATCTATCTTTCGAGTTATAGTTTGATGTTTCAAACTGAAAAGCGTCGGGATTCGGGGATCGAACTACAATTACTCATGAGAACTGAGAACCAAACAGAACCGCGCTTTTTCTAGAACTACCCCTTCAGCAATACTTTGGTTTGGTTTGATAGGGCTCAAACTACATTTTATCTGAAGAAAAAGATCATTCTCCCTAATTTTCACCAGGCGGCGTAGCAATCTCCACAAAAGTTCATGAGATCACCTCATGAGATATTAGCACGAGCTGATTCATGAGATTCTATTGATTGCTATGCTACAACGTTGAGAGTTCACGAGTAGCTCGTGAGGTATCTCATGAGAAACTGATATTAACTTCTCATGAGGTTGGAGGGATTGCTATGCCGCCAGTGTTTTCTGAGACAAGTGAGCGATAAGTGACAAGAACATTGTTTGGGCTGAAAACATAACAAATCAGAAGACATTTACAATTTCTTACCGAAACTTCCTTGACCCGGAACATTTTAGTCTTCCCGCTCCTTTGATCTATGCTATCCTTCGAATCCTTCGTTCTCTGAAAATATTCAATTTGAATTTAATTTGTGGCGGAATGGTGTAGTGGTTAAGGCGCCACCCACCACTCAAAGGGTCACACGTTCGATCCCCGTCATTGCCCAACCAAGGCATTCATCCTTCCGTGGGCGATAAATTGGTAGTAGACTATCTACGAAAGTTGAAGCCTCCCCTAATGCTCCCTGGCCGGATGGGGATGGTAGGCTATACTCGGTCTGCCTTACAGAGTTTCCCTCTGAGACTGTTCTCTGCAAAGTTCCGCGTGGAACTTTGAAGTACAGGTGTAACTTAACTTAACGTAAGATATCGAATTATGGTGGAAAAATAAAGTTATGGCCCAGACTCACATTCTTACTGTATTTTCGATTCTTGGCTAGACGGAACTACGGGGAACCAATTGAAACTCGGTTGGGTCATCACTATACCCGGATAGGTTACTGTATTACCGATTTCTCTACCTAAATAACCGGTTAGGTAACCGAAATACCGGTTACCTAAAGAGTTGAAGTAACTAACCGGTTCCCTGAAGGGTCTCGCGATAGTATAATCATAATTTCACACAATAGTTCACACGAGGGCTGAATCATGAACGTGAGTGGATCTTTATTATCCAACTACGAGTTCCACAGAAAAAAGTTTACTAACAGTTATGTTGAAGATAAAGGAAGAATAAAAAGTTGAGAGGGACAGAAAAACTAAGTTTCGATAAATTGATTTACCGAAACTTCTTTGACTTTGAGAAGTCTTGTCTTCTCGCTAGGGTCCTTATCCCGCTCTTTGAGTCTCTGAAAAACATATTTCCAGAATAATGTATTTCACCCATTTTTCATAGAACTTTAAAAAACACTTGTACTTAGACTGTAACTTTAACTTTAGTTCGAACATTGATTTGAACTATTAACTTTAAATTGATTTCATCGTGCCAGTTCCCTAACGGATCTTGCGACCTCCTCCTCCAACGTTAGGCTACCAACCGGTTTGGTTACCGAAAATAATCGTTTGGTTACCTACACAACTCACCGGTTCCCTAAAGGGTCTTGCGACCTCCTCTTCTACGAGTACTCCCATCAACGGCGGCAGAACCAAACTAATTAAAACTCGGTTGGGTTAGCCGGATAGGTTACTAAATTATCTATTACGTTACCAGAAGAACCGGTTAGGTGACCGAAATACCGGTTACCTGAAGAGTTGAAGTAACCTACCGGTTCCCTGAAGGGTTTCGCGACCTCCTCTTCTACTTGTATTCCCACCAACGGCGGCAGAACCAGACAGTCGAACTCGCCGTTGACTAGAGCTACCGTATTCTGGAAAGAGGGGGGATTTAGGTTCGAGGTAACCATTTCCTATAAATCTACGGTTGGTTAGAAATCTTACTGCATTCTAAGATAGGGACAACTTTAGTTTCTAGGCTATTTTGTGTTCAAAACTCGAGAAAAGTAGTCGTTTGGAGTAGGTCATCAGCAGTCAAATTGAGCAAGGTTTTCGATTCAAGGTTATCTCAAGAGTTAGTAAATAGAAGTCACATACTGCTTATTTTAACGTTCAGCTATCTGTGGTTACTAACTTACATCATTTAGTTCACGCGTTAGTAGACTTTAAGTCTAAAGCGAAAACAATATATCATAAACTTACGTCCTCATCAATAACGACCCTGTTGTTTGATCAATTTTGCCCAGTGAGTTTGAAAATCTTCTGGGAACTTCAAATATTACCAGAAATTGGACCAACTATAACTTGGTAAATTTAAAAATGATCAAAACTCACATCCTCATCAATGACCACTCTGTTATTGGATCGATGTTGCGACGATTGTGCAAAAGCCTTTGTCAGGTCGACGGTATTCGTAACAGGAGCACACTGAGCATTCTCAAACTGTTCCGTCAAGACGGTGAAGAAGGCGGAACGACTGAAAACAAATTAAGTTATTAAATATTAATATTATAAGGTTAAACTCAAGAAAAACTTCACCCTAACGAAATTAAAATCTGATCTACATTAACCAAATGAATACGTTTGACCTTGTGGCTATAGGGCTATGTTAGAAAACACTATTACGCAATCTCAAACTGTTCCGTCAAGACGGTGAAGAAGGCGGAACGACTGGAAGAAAAATAACCTCATAAAGTTTAATAACACTTTATTCAACTGACAATTATAGTTTGCTCCACCCACTTATAACCCTCTACAGTAATCTGCTACCTCTTCCAGGTCAAACTTTGGTATAATAGCGTGTTCAGAACTCCTAAAAATGTTGATAGTGTCTTCTGCATGTTTACTACTACTAACTCTGAAAATTTGAAATCAAAGTAATGACTTTTTCATTAGAAAACACCCCCTTGAATAATTGACGGATTACTGTAGGAGTACATCGATTGGTGAAACAGAGTATACTACTGGCTCAGTGTTATCGTGGTTAGGTTCACTAATCGTGAAGAAGGCAGAACTACTGAAATTAAGCAAATTGAGTAATGATCCATAGGATTCAGGAAACAGTTGTAAGTAGAGTACGTTTTGTGAGAAAAGACCGAGCGGCCAGCTCAGCTGCGTATTTTTGATCTACACTTTCTCGTATTCTGGTAGAAATTCAGAGACCGCTCGCCTCGCATTAACATTTCAAGTTTGCGCCAATTCAACGCGTTTGGCAAGCTAAAACTAAAAACGCGACAGAGCATGTAGGTCAATGAGGATGCAGACAGGCAGACAGGCTGGACAGGAGGGTAATCTGCCATTGTAGAGAGAAAAATCTTTTATATCTCATAATCCGAGTAAAGTAACTGACGCCGAGTCCTGACTGGATGTGTCCTTGTGCTTCTTGCTCTGTCGCGATCTCTCGGCGACGCGGTCGCGCGGCGCGCGCGTCCGCTTTTTATCCGTTGATGTTTTCTTCGTCTGCGCGTTCTTCTGTGTTTCAGCTGCAACTGATTCGGGGAGTAAACGGTCTGGAAAGGCGACTTTAGTATTTAAACTAAACCATTCGATACTTCTATAACTACTAATACTAGGACTGCTTCTTGAATGCTGGACTAGCTAGTTCACTTGAACTTCTGCCAATAACCTATAGTATCTCCTTAAGCGAAAACAGGTTGAAAATCAGATGTTGAACAATCCCCTCCTACTTATTATACAATTTTTCTGAACTTGAAACACTGATTGTTCCCCAATTGTTTCGCAAAACGTACTCTTGATTTTAGGAACAACAACTATAGCCGTGTAGTACAATTAATTATTTTAAAAACTTCACGAAAACTTTTAAAACTATCTCTTTTTCTCTTCTCAGAACCGACCTGCCGACTTTTCCGGTGGTTTTTCTGCCGGTTTCTTGGCGGTGTTGGTGCAAGAGGGCACCGCTGCCGGTGCCGCATGGTCGCTGCTGGAACCGTGCGCTGTCGCGTTTCGTTCCGATTCATTTTGCGTCCTCTCCAGATTAGCAGCAGAAGATCGCTGCAATTGACAGTTAAAGAGGGCTGGTTTGTAGTTTGAACTCGAGTTTCGACCGAAAATCAAAGAGATCAAACTACAAACACATTGGTGTGACTAATACACACCGTTTTGGGTTTTTTTGCACAGAACGATTCATATACAGGAGTTTTCAACACAAATTTCTGGAAATTTCATCTCTCATTCAATTGAGTGAAAGAATTTCGCGAAATTGTAACTTAGTTAAGCTACTTAGTTTTGAATCTTTCATGAGACTTAGTTTTAAATCTTTCATAAGAAACATATTTGCAGTGATTTCGTTTTGAGAAGTGTGGGCACAAATAACTCACAGAGTAAAAAAAATTGGCAAAATAAGCTCACCTTCATTAAGGATTTAAATGCATTCTTGCTATCTTTTCTCTTCAATGACTTTTTGTTCTTTGTTTTCGAGTTTAATTTGTTATCTTTTCCTGCAAATATACAAAGACTAATAATCCACCACTGTGTAATATTGTAATGTGACGAATAGAACTTTAATAACCAGTACTTCAACAATTACTTTCTTAGAAGAGAGTTAAACAATGAACTCCTTCAGGTTCTGATCATTCATAAAAACACTCTTTTTTCTTGGTGATAAGCTAGAAAAGGCTACTATAACTATCAATTCTTCTTACAAAGTTGTAAACGAACGAAATTCTGTACAAATCAAGGAGTATACAAAAAACCAACGTTTAGGAAAACACATCTGACCGATCAGACCGAGAAATACATATAAAATGAGGAAATTTCCTCTGTTTTCCGAAAACGCACGTTTTTCACGTTTTCCAGACAAATTTCCCAGGAAAAGTGGACTTTAACGGGCCAGACGCACGTTTTTTCCGTGTTGTTCACGCGTTTCCGTTTACGAGGGAGCGGCAACGGACCCTGTTAATTGTACTTTCTAGTTTGAACGGGCAGACCAAATTCTCTCTCTCTCCCCCCCCCCCCCCTCTCTCACATTTTCTCTTTTTTTTCTTTCATTCTCTCTCTTCCCCCCTCTCTCTCCTTCTATTAGTTTTTATAACTCTATTCACCTTTCCAACTATCTTCAATCATTTCCGGGGAAAATTGAAGTATCGCCCCCCACTTTAGTTGGGTCCCCCCCCCCCCCGTAGCACTTCAACCCCCCACCCAAGCTAAAACCTGAACATCTAGGAGAGGGGGGGGGGTCAAAATTCAACTTCGACATTTACTATTTACCCCCCACTTGGGTCGGCGGGGGTAGAACTTCAATGGTGGGGGGTCAAACTTCAACGAGTGGGGGGCTGAACTTCAATACCGGAAATGTTTACTTTTTACCCTTCACCCTCAAACTTTTGTATTGCAGGTGATAAATTGAATTATAACCCCCCGGTGGGGGGGGGGGTCAAACTACAATTCCCCAAATGCAATACAAATTCAGAAAGATGGGGGGTAAAAAGTCAATGTCCTTTTCCGTTCTTTCGCAACTGTACCAACCAGTTTTCCAATTCCAACCTATTATGACGCTCTATGTTGGTGTTCTCAAACAACTTCACGCACTCGACCTTCGCGCGCGCAAGATCAAAGGTTTATTTTGATGAAAACACGAGTTAAAATGAAAGTTTTCGATTCGCTCTATGTTTATCATTCATTGACGAAGTGTATCGCATTTTAGGTCGGTCCCATATCTATTTTGAATACGTTCATTAATACAATATATATTTTCCAACCATTTTTCCACTATTATGTGTTGGTGTTCTCAAACAACTTCACGCACTCGACCTTCGCGCGCAAGATCAAAGGTTTATTTTGATAGGAACACGAGTTGAAATGAAAATTCAACTGCGAGATGACTCTATTTCCATCAATTGAATGTGAACTAGTTACCTTTTGCAATTTTGCATTCCGTATTCGTTCTCATTGAATATTTGCTGTGTTCTGGGGGTTACCCATTTTCCCATTTTGTGGGGGTTACCCATATTCTGTGGGGGTTACCCATTTTCATGTATCCAACTTTTCTTTCAAATCTTCGGTTCAATAAATTATTCTATTATATCTATTTCCCATACTAAATAATCTGTTTTATTCGATAAAATATAACTAGAAAATACTTTATGAAAGGAACGTTGAAGAAGTAATCGCAAATAGTTCAATTACCACTTTCTATTATTTATAATTTTTCGACAAATTATAGTGAACATTATGTCGGTTCTCGATTACAACTACTGTCAAACTCGATTAGGCTGGAATATAGTCGTCGCCAACGGAATGGCGGGAGGGTACTGTATATCTCACTTTACGCTGTGGAAGCCCGCATCTCTTCGATTCCAACTCTTGCCGGTTATGTTCTCTAATAGCGCAGTGGATTGCGCCCTGCTACGAAACTTTTGCTAGCGAGTTCGATTCCGGCGAGAGACAACCATTTATAAATTTGGCATCCACCATAGTTTATCTACTTCGTTGTACTTGTTGGAGTAGTTTCTGTAACTCGGTTCACGCGTGAGATTCACCGTTAGACCTCAAAATATGCCCAGCATTTTTGAATTTTGACCAGAATTGTTGCTCTTTTCTAGCAAGTTCTCTGAAAGCTGGCGCTAGACTAAAATTCGGCCAATAGCAAAGGGGACGACCGGGTATAGGGGACGAGGCTTGACAAAATATTTAAGGTCAAAATCATAATTATTAGTACTGAGGTTACTACAATCACTAGCAGTACCATATAAACGGTTTTAGTTAGCAATGTGAGTCGCAGAACCAATATATGTCTCGTTTCACCAGATATATTTGTCACACCCTCGTCCCCTTTGCTATTTCCCCTAAAATTCGAAACTGACTTGAAAGACGTTACTGGAAATCTGCATTTTTCCAGTTTTGCATTTCCTGGAAACTTGAACTTCTTGAGAAAAAAAGACCTTCTTGAAAAGAACTCGACCTTTCATTCTCGTTTTCCCCGTTTCTGTCTGGAAATTTCCCGAGCTATTTCATTTTTCTTCTTCCGCGAGCTCGGTCGCTCACGGATTTTCCGCACTGACTACGTATCGTATATTACGTACCCCACTAACACTAGGTAATGAAATTTTCTTAAGTTTTCATAGTATTTTACTTTTTCTTTCAATTTTTAAATTCCATCAAGTTTTTTTTTACTATTGAGGAATATGCCAGTCGACTTTATGCACATTTGTTAATCCTACAAACTTCTCTATAATGCGAACTACAAAGTTCTGTCGAATATTTTTTCACAATCTCCCGTAATATGAAATAATAAGAGGCGAAAATTGTAAAAAAAAAACTCATCATGTAATTTAAACGCACTGAAAGTTTTGTATTCCCATAGTTTTGAAATATAGTCAAAAGAACCGGTTCGCAGAAGGGGTCTTTCAACTATAGTTCACAGCGTTTGACTCTTTCTCTTTTCCTCACTTTTTCAGGTTCATTCATGAAAGTAGAACAAATAAAGAATGAAATTATCTAAAACAAGTAAAAAGTATTCTTCCTGAGATGAGTCACATCTCACGAGGTAGATTTGACCATGACTATATGTAATTACTCATGTACATTCAACCTTTCCTTCTCTTCCAGCCGAGATGAAATAAATAAATGAACTCATTAGAACCAGATAAAAAGAATGGTTCGACCCTGACCATAGTCGCTGTTTCTTTTTTGCTGCTTCTATCCAATTTGTTGGAATTTAGATAAGTAGTATGAATATAAATGTAGATCAATCTCGAGTTATCTACGTTCTCGGAATGTGCAAAATAAATAAACCAATAAACTTATAAAAACTAATAAAAAGTATTGCAGTCGAGATGAGTGACGAGGGAGGTTCCACCCTGACCATAGCCGCTGTCGTGGTAGCAGCGACCGGCTTCGCCCTCTACTATCAGAAGAGGAGAAACGATGAAATGAGCTCGGATTCCAATAAATCCTCACCCAAAACGTCGGTCAAATCAGTGAGTTATCGATTGTTTGGTTAAATTCGGTTAAAGAAGGTCATAAATGCAGGTAAATATAGAAAGAGCTGCGAAAAACGGAAATAATTCACCTAATTAACGAAGGGAACACATTTCAGTTTGATTCAGCGCAAGCCGCGTTATGTCTAGGCACCTCGGGTATCAGCATTACCACTAATAAGTGTGGTAGCTGTTCAAAATGCGAGAGCAGGAAATAGCGTATGTTTGAAGAGACGCAGGTTTCAATCTGAAATCCGGGATATTCCTGGTTTGTAAATCACATCATCGTCATTTTTCAGATAAACTCGCCCGCCTCTCCAATTACACTGGTGGACGAGACTGAAAAATATCCGCTGAAGTTGATGTCAAAGGAAATTGTAGGTTTTGATATTGTTATCGATTTTTTGGAAAAGTCTGGGAGACTCACAATCGAAATTGAAGATGAAGTTTCCTTGTCGTTTTTGTCAATATTGAATTTCAAGGCATTTCTTGAGGAATGGTATATAAATTCTACATTAAATTATGAGAAAAAACTAGGAGATTTAAATTATTATACAAAACCATGTTGCTTGTATAACAAGCTCAACAAACTGTTGATATGATCGAATTTTAATGAATTCAAGAATTGATAGAACTGGTTTTTGATTTTTCATAGTTTGATTTGGAACAACTTATACCTTGGTCATAGTTTGTGGTAATAAATATCAATAAATTAATATTATCGAATTGAATTTGCAATAATTGGAATGGTAGATACTGAGAATTAGGAAATATCGATTTTGTAGATCATAAACAAAGTTGCAGGTAACTCACAACACTCGCAAGTTCCGCTTCGCTCTTCCCAGTCCGGATCATGTGCTGGGACTTCCGGTCGGACAGTTCGTGTACCTAAGTGCAAAGGTCAAATTTAATTATTGTTTTTTTCTGCTGTGTAAATGTAGTTTGATCACGAGAACAAATTGTGTGGGAACGTCGAAAACAAATTGAGTTTGAACTTCAGAGAGTGAGTTTCGGTTCAAGTTTGACAGATATAAAATCCCAGTCTCTATAACGTGACGTGATAACGTGATATAGTTCCTGTCATTCCTACTGAGACTTGGCAGCATGCCAATGAATATTGCAGGGTATTTTTCACCACTTTCACAGTTTTTCAAAAAAACTGCAAACTTCTGTATGCGTTTGTCTACTTTCATGATAACACGTGAATGAAAATAGTTTTAGGAATATTCATGTTTGCTCTGAGAAATGGTCATCCGAAAATCTTGGCACCATGCCAACGAAAATCAGTGAGAACGAAACGAACTATAGCTTTATTCTCGATGCTGACTTTCGTCGAAAACATAGCCATTTGGTTTCAAAATACCTATAATCGCATAAAAGACATGCCCAATTTCAAATATGGAATTTACCCTTCTTTTTCTAGATTAACGGCAAATTGGTTGTCCGTCCGTACACCCCAATTTCAACGGAAGAGGACAAAGGATTCGTGGAGCTTATGGTCAAGGTGAGCTATTCTCTGTATAACTTCCCGCTCATTTCTCTTGTTTATTTTCTGGAGTTCGCGTAAGTTTATACCTCGACTCAAGCGAGTATTTATCTCAGTTTTGCTTTGATACACACTAAAAATTGTGAGTTACCAGTAAAACGCAAAGGGATCAAACTTCGAACACAGCAGACCACATCAACATCACAAACTTCTATGACAGAACTCATGGGAGTTAGCCGTGGAGAATCATGTATAGTTCGTTTCGCCAATCGATGACTTTCTACAGTAATCTTTAAAAAATTCAAACGCATTTATCTAATCAACAGGCAAAATTTAAGATTCACTGTTTTGTATGCTTGTAGTACCCAAAGTGGAAAACTAAATCACACAGTTTAAACTATGTACAACACCTACAAGATATGATAAATTCACTTAAAAGTTTTATTATCTTACTGTAGAGGGCTATTGTTTCGTGAAACAGACTATACCAAGCCTTGCGGTAACGAACTCCGGACGAAGTACCCCCCTAAGTCCCATATTTTAAAACGAAACTTCTTCATTTCCCAACAAAAAAGAAGAAATATATGTATTTCGATCAAATTGTTTCATGAATTTTCATTACTTCACTCAAAATTGAGTTTCATCAACGCAAAACCCCAGTTTTGTCGCATTGAAGACTCAAAAAATGGCGCGCGGCATTGATTCTTTGAGCCGGGCCTGAGCCAATAAGCCACGCCCCCTTATGTCCCCTTCTAACTACGCCAGGTTCTGTCTGAGTTCGCTCGGTCTCGCTCCTGTACTGAGTAAATCGCTACCGCCACTGGAACGAAGATTTCCTTCATTAAACTCGTAGCGTTCTGAATTGACTCGGAACTATTTGATTCCGATAGTTTCACGGTGGGATACAATGCAGGCTGAACATTGCCACGTTTCAGGTATACTTCCGTGGAGTTGACCCGAAATTCCCGGAAGGCGGCAAAATGAGTCAGTATCTGGACCAAATGAGTGTTGGGGATACGGTAAGTTTGAGCACATTTTATCAAACTTGCTCTGTTGTTGTCTGTTAGTCTAATTATGTGTTGAAATTTCAGGTTTGCAAGCAGAGATATTTTTTTTACATTTGAATGTTCTAATTAATCGTTTTCGACTAGTCAAACTTGAACTGAAATTTAGACCGAAAGTTACAATAGAATGTAAAATTTGGACTATTGTTATAAAAGTCGATTATTTTTCCAGATAGATTTCCGTGGTCCGTCGGGTCTGATCACCTACAAGGGACATGGTTTGTTCGTCTGGAGAAAAGACAAAAAGTCGCCGGCCAAAGAACGTCATTTCAAGCGAATTTCCATGATTGCCGGAGGCAGCGGAGTGACTCCCATTCTACAGGTAGAGTCTTTTTATCAACTAGGACAGAAAACGATCCATTATATAATAGAATATAAAGTGTCTACATTCTACAGGTAGAATAATTTTTCGATCAACAAATACAGCAACCGACGAAGCAGATGAGAAAGAGTGTAGATCAAAAACGCAAGCGCTGATCAGAATGCTCTACTATCCGCGCTCCTTTTAAATGACCACGCGTATGTCACCAAATCATTGTTGTACTTCGACTTGATACATACCATAATTCACCGATTTCAACCGTAAACGAACGGGATCAAACTACAAACACAGCGAAACAAGGCAACACACCATAAAGGGGTTGTCAAACCGTTGTGGACACCGTACCATCGATTTTGTATGGGACGGGGTTTGGCGAGCGGCCAGTTTGTCTGCGTATCACTGATCTACTCACTCTCTCAACTACTGGCAGATAATCAATGACCGCTCGCCCCGCATCGCTCAATCAATTGAACCCTCTGCTGTCTTCATGGGGAAAATGGCGACTATATCTGCTCTGGAGAGATCGAACCCTATTATGTCTCAATTCCACCAATCAAGACAGAAAACAACCACAATCGAATACGACAATTACGAAACCTACAGGGGTCTACGTTCCCAGGGTGTTTCTCATCTCACCAACAGAGACAGCAAACGATCCAGTCAATTACTATATCGATCCAATCGATCAATCGAAGTGTTCGTCGACAACCTGATCAGCAGGCGGCGTAGCAATCCTTCAAAAATCTCATGAGATACCTCGTGAGCTATTTGCATGAGCTTCTCATGAGACTGTATTGATTGCTATGCTACAACACTGGGAGTTCACGAGTAGCTCATGAGGTATCTCATGAGAAACTCATATGAACTGCTCATGAGGTTGGAGGGAGTGCTACGCCGCCAGATGAGAAACAGTGTAGATCACGAATGCGTAATCGCTGTAATTAGTTCACACCCTTACAAATTGATAAAAAAATAATTAATCAATATTCAGGTCATTACCGATATTCTGAAAAATCCCGAGGACAAGACTGAAATTCGAATGATTTTCGCCAATCGAAGCGAGGACGACATTCTTTGCAGGTATAGTATATTTTTCTTTCTTCTATTGTTGCAGTTTTTATTTTTAACTTTTTTTTATTTTTTGAAATCGTAGTTTTATCTCGATACACGGTCAATTTTTAGAGGTCATTTTGACAGTTTGATGAAGTTTAGTTTGATGCGGGTGTTTCATGTGTAATGGAATTTTTAGCTGTGATTGTGAAGTAGCTACAATGTGGATACTCTCTAGAAGAATTTTACACAGCAGAACAAAACTACTCCCTGAAACTGACCTTTGCACCGAAGATGACCTTTGTACTTTGTACTATTTCCAGAAGTCACTTCGACGAGCTGACGAAGGTGCACGGAGACAGGTTCAGGGTACGGTATGTGGTCAGCAAGGCGCCAGCTGACTGGAAACACTCGACCGGCAGGGTGGACATGGAGATGATACAGGTGGGTCTTTCTCTCTTTCTCTCTTTCTCTCTCTCTCTTTCTCTCTCTTTCTCTCTTTTTCTCTCTGTCTCACTCTCTCACTACCTTTTCATCTTTCGCAATCGAGAACCTCTCCAAGGCTTACTCATTCACACTGCAGCCGAATTTTTCGTGGAGTGTAGCCCGTTTTAATAAATCATGAAGTTCTCTGTGCTGTCTTAGCACTACCATCCAACTAAGCTCCGCCCCTTTCCAGTTACCTTCACTCCACTCCTTCGCATCTCAATCGCCAGTTTCTATCTGTATAAAAAACGGGTGTGGAGAAAGTAGAGATTAGTTTTGGAAAAAACGTGTACGAAAAATATGAAAGAAGTCCAATAAAAATATTTTGAGGAAAGGTCTAATCTCGCTCGGTTAAAAATTTTAGAAAAAAAGATACCTAGTTTTTGTTACCGAAAAGAAAACTTCTGACTGCGACTCACAATGATCTAGCTTATACTCAACAAACTAACTCCTAATTTCTATTTCTCTCTCTCAACAACTCAAACTAATCCCGGACCGAATCATGGCGCTCTGTTTTTCCTCATATTCTCCATTATGGTAGTTGAAACTAAGCCCCGCCCCTTTTTCCAGACGTACCTCCACCCGGCCGGTGCGGACCACTGCGTCCTTCTCTGCGGTCCCCCCGGCCTTATCAACCAGGCCTGTCTGCCTCATCTGGAAAAGTTGGGTCACGACTCGGATACCACACTGACATTCTAGACAAAACGGAAATAAATTATGAAAATATTTTGTTTTGGTTTATTTTGCATCACAATTGCAAATTACATACATATCATGTTAATAACATCATAAGTCGGGTCACGATTCGGAGACCATACTAACAATCTAGACGGAACGGGAACGAATTATGAAAATAATCTGTTTTTTTGTACATTTTTGAAATTTGCAAAGTGAAACGTGAGAAACACATCAAACTTATCATGCTAAAGTGCACGTTTTCACGATTCACGTATCTATACAATACCCATATCCCCGTAATTGCGACTCCGACTATACTGCCCCTCTCTCTAATTCCAAGTGGAGGGTTTCTACCCCCGTAGGAGTCACTGAGAGAGGGGGGGGGGAGTCAAAGCCCTCCCAAATATTTGCATACGCGCGCCCCGCGTGCCCAGTCGGTTGGTAGTATATGAATTGACCACAAATACCTGACAGCTGCCGGTCACTACCTACTATTTACAGCCGAATTACGTGGTTTTAAGAGATTTTTTTAATTTCACGTAAAACGTGATCAGTATTCACCTTCACTTTGATTCTCTGCCTGCTATAGTCTGTTTCATGCAACAATAGCCCTTTACAGTAAGATGGTGCATTTTGCAAGTACACTTTTGATAGTTAGAAGTTTTCGGAAACAGTCAAAACCTTTCAATTTCGTTCTCAGTTTTTACTACCAACCTGCAAAAGAAGTAATCAGAAAACATGTTTACTGATTAGAAAAAAGTCTTCAAATAATCGGAGGATTACTGTAGAAAGTATTGATTGATTTCGATTGAGTTCGTTCTATTTCACGTACAAGTGGCAGGGAAACACATTTCGGAATCTAACTCTTTTCTGTTATATGTTCCACGCTTGTACGTACTTTCTATTTACTGCCGAATCGCGTGGTTTTTTGATGAACTCTGGAATTCTAACTATAAAGTTGCTGATTTTTCATCTTCTTGACACAAAAACTGGTGATATCACTCACTTTCAATTTTTTTGTATTCTTCAAAATGTTAAAGTAAATCACGCCTTTCTAATGAACCCTTTGTTAACCAAATTACCGGAACATTCAAGTTTAGTTCTCAAGTTTTTGCAGCTTTGAACTCCCTAAATTCGCCAAGTTTGCGTCGAGCACGAGTTCTTCAGCGAATCTTCATTATTCAGTTAGTTAATCCATAGAATTTTGAATGAAACCGAAAACCTAACTATTTACAAATAGATCTGATTCAGTTTGTTTCGTCTACATATTAATCGTTGGTTCAATTAATATTCTATTCTCATCTATTCTTACATATTAAATACTATCAATAAATAAAGAATCCATTCTTATCGATTATATAGAAATGCATGGAGTTGTATCTTCTTGACGAGGTTACGGTGGCTTTTGTCGTCTTCTAAGCCGCTAGGACAAATTATGTTTGTTTGTTCTTCTCTTCTAGGGAGCGCGGATTGTGTGACCGTAGCGGACTCTTCAACTAGACCCATTACCTATAATCCATGTTACTAATTTTCGATTCATACAAGTTATTTCGAGTTGTAGTGTGATCTACCCCACATAGTAGGGACTCTCTGAAACTGTTAGGAAGCGTGTAAATCTCATACTGCAGTTTAGCTTCATTATCGTCTTTTACTCTGAAGCCTGAACGCTAGTAGATACGCTAGCTCTGAAAAATAATCTAGTAGTTTTCCAAGATCTTACGGTATTCACGCGGCTATATGGTATATTCCCACGCTTGCGGCATTCGCGTAACCTGTACTAGATACGACACATAGCGTTCAGGCTTCAGAGTAGCACTGTGGTTTTGATTCCGACATGAAAAACTGAGGTTGGATTCGATCCGCTCTTTACAGCTCCGGTCATTCCTACTGAGACTTGGCAGCGTGCCAATGAAAATTCCAGACCTAATTAAACGCTTTTTCAAAAAAACTTCAAACGTCGGTTGGCGGTAGTTCAGTTCCTCAAGAACACGGAAATACAAAATGTCTTCAGAATACTCATGTCTGTTCTAAGAAATAGACATCCGAAAATCTTGGCACGATGCCAATGGTCTCAGAGGGAATGAAACGAACTATACTCAGCAATGTTGTAGTTTGATATTGCATCGATTCAATAGACGTCAATAGACGGTTCTTGACATCTTGACACAGTTATGCCCTCCAAGAGGTTCCAAATTGACATTTTTTGTGTTCACAATCAACTGTTTCATTAGAAATCATTTGAAAAACTATAAGTTTTTAAGAGAACTAATTTTATGATGTCTGTTTGTGTGTTCGTGTGGTCAATACAGCTCAGTCAGTCTTTGTTTGAACAAAAATGTTGAGGGCCCAACATCGAATCGTAGCTTTTCAAGTGTTTTTGAGCTCTTCGAAGGGTTTTGTTGAAATTCGGAAAATCGTATTTTTTAAATTACAAAGTTATTTCCCGTCATTCTCTGACATTCATAATAGATAATTAATGAAAAACGTTAATGATGAGTTTGGGCTCCTTTGTTGAGATATCTCACGTATGTTCCTTTTATTATTATTAATAACTACTATCTTGTTTTGTAGAACTTTCTATTACTGTACTTCTAAGACTCTCAAGGAATATATTACAGATTTGAATGTCGCGTGAAACGCGGTTCCCCACGTTGATGCAGGAACCAAAACTAATTAATGGTTCGTTCATTTTCAATTAAAAAAATGTATCTTGCCATCAATGTTATAGTTTGTCAGTGTGGTGTTTTTTGAAAACAGAAGTATTTTCTGTTGAATTTTCTTGAATTTGAATCCGCCTAATCTGTTGAGCCCAGTAGGTTCAAACTTCAATTGCGCTAGACATTTTAGCTCCAGTTTCGGAGATGTTTAGAAACTAACTTATAAACTATAAACAACATATATGAACTTACCTAAAAACTTAAAACAACACACAACCCTATTTAAGGTGCTCCTCCGGCATATCACGGCGGAACGGCAACGGAAACGGACACGTGGAGCGAGTATTCCGGCTCATCCGGTCGGTAATTAGTGTGAGAATGTACTCTACTGTCAGACAACTGCACAGTCACGTGAAACATATATGAAACACAGCAGAACTCAGACACGTGCAATTACAAAGTGAACAATTCCTTATCAGAATGATAGCTTTACGTGACTTTTCACTTTACTTCGAATATAATATGTAGAGGAATAATTAGGAGAGATCAAAACTAAAGTGTTGCGCTTTGGCTCAAGCTAGCTAAACTACAAACACCAAAACAAAAACAATCCGTGCATCTTCCCCTGAATGATCCCCGATCATTTCAATCAATAGTTTCGTGGTTTAGCGAAACTGGTTCCAGCTCATTTAGAACTTTGTCCAACTGAATAATTGCGTATACTTGAAATGCAAATTGAGAGGTGGAAATGGAACTATAGTCGCCATTTTTCCCAGCGGTCGTTGATAATCTGCCTTGAGAGAGAGAGTAGATCAATGATACGCAGACGAACTGGCGGCTCGCCAAACCCCGTCCCATACAAAATCGATGGTACGGTGTCTACAACGGTCTGACAAATCCTATAAACATTGATAACTTTCATGTGGGCTTTTGTTACCCTATCCATCACAGGAATCGGAATGGGAAAACGTCGTAACAGTTGGACAAATTTGATAGAATCCGACGAGAATTTGAACAAACACAAGGTGAACATCTACCCGAAGGTCGCCAACTCGTTCAGCAATCAGGTAGCAGCTACATTGTAACTATTAATATTAATGTATTAATGTATTCATTAATGTTGTTTGAAATACTATAGAGTTATGTTGCTGGATGCCCTAACCTTGTGTGTTTGCAGTTGGATCACGTTGCTTGTCAGTCAGCATTCGTGTACTATATAGAATATGATATAATAGATTTATTCGCGATTAAACACGTGACTTTTCACATTATTGGATGTGGCACTCCGATTGAAGAAATGGAAAAAGGAAAATTTAGATGATGAAAAGGGTATTGACTATGGCGAATGATGTCATCAAACTATAGCAAAGACTTGGTTAAGCATTGTTATTAATATTATTCTTAATCTTAATAGCATTATTATTGTTATTATTGTTCTATTCTTCAGCTCCTCACCCCCACCACCCTCCCGATAGATGGTAGACTGTCCCGACCTACCTCCCAGATGCAGTACGTCTCCGAGGTCTACGAGTATCGCACGGTGAATAGTGTTAGTTTTTGTAGTTTGGAGTCTGACCTATCATCATGAATAGTTCCTTCCAATTCATTCTCTACGTTTCTATTCATCACTTTTTCTCTCTCTCTCTCCTTTCTCTCACTCCCTATCCTTCATCAATCTCTCTACTCTATTTTTACCCATCTTTCTTTTAATATATCGTTCTCTCAGTTTCTCTATCTTTTTTCATCTCCTTTCTCTCTCTCCCACTCTTTCTCTTCCTCTGAAAACCTCTCAAATATGGTCAACTGCAATTCACACCACCATTCCCACCTGGTGGCACTCCTTGTTTATTTGTATTGCTGTGTCCGACCCCCAATTGCCATCTAGCATAACGAAGAGGCTTGGGAATCGATATGTCAACACAGCAGAAATTCGGGTACACAGTAATCGGTAATCGGGAAACCTGTAAGAAGCTGAACCGAACAAAGGGTTCTAATGACGTGCTTATTAAAGTTGAGCTAAATTTCGAAGATATTGTTTCTAATACGTTAGGTTACTCGTCTGAGATTGGCAGTAAACTGAAATACTCAATTCACAAGGCAGACTCGACACTCTACACTTGTACACTTCAAAATAGATCTCGTTAATTAAGAATTCATACAAGCCTAACTGCTGAAACGCGAGTAAAACGTACTAGTTAGTGCAAATCCTCACTTCAACAACGAAACGACATTGCCTGAAGAATATATATCGTTTTGCTGCAAATCTCCACATCTGCTCCTACAAACCTGATTCCTCTCCAATAATTTTCGTGATTAATCGAACGAAATTTTTCAAAATGGAATATTACCCTCCCAAATGATCACAGTCCATGCAGGGAAACTCTTTTTGAATGGGAAACTTTCCAAAATTCTTGCACGCTTTACAAATTAGGGTTCAAAAAAAGTCGTCAACCGAATGATTTCAGCCCAAGGGATCGCAGCCGGTACAGGCCGAACCGACTCCCATGAGAAGCGCGGCTCGCCCGGCGGGAACCCTCCCATCGTACTCGAAACCCCCATCGAGGGTCAGTTTCGAAAAGTTGTTTGATGATAGAAGAATATTGTTCGATTTTGTAGTTGAACCGTACACAAGGTAGTATGATGAATAATATACACAACAATGCCGAGGTTTAAAAAAAGCAGAACTAGAAAAGGATAGAAAAATAGTTATTTTCATGATCTTTGTTTTAATCAGTTGTGGTAAAGCAAGTAATTGTTATGTGACACTAAGCTGTATTTTGTGTGACTGAATATATGTTTTTCGATTAGTCTGAAGAAATACTGTAGGTAGAATAACCTCAATGAATTTTTAGTTTGGCTTATGTTCAATCTCGACAAAAGTTCATCCTACTAATGTTTATTCATAGGAAACTTGTAAAAACTGAAATCATACAATCTATTCTCGGTTCCAAAAAAAGAATGTTATTCAAAGCACGTTTCGTTCATGAATATTTGGTGGGAGTAGCTAAGCAACATTCCGAGGTCACCAATGCAGAGCCTGAGCAAATCAAAAAAGTTATTTATAATCATTTATACAATTCTTTGCATGTTTCATTTTGTTGCGTAAACAAATAACGGCAACGAGACGCATGATTCATTTATACGTTATGGCTGTAATGAGCACACTTTCAATAGTATTGGCTTTTTCCTAAAATCCATTCCTTCATTAAATACTTATTAAATCAGTTTTTGAGTGCAGAAACTAGCAAACAAATCCAACAACTAAAATTGTGGAGTAAATAAAAATACCGAAAATACTCTTTAAGGGCTCCCTCGTTGGCCCCTCGGTGTGCCGATTTCACTCCAATAATTAATAATATTAGCTTTCTTACGAATCATAACTTGATAAGATACTTATTTATGGTTCTTTTTATAATTAAAATCTCACAAATATAGCTAACAAATAAAAAGCTTGAATAAAAACAAGGAAGTTTATTTTGAAGGCTCCCTCAGTGGCTCCCTCCATGCGTCCAATCATCTCCCCCAATCCCGTTCCACCACAAAAACCCAGAAGAAACAGACTGCAGGACTGCAAGAGCTGGTGGGTATAGTTAGTTTCACCGATCGATGTCCTTCTACAGTAATCCGTCAGATCGTCAGGAGGGTTTCCCTGTTGAATGGTTCATTACTTTGGTTTCAAACTTTCAGACTTTGTAGTAGTGAACGTGCAGAAGATACTACCAAAAATTAGAGAAAATCCAAAAAGCCAGCATACCAAACTTTGACCTGAAAGTTTGATCAGATTACTGTAGAGGGTTATAAGTGGGTGGAACGAACTATATTTTCTACTACGGTCACCATACCCTGTTCCTATTATTCATTTGTTTTTCCAAGATTTCTCCAATCGGAGCGCCTCTTCCAACAATGTGGAAGATCACCTATTGAAACCTACTGTGTACGAAATGGTACGGTGTTTCTGTATCGCACTGTGTAAGAGAATACTGTATTATGGTTGTTCTCGTGTACTGTACGAACATAATGTTTCGTACTAGGCAAGATTTGTACGGTTGTATTGCTGGGTTTATGCACGATTCGCCCTAAACGTGTCGTACAAAATTCGGTACGGATGTCACGACGAAATGTATATTTCTTCATCACGATTGTACTGTGTTTGCACTTTCTCTTTTTCAATCCTGACTTATGTGACTTTACCACCAAACTTTGCAGGTGCCTTCGACCGGTGCACGCTATATGTTTATTCTGTATTCTCCTTGTGCTTATCATTGGCGCAATTCTGGCGATTGTCCTCACTCAAGTTCTCAAGCCACCCTCGGTAAGTTTTTTGATGTATTCCTTCCACATATCTTTATAGACATTTTCATCATCCAAGTATGTAGGTTTTGCTCTTTTCCAAGCAAACCTGAATGGTATCTGTTGTTTGACCCACGGTGTTTGTAGTTTGATCTAGTTGGTAAACGGTAGATCTTCTTAAAAGATGGCGTGTATCGAGATACAAGAGTCATTACCTCGCGGCGTAGCAATCTCTCCAATCTCATAAGAAGTTCATATGAGTTTCTCATGAGATACCTCACGAGCTACTCGTGAACTCTCAATGTTGTAGCATAGCAACCAATGGAATCTCAAGAGAAGCTCACGCAAATAGTTCATGAGGTATCTCATGAGATTTTCGAGGGGTTGCTATGCCGCTTGTTGCTCGGCAAAAGTTCTGGTTTTTTTAACTGTACTATTTGTAGGTTGTAGTTTGTACTAGCACTTAAACCGCAACACTCATTCTATTCTCCATGCATTTCGTCTGAGTAAGGAATTTTCTTCCCATCCTGCGTCTCTCGCTCTGCCTCACTATCTCTTGTCTCTTACATCCCGGCGAGATGTACGAGCAGAGAAATAGCGTACGTTTGAGGAGACGCAGGATGGGATGGAGGTGCCGGGATCTTCTTGCATACGTACTCTGATTTCAGAATGTGTCCATGTCTTGGTTCCCGCCTGAGGCCCTGCAAATGGGTCAGAAGCAACCTACCAAAGTTGAAATGACTGCGAAAGGAACACAGGTCTCTATTTTTACATTATAACACTTTACAACATTACAACATTACAATACACAATAAGGACATCGAAAAAAAATTTCCATTATACGGAATGTATTTTCGCTCGGGACAAGTATTTTGGTTTATTTTCTTTAATTTTTTTTTATTCCCATAATAATGTTAATCTCTATAAATGTTTTCGAGACATCAAATGGTGAACAAATTTATCATATTCGTTAATCGCTCTCAAGACTTCCAGTTCATTCCATTATCGATTTTTTCAGGTCAAACTACAACTACAAGGTGCCATACCATTCAAGGGGAACTACATCAGTTATTACGACTTCAAAACGGTTGGTTCATATTGCATTTTAACCGATCAATAATCCCAATAGTGGCTGTCTGCCACATAACACCATCATTCCGGGAGAAAAGTAACCCAAAAGCGGGTAGCCAAGAGGTAACCGGCAACTAAAATTCAGTTACCGTTAGAAACGGCAAAGACAGTTTCCGGGTTGAGGGAAGAGTAACCTCAACCTGTTCCTTGTTCAATCTCGGTAACCTGAAAAATCCTACCCAATAAGGTAAGGCTACCAAAAAAAACCGGACTAAATTTAGAATTCACCAACATATTTCATTTTTGTTAAGAACCGCGTGGCGGTGATCGAATTATAGTCGTCGCCAACGGAAAGGCCGGAGGATACTGTATATGTCTCTGATTCCAGCACTTCACTTGGCTATTACGTGCTCAAATAGCGCAGTGGTTAGCGCCCTGTTACGAAACTTTTGCTCGCAGGTTCGATTCCAGCGAGAGATAGAAATGTATGAATTTGGCACCCACTATACTACGGAATGTCTTCCATATTAATCCCTAGGGGTAGCTGCACTCGTAACAGTATATCTATGATTATGTTGTAATTTAGGTTGAGAAACCGTTCTGATAAAATTATAAGTTCTGTAGAACCATTTATAGTTTGTTCCACCCACTTATAACCCTCTACAGTAATCTGCTAACACTTCCAGGTCAAATTATGGTATATTAGCGTACTCAGAACGCCTCAACATTTCGATAGTGTCTTCAGCATGTTCACTACTACTAACTCTGGAAATTTGAAACCAAAGTAATGACTCGTTTATTAGAAAACATCCCCTTGAATAATTGACGGATTACTGTAGGAGTACATCGATTGGTGAAACAGACTATACACATCCTTCTCATAACCCGTATATGGTGTGGTTTCGTACACAGTTCCAAACTACAAACACATTTTTTAGAGCCAGATGTACAGTTTACATTATTTCGTTTTGAGTCAGAGTCGGAACGGTTTTGAGTGGCATCTTTCAATGAGCACATAATTTCCTAAAATTTCATACGCTATTTCTCTGCTCTTACATCCCGCCGGGATGTAAGAGACGAGAAATAGTGTGGCAGAGTGAGAGACGCAGGATGGGATGACAGGGCCGGGATATTCTAGCATACGTACTCTGTAGAACCATTTATTCTATTTTGTTCAGAGCCGGGTGGCTGTCATTGACGAATCCCTCAAAAACAGCGGAAAGAACTCTACCTGTTTCGTCCTCCCCCTGGATAGAAGGAATCTACAAAATGAAAAAGAGATGAGAAAAGCGGCAGCGAAGGCTAAGAAGGTATAGTTTGTTTCATTACCACAGAGCTTGCCAAGATTTTTAGATGGCTATTCCTCAGACTAGATACAAGTTTTCTGAAGACTTATTTCATTGAATTGTTCTTATGGAACTGAACAACTTCTAACATCAATTTGTAGTTTATGGGGAAACTCTAAAGTGGTTAAAAATGGCTTGGAATATTCGTTGGCTCGCTGCCAAGTCTCAGTAGGAATGACCGGGGCTATAGTCCCAGTAGAACCTCTGTTGTTCAAAAACACTGCTCAACATGAATATAGTCATAAACTACAGAAAACTCAAACTTGAGTTTTTGATTTCGTCAACGAGATATTTGCATATTTTTCTCTACCAGCTTAGGCGATTTGTTAGAGTGATATACTATTAGTCAACTGCACAGTCACGTGAAACATGTTAAACACATCAGAACTCAGAAACGTGCAATGACAAAGTGCACGACGCCTCATCAGAATGCTAACTTTACGTGACGTTTTAATTTACTCCTACTATACCGGTTAGAGAATGCTCCGTGCCGAATTCGGGTAGAACGACATCCAATCGCTAATCACTCGTATAGAGCATCCTAAAGTTATTGGAGACATACTTTTCAGTCATGTTTTCACCCAATGTTTCCACTTGTTAACTGACATTTTTACAGCGTCAGACGCAGACAACCGGCTGGGAAGAGTCGTGGACCTGGGTGCCAAATCCAATTTTGACTCCGCCCCCTTTTGATCCCCCCGTCCCGGAGTGCGAGGGCGCGCGATGGATACAACTGGACAAAACATCTGACCAGAAAGGTTGGTTTTTTATTAATTTGCAACTTCATTGTTATTTTAGTCCGTTTCTCTCTTCGTAGTAGTCGCAGAGTAGATCTAATTTGGAATTAAAAATTTGGTTTATTTATCATAAACGTATATTATCTGCAGTTCAACTTTTGAACTTTCTCTAAGGTTAATTGAAAGTTCCTTTAATTTTCTACAACCAGTCTTGAGAAGTGAAAGTATTTGCTTCTCCAGATCGTAAATGCACGGACTGTCACGACTTTTGCCTTCCGGACTACGGTATCGAGACGGAAAAGGTGTTTTATCATTTATTCACACACATTCAACGAATCTGGTACTCATCAGAGAAATAGAAAGAAACTGGACTGAAATAATGAGAGCCAAAACGTGATGAATAAAGTTTATAGTTCGTTGAACTTGTTGTGATTGTGTACTCTTGTTCATGACAACAAGACTTTACAAGTAGTGAAAGAAAGTCTCGAAAAAAGGTCGATACGATTATTTCGTACCATACTCGTTTTTATTCATTGATAATCTATTTTGACCGGTGATTTTAGATTAGATATGTTCGGAAATAAGTTCTTTTGTTACCGAACTGTGGATAAGATCACGAAAACTCATGGAGAATATAATATTTAGGAAGTAATTCAGGATTTTTCAATGTATTTATTGTTACGAACTGAAATATGATTCATTTTCAGGATAACGGAGACAAATTCTTGAACATCGCGAGGAGGAACTGTTTCTATCTTTTCGTGCCTGAGTGGAGAACTTTTGCCCAGTCGAAGAGTATGGATGAGGTGAATATCATCTTGCTTCATGATTCTCATGTGAACTTTGCGTGAATCGCACGTGAATCACGAACTTCCATTTGTTGTGCCTCACAAAGTTGTCGGGAGTTTTCATACAGAAGCGTTTACAGTTAGATCTATTGACGTTTGCCCTGTAAACTAGAAGTAAATTGATTAGTCACGTAAAGTATGCAATCTAATGAGGGATCGTGCACTTTGTCATTGCACGTTTCTGAGTTATTCTGTGTTCAACATGTTTCACGTGACTGTGCAATTGACTAACTGCTTATTCAGATAACCATGTTTTGGTTCTTTCATAGTATCCACTTTCTTACACTTTGTCAAGTTCGACATGTTGTAACGAACTGAAACACAAACAGCGCAAAAACTCTTGAGTTTCATTCATTGCAGAACCAGCGCGACTTCGAGCAGTACTACCGTGACCGCCAGCACCTGTCCACCTCATATGGAGGTCCCAATAGCGAGAGCAAATGGATCCCACTATCTGTGATTCCGCTGCCTTTACCGAGTGGGTCATCGGTTTTCAATCCTTCTACAACTGTTTTATTGCTTAGAAACTTTCAAAAATGACGTAAACACAACTTTTCGGTAGGTTAGTCAGTTAAGGTTGTAAATGAAGCTATCACGTAACTTGTAGGGAAACTTACTATTCTCTGATCATTCTGGGAAACTGAAAGACTGAAAGAGTGTGGAATGGAATGTTTCTCGTTCAACTTTGATATATCTCTAACTAACTTAATATTAACTTTTATATATCTATACTTCTATATGTATATTATATTATATTTCCAACTAACTTATTTTCAGACCAACAAGTGCTGAACCAGACAGCACAACAAGTGGGTGATTACGCCATTGAAACTACAGGAGATAACATTTTAGACAAGGTGGTCAACACTGCGAGAACGGCTGTGGTTGGGTCAGTTAGAAAGTATTAAAGAAGGACGATTATCTGGACCAATCCCAATGCTTCGGTCCTTTAAACTTCAATTGAGAAATGTGTTACAGTTTAAAGGACCGATGCGTCGGTATTGGTCCACAGAATCGTCTTATATTAAGTGTTATTGGGACGAGATGGGACGAGAAACTGATATTTTAGTCCCCTTCCCACAACTGGGGAGTAAACGGCAACTCGTTTTTTTTTCCAGTATCAGCTCATTGCAAAAAGCAGCGACATGATCAGGTTCTCTGACCTTTCTGTTTTCGTTTTCAACATAACTCTCGATTGATGAACAGATTTTTAGGTACTTTTTAAGTACGCTTTTAAATTGAAAATTCAAAGTGAAAATCTTCAGCTCTCCCATTGGTCAGGCTGTGTTTGGACAGAACAACAACAATAATAGGAACAACAACAACCGCAACATGAACTACGGAAACTTGGGAAACTTCGGAAACTACGGGTGAGACAACTTATATAGTCGCCGCCAACGGAATGGCGAGAGGATACTGTATATCTCACTTCACGCCGTGTACACACGCATTTGTTGAATTCCAAAGCTTGTCGGTGATGTGCACTAATAGCGAAAGCGCAGTGGTTAGCGCCGTGCTACGAATAGTTTGCTTTCCATTCCATCGAGAGTAGGGTTGTTAAAGTCGAACTCGAAACTCGACTCGACTCGAAAAAACTCGAAAATTTTCGAGTTTAGTCGAACTCGAAACTCGAAAACTCGAAATTTCTCAAAACTCGAAAACTCGAAAACTCGAAAACTCGAAATTTTCCAAAACTCGGACAACTCGAAAACTCGAAAACTCGAGATTTTCCAAAAATCCAAAACTCGAAAACTCGAAAACTCGATTTTTCGCCAAACTCGAAAACTCGAACACTCGAAAATTCGACATTTTGAACGCGAAAACTCGAAAATCAAAATTTCGGACTCGAAAAATGTATCTTTTGGGTCCAAAATATACTCAAAACTCGACTCGACTCGAAAAAACTCGAAAATTTTCGAGTCGAGTCGAACTCGAAACTCGAAAACTCGAAATTTCCCAAAAACTCGAAAA